>CM048934.1:8868565-10068565 GCA_026686955.1 Epinephelus cyanopodus
ATAATTAGCAGATGGTCTGATGCCACAGTCAACATGAACCCTCTCACTGACAACTTCACTCCTGTGGCATCAAGTTAATGCAGTGCTGCCCTCTATTGGACACAGTCATGCTCACAGTCCTCATGAGCGTGTGCAAGGTTTGCCATGTGTGCACTGTTAACGACTGTCTAATCCAGTATAAATTAATGCCAAGAATATAATATAGTACAGATCAAATTCATATTTTCCACACTAGCACTTTAGATAAATGCTCAAGATGTCGTACACCCTCACACACGCCTTGTGGTGCTGTGAGAAAATTAGAAATAACTGAAAGATGGATTCATTTGTTCACCAGCAATTTGACTCCAAAAGTCAGAAACCCACCAGACTGGCAAATTATTCCCTCGTCTTGAGTTTCTACCCGAGTTTCATGAAGTAGACGCATCATCACCTGCCAGTCGCTGGTGCCAAACACCAGGCTGTTGTCCAGATGGCTCCATGCTGCTGGAAAAGTAAAAACTAGGACAGCGCTCCAGTTTGACTTTTTAATGTTGCCACACGGACACCATTCAGCAGCGTGTATCCTGGCAGGTGGTGTAAATTACAGGTGACTGCAACCAGCACAACAAGTACGTCCCAACAGGGGGAGCTACAACCTTTCACAGCACGGAATCTCACTGAAACACCACAAGTCCAATTACACCAGAGACTGCTGAACAAAATGTCTCATTCAGACAGGGGAGTGTCTACAGTATTTTAGATTAAGGGGCCCAAGTGGGTATTTTAAGCCAAAAAGTGTTGACATTAGAGGAAATCAATTTATTGTGTCAGACTTTTAAAATACATTTAAACATGTTACTCCGACTGAAACGGCACTAAATCAAATTTCTCTGTTTATACAGTTCCGTATATTTCTGAAAACGGGTATTTATCTTTGCGTTTGCGCCTATCATTTACACGTAACCGCCGTTTTTCTCGACGAAAACGGAGGTTTACAAAAACGGCTTCCAAAGTGAAAGTTTTTAAAAATACCGGTTTCTGTGGAGACGTGTAAACAGGACAGACGGATATTTTGGAAAATGATAACGTTGCAACCCAGTTCGCGCATGCCCATTAGGCGCCCGGGAACCACAACAACAGTGGCAGATATATGCCAGGTTGTTTATGTTTTGTTAGCACTTTTGGGACTACGAGCTTACAAATGAATTTAGCACGGCTGCATCAACATCACAGCTACATCGACGCGCAAAGACGTCTGCTGTGCCCGATATTAGTAAGTGTATAGCAGCTAGCTATGCTACATAAGGTTAAAATGTAGTTTATCATTGTTTTTATCACTAGCGCCAAGAGGAAAACAATCACTGTGCACACGCAGCACATTCTTCTATGGTGTTTGACATAAGGCGTATCGCCACCTACAGACCTGGCATGATAACTGCAGCAAAAAGCTGTCGTTACCGCGTCTCTAAGGTGGCAATCACTCATAAGGGCCCATTCTTTCAAAATACACTTCTGTGGTCACAGGAACTTTAACGTTTACATACAGTCTCTTTCAAAATAAAAGCACTATGCCAGTACAACATCGTGAACTGACTTTTTTTTTTTTTTGCCTTAAACAACAAATGCATGTGGTGAGGTTTAGGAAGAAAGAACAGGGTTTGGCTTTAGAATCTTACAGGACACAAACACAGCTCTCCTGCGTGAAAGTCGGTGTTCGTTGGACCCATCCGCCACCCCTCCCATCAGCCCCGCTCGGACCTTAACTTTAGTTTTTGTCCTGCCTGTGAAGAACGGGCTGACTTGTGAGAGAATCGCAGAAGGACTGACCAGCCGCGGCTTCCCTCCCACGTCACACACTGAGCTACACGTTGTTACTAGCTCACGCCCCCCATTTTGTATAAACAAAAAGAGGTAGGCGGCATTTTGTTTTTATACTGCCAACTGATCGGGCTTTCCTACAAATGTGCACAATTCCTTATTTGAAAGGGTCTACTGCGTAAGCGCCAGATTTCAACGTGAGTGAGAGCAGGTTGACCTCACAGGCCCCAGTGCAACCACACAGTCTACAGCCTACTTACGCCCCTGCCCTCGGGCCACAAGTTGCGTATCACTGCACAACACGTCATCCATGGTCACCCAATATGCAAATAACTCGTTGTCACCAACAATTACTGCTCACTGTGCTTTACCTGACACATTATTTCAGTGTGGGAGACAAAACTGTTTATTAACCTGAGGATAAACTTCACATGTTAAAGGACTTTCATCCAATCAGGACTCATGCTGGAGAGAGAAACAGGAACAAGACGTCACAGACTGGAAATCATAGGCTATCCACAGGTGCTGGCGCGTGATAATCCGGGTTTTATTACAAAAACATACCGCGTGCACGCGCCCTCGTGAGAGCTGCGCACGCGCCCCGTTAACTCCTTGTTGTGCAGTGACTGTTGAACTTTCCCAGTGTGCAGCCTGCTGTTTACCAGTGTACCGGCAGCCTGTGGACAATGAGCCGCACCGGAGCGAGCTGACACACCGACGGTGAGTCATGAAGCTTTCATCCACCTGTCAGCCGTTTAAAACCCGTTTAATGCTGTGTGAGCGGACGGTGACATGTTTTGCTGTTGAGCCGCGTTGCAGGTTTCGTGTGTTGTTATGAAACGGTTAATATCTGCCTGTGAACGTGAACACCGCTGCAGCTGAGACCTTGCGCACAACAGATGGGAAACAAATTAAAAAATACTCTGAAACACATCAGCATGATCATAGTGTCACCAAAATATGTTTATAAAGCCTCGAACATTGTGTTTTTGGTGTCTAATACAGTAGTGTGTGGTGGCAGCCACTGCGCATGCGCTGTGTGAAGGCTATTACGTGCACTGTTTCCAGTGCGCGTTCCCGCTTCTCTACCTGTTAATTGCTGTGTAATTGATCCTGAATCGCGTTTTAATCAGGCATTAAATGGGAAATTAATTAATTAAGCTTCTTTATATGAAGAGGTGGTGATGTGCACGTGGATTTAATATGTAAATAATCAAAGAGCACACAACAGAGAAGCTGAGCTCTTATTTTATACATTTATACGTTTTAAATCAGTATGTAAAAGGTAATTATTATTACATCTGTATCGCTTTTTGTTTTATTATTTCCATATCTGTTAATTTTTGGGGGGCGGCAGTGGCTCATCCCATAGGAACCTGGGTCGGGAACAAGAAGGTTGTGGGTCCATGTCCCTGTCCATGGAGTGTGAATAAAATAACTCCAATAAATCTTAGTTGTAGGACTGTATTATAGTTGAATCACTAAATTGTGAAGTCAAAGTAAAAGGCTGCTCGTCTGTGCTCACCTTTTCTCCCTGATATTTTAAGATCCAGGTGTTCAGGAGGTTTTTCCCGGGAGTCGAATCGTCCGCAGATGTCTCTTCATGTCCAAAACAAATGGACCAGGAGATTGTAACCGCTGCAAACAATGAATAAAGCAGTGTCAGGATGAAAGTGAAAGCTTTTCGCCTCGTCAGAGAGGCTACTTAGCCACTTGTTAGTAATAACTGCCTTTTTTAGGACACACGCAGGAGCCTCAAAGTTCATAAGTGGGGTTTTTACTGACGTATTTTGTGTCACGGAACAAAACGTGAAAATCTCTTGTTTCTCTTGTGTCTCTTATATAAGGCATCTAACCAAAAACCCATTCAAAAAACCTGCTGAGACAAGGAACCAGGAGTGGTAAAATGCTCCCAATGACTCATCCCTCAAAGAAACCGCACTAAATATTTGCCTGTGTAAAAGGTAACGATCACATGACCTTTGTGTGAAACTCTGCAGCTGAAGTTTCAAGCCTTGGAGTGTGTGTGAGAGAGTCCTGGGTGGAAATTCCTGTAATTCCTGCAGCAGAGAAGTGAGTGACATTATGTGAGGAGGGATTCAGGTCACTGTGTTACTTGTTGCTTTGGCTCATTTCACAACTCACGACACAAACTCACCAAACTGGGCAACAGAGGGGACGACACTGCTCTCCCAGCAGCACATATAATCTGAACTGCCGACTTTAAGTTTGGTTTTACATCAGATATTTGTAACTGTGTGTACAGAAATTAAAACCTGAACTTAAGGAGTCAACAGAAAACAGCTGCAGGATAAATAAGAGGAAGTCTGGTCACGTTGAGGGCACATGTCAAGTTTTTTCACATCAGTGAGCAGTCATTAAATGGGAGGCTCAGTTTTCAGGAAACACAGAGGGACGTCTCTGTGAGCCGCTCCCTCCTGCACTTTCTGCCTGGTTTGCATGAGCTAACACACCGAGTCCATGGTTTCCCAGACAGCTAAGAACAGAGCTAGCTTTCATGACTGGGTGCGGTTTGTAGGTGAAGACACGGGACTATATTGCGGCATCGGTAACAAAACACACGGCCGCTTGTGGCGCTCATTTTAGACAGGAGGACTTGTTGCGGGTGACACGTTAGTATAATATATTAGCATAATGTTAGCCATGTGATGCATGGTTCTCTGCCGGAAAATGGTGGATTGTTTCCTCTGCGTTCGGAGAGTTGGTGCTTCAAGCAAGGGAGTTCAAGTATCTTGGGGTCTCATTCACGAGCGAGGGTAGAAAGGAGCATGAGATGGATCGGTGGCTTGGTGCGGGCTCTGCGCTGGACCGTCGTGGTGAAGAGGGAGCTGAGCCGGAAGGCGAACCTTTCAATTCACTGGTCCATCTTCGTCTCAACCCTCACCTATGGTCATGAGCTCTGGGTAGTGACTGAAAGAATGAGATTGTGGATACAAGCAGCCAAAATGAGTTTCCTCTTTGGGTTGTCTGGGCTCAGCCTTACAGATAGGACGAGGAGCTCGGACATTAGGAGGGAGCTCGGAGTAGAGCCGCTGCTCCTTCGCATCGAAAGGGGTCAGTTGAGGTGGTTCGGGCATCTGATCAGGATCCTCCTGGGCGCCTCCTGTTAGAGGTGTTTCGGGCACGTCCCATGGTAGGAGGCCCCGGGGCAGACCCAGAACACACTGATGGGATTACATATCCCATCTGGCCAGGGAACACCTTGGCGTCCCCCAGGAGGAGATGGAAAGCATTGCTGGGGAGAGGGATGTCTAGGGTGCTTTGCTTGGCCTGCTGCCCCCACGACCCGGCTTCAGATAGGCAAATGAAAATAAAAATGGAAACGGCACCGAATTCACAGGGGTTGGCTGAATTTGCGTTAACAGACACATGCTTGAGGGGCTGTTTAAAGACTGCCTAAATGCAGAAGTAAGCTATATTAATATTACTAAAGAAGAAGTGAAGAATGTAAATAACTTAAAAATGTCACTGAAAAAAGTAAAATGAACCATTGCACATCACCCTCTTAAGTTTTCTGTCACTTCTGCAGACTACCGTTAAACCTTGTGAGAGCTGATTCAGGGGCTTTCTTTGGCTTCTTCACAGCTAATCCATGAGCATTTGAACACTCACCTCTCACCTATATTTTGTTCCCAAATGAAGGCCAACTTGTTAAGCAGCTTCGTTACACTTACATGGCACAACCAGGGGAATCTATTGGCCCATGGGAAGTTAATCATTATGGCTATTGACAGCCACAGAGGATAAGACACTTGTCCTGCACTGAGCTATACAAGGCTCATATCTTCATGTCCTCTGTGCTTCCTCTCTCCTCTCCTCCTCAGATAATTCTCTTTCAGACATGACCAACCTCAAGCCCAAAGCCGAGCGGCAGAGCGATGGAGCCGAGGGCCCGGATGGAGGCTGGGGCTGGGTGCTGGTGGGTGCCATGTTCGTCAGCACGAGCCTGGTGTTCGGCCTGATGCGTTCCTTGGGGATCTTCTTCGTAGAGTTCGTGCAGTACTTTGAGGAGAGCGCCCAGGCCATCTCTTGGATCTCGTCCACGGGCCTAGCAGCGCAGCAGTTCTTCAGTGAGTCCCTGTGTGTGTTCAAGTGTCATTGTGTTTGTTATGATGGCTAACAACTATTTTAACTATGAATTAATCTGTTGACATGAAACGAAGAAAAGCAGCGTGATAAAAATGTTCATGATCGACCTTGCAGTGCTAGCTGCACTGATCGTGTATAATTTTCTCTCATTAAATCTCGATCGAGAAGCAGATGATTGCTAGAAGGGTTTTTAAACCTGAGCCCTGTCACGTGTGGTTTGTGAAAAAGAAGCTGCAACTCATTAACCCTTTAACCAGCATCAGCGGGTCACTCATTACACACTCATGCTGTCCAGCCACACGTTGTTCAAACACACAGAAGTTGGTGAAAACTGCAGCAGGGACTCAAAAGATGTCAGATATATCAGGCTGAGATCAAGAGAAGATCATCTAGAGTTGTTAAGTTAACTGCAGATATTTTGCTTCATGCTAAATAGTCTGGACTAACAGAGATGTCTGTGATTGTTCATCAGGTCCGCTGGGTGCAGCACTGTGTAATGCATATGATGCCCGGGTGGTGGTGATGACGGGGGGCTGTCTCGCTGCACTCGGCCTCATCCTCGCCTCGCAGGCCACCTGTCTTGTTCACCTCTACCTCACCATGGGTGTCATCTCAGGTAATTAAGTCTCACAACATCAGTGCTGTCATTCCTGTTCCTCATGAACAACTGGAGTAGAAATCTCCCGCTTGTTATTTTTAGACTTGTCGTAAAGCAGGTCATCTCTGTTTACGTAGTTAACTATTAATCTAGTTCACTGCGGGTGATCAAAGTGGCCTGTCACTGTGTCTCTTCCCTCCCCGCTCCTCCAGGTTTGGGCTGGGGGCTGATCTTCACTCCCATGGTGGCTACAGTCATGGCTAACTTCACCCGCCGGCGTGCCCTGGCGTTAGGACTGGGCTTCTCCAGCATCGGCCTCTCCTCCTTCGCATTCAACCCGCTCTTCCAGTGGCTGGTGGAGATGTACGCATGGCGAGGGGCTCTCCTGATTCTGGGGGGCCTCAGCCTCAACATCGTGCCCTGCGGGGCTCTGATCCGCCCAAAGCAACGCTCTAAAGCCCCGGCAAAGGTGAGACAAGACTGTGCTGTTTGCATATTGGTGCACAGGTGACAATCAGTGAAAGATAAATGGGCAAATTGTTTGGCTTTCTGACTTAAGGCCACTTCCAGAAAAAGTCCAGTCTACTCTGACTGGTCCGTGTAACCAGGTCTTCCATATCCTGGTATATCTGCACAGTCAGTGCAGCCACCAAAATGACTGTAAAGCATAATAACGGCACTTTCTACCCTGACAATTCACAAATAAAATCTTCAAAAGACAGCCAGACATGTTCCAGCAGGAATATCAAGGAGAAATTAACAACATGGGCAACCAAGATTACATGTTTCCTGACATTAGCATGTAGCTACATGTAGCAGTATATTTGTATCCGGGGACTGACTGACTGACAGAGTATAGCTCAACTTTCTACCATGAAAGTCACCAATAAAAGCTTCTAAACAGAACTGCACATATTTTAGCAGGTATATGATCCAACATTAGGGAGAAATTAACAACATCAGCAACTAAGATTACATGTTTCTTTGACATTAGCATGTAGCTACATGTACGTGAGCAGCACTGGGGAATGACTGTTAAGGAGAATTTGGGCATTTTCTACCTTGAAAAATCATTGATAACATCTTCTAAACCAAATCTCCACAATTTGAAATATTCCAGCAGGAATATAATCCAAAATTATCTTACCTTGATGTTAGCATGTAGTGACATGTAGCAGTGTACTTGCATCTGAAGAATGATAATAGCAGCTTTTTCTACTGTGAAAAATCACCAATAAAAACTTCAAAACACAACCTGACACGTTCCAGCAGTAATATAATCCAAAATCAGGGAGAAACTAACAACATCAGCAACCAAGATTCTGTGTTTCCCTGACATTAGCATGTAGCTACATGTAGCAGTGTAGTTGCACCTGGGGATTGACTATAATGGAGTATAGCGGCACTTCCTACAATGAAACATCATTGATAAACTCTTTTAAACCAAAATCTTTAAAACCGGCAGGAATATGTTCCAAAATCAGGGAGATATGAACATCGGCAACCAAGATTATATGTTTCCCTGACGTGAGAATGTAGCTACATGTAGCAGTGTAGGCTACGTTATAGAAACACTTGCACTAAGGTGCCTGGAGGAGATAAGCATATAAAGAAATTTGTCACAAGCTAACATCAGCTCGTATCAAAAGTAATCAGGTCAGTCTGAAGCCTGACTGTTAAGTACATTTAAATCATAATTTGAAACATCCGACATTGTAATATTATATATAACACAGTAGTGGTCTCGATCTTCTCATCTGTCTCTCGTGAAGAAAGAAATAAGTGTGTTTCCAAGATGCTCAACTGTTCCTTTGAGTTAACCACTCCAAGCTACTGAGGAAGACAGATATTAAGTGAAGATGAAGCTCAACCTTTCCTTCTTTGCCTCCCCACAGGTGGACACAAAGAGCAGGACATCATGCACTGCGATGCTGCACCGAGTCTCCTCCTACCTGGAGCTGTCTCTACTCTTCGAGAGGCCGTACATCACCTACACATTCGCTGTTACGCTTCTTAACGTCGGCTACTTTGTGCCGTATTTCCACCTGGTGGCCCACAGCCGCCAAGCTGGCTTCTCAGAGTACCAAGCTGCTTTTGTCATGTCAGCCGCCGGTGCTACAGACATTCTGGGGCGCGTGGTGTCGGGCTGGTTCTCGGACCTGCGTCACTTTCGGCTGATTCATTTACTGACCATGTGGACAACGCTGGCGGGAGTCTTCATCATGCTGCTGCCTGTGAGCTCCTTGTCCGGCTCCTACGCTGCACTGATGGTGATCAGCCTCCTCTACGGCTTCTGCTCCGGGGCGCTGACGTCTCTGGTGTTTGCGGTGGTGCCCATGATTGTGGGCGTGGAGCGCATGATGGGGGCCCTCGGGCTGCTGCAGCTCATCGAGAGCGGCGCGGGGCTGCTGGGGACACCACTGTCAGGTACGAGCGGCACAATGACGGAGCAGTTGCCCAGTTCACAATGTGGGTCATGTCACCATGTTTCGTGTTGTTTCAAGTGACCTGATCAGGTCATAAATACAAGTTAACACACCGGAGCTAAACGTAGTCAAACATTAATTGAGTAATCAGGGTCAGACAGTTCCCTCACTCCCTCTTCTTCTGTTCCTCTCTGACATAATGCACACTCCCACACAGCTACAGTTTACAGCCAACATAGTGAGAACAAAATGTCTTAAAGGGTCAGTGCACCCAAATTACAAAAAAACCCAATGCTTTCTCACTTTACCTCTGGTTATATGCAGCCACTCGGATAGATTTATGACATTTATGTTTCCCCAATACAATTGAGATTAATGGAATTGTACAAAAAGTCAGTTGTTATTAACATTTCATTCCTATTTCTTAACAGGTAGCTTCCGTATTTTTCAACCTGCATCCTATTTCCCCCCATTTTTGTCTCTAAGTGCCCAATAAGAACAACTATTTTAAATTCGTCCAGTATTAAGCGAGACCGCTGTGGCTGCAATGTAACTTTCATGATCATTTGCACAGCATCACTTTACATCCACTTAAAGTGTATGTTTTTGTCACTGACAAGCTCGGATTGTTGTTCTAAGTGTCTGACAACATTATGGAAAGGATCCCGACAGAGATAGACCTTTTGTTAATGAGTAAGATCCTTTTTGTTTAATTAGAAACAGCCCCAAAATCTCTGTCGCCAAACCCACTAGACTCCATTTAAATAAACAGTAATTTTATAGTTTATAATAAACAAAAAGCTCTATCTCTGTAGGGATCCTTTCCATAATGTTGTCAGACATATAGAATATCAATCTGAGCCTGTCAGTGACAAAAATATGGCCTGGGTCCAGACCTCAAATCCACCCACTCCACTGTGTAAGGAGTTGCCAGTAATGTCTGATATCAGTCAAGCAAAAACAAGCACTTTAAGTGGACGTACACTGATGGTGGGACATGCTATGATTTCAAAAATGGAAGAAGAAGAAAAAGAAGTTCAGTTTCACGTCCCGTATCTGTTGAAAAATCTCAGATATCTCTCTAAAGGTCAACTTAAAGACTCAGTTGTATCAAACAGGTCACAGTTTTAAGACCTAAGAAGCTTTATATTTGTAGGATATTTGTGTTTATTGGATATATTCTCCTGTCTCCTTGTCTCAAGGGTGGCTCAAGGACGTCACAGGCAACTACGTCGCCTCCTTCATGGTCGCGGGCAGCTTCCTTGTTCTCGGTACCTTGACCATGGCCACTCTGCCTCACTTCTTCTCCTGCAAAGATCCGCCGCCTCCTCAGAGACGTTCCCTTCAAGACAGTACCAAGGGTTTACACTCAGAGCTGGAGCAGATGAACAGTTTGCCTTCTGACACAAACCACAGAGGAGTTAATGATCTGACACCTGCAGTAAACAGTAACCCACAAGACTGTGTATGTTAAGGATTCGAGAGCCTTGTTGGGACTCCTCCAGTCCAGCCAGTGTGACGATGGCGCCTCCCTGAAGGCGCTGTCAGTTAATATGCTGCTCCACGTGTCACTGAATGGCGTGTTGGATACGTGTTTGCGTTATACCTCAGAGATTCAGACCCAAAGAAAGAAGCTAACTGTGAAAACTCAACAGTGTAAAGGGGCCAGTGAGTTCCTCACTCTGTTACACATCCTAACCTCAGTTTAACATTTAGACCAGCACCTTCTGCCTGAATGGAAACACGCTGCGTTTAAATACTTTGTAACGTACAGATGTGTGGTTCCAAATTGTTCTATACTTGAGTGGAAAACTAACAAGCAGAACATTTATTTTTAGTTGTTCGTGTGAATGTAAGATGTGAATCTGATTCTGTTATTGTGAGATTTTTAGCTTGGACCGTATTTTCACATTTCTGTGTCTAAGTGACGAATGGGAACAACTATTGTTGAAATTCGTCCAGTATTCAGAGAGCGCGCTGCAGCAGGAAGCAGCAAAACAAGCTGCAGTGTCACCACCTGGGGCGTGTCTACTTCTCAATTTACGTCCACTGAAAGTGTTGTTTTTGCCACTGATAGGCTCGGATTGTTATTTTGTGGTGCCTAACAACATTTTGGAAAGGATCCCAACAGAGATAGACCTTTTTAATGTCCTAACCCCTAACCCTAAAGTTGGCATTCAACTTTGTCCTGACATTGATTTGGGTTATCTGAGATCACAACCTAAATTCAAAAACAAGCACTTTCAGTGGACGTTAAGTGACAGTTGCTCCCAAGGTATAACAATGCAGCCTGTTTTGCCACAGCGCTCTCGCTCAATACGAGACCAATTTTAAAAAATAGTTGTTCCCACGAGTCACCGACACACAAAAACATGGGAAAATAGGGTCCAAGGAAAATACCAGTGTCACCCTTTAATCTTCACTATCATTTCAATTACACTGCTCAAAAAAATCAAGGGAACACTTAAATCACATATCAGATCTTGATGAACAAATTATTCAAGTGTTAAATCTTTACTGATGCACATTGTCTAATTTGTTGAGAACAAAATGACGTAACAACAGTCAGCGGAAACCAAAATCATCAACTCACTGAGGGCTGGATTCAAAATGACACCGAAAATCAAAGTAAAAATTGAAATCACAGATTGATCCAACTCATAACGTGGCTCAGTAGTGTGTGTGGCCCCAAAGTGCCTGTATGCAGATGTCCTGGGGGATCTCCTCCCAGACCTGGATCAGGGCATCACTGAGCTCCTGGACAGCGTCAGATGCACCGATACATAACGTCACGTAGGTGCTCAGTTGAAGTCAGGCAGCATAACGTTCACCACGGCGTCTCCGGACTCCTTCACACCTGTCACATGTGCTCACTGTGAACCTGCTCTCATCTATTCTGGTGTTCTCTGGCGAGTGCCAACTGAGCTGCACGGTGCTGGGCTGGGAGCACAGGTCCCACTAGAGGACGTGGGGCCCTCATGCCACCCTCATGGAGTCTGTTTCTGACAGCGTGGTCAGAAACATGCACACCTGTAGCCTGCTGGAGGTCATTTTGTAGGGCTCTGGCTGTGCTCCTCCTGTTCCTCCTCACACAAAGGAGCAGTTTAACTGACTTAGTGTTAGACTGTGACCATTAAGTGTTCCCTTGATTTGTTTGAGCAGTGCAAATAATTTTAATCAGGCGCAAATGACTGCGCACAAGAGAAACTAACAATCAGCGCTACTGGATTAATCCACTGTTGGCCCCGTCCCTCCTGCTGTTTTAGCAGTGTGTGTGTGTGTGTGTGTGTGTGTGTGTGTGTGTGTGTGTGTGTGTGTGTGTGTGTGTGTGTGTGTGCAACGCCATCTCCAAACAACTTGAGTACATAATACGGCTACACGTGCCGACAAATATTTTTATAGAACTGATTGTTTACCCAGTCAACAGCGGGATAGAGTCTCAGGTAGTGAACCAGGACTTGTCATAAGTCCTTTGACATTTCTGCAAACATTGTGCCTGTTGGTGTAAACTCTTGTTGGTCTTCACTGTGGAATATGTGTGTGTAGATTTCTGAATGATTAGCAGCACCTCTCTGATTTACATAAGCACACCAGCGTCTCTTAAAGAGCTGCAGACTCCAGCACTGTTTCCAGCGACTCCCTTCCAGCCTCAGGACTTTCACTCTCCAATCAGAGCATCGAATACAAGACTGTTATTTGTGATTTCTCAAGTGCTTTTTCTCGTGACACAATCACTGCTTCAGAGCCATAAACTGTCTTTGGAAAGAACAGATATATGGCTCTGAGGACAGCGAAAGGAACGCCAGGTTCCCGGGACAGAGACAGCGGGGTCACTGTGACCTGTTGGCTACTTTTCAATGTAAAAGGTGTGTGAGTTATAGGTACACACACCTGACAGAAATATAAACAACTCTCTTGTTTTTGCTCCTAGTGGAACATTTTTGTCTTAAGCATCTTTTCCGAGATGTCTGATTAAAAGCTGTGACTCTCTGTCGTCTTAAAATGACCACTCACACATCCAGGCTACAACCTGACACTATGATATGTTAAAGTGCCGTATTTTGTACACACTCCTGATTAAAAGTCACTGTTTGTTTTAATACATCGTCACTATTAGTGGTTTTTGTGTCTCAGTCTTTTTAGTGGAAGGCAAATCTTCAGTGGCAACCTGTGGCGCCCTCTGCTGGAGATGTACGCTCACGACAGCACTGCTGAACATTTTAGTTCAAACATGACACATAAAAGTAGGCTTTGTAATGCGGTTTATTTGATCAGGATGCAAATGTCAAGTACCTCAACAGACTTTAACGATAAGAAGAAAAATGTCCCAAATGTAAAAACATGTTTACATGACAATGGAAGACAAAAAGGTTTAACTCAATGGAAATGGCAGACGGAAATAAAAACACTGCCCGTTTCGAGACTAAAAAAAACAAACAGATTCACCAGATTTAATTCAGAAATCTTGGCAGAGTGATGGTGCTGCCCTCTGCTACACATAAAGACACCTCATGCTGGTCTCATAAAGCTGCTCCTGTGTTCCCACTCGGACGCCATTGTTGTGCTCTGACGTGTTCCCACAAAGAATTCACTGTTTGGAGCGTTCGTCCTCTCTGAAGTCAACACCAGCTGAGCTATGACTGAACATGTGGCAGGTAGCCAGGGAAAATGTGTGTGTGTGTGTGTGTGAGTCGGACACTAGCATGTTTTTCTATATACGTGTGTGAAAGTGTGCAGGGCTGGGTGTGAAATGTGGCGTTGTACAGCGGGGGTGAAGAGGAGGCGATGGCTGGTTAGGTTTTGGGGTCTGCGCTGCGGCGTTTGAGCTTTTCGGGGTTGTTTGAGGCCATGTGTGAAAAGTCTCTGAAGATGTCGTGGTAGGTTTCATCACCTGGAAAAGAAGACCAGAGAAGAAGAGATGAGCTTTAAAGCGTAACGTGTTTTAACAGTAATACAAGCTGTTAAAGGGTTTCAACATGTTTTTGAGTCTGAGTGACAAATAGAGACAGCAGTTTTTTAATTTGTCCAGTATTGAGCGAGGGCGCCGCAGCCGGCAGCGGTGAAACAGGCTGCAACGCTGGCACTGAACATCAGCGTGACGTGAGAAGGACGTTTATGGAGACAGATTTGTGTCAGAATTTGTGTGAACAGATCGAGATCGTCCATATTTTAATCTGTAATCTGTAAAAACAAAAGTACTTCCACAAATACAAAAAATAAACAAAAAAAAAAACACAAATCTGCAAACACACAAACAATTCCACAAATAAAACAAATATCTGTGAATAAATTGAATAAAATAACAAATAAATGAAAAAAAGAAAAGTGAATACAACATTTACAACTTTCAATTTGGGTTTTTTATGTTTTTTTTTTTTTTTAAATAGAATTTGTGTATTTGCAAATCAATTTTAAATTTGCTAAATATTTTTATTTATTTCTGAATCTTCTTTATATTTGTAGATTGTGTTTAAAATGTACAAATTACTCATTAACGCTCGGGTTGTCGATCACACAAATAATCCGCAGATGTCTGACGCTTACAGAAATTAAATTTTAGTTGGAATGAAAATCAAATTGACGACAGTTTAAATGAATTTTACGTTGTGTGGACATTTACATCATGATGATACCTTATGACTAAATACTTAATTCGACATCAAGATGACGTTAGCATGAGATGTATGGAAAACGTTGGATTTTGGTTACTTTACTTAAAACCAACAAAATATCAACACCAATGTCTGTCGTCAGTGTTCTGCATCAAAGTGACGTTGGCGTTAGACATTGCAATGACATTGATTTTGGTTATCTGACATCACAACCTAAATTCAACCAAATATCTATTGATGTTTATAGTCAGCTGGGAACCACGCAGGGTGTTTGCACTTTCATTTTACTCATTGTGCGTCCACTAAAAGTGTTTGTGTTTGGTGCTGAAAGGCTCAGATTGTTATTCATTATTGAACTACTATTTTCGAAATTGGACCAGTATTGAGCAAGAGCGCTGCAGCAGAAACAGTTAAACAAGCTGCAATGTAACCACCTGGGGCGTGTTTACTTCTCAATTTATGTCCACGAAAGTTTCTTGTTTTTGCCACTGATAGGCTCAGGATGTTATTAAATGTCTGACAACGTTATCGAAAGGATCCCGACAGAGATAGACCTTTTTGTGTAACCTTTTTGTTTTGAAATCTGTCGCCAAACCCAACAGACTCCATTTAAATAAACAGTAATTTTATTATCATAAAAACACACATCATTCAAAGTCGAAAGAAACAAAATAAAACTCACAAAACCTGTCTTGGTTTGTGTTTCCACTGTTCCAACAATCACCAACTCTGGTTTGGTTGAATTTAACTTTTAATTAACTTGTATACACGCTAAAATTAGTGGTTATTTAAATGGAGTCTGGTGGGTTTGACACCTGTGATTTTGGGGCTGTTTCTGGTGAAACAAAAAGGATCATACTCCATCTCTGTAGGGATCATTTCATTAATGTTGTCAGACATGTAGAATAACAATCTGAGCCTGTCAGAGGCAAAAACAAACACTTTTGGTGGACAAACACTGATGATACAAACATGCACCAGTGCAGCCTGTGTCACAGTGTCAAAAACTGTCATTCCCATTCGTCACTCAGACACAAAAACATGGAAAAAATAGAGTCCAGGTTGGAAAATACCTAAGCTTCCCTTTAAGTTTAAGAATCCATTTACAAATTAATGCCATCTCTCCCGGGTTTAAATTCTTGGCTTTGCTCTAATGAGGCGCAGCTGTGTCTGAGACCATAACATCTTTAATCAAAAGCTGCATCATTCTGCAGAGGACAGAATCTGAATTGTAATTGCTCTACCTCCACCAGCTATTTCCTGAACACATTAAGAGTCGTAGCCCTAAAGCAAGAAGCATGCAACTAAACAAATAAACACCCACACACACACACACACACACACGGAGACATGCACATGCACTTTACCTCTCAGTTTGCAGTAGGTGGCACACTGCACAAGCAGTAGAGACCAGCCGGGCATCTCAGCAGGGCGGAAGGCAAAAGACACATGAGTGCACACAAAACAACAAGACACAGTGATAAAGCACAGCACGTCAAATACTGACCAGCAGTTGGTTTTTCAAGCGGACAAAAGCATCACATTTCCATTCCTTCATGAGAACACACAAGAGACCTTAACAAAAAGCCACTGAAGGACAATCATGAAGGAGTGGACTTTGCAGCTTGAGAAGGAGCCAAATGACAAAATGCAAACAAAACCCACTGTTAAGCTCAAGAGCCGCAGCACGGAGCTCTTAAATCCTGATAAACACAAACAGGAGTTCAAACTATTCACAGAATAGCGGCATTAAAAAACGTCCTTGAGAACCACACCTGACATTGAACGTAGCTTACGTAACTGGACTGAAAAAGTCCAACACACATGTGCACAATAAAATCTGATAAAGCCACAACACTGTACAGAGTTATACAAAAAGATCCCAAATATAAAATAGACCAGATACAGGCCTCTTATATATACATTCCCTGTTATACAACATAGGAAACACCCACATGTAGCTCGTTATTGACAAGGTATTCAGAGATTTGTGGGTTTCAAAGTGCAGGATGATGTGCGTTTGTAATTCAAAGTGCAATGTGGACCTCTCCTACTTTGTTTCACAAGACATTTCCTGTCTTCTCTACACAGTATATGAACTGCCGTACCCTGTGTTTCTGCTTCTTTTTCTTTGTCTTTCTCGCTTTTTTTTTTCCTTCTTCTTTTTTTTTAATCTTAGAAGTGGTGACGCATGTTTCCTCAAATGATGTGAAAGGCTGGGATCATTTCTCTGCAGATGCTGCAGATAAACACCACATGACACTGCAAAACCAGTGATTTCTGACGCTTAACAACTTAGACAAAAACATGTCTGGTTCCATTTAGCTCCACCGAAAACAAGCCCGTCTCAGCCCCGCTGCCTGTCTCTGTCCTGGGCTGATGTTTTTTAATCCCCCGCTAATCATTCTGCCCCCCCAGAGCCCAGCCACTTATGTGGTTCTTGATCGCCTGAAGGCTCTTCCTGGTGTGGGCCCGCCCACCTCCCGTCCCGCCCAATAAACCCCCAGACCCCTGCCCCCCCGATTGACCTGATTGGCCAAACGCTCCGTCCATCTCCCGCATCTCCTTGTTCATTTTGGCGATCCGCAGCCTGAAAAGGAGAAGAGCAGTTAGAAAAGCTGTTGTTGGTAAAGATGTTTAGACTCACACAATGATAATCCCTCCCAACCATCACTTATGACCACGAGAAGTACTGTGGTGTATTTATCTGTCTTCCCATTTTACTGCAGTCAGGACACATATTTATGTTTCCTAGGATGGTAAAGACGAGACGCGCCCTATTCTGCCTTACACAAAATGCTGCTTAATAATGTGGGACTTTAACTCCCTGGATTAAATCTGAGGCGACAAGTCTTGGCGTGATCCTAGATTCAGATCTGAGATTCAAGTCCCACTTCAACAAGGTGATGAAAACATAATTTTATCCACCTTGGACATCGCTAAGGTACAACCAGTTCAAAATGAAAAAGATGCTCAATGCCTTTATTTCAAGCCGACTCGACTACCCAAAAACACCACTGAGAGACTTCAGCTCGTTCAAAACTCTGCAGCTCGGCTATCAACCAGAACCAAGAGGAAAGAGTTGGTGAAGATTCTCAGTCATCCAGGTCATGGTAATCATAAGTGCTAATATCATAGGTAAGTGGACTTGCTTGCGTTTGTCAAAGACATTTCGCCTCTCATCCAAGAGTTCACGTGACCCCTACGACTCTGCAAGGGTTCCCACCCACACAGGGTTTATAGCCTGCAACTTCGGAGCAGTCATTGAGAACTGAAGAAGCTTCTTAGACGAGAGGCGGAACGTCCTCAAGAAACGCAAGCAAGTCCAGTTGCCTACGATATTAGCACTTACGACGAGGAGAGAGCACATCGGACTAGTCTGAGCTGCTCTGCACTGACTTCCTGTTACATTTAGAACTGATTTTAACCTCCTACTCCTTGTATACAAAGCCCTACATGGACCGCTAACTCCCTTGTTAACTATCTGCCTCCAAGAACACTGCGATCGTCTGCTGCTGGTTTACTGGAGGTTCCCAGAAACAGACGGAAGAAGATCGGAGATGCAGCCTTTGTCAGTTACGCCGCAAAGCTATGGAACACACGACCTATAGATATCAGGGGAGCTAGCTCGCTAAATATTTTTAAAAGAAAGCTAAAAATGTATCTGTTGATTTTAGTCTTTAACTAGCTCTGACTTCCTGATACAGATCTGACACTCTTTCTTTTTGCGCCTTTACTTTCCATTTCTTTTATTTCTATTAGAATGATGGGCCAAGATTGGATGTGAACTTTACAAACAGTACCCAACAGCATTCTCATCTCAAATACTCACAAAGTGACAATGTCAGCGTTGGCGGCCTCCACAGCAATAGTAATGGGGTCTTTCTGGTTCTTGTCTTTGGCGTTGTAGTCTGCTCCTCGCTTCAAGAAGAGACAAACCAACCTGGAGGAGTGAAGACACACACGAAGAGTGTGAGAGTGTGTGCTTTTATTGAGTATTGCAGGTTATTGTGTATTCAAGGATTTCCATTAGAACCACGTGAATGTGCCTCTAGTCTTCCTGGAGTCCTGAACATTGAAATACAGCACTGACCCTGGTGGGATTAATAAAGTTGTCTGACTCTCGACGCACTGACACCCAAGTCTTGAAAAGAAAAAGATGACCGCCTGGCAAAAAGGTGAAGCCAGAAACTTTTGCAAAGGCTCAGGAACCATTTTAAGGAAACCAGGAGCTTCAGCTGGGTTTCAAGAATAGGAGCTAAAGTTTAAGGGTTTCTCTGCCTTAATTTGTGTAGATTTCCCTTCTACTTTTTCACATTTGTTTTGTTTTGCCTCTGCTGATTACATCCATTCAAACATCAGACTTGTGCAACATTAAATCGCAAGAACTATATGATGATGATCATCGTTGGTCCGTCTACATCCCAACCCTCACCTATGGTCATGAGTTCTGGGTACTGACCGAAAGAATGAGGTCATGGATACAAGCCGTCAAAATGAGTTTCCTCTGAGTTCAGCCTTAGAGATAGGGTGAGGAGCTTGTACATCCAGAGGGAGCTCGGAGTAGAGCATTGAAAGGGGTCAGTTGAGGTGGTTCGGGCATCTGATCAGGATCCTCCTGGGCGCCTCCTTTTAGAGGTGTTCTTGGCATGTCCCATTGGAAGGAGGCCCCGGGGTAGACCTAGGACACGCTGGAGGGATTACATATCTCATCTGGCCTGGGAACACCTTGGGGTCCCCATGAAGAGCTGGAAAGTGCCCTTGCTAGAGAGGGACGTCTGGAGTGCTTTGCTTGGCCTGATTTAAAATGGATGGACGGATGGATGGAACTAATTTGCCTAATTTCCACTGCTCTTATAGTGAAGAGCAGATGCAAGGGGCACCCATTAGCTCATCTTAAACATTCTGAAAAACACAGACCGACTCTTAACTTTGGACAAATTCTGCTTTAGCCTTGTGCTCCATAGCAGAAGTCTTCAGTTTGTCCCAGGTCAGACGAGATAAGAGTCAGATTCTGCCTGGACTTTCTGATACGCAGCACAGGTCCAGGTAGTGAAATAATAGGCTCCGTGTTATCTGCGCTTTCTCCATCTCGGTTTGCAGAGTAAACAACCACATTTTTGTACAGAACACTTAATAGAAATGTTGGTGTAAAGCTACACTGAGCATCTTCTTACTGCTCTGAGATGAAACATTTAACATCGATACCCATTAATCTTGTCAGCTGCACAGAAGATAAAAACACATCCTACAGTCGAGCTGTAAAAGGTCTCAACTCCTCTGTAGGAGTCCCTTTTGTGTTTTGTTGTGATTCATCACTTCCTTTGTGCGGAGAGCTCCCACTGTACACAACACAGGAATGTCATCTGGGCAAACGGTGAGTCTGCTTAGCTTCGTTAATGGTTCTGGGCGCTGTGCCTGTAGGATTACATTGATTTTCTTTGAGTGAGTGTGTACATAAAGTAATCTGTTTACTTTTCTGCACTTGCACTTCTGCCCGTGACACCGACCTGTGTGGGCGTCTGCTGTTGTTTTGCATTTGTTTGTTTGTTATTTTATTGTTACGCATCAGATCAGACATTGCTGTTAGTCTGGTGGCCTTTTCATGTCTCTGGAAATACACGGTTCTTTCTTGTAGCCGTTGTGCGCACCCTCCACCTCCCGATCACCATTTAGTTTTTATGGATTCATCAGCCTCAGTGTCATCAGCCACCACCAGCGTCTCGACTACACGATCACAAAAATATCTCCGAGGCGCCAAAGACTTCTGTTAAATCTCAATCAGCACAAATCATCTGTTAATCTGTACACTCATTCTGTATTACATATTAGCTTTACTTCATTCTTCGGTCTCTTCTGATTGAAAATTGAACGTCAGCTGCATCGGCAACATAAAGACATGAATGCGAACGAGTGTTGTCCTTTTGAAACTTTGTGAACTGAACTTTGAGCTAGCTCTTGTAAAGTGTACATGTGTGCAACACTGGCACCAGCATGCGTATGAGTGTGTGTGTGTGACAGTGTGTCCTACCCGGTGTGGCCCAGGATGGTGGCGTGGTGCAGCGGTCCTCTCCCGTTGCTGTCCGCCTGGTTGACGTTAGCGCCGTTCTGCAGCAGGAACTCGCAGGCTGCCAGGGCATTCTGGTCGGGAAACAGGAACACACGAGTTGCCACTTATATTTATTTAACGGGATAGTTTGGATGTTTTAAAGTGGGGCTGCATGAGGAACCTTTCCATGGACAGTGTACTGCCTAAAGTAGAT
The DNA here is from genome assembly GCA_026686955.1 of Epinephelus cyanopodus. Classification (NCBI taxonomy): domain Eukaryota; kingdom Metazoa; phylum Chordata; class Actinopteri; order Perciformes; family Serranidae; genus Epinephelus; species Epinephelus cyanopodus. Next base: position 8,889,375 of record CM048934.1, read on the forward strand.
GGCAGTTGGCACGCCTTTAGTATGGAGAAGCAAACAGGAGTAACGCCACAGAAGCGAAGCCCCTTTCCCACTGCACAAAAAACCCACTAACATCTGGCTTTTGTCTTCACTGGGAAAGGTTGCAATCTGCGTTCACTCCCGGGACAAATGACTCTACAGTAGTCTCGGGTATTTATCTGCTCCAACTCAAATCGGCTCCGATTGACTATGGATACAAAGCTAACACAACCCCACATCAGAAGATCCGAAACATCCTTTTAACACACACACAAAAGGTGGAACTAAAGGAGAGGTCGAATCATCATGACTCATCCTCTGGGGAGCATCAATATTGACGTGAAATTTAAGGGTGCATTTAACGCTCTCCTCACCGCTGAGACGGCCTGTATCAGCGGCTTGCTGGACTCTTCAGCCACATTGACCCAGTTGACGTCGGCTCCATGGGCCAAAGCGTCGGCCATGACGGGGAAGTTCTGCAGGGCTGCGGAGCGGTAGAGCAGCGCCCCGGGGTGAAGTCCGCTCAGATCCTCTTCCTCCTCCACATCTGAGGGGAGCAGAGGGTTAACATCTAAAGCTTTGGCACGTCTGTTACTGAAGGGGCTCAGTTTAAAAATGTGAACTCTGCTTGTGTCTGTTGTCAGGTCAGATGTATGCCTCAGTGTGTGTTTTATCTCACCTTTGTGTGTATTGTTCTGTTGGACAAGGTCACTGGGGCTCAGTCCTGAGGAGAGAGAGAGCCACGATTAATGGTTTATCCTGCTGACTGCAACAGCGCACACACACACACACGCACACACACATAAAACACAGCAGGTTGCACCCTCAGGATTAGCAACTTCTGCTGGATCACCAACTTTGGGGATTGTGTGAGTGTGTGGGTGTGTTTCTGTTTTGTTGACATCAGCAGGAGTGTGAATGGTGATGAACTAGATGACAAACAAGCAACCAGCCGGTTTGTCCATCCATCAGTCCTGACTCCTGTCTCTCTGAGTTTACCTGTGACCCGAGGCAGAGTAGCTCGGTTCGGTTTGGGCTTGAGCGGCGGCCGCTGCGCAGTTTTGTCCTGCGTGCCCGCCCGGTTCCTCCTGGCGCTGGATCGCCTCAGCGGGGCGTTCCTGCCTGTCTCTGGCAGCTTTTGGATGAACTTCTTTTCGACGTACTTCGATCGGATCCAGGACTCCTTGTCTCCTCTGAGGGACAGAAACAATAGATTAAAGAGAATAAGATGGAGGGAGTTCATTTTTTCTCCAGCGATCTTCTCTCACACAAAACAAAACGAAACAAAACAAAAGAAGCCGACATGCAGGGCTGTTTGTCAGTGTGTCTCTGGTTTTACTCAGTTTGACACCACAACTTGTTTGTGCAGCTGTGAGACAAGAATGCTTCACACATGTCCCCGAGGCGTTCAGTGTCTTTTAATTAAGTCATAAATTCAGTTAAAAAGAGCTCTGTTTAGTGCCTCTTTTCTTTGCTATTTAATCACAGAAGACGCGTAGCTTTCTGCTGCTCAAAGGAATACTTCACCCTGAAATGATCATTTATAGTTCAATTACTCAGCTCATGGAGAACAATTTGTTTTTCTTGCATGCTACCACATTGAACAAAGAATCCAAAAATTTAAAAAAAATGTTGATGAATTGAAGTCATAGGGGTCCACACTTAACAACACCCAGACACAGGGATGCAAACTCCACAAAGAAGGGCTCCCCCACCCTGGATTCAAACCAGGAACCCTCTCACTGTGAGGCGACTAATTTAATCCAAGTCTCATTTATCCAATCACGTGCTCAGTACGTTACCGATGTAATATGACGTCACATGACATACGTCACATACCTCACAGGATGCAGGACTTCACCGTGTCATTATCAAAATATCTCGGTTGACTCTGGTTTCACGTGTGACACAAACAGTCTCCTGGGTGAAAGTCCGCTGTTTGTTTGTTCCATCCACCTCCGCTCCCGCCTACCCTATGCAGACTTTTTTATACTATGGAAGTTGCTCGCAGTATCAAAAATCTCATCTCATACCGCCACTAAAGGGTGCCTCTATGAGTCAGTATCTGATGAGTTAGCAGTGAAACCTGGTTGGCTTTGAAGAGAGCACCTTTAGGTTTCTTTTTCCGTTCAGTTCCTCATCGGAAAGGGACTGTCTGTTTCCAAAGAACCGAGTATACAAGAACTGAGAGTTCGATCAAACTAGACGAGTTGTGTGAAAGTTTATAAACAGAAGTTTTGATACAGTTTTGCTGCTGTTCTGTGCAGTCGCCTGTGATTTCAATTCCTCAAGAATTTCCTCAGTTTTTGGATTCTTCATTAACTGGAACACAGGGTGGGTAACTGATACACAAGTGGTCATTTTATGGGCCAGGTATTGCCTTGAAAACCAATTAAATCTATGTTAACTGTACTGTGCTGAACAATATTTGTGCTGTTAATGTGTGACTGAAAAACAACAACACAACAACAACAACAAAAAAATGCCAAAACGAAGCAATAAATAAATCAATTAACAGACGCCCAGACAAGATAAGACTGAAAGCTCATGCTGCAGAGACATGCAGCCTCACAGCAAGTTTCCGGAGGACACTTTAGTCACGAAGTTAATCATGTGTATCAGGTACCTGTGGCACTTCCTGTCTGCTGTGACACAACAGAGAGGAGAAGAGGAAGTCAAAAAATAAGTCTAAAGAGAGTGGCAGGTCGCTGATAAAATCATCTGTAAACCACACAGACCTTTGCAGAGGGTACGTCTTTTTTAGAACTCAGATGTTGGAACCACTGATCTCCACACACATCAGCCTTTTCAGAGCCAAACCTCTCACACTCAGAGAGGTGGCAAGTTAAGTCTTTGATCTATGTGGAAATATACCGTCCACAGGAAGAAGCAAAACATCATGTAATGCCATGAATATGACAGCAGGAGGAGATGAGGAGAGTTTCTGTTTGTTTCTGATGAGTGTTTTTGCAGCTTATTCACATGTCAACAGTTTGATAAATAAATGATGCTGGAAAATCTTAAATATTTGGAAATAAGGTCCCTTAAGGGCCCCGTTTGTGTGTTGTGTTGTCTCATTATGGAAGATCAAATATGACTTACAGTATTTGCAAACAGACAAACAGTTAAAATGCTCAAATCAGTTAACAAATAAATTAAATATGTTAAATATAGTATTTGGTAGGGATTTGTTAGGTGCTAGGCATGTCAGTTTTTACTTTGATTTGCCTGACACCAATTAAACAGTAAGTCACCAGTTCATTTTCAAGATAAAAAAGCAAAATAACGTGGAAATATAAAAGGCTTTTCCTTTAGTTTGACACTCTGTTGACTAAGAGACGCATTTCAAAGCGCTATCAATTTAGAGGGGGTAAAATTTTAATGCTTATGATGTGAATGTCTCGACTTAACATGCAGAAGCATAGTGCCCACTGCCCACCCTCTGGTCTCTACTGGTTAGCTACCATTAGCCTTGGCCGCTCTGCCTTGTGCACCAAACAGGTTGGTTGGGAGCTAGCTAGTAGCGCCACCCATCTGCCTTTTTTGTTTGTTTTGGCAAAAATCACAAAAAAGCACTTTATTCATAAAATGTATTTTTATCATTACTAATACCAAGTTTTTATTGGACAGAAACAGACTGATGTCATCAGCATATAAAATAACAACTACAGTTAAACAGACAGAGACTGGGTTGTTAAGGTAAAGAAGAAAAACAACAGGACCAACAATAGAACCCTGTGGAACCCCACACAAGCTGTTGGCCTCATGGACGACACGATAATAAAGTCCCAGTGTCCTCTCATCTGCTATTATCGCTGGTAGCGGAAGCAAAAGAGGCATAGCAGGTGTAACACAACAACATCAGCCTCTAGTGTGACATATTAAGCTTTACGATAATGATAGCTGAACATGATGACAACAACCGTCCCTTTTATATGGTGGCTGATCTCATCCTCTGCGCAGAGGGTAAGGAGCCTCTGAACCTCATTGTCTCCCCAATTTGCGCTGTGGTTCTTCTTCTGTGAGTTAGCAGCAAACTGCTTTTTAAATTGCATAACATGTTGTCAGAACGTCACACCTGTCCCTCCAGCTAATGAAATGACGTCATTGTGATGTCAGCGCACAGATCGCACTTGTACCTTCTATCCAGAACAGCAAATAACGGCGCAATATTCCCACCTTGAACAGGCGGTGTAAAAGCCGTTAGTCAGATCCCTTGGAATTCGTTTGTTGTGAGGCCGGTGTTAACTGAGCCGCATGTGTAAAATCATTGGAGTGTCCCTTTAAATTGCATGTTGGTTAGTTTGTACCTGGGACTGGAGGGGTGGGGCTTCTTGATGGTGATCTCATCAATCCGGGCCTCATAGATCCTGTTGATCACCGTGTTTCCTAATTCACACATCAACTAAAGAAAGCAAAGAAATGAGACAAACCATCAGTGCTTGCTGCTTGATTCTGAGAGTTTATTTAAAGTGAAACGATTGCATAATTCATTGCATAATCATTATACTCAGTGGAACTTGTTTGTTAACACAGAAGAGGCTTTAATGAGTTAGTGTAGCTGCTGCAGTTAAAAAGTTAAATCACCTTAATGAGCTCTGGCTCCCAGGAGTCGAGAGTGAGGGAGCGCACTTTGGAGAAATGAACTCCCAGGCTCCTGTTAAGAGGAGGAAACCATTAAAGCTAAGGTTTCAAGCCAAGTGTGTGTGTCTGTGTGTGTGTGTGTGTGTGTGTGTGTGTGTGTGTGTGTGTGTGTGTGTGTGTGGTGTATGAATATGTGTACCTGTGTATCCCTGAGCAGACGATGCAAAGCGTGATGCCCAGGTTGATGGAGGCCCAATCGGGACCAGGCTCCCCGCAGTCGCAGCACTGCTTGTTCCCCGGGATCGCCTGGACCTCCTCCAGCGCCTTGCAGCCCTTGTTCTCCTGATCCGCTCCTCCACCTCCTCCTCCTCCCCCACCTCCTATCAAACTGCTCGCAGACACCGAGCTGCAGCGCAGCCGCTGATAACACACACGCAAAGACACAAAGACAGGAATGAGGAGACGCACAAAGGCACACAACTTCCTCTGTATCTCCTCGGATTATACTCCCACTGAAAATGCAGATATAGAAGATGAAGTGTGTGTATGTATGTGTGTGTGTGTGTGTTCTCACTGGGCTGTGTGGGTCCTCTCTGTGCTCCTGAAAGGCTGAGGCGATGCTGTTTTGGACGGCACTGATCCACGCCTGCTGCTGCCTCTCTGAGTCCGCCTGCAATAAACAACACCTACACACGCACATGCACACACACATACACACACATGCATGAGAAACTGACGTGGACAAATTCTCACCATCCCCCCGACTCTTACACAGGTCACACTAATCCACACACTTAACCCTGATGAAAATTCAGATACGCGTATGCATAAATGCACAAATGTGTTCGCCCACACACACTCACTTTGACGGGGACACCACTTCAAAGCAGAACCGTCTCTCGTTTTCAGTGCTGGGCTTCACCGTGCACAGGCGCAAGTCCTCCACCACAACTGTCGGCTGTTCCTGAGAGAGACGCAGGCCGGAAACACACACACACACAGGTCAGGCCGTGCGTGTTATAATGAACATTTGTTTTCTGTGTTTGGCGTTACAACCGGGGTAGGCAGTTTAACTTTACTTGCGGACTGTCACATGTGAAATAACACACACATAATGACCTCAGATTCTGAGTGTCTTGCTCCTATGTGGGATAGGAGGTGGGACCCTAAGCATATCTCTGCCCAGGGGCTCAACCTCAAGGGGACTGGACAGCTCTGCCTCCCTACTGGATCAGCAAACTTTCTGTTGCTGCTGTTACACAGGTTTGACCCAGCCTGCTGTGACACTCGGCGCTGGGGGGTTTGCACCGGCTGAATTCAAGCTGAGTGAATGCGCTGGATGCAGGTCTACGGTAAAATAAAATTAAATAAATCATCGAATGGGAAATACTGGGTTACTGTATGATGTGCATGCCTAAGCCTGTGGATGTCTGGTGGGAGGGGCTTAGGACAGAGGAGGAGGGTGTAATTTCAAAATCTGCCGTTTTTTGCCTTCCCCAGCTTTAACTTTATTTTCAGTAATGACAATTTTCTTTAAAAGTACCTTGAACTTCTTCTGATACACCAGCTGATTCTTTTGAATTGAAAACCAACGCCTGGAATGAGAGAGAGAACAAGAAAAGGTCACGAAATCAAGGATAGGTTCACTGTTGCACCAGCAAATAAAGGAGAGCCAAAGAGTGGACAGACAGAGCACAGTTGAGGAAACTATTTTCCAACACAGCGGACATTTGAGTCCTTTTAGTGAGACGTGTATGGAGGGAGGAAAGCACAAAGACAAAGCAGCTGTTCTGAGTGAGACATTCTGTGGGTGAACTTGTACCTGCTCCAGGTCTTGAAGGCGTTGCTGGCTCTCTTGTAGAGGTATCCCTCCATGGCGATCCCATTAGCTGCGTCAGCGCTGAAATCCATGATGGAGTCATCGTAGGACACGTCCTGGAAATATTCAAGAAAAAAGAAGTGTCACCGGAGTTACCGTTAAGGGCCTATTCCTGTAGTTTTATTTTAAGTTGTGGTTTGAAATGTAGATTTATATGTGTAAAAGCATGAAAGTGTTTTTGTATCACCTTTTTCTTGATTGCAGCGTGTCTTTGCTCCATGTCCCTCTTCTCCCGAGCAGAGTTTAGGACAAACTGAGTGTGCTATTAAAACAGGAACAGACACAGAGGTCATTCTCCAGACACAGATATTGATTTTTAAATGATGTGCATGATTCCACTCCTAATAACTCACCATTAAGAGCTGTGATGTATAATCTCCTGAGCTCTCTGATACATTAACTGATTTGCAGTTTTTGCTCAGCTAAGTGAAAGTGATTAAGTGCTTTATTTAACAGCACATCAGGGGGCTAATTACCAAAACAGGGGCTCAAAGCAACTTCCCAACATTTATAACACTTATTTGAGCTACTCTGTGCTTCGACATCATCCAGTCCTGAGCAAAATACAAAGCCTACATAAATAATATTAATTTAAATCATTTAGTGAGGCGAAAGAAAACTAAAAAATGTGGAAATTGGTAAAAATTGATTGGGGTTTTAGAAATAAAATGAAAATATTAGCAAAAAAAAGTGCTCTGAAAACCTGTTAAATGACCATAATGTCTGATATTAAGGTCATTCATATATTAGACAAAAATTATAAATTTACAAGAAAAAAAATGAAAACTTCCAAGATTAAAATCTTAAATATGTGGGGAAAAAACCTGGATATTGTTGAGATTTAAGTTGTAAAATTACCATAAAAACAAATAGAACATCTGAGATTAAAATCCTGAATTTACAAGAAAAATCCAGCATATTATCTGAGATTAAACTGGTAAATTTACAAGAAAAGACCCAAAAGTTCAAAGATCAAAGTCGTAAATATGTGGGGGGAAAAACTTGGATATTCTCTGAAGTTAAAGCTGTAAATTTACCCCCAAAAATAGAACTTCCTAGATTAAAGTTGTGAATTTAATAGCAGAAGAAAAAAACAAAAAAAATTACCAAACCAAGCAAAAAAACGTGAATATTCTCTGAGATTAAGGTTGTAAATTTACCATAAAAACAAATAGAACTTCTAAGATTAAATTAAATTAGAATCTGAAGTTAAAGTGGTAAATTTACAAGAAAAGACCCAAAACTTCAAAGATTAAAGTTGTAAATATGTGGGTCAAAAGCTTGAATATTCTCTTAAATTAAAGCTTTAAATTTACAAAAAAAAAAAAAAAAAAAAAAAGAACTTCTGAGATTTAAGTCTTGACTTTACAAGAAAAATCTAGAATATTCTTTGAGATTAAAGTGGTAAATTTACCAAAACAAACAAACAAACAAACAAACAAAAAGAACTTCTGAGATTAAAGTCGTGAATATATGGGGGAAAAAACGTGAATATTCTCCGAGATTAAAATTGGAAATTTGCAAAACAAAAAAAAACAGAATTTCTGGAATTACAGTTGTAAATCTAGGGGGGAAAAACATGGATATTCTCTGGGATTAAGGTTGTAAATTTACAAGAAAAAAACTGTCCTGAATTTACAGGAAAAAGACAGACAGACCTGTTCAGCTATTCTATTAAAGTTAATCCACACAGTGTGCATTAAGCAGCTTCATACATCCCTAAAACCGAAAATAATGAGCAAATGTTGACTCACACAGGACATGGAGGTCGGTCTCCTGGGTGAAAGTTCTGTGTCTGACACATCCATCCACCACAACTTCCTCTCTACATGGACTTGGTCAATCTTTATGCTGCATCCCCTGACCTCCTGGCAGAAATCCCTGAAGGCTATTTCTCAATATAGGACAATTTCTGAGGTTTTTCTCATCAATTTATAACTTTAATCTTGGAAATACTGCGTTTGTTCTTGGAGTAATACCCTCCTTCTCCGGCTTTGTGGGGTTTTTTTTTTTTAAACCTACAATGTGTCTGATTTACGAACATATGTTTTCCTCTTTTCTCTTCGTGCCTATTCAGCTGTTGTCTCGTCTGTCTTTTCACTGCACTCAAGGACAACTCTCCCCTTTTCCCTTTCCCTTTCCTCTCCAACATGTTTGCTTCTGTGAGAAAGACATAAACGCAGAGACACCAACAAGTTCAGGGTTCACTCCTGCAGTCTTTGCTCTTCAGGAAACAGGGATTAGGAAGTGTTAAAGCTCGTCCTACATCCTGTCTCAAACTGAACGACAACAGTCTGTTTAGTGTTTTATTCCTCGGTGTCCCTTTCTCTCTCTCTGATCTGCTTATTCTTGTTCCTATCATTTCCTGTTGAAACAGGAAGAGCTTTTGTGCGGTTTTGATTCGGCCAGTGAACGTTGACAAACTCGTTTCCTGTTTGAAATTCTTTTCTTTTAGCAAAAACACGCCACATTAATCCTACTGATGTTCAAGGCTGACGGTGCAAAAAGTTTTTCCAGTTTGGACACTCAGAGAGCAGGAACACACACACACACACACACACACACACACACACACACACACACACACACTCAAACAGCCATGTGAAATATTTCCTGTTGTTGCTCACTTTTTCCTGTCACGATGACAGTGTGATGTCATCTTGTGACTCCTCAGCCCCGCCCCCTTAGAGAGGTGCCAGGAACTCATCTGATGCAACTTAGCCGAACTTAAATTTTGTGTCTTATCTCAAAATAACTACCTTTGTTGTACACAATTATGGTTTTGTTCAGCATCAACATGTCTTACCAATATCATGCATCTCCCTTAAAGCTAACTTAACATTTTAAAACTACTTTATGTCTCCTAAAATGTCTGCACTCTCTCATTTGAATCATTGTTAGAGGCCAGAGGAGGCAAACTGTCCAACATCCCTCAATTAAAGCGCACAGCTGAGAGAAAAATCACACAGAAAAGCAAAAACCTCGTCCTCCTAATCCCACAATCATGCATTATGTCACCTCTGCATCCTCGTGTGATGCTGAGCAGAAGACACAAACTATACAGACGACCTGCTCATCAAGACACTGCTCTCTGTCTGCTATGGTCAAAAGCTCCAGAACAGCTTCTAAAGGGAACCTGTGGTGAGACTGTTTTGCCCACAAGACCAAAACTTAACTGACAATCTTAAGTTTTATGCCAGCACAGACAGGAGTTCTTTACAGAGGACCTTTTAAACTCATTTTAAGGTTCATATTTGTCATTTTGGTTTCTACAAAATCATGTTTACATGTTTTAATGTTCCAAAAACACATTCGTTATCTCATACTGTCTGTGCTGTAACACCTGACTTCACCCTTTGTCCCAAACACTCCGTTTTAGTGCCTGTCTCTTTAAGGCACCAGTCTGCTCTGATTGGTTCTCAGTGTCTCTGCCAGCGCTGCTAACTTAGCAACTTCGCGACAAAGTTCTCGCAGACTTTATCGTTAAGAAGTGACTAGCAACAACTTTGGTGACCTCTTTACGCTGGGTTCAGACTACGCGATATCAGCCTGACACAGTGTCGTACGATGTCAGCTTGGATTGTGAATGACAATAAGTGTCGTACGTGATACGTATACAGTTGTTTTGTCGGTGAACCTTGTGAGCTGTAATGGAGCTGAATTATGTAACGTTACCTTTGTTAAATGTTGCTGTTGTCCCTGGTTTTATATGAGGAGAGGAAAAGTCTGCTAGCAGCTAGGCTAATTTATACAATGTAAAATGCCATAGGCTTGTGCTAATAACGTTAGCATGTTGTATTTGTGGGGAAAATGTGTCCAGATAAAGACAAGTGTTTGTCTGTGAATGCTGCGAGTTATAGTGAAGCTGATTTGTGTACTTGTGTTTGAAACTGTAAGTATTAAGCCATGTTTAATGTGTGTTTAATGTGTGTTTTGAATCAACTAAACTTTACAGCACTTCACAAAAACCCCGTCACCGACTAGTGGTTTGGAGGTGTAACTGCAGAGTGACACAGACACACCACCACACAAGTATAAATGCTCACAACGGTGTAGAGTCTGCACTCATAGTTTCAAGTACGTGCATCCAGGGGTGTAACATCTAGTCCTAAACTGAACTCATACAGTTGCTAAGATACAACTGCAACAAGGGAAATTAAATCAGTCAGGCTTTAATAAGCATTTACCTCCTCACTCAGCTTACGTCGATACTCGTCCAGTTCTGAGAGAGACTGGTGGCCATGTTGGAAGAGCTGGGCCTGGGCCTCCATCAAATTCAACATCTGACAGAAGCATGAGAAAGTATTTACAAAAAACTGACACACACACACACACAAATGACGTAAACACCACATATTTACAAAAGCAACAAAATGAACTTAAAATGGGTCAACGTGAACTCACTGCCATCAGGATGTCGGTCTTCTTCTTGGCCTCGATGACATTAATCTGAAACGAAGGGAAGCAGCGGTTTGACACAGTGTTCATGTTTCCATAACCAAAAAGAAAAAAGCTCATCGGCCAGTTCTGGGAGCCACAACCACAAGTGTGGAGAGAAGCCCTGAGGCAAACCTGTTATCATTCAAAACAGCAGAAGCACAACTGTAATTAGATGCGCTGGTGTGTGTCTTATCCGGGCTGTTTTGGTACCTGAGCGCACAGTTACGAGACTGTTTTCCTCCTTTGAACTCGTTTCATTGGTGTGTTTGTTTTCCCACGTGTCGTCTAAGTTGAAATGGACTGGTGAGTGCAGGGAACTAATTAATACTCCAACTTCAGTTTTAATGTTATTATACCAGCATATCTGGTTGGTATGCAGGCATTAACACACAGGTCACTGGCATACACATGATTTTGTCAATTTAAGTAAGTATGATCACTTTGCTAAAGCGTTGAAAGTGTTATCATTCATTCCTTGACAAAAAGCTGTTTTTAAGCTTTAAAAAGGGCTGTTATTAAGTTTTAGTTGTTTTCCAATGTGTGATCAGTTCATCCAAATAACGCCTATTTGGAAATCTGTGCTAACGTTTGTGGCGCTGCTGGCTGTGTGAGACCAGCCGGATTGCATAACAGTTACAAAAGCACATGCATTTTTGGAGTTATTCTCACTGTCAGCAATAAAAACAAATAATGATGACGAAGGTCTGTAGCAAGCCACTATAACCTACATGAAAGCGGGCTTAGCTTACGCTAGTGAGGTCCGAGGTGTCACAATTTGGCAACAGGCTAACAGGTGAGTTCTTTCCTTCTATGGTTAAGAAATCCGGATTCTGTTCACGACACGGAAAAATTAGCACCCCGCAACCGAGTGGTTTGTCCCGTTAGCAGTCCTGTCAAGAGATTTAGCTTTTGGTTCCTAAAAGCAGAGCAATTTACACGAAATAAAAATAATAAAAAATATCCTCATATGTGATATTTTCAGCCCGTTTTTTCGTATGTCGTCCTCACAATCACTGATACTGGCAGACATGGTGCTGTAAAATCATCAAATCGCCGCAGTGTAGCAGCTGAAAGTCCCCAAATTCATTCATTGTCTACAACGCCAACTACCGCCGCGAGCGCTAAACCGAAAGACAAAAACAACTGCATTAAAACGACAACAATAAAAAGTGGGCGGGGCAGCATAAGTTGAACAGAGACTGCATTTTTTTATCCACTCGATCCTGATTTTAGAAAATGGCAGCTTGCAGAATAACGGCGCACAAGTGACGAAGCGCATGATGGATGTTTCCAGGCATATTTTAGGATGACTCAGGGGCAGTTTGACAACCTGCTGTCTATCGTTGGGCCGTATAGCTCTGGGTATCCAGCAACCACGACCAGTTTCTCCTCCATTGTTGCCATGACCACCACAGAAGGCCCACCTCCCAAATCATCCAGTTGGACAATGGGAAAAAGGGAGATGAAAAAAGAGACAAAACATAAAGTGATGAAGTAAGCTAATATCTTTACTCCATCCAGCATTCGTTCTCACCTCCAGAACGTAATCCAGGGCCTCAGCACGAAAGGCCCTGCGTGCGTTGAGCAGAGCGTTGCTCGCCTCCTCCACTTCGTGCTGTTTCCCCCGCGGGGCCTGAGCGTTCCTCACCAGCGCCCCCTCCAGGTTTTCACTGCCGCGCTCAAACTCCTTGCGCACGTCCTTGAACCGACGACAATCCCTGTGCAATGGGGCAGGAAAGGAAGAGGGAAATTTGGTATCATCGTCATGCCTCCTTGCGTATTTAACCTTTATTCGACTAATATGTTTGCGACATTAAGCAGCTGAAGGAGTGACAGATAACTGGCTATCAACTTGGGGACTCAACACACAATTTGGAGTTTTGTTTAATAGAGTTTAAACCCCCTTTCAGAATGTGTCACTGGCTAAATATGCAGCTGATCAGTGTTGCCACATGCTCTGAGACATCCCCTCTCTCATCTAATGCACCATATCATTCCCAGTATTAAGAGCAGACTGCGAGGCAAAGCACAAGAAGAAGGCAAATGAAGGATCATAAGCCTCCGATATTTTTTTAATGAGCGTGCTAACAGTTGGCAGACATGCAATGGGGAGTGACTCAGCCTGAAGAAGGTGGCGGAGTGCGTCTCAAAGATTAGATGGAGAGAAAAAAAGAAGAAAAAAGAAAGCAGCTCGCTCACTCTTTGACAAAGTTCTGCAGCTTCGTCTTGACTGACTTCTGCGTGGTCTCGATCAAGTCCTAAAAAGGGAAAAGCAGACGAGACAAAGCCGTCACAGTGAGCTCAGATAACTGTTAAATGTCACACGTGTTCAACGGTGTGCTGCAGTCTGGTCTGACCACATACTGCAGCTGATAAGACTGGGAGGGAGACGGTGGTGCAAAGACAGTAAGTCAAACAGAGAGACAGACTCACCCCCTGTGCGTCCAAGATGATTGCAAGCTTTTTGGAAAATTTGTCCAAACACTCCTGCAGGACGGACAGATGAGAATCACATCAAATCTCCACAGCAAAGTCACGTTTCTTATCAATAACAACCGACAAACTGAGTGACAGAATGACATGATAACATCAATGGTATGCTCCTTTCACCTCCATCATCTTGTCCCCGGAGTACTGCTGTCCAAGGTCCCGGAGGCCGCTGACGAAGCTCTTGCTGGTCTGGCAGTAGGCTCTGCCCGCGTCCAGCATGGCCTGGCATTGTTTCACGAGCTGGGGGACACAAACATGCAACACCACAGAGTCACATTCATCCCGAGTACTCTAACAAGAGGCGCCTGAGGTGACTAACGGCCGGTCGTAGTCATCAGTATGAATAATTAAACACAATGTGTTCCTCCAGGAGTCCACATATTAAAGCAATGAAACAGCCAGGGTTTGGGGTTATTACAGTAGAGCGTAATCACTGTGCACGATGAATTTCCCCTCGAGCTTCTGTGTAATGCCATCTGGAGTTCATTAAACTGCATCAGAGACAGACCATCACTGGATGTACAGGCTGGATTTTGATTTTCGATACTGGGTTTTATAAATCTAGGCTCATTATTAGACAAATCATGACAATATCTTTTAATATTTTATTTGAAAAACACATTTTTTGTGTGTTTAAAAGATTTTATGTACTGAGGCCCGTTTTTTTATTTGATAATAAAGAAAAGAAAAACAAATCATTATCCATTATCCGGGAAATTAATTTGGGAAATTAAAAAAAAAAAAAACCTGTGGGAAACTCCTTTCTCTATTTTTCACCGCCTGACACTCTCTGATGACACACATTTCTTTACGGGTCGTCCGTGGAGCACATAAGAGCTATGAAATGTCCATACAGAGCATGTGCATTTCCTATAACTACTAGAATATTGCTTTATCTGACATGTTATGCTAATAAATAACGTTTCTAACTAATCTAGGTCACTCTACATGGACAGCAACTAACGTCATACCACATTACACATTGCATGTCCGCAAAAATTAATGTGCAATACATGACTTAATAAAAAGTTTTATTACCATGGACCAAACATTCCTTTTCGTCCGTCAGTTTTCTGTTGAAGTGACAACAATTTCAGTCAAGTCAACACAAGCGGGCATTCGTGTGTATTTCCTCCGTCGGAAATGCATTTTTCCAATTATTCCGACACCACATGAATGCAACTTGCTGGTCACAGAGAAAGGAGTTTCCGACAGATTCCCAAATTCCCAAATTAAATCGGATAATTGATAATGGATAACGATTCGTTTTCCGTTTTTCTTTTCTTTATTATCACATAAAAAACGAAGTGGTTTTTTGTCCCTTTTTCATTTGGTCACTTTTAAAAACAAAAAACGGATAATGGTTTTCCATGTTTCAGTGTGTTATTTCGAAACGAAAAATGAATGGCCGCGACGTACACGGACCTGTGAGGCGACAGTGCTAACCACTAAACCACTGTGCTTCCCATGTTTTGGATTACATGTTCATCAAGTTGGGCATTTTAACATGAGGGTCCACGGGGACTGACTCACTCTTGGAGCCAGCCTCAAGTGGCCATTAAAGGAACTGCAGTGTTTGGCACCTCAGTGGCAAACAATTGGGCTTTGAAGCCAATTTTACATAGTGGCCATAAGTGGAATTACCGCTTGCTGTTAATGCTATATTGAAGCATTCACCATTAGCTTATCAGAACAAGTTACATAAGCTCCTCTTCCTTGACATCTCGCCTGCTCTTCAGTGAGCTTTGCAGCACCTGTTAGTGTTGAACAACCTACACCTGTATAGCTCTTATCGCTGCATTGAGTTTGATGACCTTGTTATTCACAGCACAGTGTGTGGACGTGAATGAGCTTTTCGTGTGCTGCAGTCTCTTTTAGCTTATCCAACATTTACACTAATACTGATTATCTAATGATAAACCACTGTGGGCCAATGAGTCTTTACCTGAGTATTTCTATTTGAAGCTACTTTATCCTTCTACTCCACAACATTTTGAAGGCACATATTGTACCCAGTTGAATATGGATGGATGCAATGTTTACTCCATGTTTACTAGTTTACTTATCTTTTTTTTAACATTCTGACTTTCTTCTTGACTTCTTAGAGAACACAGATATGTTTGACTTGTTTTAAATGTTCCAAAAATTTTGAACATGTGCAAAACTCTGCAATATTTTTCAGTATACAACTTTATCATGCACATAACTGTACATATTTATTCACTTTTATTCTAGTCTTGTTTATTTTCTGAATGTAGATATTGTAGTTAAATTTCACACTTACAGCCTCAGCACAGTGACTATATATATTTTATTGTTAATATTTTTATATCTTAAGTGCTAGTGTTAAATAGTATGGCATAATGCACATTCTATTTTTTATTATTATTATTTATTATTATTATTAATATTATTATTATTATTAACATTATCATTTATTTGATTTAATTGGATTAATTTAATTTGATTTAATCTAATTTAATTTATTTCATTTTATTTTATTTTATTGCTTAATATTTACATAATTTTATTTCCTAGCCTTATTCTTACTTCTAATAATTCTCTACTCTACATCAGAGCAACTGGAACGAATCACAAGTTCCCCTCTGGGATCAATAAAATATTTCTGATTCTGATTCTGAAAGTCCAGGGGTTTATGACTTCATTCAATTCTTTATGACTGTAATGACGAGTAGGTGCCACGTGCACGTTTAAAGAGGCTAATCCTTCAAACAAAGGAGGACTGCAAAGTAAATCATGTGTGCTGACTCAGCAGGAATGACAATAAACAAGAAAAGTTAATGTAATTGTTACATAAAAACACATTTCCACCATAAACTGGTGCAGAAAACTTCACAAGAATGCAGAAAACGAAGTGTTTGACGTTCCAAATTTCTCAAATTTAACATGTTAGTTACAATAATGCATCAGTAGTAAGGATCAAATGAAATGTTATACATCACAATTTTAACTGTGCACGGTGAGTATTCTTCTTTTTATATTTCATACTTCTGATGACTTTATTCAGATCAGGCTGCATGTTTCAGCATGATATCAAGTAACATGGTGGCAGGACAGAAAAACAAAAAACTTATTTACCTAAAGCCACAACAAAAACCGCCTGACGCTGACGCGGGCAGGGGAATTTCTCTTTCTTTGTTTGTCAGTAAGGTCAGAGTTCAGCCACGGCGCAGCAACTTGCACAGAGCAGATAAAAACTGCCTGAAGGGTTCGAACCCAGTTAGTCCAGTTTTTCCAAAATCACTGCATCTCTCTGCTGCAACACACAAATCACTCACTTGTGCGAAGCTCTGCAGGGAGAGTAAAACGAAAACTTCTGTCTAGGCCTTGTACATCTCCACCCTTTTTTAATCAAGGAACAGAAACGCAACATGTGACCTGTATATCTGATGAATAGATCTGAAACTGTGACATGTATGAACGCAAACAAGCGATGGGAAATACGCTTTCGTATCGAAGCAGAACAAACTGTAGTTCTCTGTGTTGTAGCACAATACGATGGGGAAGCAGCACCTGCGGCTACTTCCTGCTCACTGTCAGGTGAAAATACCTCAACCACCGCCGCCCACCTCTCACTTCACTGCCTCTTCACATGAGGAGCATGTGTCCAACAGCAACTGATACCTGTGTGTGTGTGTGTGTGTGTGTGTGTGTGTTGGAGGGAACATTATTTGGAAGTGGAGCAGTGACTCAGTATGATATTATAGAAGTGTGTGTAGGCGTAGATGTGTCTCACCTTTTCTAATCGCGTCTCGAGTTCGCTCACGTCGCTTTGGACCACTTCGATTTCAGCTCTGAAACAGACACAAACACACAAGGTCAAACATGAGAGTCTGGGGTCAAAGGTCATTTGGAATTTTCTTACAGTCTTACCGTCATACAGTCTGTGCTGTGGTGGAGTGTGGTGTAATTTATGGAGTCGTTTGGACAGTTAAAGCATTTGAACACTTTCGAAACGTACAAAGTAGAATAAAAGGTATCATATGAGGTGCTGCTTTGGTATCACTTTAGGGTAACTGGTATCCTAATTCTTTAAACGATATCAAGCTCTACATTTTCCAGAAAAATGCTGAAGTCAATTGAAAGCTGAATTGAAAACTGGACCCAGTGAGTGACCCTGACCGTCTGGTTAGTACTGGTGGTGAACCATTACAATTGTGCTTACTGTACTTGGTGTTACTGTAGTTTTGGCGCAAGAATTTCCATCGGGATAAATGAAGTTCTATTGAATTGAATTGAAAAAGCAGAACTGAAATGATTAGCTAATTAATTGATCAGTCAATTGACAGAAATGTTAATTATTGTTTTTGTTTATTACGAAAACAATCAATTTTGGGACTGAAGGGCTTCCATTGGAATCTTTGCAAATAATAATATTCTCTTTTTTATTATTATGCTAAGAGATAATAAAATGTTTCAATAGCTTTTAAATTTTATTATCTTATACTATGTGACTATGTAAAAACTAACCAGGCACTACAGATAAAAAATAGCATATATATAAATGTGTAAAATGTGAGTGTGTGAGTGGAATGGGGGCATTATTTATTTATTTCTATTAATATTTATTACTTATTTTTATATATGAGCCCGGTACCTGAGCGCACCTGAATTTCGCTGTATGTTTGCACAATGACAATAAGGAATCTGATCTGATCTAACTCTGGTTAACTGTAGCATGTTTATTAAAGTGCTAAACAAACTAATGAATAAATGTCAATCAATAAACTGAAAATATAATCAAAAGATCAATAGATGAAATGAAAATACCCATCAGTTGCAACTCTTTCATCTTCAGCTTAACTAAAATGATAAAAGCATGCACCGTCATAATTTCACTCCAATTTTAATACTATTCTCTATTCTAAATCTTAGCTTTTACTATAGAATTTTTTTTTCCAAATTGACAAAATAACATTTGACCACAATTTGCCCTCAACCGTTACCGTATTAATGATTACGAAACTGAATATTATGACTGTTTTAATGCTTCAGTGAAGCTACAGCGTTTGCGGTTGCGTCGTTACATCAAATGAAAAATGGAAAATTCCAGTGCATCTTTTTATTTATAGTCACGTCAGTGTAATTTAACATGACATTACTGGTATTTTTAGAAAACCGAGGCCGCGAGCAGCATTTTAAAATAAAATTTCTGTGGGTTTGAGCAGAGCTTAGATCATAGAGTGGGTCATTGTGTAGGCCTGCACAACTCCTGCAAGTCCAGCGTGCTTGTTGCTCAGTAATGGAGTAACACAATTAAGTTTTGTTTTTGAGAACACACGTCCTGCACATGGCTAGTTTGCCGTTTTTCTGGCGTTAACAGTGAGTGTCTCTTTCTGCCTCTCGTCTCTACTCACACCAGCAGCTCAACCATGTGGTTTCCGCTGCCTTCCACCAACAGTACAGAGATACAGAGAGACAGACAGAGAGAGAGAGAGAGAGACGGAGGAAGACAAAAAAAGAGGCGAGACTGAGTGGAGAGAGAAGAGAGGAGGGCCTGGGCAGACAGTAACTGTTTGTGTTTTCTGTGTTTGTTAGTGCGGGGGGGATGTTTGAATCAAAGTCTGAGGTCATGTCCTCTGGAAATACGACCGAATGACAAGTCGGGCTAAGGAGAGAAGGGAAAGGAAGGAGCGGGTGAAAAAGCAGGAGGCCTCTGTGGAGGAGGATAAAAAGATTCCTGCGTTAAAGTGACACATCCTTTTCACTTCGCTCTGAATTACTGTCACTTTCTTTTTTTCTCGGAGAGACAGCGTAAGAAGGCAAATTAAGACGGCGCTGAAGCTGAGTTTCCGCCGTGGCTCTCCCCGCAGAACACACACTTCCTGTCTCTCCTGTTGATAACCTCAGCTCATCTCGCCTCACTTCCTGTTGCCCTCCTAACGCACCGTCACCTAGCAACAGGAGGCAGCACATTTTGAGCCGTCAGTGAAATCTTTTCGTCCCCTCACATTCTGTTTATCCGTTTGATTGACTGTGTTTACATGTCAGATAACTTTCCTTCCCTTTTCCCCCCCTTGGTCCTTCCCCCTGCGTTCAGCCTCACCACTGCAGCTGCCACACAACTCAAACTTTCCACCACCGTGCACGCCTCATAAACTCAATACGGGCAGCAGCAGCAGCGAGGGAGGGAGGGAGGAAGAGAGAGGCCGAGACTCTGGATTGAAATGTGCCAGATCAGCTGGAAGAGACGACACCAGCCTCTGTGACTCAGGCAGGACGCCAGCAACGATCAGGACACACCCAGGCGCTGCCACACTCTCTCTTGAGCTGCTTGCAAAACCAATTTAGCGACACTTCCCTTTTGATTACTCCAGATGCTGACTCTGTGTTGAAAGAAGATTGATTGTGGGTTGTAGCTGATATGCGGTAGGGCTACGCCGACAGCATGGTTGGGAACTTTAGGTGCTTTCAGTGACGTTTTACAGGCTTAACGTGAGCTAGTGAGCAGCTCAGTATCAACTTGAGTGATCAGCAGAAAAACATGCCCATCTAGCAGTATCACAGACGTACATTTGGGCGACACGTCCCTTTTAATATTTGACATTATGTGCATATATCCCTGCCAATATAAACATGAAAGCAGCAGAGGGCTTATTTTATGATATTTTGACGAACTCACAGATGTAACAACCCCTCTAGTAAAAACTCATGCCACCCCAGAAGCAATAGTTTCAATCTGCCCTGACACGGAAACCAGAGGAAGCAGGAAGTGCGATGACATCTCCACCATAGATAAACGCAAAAAAAAGGTACAAATCGGTGCTTAAGATTCACGCACAAAATGCAGTATTTGACCTTCAAAACCTCTTCAGTATGACCCCAAATTTCCCGTCTAAAAGGTCACAACTGACAATACATAAAACAAGCTTCCTGTGTTTAAATGACACATTCGGATGCAGCCTTGAAGAGCAGCATCAGACCTGTGATCAGGCCTGCATGCATTCCTCATAGTGATATGACGCTGCTTGACCTCAGACCCAGAGACACTGCCGATTGTTTGCACCATCAGCATTAACATTTTTCAATATTTCAAGGTACCAAGTCATTATTTTGAGAAAGTTTCTCAACAGTTTGAAAAGTTTCCCATTATTTTCAGATATTACCGTGAAACTTCTATTAGTAGCCCGGGTTATGATTTGCTTAGATTTTAACAGGCTTATATTTGGGACAGGCCTTTAATATACAACACCACTGTATCCTGTTAAAACAATATTCATAACTTTGATTATTTTTTATGACAAACCTTTTTGATTATTTTTGATCGGGGGATCCTTACGGACTGCAGGAATAAAAAGAACTTATCAAGTAATCAAGGAGATGAAGGGATTTCGTCGTGCTGGTAAATCTGAATGAGTTACAGTTGTCGCTGGTGCTCATGGTTTCAAACGAAGTGACCCTAGCTAACGATATGTAGCATCTCCATAGTGACAAAAGTTTAAACATTTATATTTGTATGTGCAAATTAACTAGCTGACTAACATTAGCTCAAGTGTGTAGTCTGAAATCTGCTTTTCTGCATCCAAACAACTTCTATAAAGACGAACTTCTGGGCAACCAGACCAGGCCTCTATTCGAGACAGGCCTTTATTTGTCAAAACATGTAGCCACACCAGGCTAGTAAAAGAAAGTGGGCGTTTCGTTGAGGTTTGATGGAACTTATTCATTTGAGAAAGTTTCTGGTTATTTTTGAGATGCTAACTTATTATTTTGAGGACGTTTCTCTGTATTTCCAAGACACTGATTCATCCTGAGAAAGTTTCTGTTAACCCATTATTTCAATAAAGTTTCGTATAGCTTTGAGACACTAACTCATTATTTTGAGTAAGTTTCTCAGTTTTTTTGAGAAAGTTTCTCAATATTTCAAGATACTACGTCGTTATTTTGATACTAACTCATTGTTTTGAGAAGGTTTCTCAGTATTTCCAAGACACTGACTCATCCTGGGAAAGTTTCTCTTTATTCTAAGATACTAACTGATTTTGAGAAAGTTTCTCATTATCTTGAGATACTACGTCATTATTTTACGGAAGTTTCTCAATATTCCAAGATACTACGTCATTATTTTGACGCTAACTCATTATTTTTGAGATACTAACTCATTATTTTACAAAATTTTCTCATAATTTCAAGATATTAACTCAATTTGTGAATAACGTTTCTCAATATTTTAAAATACTAACTCATTTTTTTTTTTTTAGAAAGTTTCTCATCATTTCATTATTTCCTGGTAAGGTTTCTCATTCTCTCTATTTTGAGATGCTAACTCATTATTTTGAGCAAGTTTCTCAGTATTTTTTGAGAAGGTTTCTCAATATTTCAAGATACTACGTCCTTATTTTGCTACTAACTCATTATTTTGAGACTCTAACTCATTATTTTGAGCAAGTTTCTCGTATTTTTAAAAAAGTTTCTTAATATTTCAAGATACTACATCGTTATTTTGAGATACTTGCTATTTTTTTGGATACCAACTCATTATTTTGAGATTCTAACTCATTGTTTTGAGGAAGGTTCTCTGTATCTTTTAAAAAGTTTCTCAGTATTTCAAGATACTACGTCCTTATTTTGAGATACTAACTGCAATTTTTTGGATACTAACTCATTATTTTGAGATTCTAAGTCATTATTTTGAGCAAGTTTCTCAGTTTTTTTCAGGGAGTTCTCAATATTTCGAGATACAAACTATTTTTTTTTATACTAACTCATTATTTTAAGAACGTTTCTCAGTATTTCCAAGACACAGGCTCACCCTGAGAAAGTTTCTCATCATTTCAATGCAGTACATCATTACTTGGAGAAAGTTTCTTATTATAAGAACTACATGTAAGGGATCTTTTCTTTCCTCCCCATCTTTTTTTGGCAGATATGGGCTTCCATACAATTCAGACCCTCAAATGGGAATATAATAACAGTATATGTTCCTTTTACATGCATTTAAAGAGGTTTTTCCACCTTTTCTGGACCGATTTTTCCCTCCTGAAGTTAAATTAACAGACTTTTTTTTGAGTGAAACCTCCTCTGTATCACTGCCTATCATCACTATGAGCACTGAAGCACAGGTGAAACTTACCTGAAGCGCGGGGAGTCTTTCAAACACTCCTCAAAGTCCAGTTTGACCGTCATCCTTCCTCCTTTACAGTCACAGATCACACACACACACTGATAATATCTGGATCCTCTCCGGAGCCCCTGACAAAACACACTAACTCCTCTTCTTCTGGTGTTTTAAGTCTCCACACCGGCAGCTTGACTCATTCTTGCTGTCGGACGCTTTTCTTTCACGCGTGTAATTTGTATTCCTCCCGCAGCTGCCGTGCCGTGGAGCCTGTGCGTGCGCTGAAGGGACACCGTGTGCCTGATGTGCGCTCCTCTGTCGCACATCCGAGACACCACACGACTTGTCACCGCTTATGAATGAAGGCAGGGGGGTGTCAGCTGCCTTATTATCACCATTTTATCCGGATAATAAAAAAAAAAAAAGCGAGAAGCCTGAGTCCTCGGATGCTGCAGAAACTTTCCCCGGGATCAAAGTATCCTTTCTGATCAATACGGATCAATATTCCCAAGTGAGTGAGATCAGATGGCAGCCGGTGGATTGTTTCTTCCCAAGAGAGCCGACTGGAGTGTCTCTGTCTCTCTCTCTCTCACTCACACACACACACTTACACACACACACACGAGGTCCAACCCCCAACATCTCTCACTATTTCCGGGTTTCTTACTCATGGCAAATTGTGGTTTAGAAATAGGAAACTGCACCAAATGAGAGGTTAGACTGAAAAGAGTCTCTAATATAAATGTTAGGCTGAACCCACTGTGAAAATATGGAGTTTAATAATTGTGTGTGATCTTACTCTGGTGTTTTATATCACACTGGTTTCTCCTTTTCCTGTTTGTGTATTCAGCTTTGCAGTTTCAGGGAGCTTCACATGCACACAGAGACTGGGTGTGTATTCTCGTCTGGCAACCTTGTCTGTTGTGTGTTTTTATTGAGGTGTGAAGGAGCCACACTGTGCAAGTGGATCCGTTTATTGTGGGAGATCACTGCTGCCAAAAAAAGGGAGGGAAATATGGGGAAATTAATAGGGAAATTCATGGTGAGTCAAAGTCATGTGATTTTTTTTAAATACTAAGTGGAAACTGTGACTTATTAAGTCAAAATGATGCGATACTAAGTCAAAAAACTGAAATTTAAGGGCATTTTAACATGGGGGTCTATGGGGATTGACTCACTCTTGGAGCCACCCTCACGTGGCCATTAAAGGAACTGCAGGTTTTGGCACCTCAGTTGTGGATGTTGCCGCCAAGCCCCCAGGAACAGCACCAGGCTTTGAGGCTAAGTGTACCTACAACATAATACAACAAACTTCATATCTGTAAATCAGCGTCACAACCCCCATAAAATAATTTCATAGTTTCATTTGTTATTTATTGTGAGTCGGGCATTTCGGCCCTCGCCATCTTGGATTCGTGGAGCCAGAGGTGACCATATTTGGACAAATTTGAATGGTTGAGTTATATAAAAATGCAACCCCTTTGATGTAGAGACCAAAAACAGGGGCTTGGGGTTTACTTGGTGCTGATTGGATATACTCAAGGCAGGATGTGACGTCAACAGAAAGCGACAAAATAGCCGGCATTTTTAAAACTCAGCAGACAAGGAGTCGCATTTTTAAAAGGAGTCGTAAGAAGAAAATCAAGAAATAAAAGACAAATCGTATGACAATTCTTTCTTCTTCTTACTTCTGCTTCTTCTTCTTTGTTGTTGTTTTTCTGGTCAAAATGGTCGCGCAACGATTACGTCACATCCAGATCCCGGTAACTTTACAGGAACCTTCCTCCTGCTCCGCCCTCTCAGTGGAGACATGGCGGTTGAGATGGCAGAGCGAGAGCACGTTCCTGTAAAGTTCCTGCCCCCCAAATAGTACCAGGAACTTCTTGAGTGGAAACGGGCCTTTAGAGTCACCAGTTAACCTGCATGTCTTTGGACTGTGGGAGGAAGCTGGAGCACCTGGAGAAAACCCACGCTGACACGGGGAGAACATGCAATGCTATAGAACTGCTGTGACAATTCTACAGCCCACTCAGCAGGACAAAATGTTGGCATTGCACATTTATGCAAACCACACAACTACTGCATTTAAACACGTCATATCAACATTTCTAAAGTTACATAGTTAAGATTACAACATGAGTTGTAGGTCTGATCAGGAGGAGGAGGGGATGGTGGATACTGCCAAGCAGCAGACAGCAGCAGATCACTGTTTTGAGACCAACAAACAACAAATCAAACCAAGTGTTTTAAGCCAAAACATGATCTTTTCCTAACTGTAACCAAGTGTTTTTTGTGCCAAAACCTCACCACAGGTTAACCACAGTGTTGTCACAACATTGGATTTAATACTGAAACATAAAGTTTTAACTTATTTGCTACATATGGATTGGAAAACATGACGCATACAGATTTAACATATCAGTGGTTTGCAGAAGCTCCCTCCAGCGTGTTCTGAGTCTGCCCCGGGGCCTCCTACCAGCTGGATGTGCCCAGAAAACCTCTAACAGGAGGCCTCCTGAACAGACGCCCAAACCACCAGCGGCTGTACTCTGAGCTCCCTCTGGATGTCTGGGCTCCTCACTCTATCTCTAAAGGACCAGACACACCAAACCGACTTCAGAGACCTAGTGGCGACGAAGGCCCCCTGCTGCGTCGCCTGACGTTGCCGTGCCTGGCTCAGAAAAGCTGCGCATGTTCGCACTGCAAAGTCTACAGCCGACAGCCAGTAACACAAACCATCACAAAACGTTTCGGCTTAAGAGGTTAGCTTCTCTTTGTTTACTTTCCTCACTTCTGTTTCTCTTCTTGTGCGGTGAGCTGAACTGCCAATCAGAATGATTTAATTCACCGATGGGCCCTGTCATCACCGAGTCAACATGCTGAATCATACAAAATCAGTCGAAAGGGGCAGATGAGGGGCAACACATCGCATGATTAGGGCGACAAACGCTCACCGACGGCCCAATATTGAGTGATGGCCAACCATCAGCTTTGTGCGTCAGGGCCTCAAGTCTGACCCCTGCCGCCCTACAGAGGAAACTCATTTTGGCTGCTTGTATCCATGATCTCGTTCTTGCGATAACTACCCAAAGCCCATGATCATAGGTGAGAGTCAGAGGGGTCACTGTGTCAACCACAACATCTGCAAAGGACAACGATGCACCTCTGAGGTCCCCAAACCGGACACTTCCTCCTCCTGACTGCACCTTGAGAAAGTCACACGTGCAAGGGTTTTATTTTGTGTGACTGTTGCTTTTGTTGTTATAAAAAATCCCAAATAAATCACATATTGAAAAAAGAAACACTGAGAAATGTGTCAAAATTGAGACTTTCTAAATAAAAGACAGAACATATCGAGTCAGCATTGAAGTTTGGCTTTAATCTGACTCAGTGAGTCATTACTAACTTATTTTTCCTGGCACAAAGAGGTTTACACAAAGACAAAACAGCCTGTTACAAGGTGTCGTTGGGCAACGTTAAATAAGCAATCTGCACTTTGTCATCATCACCACAGACTGCTGCAGTCAGACACCGTGAGGCCTGTGGTTTGCTGCTGAGCACTGGAGTGTAATTACAGCAGATCAACAGGATTGTCTGTCTGTGCTGGTTACGTCTCTGTGTGGTGCACAAACATCTATCTATCTATCTATCTATCTATCTATCTATCTATCTATCTATATCTCATGGTGTCTGTGGCCCCCCCTGCTGATCAGCAACAGTCACTGCAGCTCATCTGAAAACAACATGACAGTTGTGATGCTTTTCCTTCCTCCTCTCTGGTTCGTGCTGCAGATTATCTTCTTTCTCGGTCAGTCTATCTCTCAGAGGATCACAGTGTCGTGATGCCTTCACTGACCACCGCGCTGATCGGACTGTTTCCGTCTGTGTGTCAATAGGCGTCACAGAAAGGGCGTAGTTGGGTCTGTTGCGTTGCTATGTTGCTCCATCAAAATAAATAGTCCCGAGATGTTATCACATGACAAACAGATTTGCAACAAGCTGTATTTACTATGATGCCGGTCACCAAAGTGTCGTGGGGAGACAGTCAAGACAAGCAAGTTTAAAAAGAAAAAATAATCATGAGCTCCAGAAACAAACTGTACTTCTATTTATGGGCTATACAATGAAAATAAACTTTAAATTAGTCAAAATGCTTTACAGTGTCTTCCTTTACAATAGTCTGTCCTCTCATCAGAGCGCGCCGGAGCGCAGCGCTGCGCCAAGACAGTGGGGGCGTGTGCGTAAAAGGCGCACAGAGACACTCCGGACAGACGGTCGGGCCTAAGAGAGGAGTGGAACGGTTGTCGGACGATGTCAAACTTGGCTGCTCGACAGATTCTTGTTTGTCTCTGACAGGAGATTCCCTACGCAGCTGTCCAAGAGTCAACCCGCGCAGAGTTACAGGTAGCCCAGATTTTTCAAAATAAAAGCCTGGCTGACTTTAAAACACTAGTGGGCTGTTTGCATGCAGCTATATGTGGACTAAATGTATAACCTATGGCACCTTTCCTGCCAAAAAGTGACTTATTACAGTTGGCTTATCATCCATGAACATGATGAAGGTGTTAAGGCACAGCACCACAGAAAAACTCACCATACCTGATTTATGTTTCACACCCAGAAAGGAAAAAGACACACTCTTGCTCAAATAAAAAAGTTCTGAGAAGACATGAGAGACAGTTTCCAGGACATATTATCCATACAGATACCTCTAGACCCAAAGCTTTTTATATTAGGTTTGTATCCAGTCAATCACAACATTAAAAAGAGACAACACATATTAGAAATGGGCCCAGTAGGTGAGTAGCGTAAATGGATTTCTGACATTGCCCATGAAAGAAAAAAAAAAATCACATATTCTATCAGGAGTAATGAATCACTGTTTCAGACTAAACAATCAATCAAGTCACTTTTTTTCTTGTTAACTGTTGTCAAAATTTGTACATTAATACATGTACTTAAACCTGTAATTTATTTTTTAATTTTTTCCTTTTATTTTTTATCGATTTATTTATTTTCCTCTCTCATTTATTCGTTTATTTTTTTTATCTTATTTATTTTTTTTATCATTATTATTCTTATTTATTCTTCTTCTTATTAAGAATATATAGAATGGTTTATTTATTATTTATTTATTATTCGTATTCATTATTTTTACTATTAAGAATATATAGAATTGTTTATTTATTATTCGTATTTATTATTCTTATTATCAAGAATATATAGAAGTATTTATTTATTTATTCATTACCACTTTTTATTATTCTTATTATTACGAATATATGTAGAATTATTTATTTATTATTTATTTATTTATTTATTATTCTTATTTATTATTTTTAAGAACATATAGAATTATTTATTTTTTATTTATTTATTTATTACTTATTTATTATTCTTACTATTGAGAATTATAGAATTATTTATTTCTTTATTCATCATCACTTTTTATTGTTCTTATTATTAAGAATATATATAGAATTATTTATTTCTTTATTATTACTTATTTATTATTCTGTATTATTATTATTATTATTATTATTATTATTATTATTATTATTAATGTTATTATTATTATTATTGTTATCTTTTTTTTTATCTTTTAATTCATACTACTGGGGTGGATTACATGTGTTATAAATACTCTGCAGTTACATAGAGACTTTGTCCTGTTTTGTGCTGGTGTCCTTTTCTTTTGTGTGTTTGTGGATGTAAATATATACACATACTGGGTGTGTGTGAGTGTATGTCTTTGTTTATTGCAGCTGGAAAGAAGAGTATTAGACCTAGATTTTGGGAACACTGTGGTGGTTTAGGAGTTAAAGCACTGACCACAGACTGCTGACCAACATCCTCAGTTCATGTCCGGACAAGGACCTTTGTTACATGTTATTTACCATCTCTCTCTGCCCTCATTTCCTGCCACCTCTTCACTGTCACGTATCAAATAAACATGCTCAAAAGACAAGAGTTTAACACTCTGCAAGACAGGCCATCATGAGTAGATAAAGACGTCAGGAGCCATTTTAAGATGTTCATCATTTAGATTTAGATATTGTTTCAGTGGTGTGTATGACCAAAGACATTAGCTAATAAATAACCAAAAAGAATTTGCCACACAAACAACCTGAGGCCTTGGGGCTTGTTTGTAATTCAGCCTTGGTGTCACATAAAGCGGCCTGTTCTGGTGATAAACACGCCTGTTAAATTAACAATAAATGGACGATTCACATTCAATTAGCACCTGCTGTGAAGCATTTGACCGTATAACATAATCTTCTCGCCAACATGGACGAGAGACAATGGACATTTTGGGCAGACGCTTTCTGCTGTTGAAGACTGTGTGATACAATCAAAAGCTCCTCGAACAGCTGTGTTGTTTCCCAGAATAATGTTTTAATCTTAAAGACAAAAACAACTTTTAAATATACTGCAATATGTTAACTGTGACTTTCTGTGGGCTACTGTAAGTATTGTACTTAAGTATAAATTGACCCTTCGCTAAATCCCGAAGAAAAAAATATGACAACTGCTAAGCTCACAAAGGGGCGGGGCTTAGCAAAAGGTCAATTCAAGGTGCTTGCAATTTAACTGAGTATTTATGTTTTATACAACTTTATATTTGGGGATAAATATTGTACTTTTTCCTCCAGTATATTTGTCTGACAGCTTTAGTTTCCCTTTGTCGTGACATCTCGTGATATTTCAGAAAAAGGCTTGTGCTTAACGAGGCAATAACGAACAGACCGGATCAAGTGAAAGGTAAAGAGACACTAGCTTAGCTCTGAAGCAGCACAAAGGAATTTTGAAAGAAGCGCAGCAGCAGCACACTGATGATGTCAGAGGGCTGCGATTGGTTCATTGCAATGTTGGTGCTAGTTTGCTAACTAGCTAATTTGAGGTCGTCATTTCCGGTAAGTGCACAACAGCTGTGTTTGGTTCGAGATAACACTACCCTGTCGAAATTCACACACTACGCCAATAAGTAGCTACATAATGTACATAGTATACGACGCTGAAGTGTAACAGAAGCATGTGATTTGAGACACACTGCTGAGGACACATTTTTCATTACCTATTTAAACTACTTTTATTTGACAGTGTGGTCCTGGATCAACACAAGCACTGCAAGCTTACAAAAACAACCCAACAAACAAAAACAGTTTTCAACAGGCTGTAAAAAAGAAATGTGTTAATCACAAGTATTTAATTACAACTGAAAATGCATTTATCCTCACTCCTCCTTAGTGAACAATATTCAAGCCCATTGGCTGGCTTACTTGTTAGCATAAGCCTCCTAGTTAGCAAGCTAACTTGCTAATATTCTAGCCTATTGAAAAGCATACTCATTAGCATGTCCTTGCTAACTAGGAAGGACTCGCTAATATTCTAGTCTATTGAAGTGCGTTCTTATTAGCATGTCCTTCCTTGTTAGCAAGCTAACTTGCTAATATTTAACTCTATTGACAAGCTTACTCATTAGCATGTCCTTCCTAGTTAGCAAGCTAACTCGCTAATATTCTAGTCTATTGAAAAGCATACTCGTTAGCATGTCCTTCCTAGTTAGCAAGCTAACTTGCTAATATTCTAGTCTATTGAAAAGCGTACTCATTAGCATGTCCTTCCTAGTTAGCAAGCTAACTCGCTAATATTTAACCCTATTGACAAGCTTACTCATTAGCATAACCTTCCTAGTTAGCAAGCTAACTCACTAATATTCTATCCTATTGAAAAGTGTACTCATTAGCATGTCCTTCCTAGTTAGCAAGCTAACTTGCTAATATTCTAGTCTATTGAAAAGCGTACTCGTTAGCATGTCCTTCCTAGTTAGCAAGCGAACTCGCTAATATTCTAGCCTATTGGCAAGCTTACTCATTAGCATAGCCTTCCTAGTTAGCAATCTAACTCACTAATATTCTATCCTATTGAAAAGTGTACTCATTAGCATGTCCTTCCTAGTTAGCAAGCTAACTCGCTAATATTCTAGCCTATTGGCAAGCTTACTCGTTAGCATAGCCTTCCTAGTTAGCAAGCTAACTCGCTAATATTCTAGCCTATTGAAAAGCGTACTCATTAGCATGTCCTTCCTAGTTAGCAAGCTAACTTGCTAATATTCTAGTCTATTGAAAAGCATACTCATTAGCATGTCCTTCCTAGTTAGCAAGCTAACTCGCTAATATTCTAGTCTATTGAAAAGCGTACTCATTAGCATGTCCTTCCTAGTTAGCAAGCTAACTCGCTAATATTTAACCCTATTGACAAGCTTACTCATTAGCATAACCTTCCTAGTTAGCAAGCTAACTCACTAATATTCTATCCTATTGAAAAGTGTACTCATTAGCATGTCCTTCCTAGTTAGCAAGCTAACTTGCTAATATTCTAGTCTATTGAAAAGCGTACTCGTTAGCATGTCCTTCCTAGTTAGCAAGCGAACTCGCTAATATTCTAGCCTATTGGCAAGCTTACTCGTTAGCATAGCCTTCCTAGTTAGCAAGCTAACTCGCTAATATTCTAGCCTATTGAAAAGCGTACTCATTAGCATGTCCTTCCTAGTTAGCAAGCTAACTTGCTAATATTCTAGTCTATTGAAAAGCATACTCATTAGCATGTCCTTCCTAGTTAGCAAGCTAACTCGCTAATATTCTAGTCTATTGAAAAGCATACTCATTAGCATGTCCTTCCTAGTTAGCAAGCTAACTCGCTAATATTCTAGTCTATTGAAAAGCATACTCATTAGCATGTCCTTCCTAGTTAGCAAGCTAACTCGCTAATATTTAACCCTATTGACAAGCTTACTCATTAGCATAACCTTCCTAGTTAGCAAGCTAACTCACTAATATTCTATCCTATTGAAAAGTGTACTCATTAGCATGTCCTTCCTAGTTAGCAAGCTAACTTGCTAATATTCTAGTCTATTGAAAAGCGTACTCGTTAGCATGTCCTTCCTAGTTAGCAAGCGAACTCGCTAATATTTAACCCTATTGACAAGCTTACTCATTAGCATGTCCTTCCTTGTTAGCAAGCTAACTCGCTAATATTCTAGCCCATTGGAAAGCTTACTCGCTAGCATTGCCAACCTTCGTAGCAATTCATTAACCCTGCAGTAGCGTAATTTGTTCAGCTTTACTAACTGCATTTTGGAAAACTAGTTAAGCCCCAATTAATTACAAAGGGATTTTGAAAGACACACAGAAGCAGCACACTGTGACTGGATGTTGGTCCAGGAACATTCCTACCTGGCAAAACCACAACATGCAGCTTCATGTCCACTTTAAATTGGCAACATGCACATTAATGCAGCAGTGATATTAATCAGAGACATCAGATATAACATTTCACTGCACAGTCAGCACTTTTATTTTCATTCTTTCAAGTATTTTGCTCGTAAGACTTCTTTTTTAGTTTGGTTTTGAACTTATTAGGTATTTGCAGTTTTACAGAAGTAAAGGATCTGAATATCTTTGAAACCACCTTTTTTTCCATCAGTGTTGAAAAAACTGCACACAGAGCAACCAGAAAACACCGTGACCTACTAACAGTTTGATGAGATAACCAGCGGCGATATTGGAGCAATTTTTTAAAGAAACAGGCAGCGTCAAAGTAAAACCCACCGCCACCTCCAGCGTCACCTGTTCGCTGCTTTTACTCTGAAGGAAACCCGCAGTGTTTCCTGTGCGCGCTGCTCCGTGCGTGCGGCTTGACGCGCCTCTCGTCTGTGTGCAGCCTTGCGTTGGGGTGAAGCCGCATAAAAGCGTTACCACAATGCGGGCGTGAGGTGCTCCATGGAGTAGGGGATACAGGAGGAGGGTCACCGGCGTTACACCGAGCCTGCCCGCCAGGCACCGGAGGAATAAATACAAAGAAATAACCATGTCGAACCGAAAGCACCGGGACAACCAGGAGATCTGCGCCCGCAAGGTCCGCGAGCTGGCCCAGTCTGGAGTAAACAAACACTGCTTCGAGTGCAACCAGCCCGGGGTGACTTACACCGACATCACGGTGGGCAGCTTCGTCTGCACGTCGTGCTCCGGAATGCTGTGAGTGTCTGCGGGGAGAAAAACCCCGCCGCGCCTCCTGGGCTCATTTAGCGCACAACATCAGTGTGAGGACACACACACATAGTGATATGGAGTAAAAGTACCAGGCCTGCGATTGCACCATGCACCACCCACAGCCAGATTTACAGGGTGTTATTTTCTGTGTGCAGCGGTATCAGGGAGTGCTGGCTGGCTGGCTGGTGCGGTGCAGACCAGCCGATGTGCACACATTAATTTACGCAGTGTCTCTCTGTCTCTCGTGCGTGTCTCCCTCCCAACAGCTTCATAACCGACAGACCGCTAGCTGGTCATTTTCCAGCTCTGAGTTACGTTTCATTTCGTCATGGTGCAGGTTTGACACAACCCCCCCTCCTCCCCCCTCTCTCTCTCTCTCTCTCTCTCTCTCTCTCTCTCTCTCTCTCTCTCTCTCTAGGCTCCTCTCCAGTGTGGGTGTGTATGTGTGTGTGTGTGTGCTGTCACATTTTGTTCTGCATGTTCAGCCTAGTCCCAACACTCCCCAGGAAGACGGGTTCAGCACTTTCATGCGTTATTGCGCAATCCTGCACATGTAGAGGAGCAGTTGTCCCACTTTGTGCCCCCCCCTCATCCTAGCATGGAGATCATGATAAGAGGATACTGATGGACACATGTTTCTCTGTCACAAGGCACCTGTCTCACACCGATTCTGCCCTTAAATTCACGGTCACTTGTCCAAAACGTCTCCCACCTGCTCTGCCCCCACCTGTCCCGCCTCAGCTTTCATTTCAGAGTTTACTCCAGATTCCTGTCTCCATCTCTTCCCAGGAGAGGACTCAACCCTCCCCACAGAGTCAAGTCTATCTCCATGACAACCTTCTCCCAACAGGAAGTGGAATTCCTCCAAAACCATGGCAACGAGGTGAGTGACAGTCACGTGTCTGCAGCTCCAGGTGGGCCTGGAGGCAGGGCCTGACGCACCTGCTGGTGACCGTGCGTTTAAATGTGTTGTTGTTGTTGTTGTTAAAGTCATGTGAGGTCAGACAACAAGAGCTGCAGCTGAATTTTTGGTTCAAGTTCAGGTTTTAAAGTCACTTTCCTGCTCTGGAATATGAAACGTCCCTCATGGCGACCAGTTGGACCAGTCTTTGTGGTCGGGCTCTTTTTTGGGGGAAGAATGCTGCTGCCAAGAAACAAAAGGACCAGCACTCTCTGGTCCCACCCAAACCACAATCTGTTTCCTGTGTGTGTGTGTGTGTAAAGTAGTTCCCAAACTTTTCTCGAAGCAGCGCACCCTTCATAGAGACATGTCAACTGTAAAATGTCACCGTTAATTACAGCTTTGTCACTATTCTTTTAAAAAAATGTGACGTGTAAATACATATTTATATATGAAAATAGAAAGATTATCAGCAAATTAGTGTGGGAGGGTAATGCACTCACTTTAAAAACTAAAAATTCAGCTGTTTTTTCTGATTTGACAAGATCAGTATTGCAGAATTATGTTAAAAGTTTGCATGTAAAAAGAATCTGCTATAGTTTTTTGAAATGAAATAGATAATATCTTGTAAATTCTGAGAGAAGTAGATAAAGTAAAAGAAAAAACAAATCTGCTATTTTTTTTAATAATTGCCAAGATTATTATGTCAGAGCTCAGAAAAAGCTTTTTGTGTAAAAAAAAAAAAAAATATATATATATATATTTTTTTAGAATTTACAGAATTCTAAACTCAGAATTAAAAATTCTGCTCTTGTTTTTCTAAATTAAATAAATTTTAATTTTGTAAATATTTCCAAATTAACAAAAATATTATCTCAGAATTATGAGGAAAGTTTTCATATAAAACAAAATCCTATTTTTTTTTTCTAAATTAACTGGATTATTTTCACAGAAGTATGACAAAATTTTTTCCTCTAAAATCCCCTAAATTAAACAGATAAAAATTCTTGTTTTACTAAATTAAGGATTTTTTTTCTCTGAATTATGAGAAAATATTTCATAAAAAATCTGACAGCAAGATTATTATATCAGAATTCTGAGGAAGTTTTTCATGTTAAAAGAAATCTGCTCTGTTTTTCTGAGTGAAACAGATTTATAATTTTCTAAATATTTATTTTTCTGAATTAGCAAAATTTTTATGTCATAAAAAGTTTTTGTGGAAAAAAAATCTGCTCAGAATTCTGAGGAAGGTTTTCATGTAAAATATAAATCTGCTATATTTTTTAGAATTGACAGAATTGTAATCTCAAAATTCTTGGAAGAGTTTTCATGTATAAAAATCTGCTCTTGTTTTTCTAAATTAAATAGATAATAGTTTTGTAAAAAAAAAAAAAAAAAAAAAAAAAAAAAAAAAAAAATTAAATTAATTAACTAAATTATTTCAGAATTCTGAGGAAAGTTTTCATGTAAAATATTTGTTCCAAATTTCTAAATTAACTAGATTATTATCTCAGAATTATGAGAAGTTTTCATAAAAAAATACACAAGAGAGATAATCTCATAAATTCTTGTTTTTCTGAATTAACCAGACTGTTATCTTGTCAATTTAAGAGACAACGAAGCAGAATTTTTCTCAAGTGAATACATTACACTTCTGAAGATCAGGGCTGCAAGAAACGTC
The DNA here is from genome assembly GCA_026686955.1 of Epinephelus cyanopodus. Taxonomy (NCBI): domain Eukaryota; kingdom Metazoa; phylum Chordata; class Actinopteri; order Perciformes; family Serranidae; genus Epinephelus; species Epinephelus cyanopodus. The sequence continues at coordinate 8,924,478 of CM048934.1, forward strand.
TTTTTTTGTACTGTCACATGAAACACAGGAAAAACACCAAAACCTTCATAATTACACTTGAAAACAATGAATGCTTTTGTTTTAACTAGAAAAAAAATAACTAACAAGTCACCAATGAATCAGTTCATAGCTTTAGCTCTGCAGCACGTACATCATTATTGCACATTTGAAGTTCTCAGATATCAATATCAGCCTCAAAAATCCAGTGTCGGATGAGCTATCACTTGCGTTACCATGACAACTGAGCTGTCATGTCATCAATCTCTGCTGCGGCATATTTAACAGGGTTGTTATTGTGACACTGTTGATGTTTATTTATATCCTCCACTTTGTGTGTTTGGAAACATGAATATCAAAATGTTGTTGATGTAAATGTCACCTGCCTTTTTTATGTGGTTGAACCTTATTAAAAACGTGCAATGAAACTGGAACAAAAAGGCTCCACACAGGCAGCATTTTGGGAACCACTGGTGTGGGCAGCACTCACTGCTGAGCTTATATCACACAGATAAACAGTGAAGTGTTTCAGGCTATCAAGATGAGTGCGGACCGTTTTTATGAGCTCGCTTTTGGCCGGGATGTGTGTGTGTGTGTGAGGCAGTGGTGTGTACCGTCCAGCTTTTTCTCCGCATCCCCCTCTGAAGAGGCCAGTCCTGATTCATACACAGTAATATTTGCCGCACTCTTAACTCTTGAACCGAACATGATTCACTGATGAGAAAATGTGTCTGCGAGAGATTCTCTGCGACCAAATGTGAAACAGACACCGACCCTTTATGCTGTGCTGCGTGACCTGCGAGAGTGTCGCAAATCCTAATTGTTTGGCAAACTGTGTGTGTGTGTGTGTGTGTGTGTGTGTGTTCAGGTCGGGAGGAGGACTTGGCTGTGCGTGTTTGACCCAAAGACGGACGGCTGCTCCGACATGAAGGACTCTCAGAAGTTCAAAGAGTTCCTGCAGGATAAATACGAGAAGAAAAAATGGTGAGGGTTTTTGGTTTTGTGTGCACATCACATACTAATGTGATCAGGCGGTAGAAGAAGCTTTGACGTGACTGTTATTTTGATTAATTTACAATTGATCGATTATAATATGGTGTAAAATATCAGAAAATAGCAAAAAGTCCCATCACAAGTTCACAGATATGGAGGAACTGCATATTTTTTCTAACAGTGTCCCACTTATGGATGACTTGAAGACATTCACGGCCCACAGAGAATATATCCTTATGACTTTGGGTGTCCCCTGACTCCTCCCACAGCGCCACCATGAGGTTGATATTTGTTTTTTTGTAAAATATCTCAACAACTCTTGGACTGGACTGCTGTGCAAATTGGTACGGACAGTCATATACAGTCAGGATGAATTGTGAAAACATTGTTTACCCCAAGACTAATGACGTTACCATCAGCCTCAGCTGAGTCTTCAGTGCTTATTGACCAATCCCGTGTCCCGTTGCCCTTGCTTACTGCTGCTAGGTCGAACAGGCTTGACAAAAAGAGATCCTGTTGAGACCCTTTACCACTGCACAAAAAGCCCACAAACACTTGCTTACACCTGGCCTTTTTATTTACTGGGAAAGGTTATAGTTGGCGATCATTCCTGGGTCAGATGACTGCGCAGTAGTCACAGGTATTTATCGGCTTCAGCTCCGATTAGCTTTGATCGGCAGTGATGGAAATACACCAGGGTGGATGCGCTAGTTTTAACCCGTTTCCTGAGAAGATGCGATGACAGGCCACCGCAAAATACCGTCCGTCCAAGTTTTAGGGAGATGAAATGTGTGACAAATTTAAAAAACAAAAACAAATAACCACCAGTTTTCTCTGGCCAACATGCTGCTTTCTACTGTTTACTTATGTGTTTTTTTTCCCAACCTGGTCTCACTACGAAGTCGCTGAAATCCGACAGACATTGACGAAAAAATAGTCACTTAACGTCCGCATGATACACAGCTGATCACCCTATTCTTTTTTCCTAAACCTAACCACGTGCTTTTGTCATCCTAAACCCAACCACGCATCAGTTTTGAAGAAAAAAACGTCAATTTGCGGCGTTGTACCGACGTAGTACTTTTATAACGTTAAACGTTAAATTTCCTGTGAAAACAGAAGTGTATTTTGAAAGAAGACAATGCACATAACAGGCAGAAGTTGACACGGCATCCCAAAACGTCAACAGCCAACACACCTAGGTTACCTTGCACGTCGTATTTGGACGTGAAAGGTCCATGACCAAATGTTTATATGTGACGAGGTCGGAGTGAGAATGTAAAGAGAGAATGTGAGAATGCGCTAATTTTGGTGGAAAAGGGGTATGAGATAGGTCTGGGCATCAGACCATAGCTATAGCTTCAAGAAGTTGACAGCAAGGACTAAAATGTGCCGTTGAAGGATTCGTGATGGGATGCTGGACGTCATGTACATCTCAATAAATAAAATCAAAAATTACTTTGGGTGGCACATAGCCTTTCAGAGATAATACAAACACAGTAATGTTAGCCTTAATTTTGCTCACGCTAATTCTTGTTATCTCAAAATATGTCAGCAACCAATCTACCTGTCCTTTTACAAACCTGCTTTAAGTTGCTACAGAAAACCTGGCTGATGTGATTGACCTTACATTAACTCCTCTTTATGTAGCTACGCCTGCTGTGCGTCAACATCGAAAACAGTGAATCAGAAGACCCCAAAAACGCGGCATGTGTCGGGGCCCTCAGACTTGTTCTGGCATTTTTGCCTGGAAAAGAAAAGTTTGAAAGATGAATCAGTTGTCAACAAATGGTTACAGATGAATTTCCTGTTGATGGACTTTCAGTTGTTTGAGCTCTAGATTAGACCCAAACAACAACTAATGACGTTTGTTCCAAATTTAGACCTTCGCTGTTTGAAATGGAGACGCCCACTCAGGAAAATTAGCTCAAGGATAAGAGCTGCTTTCATGCTGGGTATTAAACAACAGTCATTGTTTTGGGTTTAGTCTCAAGCCGTGGAAATATTCCATGTCACGATGTTTGATAGATGGATGACTGACGGCGTGTCAGGCCAGGTTTTTGAGGCCAGGTAGTGACGCAGATTCATTTTAACGTCACTAAATTATCTGTCTATTTCAGGCATTTTTCCAAAAGTAAGAACCGGAGGGATGTCGAGGGTCCGTGGAGCCCGGGGGTCCAGGCCGTGCCTCCTTCCCATGGTCCCTTAGCGAGCCAAGCCCCCTCCCATAACCTGCCCCCTAACGCCAGGTCCACAAGGCCGCTGGTGAGTGAGCTTAATGCAACCTAAATGTGCATGCAATGGATTTAGAGAGCAATGAAGACGAAGGGGAGAGGATGAGGATTCAAGAGAGAAAGCAGGTGGGTGTGGTGGAAGAAGAGGAAGTGAAAGGAAGCAAGTAGTTCAAAGAGTGTTCAAAAAAAAAAAGAGGAAGAGACTAGAAGGTGAGGAAACGACCTGAATTCTTTCCCACACTGCGGCAGAGAGACAGAGACTGATGGGTCGGACAGCGAGAGGGCCAGGTAGCTTCCACATCAAAGCCGCTGCTTATGAATTATTGAGAAAGCATGAAAGAGACTCACTTCTTCTGCCTTTGTGTCTTCCCTTCTGCCTCCCATCTGCTCCTGTCTTCCTACCTGCCGCCCTCCAGTCTCAGTCCCAGCTGCCGTCATGGGATCGAGCTCCCGCGATCTCGCCTGCCGACATGCGGACGGACGTGTTCACCGCTCGGCCATCGCGCTCCCAAAGCTTCAGAGACCCCCCTCTGAAAGGTTGGGGGTCGATCTTTATCAGAGGAGTTGGTATTTTTGGACTGAATGTGATCGATACCTTCACCTATTTGTTCTTTTCTTTGTCTGCTCCGTCTCTCTCACACAGATCCCACCCTGTGCGGGATAGAAAGACAGCGGCCAGGCTCCCTGTCGTCGGCGCTGGGAGCACAGAGCCACGCCCCCTCCTTCCCTGCCCTCCCACGACCCTCAGGTGTGTCCTCTACTAGCCCCTCGTTCTCCATTCCCTCTTGGTCTCAAACAATACACTTGCAAACTTAAATTCCATATGAATCAATGCATATCATGCATGATAGTACAAGGGAAAGGACAAAAACAAAAGCACTAATGTAGAGATCAAGTATTCTTGTTGTAGTGCAAATGTGTATTCATCCGCCACTGAAAATAGTCCCTAAAAATCACATTATTCTTCCTGTTTATGCAACATTTGCTCAAAACTACAGTACCCAGCTGTTTGGGGGCTGAGAGCCATAGACAGGTTTTGGAAAGTAGAAAGTATTGAGAGACAGATAGCATTTATACCTGTGCGGTGGTGTGTCTGTGTCACTCTGCAGTTACACCTCTAAAACACTAGTTGGCGGCGGAGGTTTCTGTGAAGTGCTGTAAAGTTTAGTTGATTGAAAACACACATTAAACACATTAAACATGGCTTATTAGAGACAATTTCAAACACAAGTACACAAATCAGCTTCACTATAACTCGCAGCATTCACAGACAAACACTTGTCTTTATCTGGACACATTTTCCCCACAAATACAACATGCTAATGTTATTAGCACAAGCCTATGGCGTTTTACATTGTATAAGTTAGCCTAGTGGCTAGTGGAATTTTCCTCTACTCATATGAAGCCAGGGACAACGGCAACATTTAACAAAGGTAACGTTACAAAATTCGGATCCATTACAGCTCACAAGGTTCACCGACAAAACAACTGTCTTATACTAAACATGTTGTCTTAACAAATACAACATGCTACCGTTATTAGCACAAACCTATGGCATTTTACATTGTATAAATTAGCCTAGCAGCTAGCAGACTTTTCGTCCACTCATACGAAGCCAGGGACAACAGCAACATTTAACAAATATAACGTTACAAAATTTGGCACCATTACAACTCACAAAGTTCACTGACAAAACAACGTTTTCCAAACATATACAACATGCTAACGTTATTAACGTTATACGGCGTAGGCTCTACGTCGACACAGAGCGGATTTTCACCCAAGAGAGTGGTGTTTGTGTCCCGTAAGATTCTAAAGCCAAACCCTTTTCTTTTTTCCTTAACCTATTCACATGCTTTAGTTTTAGTTAAAAAAAAAAGTCAATTTGCGGTGTTGTACCGACGTAGTGCCTTTATTTTGAAAGAGACCGTACGTAAACAGCAAACTTCCTGTAGTAACGGAGGTGTATCTTGAAAGAAGACAAATGCATGTCCTAGAACGTCAACAACCAACACACCCAGGGTACCTTGCACATTGTTGGTGGACGTGGAAAGTCCATGACCGAACGTCGATTCGTGACAAGGTCAGAGTGAGAATGTGTTCCTAATCTTGGTTACTGGTTAATTTCCTGGGTCATATTTCTGCTGAAACATTGTGAAAATTTTGCTTTATTAAAACTTTTATCGGTTGATTTTAACAGTAGAAAATGAGGTTATACTCTGTTACAGTCATTCCTCAGCTGCAGTGATGTGTGCAGAGATACAGAGCACCTAGAAATGCTGACCAGTCAGAGCAGACTGGGCTTTTTTGGGAAGGTGGCGTAAATAGACAGGCACTAAAATGGAGCGTTGCAGACAGAGGGTGAGTACAGGTGTTTCGGCACAGAAAGTATGAGGAGAATAAAGTGGGTTTTTCTAACATTAAGTAAGAGTAGAAACCTTAAATCCAAGTATGAACCTAAAAATGAGCAAAATAGGTCCATTTAGTGTGAGATAATGAAGGTAGGTAGGTGCATAGTGTCACCCTGTCACCACTCTGTGCTCTTAGTGTTGGGAAGGACAAAGAGAGACTTAGCTTGCAGCCATCATTTTCCTCTTGACTGTTTTTCTCACCGTATCATGTGGGTTTAATAAAACGGCTCCATGTCATCCTCTTAGCACACTTGGTTGCTTTTCATGAATAGGAAGATTCAGCCGGCTGCTCAGCTGGCCCCAGATGACAGCAGGGACAACAGCTTCAGTGACAAACTCTCCTCTCTCCACTCCTCCCTTAACATATCCCTCTCCCCTTTTTTCTCTGTCTCCTGTCTGTCTCACCTCACTCCCCTCTCGTAGCCAGTAGCTCTTTCAAAAACCACTTCACTTTAGGTAAGACGCGGCACCAGCCGATGCATTTTGAATGTGTGCTGAATGGCTGAGATCAATAAGCTCTTCCTTGCTGCTGTATCATTCATAATAAATGGACCAATCTGCGAGCCGTGCCGCCGCCGCCGCCGCTGCTGACCGTGCCTCACATGCATGTGAATTCGGCTTCATTTTAGGTAGCAGTTTGAGAGGAGACGCAGCACTCTATATTCATTAAACCGCCCGAGTCACGGCTGGCCAGTGTCACATGCTGCAATTGGGGTCGATATTTTTCTTCATCAGTCATGTTTCAACACTTCAAAGGCAGATCTGAAGGCTGGGAGGGTCAAGGAGACACACACACACACACACACACACACACACACTGTTCCCTCAGAGGAAAAAGAACAAGTTTAAAGTAATGCTATTTTTAGGCCGGAGCTGCCGCTGCTGCCCCCGTCAGCAGAGGGCCGCTGATATTTCGCACCACGTTGGTGTCGGAGCACTTAAACACTATGTAGGACACAGCTGTAATCCCACGGTACACATTAATATCCCAAACAAGTATTCCAGGAAGTTAAGGTATGTTTGCAGAGATAGGCCGTATCTCCAGCCGTACAGTAGGGTATGATCACATCCCAGAAACACGCAGCTCGACTTTTGCATGCTGTATATCTTCCGATAATCTGTATCTGGTTTCTGTCACTGACTCCTCCTCTGACGGAGGAAGACAAGCTGGATTTAAAAACAAAACATACATGTTCCCTTGCTAACAGTGTTGGCTAATACCAGCATGCTTTGTGGCTGATGTTTGTGGAAAGCTTGCTACCTGCAAAGACGTTAATTTCCTGCCTTTGTTACCATCTAACAATTGTATTTTTGATGTTGGTACTTTGAAAACTATCCAAGAAGTTGTTTGGCTCGCTGCTGTGCCTTTTGATGTTTTTTGTAAATGCTTAACCATGATGACTGTTCATGCTGCTCGATGTGTCAAGCTAATGCTGCGTTTGACAAGCCTCACAGCATGGAAATGGTTAAATAGCATGAAGGAAATTACTTTGTTTCTGACTTTTTTTTCATCATATTTGTCCAATAACATAATTTCTACATTGGTACGGAAGCTGAGAACGGCCGTGTTAGCATTTTTTTTATGCCGTAATCTCTATGATCCTGTGGTAATTAATAAAAGGCTGATTTTGGGGGGAGTAATGAGATAATTTATCACGAAAAACAGCTGTTTTCTCAAGATCAGGAGTAAATTATCTTTGTCTCTTTTTTTTCTTGAGATAATCTCTAAATTCTGAGCAGATTGGTTTGATTTCTGTCAAAAACAAACAACAAAACAAGAAAATACCTCAAAAAATTAGTTGAAAAGAAAAAGAAATTAGTAAAAAGAGAAAATGAATAACAAGAAGATTTGTTAAAAAAGGTTAAAACAAACAAACAAGGAAAAGCCCTTGAAAAATGCTTAATAATAATTAATAATTTATCACAAGAACAACTTTTGTTTTTAGATTCAACGAGATAATTTATCACAAGAACAACTTTTATCTCAAGATTTAACGAGATAAATGATCACAAAAATAACTTTTGTCTCGAGATTTAACAAGATAATTTATCACAAGAACAACTTCTGTCTCGAGATTTCACGAGATAAATTACCACAGGAACAACTTTTGTCTTGAGATTTAACAAGATTTATCACAAAACAACTTTTGTCTTGAGATTTAATGAGATAATTTATCACAAGAACAACTTTTTCTCAAGATTTAAAGAGATAATTTATCACAAGAACAACTTTTATCTCAAGATTTAAGGACATAATTTATCACAAGAACAACTTTTGTCTCGAGATTTAACAAGATAATTTATCACAGGAACAACTTTTGTCTTGAGATTTAACAAGATAATATATCGCAAAACAACTTTGTCTCGAGATTTAACGAGATAATTTATCACAAGAACAACTTTTGTCTCGAGATTTAACGAGAAAATTTATCACAAGAACAACTTTGTCTTAAGATTTAACAAGATTATTTATCACAGGACAAAAAACAAAAGATAATTTATCAGGAACAACTTTTGTTATCTTAAGATGACGAGAGAGCGGCTTTTGAAAATAAATTGCAAGCACAGCCACCCTTGGCCTCCGTATCACAACAGTGTGCTATCATATCAGCTTAATGTCCACGAACTGATCAGAATTTAGTACAAAAACCACTCAGACAGTGTTCCTAGATTTCATGGACTCAAATGTTTCGTTTAATTTTTCTGGGCAATATAAAGGTTAACTTTGTTGTTAAGTTAGTGTCGGCCCTTCAGTTTTAAAGGTTTCAAATGGTGCTGTTAAAATCTGTCTTCGCGCTGAAGCTCAGTCTGGTCTTCTCGCCCTCAGGTCGTACAGTATCAGCCTCGGGGACCACAGGGCCTTTCAGGGCCTTCCCCAAGTCTCTCAGCGTCGACTTCGGAGGTCTGAACCACCCTCAGCAGCAGCCTCCTCTGCCCCAGTCTCTGTCCCAGCAGCAGCCTGGAAGTGTCGGCCAGACGACGCCGCCGGTCAGCAGCTCCAACGCCCAGGACAGATACGCCGCAGTGTCACATTTGGACAGCGTCTTCTCAGACACGTCAGCGCCCACAGGTAGGAAACATTGGAGTCTGTGAGAATTCCCTGGATGTTGATTTGTTTGAAAATTAGCTGACAGAGGCAGGAGCCATTTTGTATTTCTACTCCAGCACAGTGCAGCTCATTAAATTGACAGACAAATCCTATAAAAAAAAAAGAAAAAATAAACAAAACTTAATAACTACAAATATGAAAAAAATATTTAAAAATACATTAAAAATTAAATTTAAAATAAAGAAACACGAATAAATAAAAATATGAAAAAATATATAATCAAAAATACATTCAAAATTACATTTAAAAGGAAAAAATAACAAGAAACATATATATATATATATATGAACAAAGATAATCAGTAATTCATTAAAAATTAAATTGAATAATTAAAAAAATAATCAATCAATAAATAAAAAGAAAAAAGATATAATCAAAAATACTTTAAAAATTAAATTAAAAAAACAATAAATAAATAAAAAATATGAAAAAAAATACATTATCAAAAATACATTCAGAATTACATTTAAGAAATGAAAAAAATATAATATACAAGAAATTAATAAAAAATATGAACAAAGATACAATCAATAATACAGTAAAATTAAATGTAAAAAACAATAAATAAATAATACATTTAAAATTACATTACATTCATTAAGAAAATGAAAGAAACAAAAAAAATCAATAAATAAAAATAGGAAAAAAATATAATAAAAACATTTAAAAAACAATAAATGAATGAAAATATGAAAAAAATATAATCAAAAATACATTCAAAATTACATTTAAAAAAGGAAAAAATAAACAAGAAACAAATGAAAGTATGTACAAAGATAAAATCAATAATACATTAAAAAGTAAATTAAAAAAAAAAAAATGAATAGAAAATATGACCAAAAAAATACAATAAAAATACATTTAAAAAAATATGAAAAAATATTTATATATAAAAGATATATTATCAAAATATATAACAAAAATGTTTCATCTCCAACTTTATTCAGCTGAACCAGTTTACTTCCTGTCTGTAGTCGTCACTAATTGTTTTAAACAGTACTTGTTTTGTGAAAAGTACTTTGAAGTATATTTTGTCATCAGTACTTTTGTTGTTTTGTTTGTACTTGAACTTAAATGTGTGTGTGCATTGTTGTACTGCAGCAAAGGACCTGAGTCCGTCTTTCACCGCTATGTAATGGATAGATAGAGAGGCAGAGGGGGAGTTAGAGAGTGCGTGTGATGCAGATTGTCACGGCCAGCTCAACTGGGTTGCATAACATCCTTACTCCAAATGCCAAGGCTTTTAGCAGCTGAATTATGCTCATTGTGTTCGCTCCACATCCTGCTCACGGTCTGATTTAAAGCACCTTGTTGATACGTTTTACAATCTGCTGCGTTTGCCTAATAACCAAGGCGGCGGTTTTTTAATGCACAGCATTCATGCGAGGAGCCCTCGAGCGCTCTACAAGACGCTTTGTTGTTCTCATCACCGCCTCCCTGCCTGGCAGAGTAAGGAGGTTATTGATTTCCTGCCCCGACTCTCTTTGATTCATATCAGGCTGAGCACAGACACCATATTTTATTCAGGGGATTTGTAATGCTTTTGTTCATTTGATGACTTACATGCTTAAGATCAACTGTTTGAGCTCTTTTTACTCACATTTCATGACAATAGCAACTCTTGATGTCTTGAATTAGCACTCATTAGAGCCAAAGGGTGACGGTCTGTGTGAAACGCTTGTTCACAGCTCCACCTGGTGGCCCCCCGCAGTACAACGCCATCTTCGGCAGCAGGCTCTCGTCCAGCTCCACTCCTGCCAGGTAGAGTAAAATCAGCTTTGTCAAACCAGCTTTTCTTTAACGTGACAGATTTTTATATTTTCCACGTGTGGAGCCCTTTAAAGGTCACATTCTCATCGATCCTCCCCTTTTTCTACTTCTCCCCAGCTCCCCCGGTGTCGATACAGTCTCCAGCTCCCAAACCTTTGCAAGTAGGTACCGAGCACGAACGCCGCATCGATCCCGTCCTGCTAACCTGCACTGTATTTACATTCAGCTCCTCCATCTTTAAAGCCGACCCTGATTAGGATGCATGTGTGGGACTCGGAGCAGTGTTGGTTTGAATAGACAGGAATGTACCCTGCTAACCCCACTCACTGTGAATTATCTCCTCCCCCCCCCCTCTGTCCCTGTGTGTGTCTCAGATTTCCCAAACCCATTCAGCTCCAGCTCCAGCTCTGCTTCCCAGCAGCCCGTCGCCCTCTCCCCCAGTAACCCCTTCAGCAACGCATCAGGAGGTGAGACTCATGTTCAGGGTCCTTCAGACATCTTGTCTGCTGGACTTCTGGTCACATTATACATTCAATTATTTCAAATTATAATAATGAATCATGTGATTTTGTAATCACAAGTTTTACAGAAAGGGTTTTGTGTTCCTGCGATTATGTTGCAGAACGTCTTAATCCACATTCTGTATGTAGAAAGTCTTATTATTCTTCAATCTAACCAGGAAAGACGTCTAGAAATGGAGGTTCAAGGAAAGTCGAGTTAAAGAAGGTAGTTGCTTTAACTGAGAAGCTGATCGTCAGAAAATTAAATAGCACGAATTTTGATCGTAGATTATTTTTTTAAGTTGCTTATTCAAGAAAATATGTCAGATATTTACTGTTTTTGTGTTCTTTTATGTTTTTTCAATTGAATATCTTGTTTGGAAAAAAATACTATGGGGACGTCGTCTCAGAACTTTTATCAGCATTTTTTAATATTTTTCAACATTTCATAGATTAAATAATAAATTGAGATTTAAGCCTATTGCCTTGACGTACTCTCTTTTCACTCAGTTGAAACTATAATTATTCATTCGTGACCACTTATGTGATATGTTTTGGTTAAAAAAAAAAAAAAGGTTAGAGTAAAACACACGTCACCACTAATACTGAGCAATAAATAAAATATAATAAATACTATGGATAATGTTTCTGAGTACAGAAAGGGAATAGAAAAGTGACAATAAATTAACTCATGTCATAATGATCTCTGAGAACATTTTCTGGAAACAGTTAAATTAAGGGGAAAATTTCTGGAGGAAAAAAAAGTTATATTTCAGTTTAGCTAGTTGTGTTTTTCATTCCTTCTCAAATATTTGCCCCATTTAAACCCAAGCAAATGTTCATTATTTATCACTATTGAAAACTTTATTCTTCATTTTTGTTGGAAAAAACTCTCTGGTTTTTGCCGTTTACTTGAAATGCACCAATTGAACACTGCCTCTGTTTTTCCCATGATTAGTACCAAACAATGTCAGAAAAGGAAAAAAAAGGGTGCACTCTAGTGGCCAAAATGAGTACTACAACAACTAACACTTAAAAAATGAATCTGACAGAAAATTGATCACATGAATCTTCTTGCAGCTCTATTTTAATTTATTCAACAGCGTCATTTGTTAACTTTACCTTTGACCAGTCATGTAGCTGTGTGTGTTGCCTCTGTGGTTCCATATAACATACAGAAGTTAAAAGGAAAACATCTCTCTGTGATTCGTGCCACTTTGAAGCAGCTAATGTGTCTCATTTCCACATGGAGCTGCGTCTGATCTCTCTGTATGTGGGTGCATTTTCTCTCCAGGTGACTCCAGTGCGTTCGTCACCTCGCCCACCTCCGTCTTTCCTCCGTCCGCCCCCTTCCCAGCACCCAGCACCCAGAATGCATTTCATCATGAGTCAGCCAGCAACCAGGAAGCCAATGGTAACTGTTTTTCTTATTTTCATTTTATGTAAAGTGGAGTCTAATATGTGGTGTGCCGAGGTGGTGTCCTTGCATTGTGTCAGCATGCTAATATTTCCTTATTAACTTTAAACTCAAAGTCCAGCGGAGGGTGGAGGGAACATCTTAAGTTTTTGGGACTTTGGTGATAAACATAAATGTTACAGAGGATCCGAATGATCGCAGGTCGTCCTGAGGGAGACGGGAATGTATGCACAGAATTTCATGGCAGTCCCTCCAACTGTTGTTGAGATATCTCAGTCTGACCACTATTGCAGTCCCTACAGCTATAAATTAAAAAAGAAATAAAATTTTGTTTCAGTTGTTTTTATTGTGAAGCAAAATTTTAAAAGTTAACAAGGTTGCTATGTGTCTTTTTCATATAACCAAACCAGTACTGTAAAAATACACAGGAAAGACATAATTACTATAATGAGTTTATTAAGTTGCAGCCCTATTTATTAAAAGCGCAATGATAATTATTAGCATTATAAGCAGTATGCTAATAATAGTAACAATAATAGCAGTTCTAATCTAGTTCTAATCTTAAAATAAGTAAGGCAAAACAATAATTATTATAAGAAGTTAATACATTAATTTTGAAAAACATCATAATAATAAAAATAAAATGATAAAATAATGATAGAAATATTTTATTAAAAATATGAAATTTAATTGAAACAAAATAATTAAAAAAAACAAAATAATAACAACAACAGTAATAATAATAAAGAAATAAAGGAAAACAATCCTTATTATCATTATAACTTAAGAATTCATTTTAAAAAGCGTAAACATAATTATTATCATTATAAGCAGTAATAATTATAACAATAATGCAAATAATATGATAATTATAATAAAAATAGTATAATTCTTATCTTAAAATAAGATAAAAAAAAGATACAGTAATAGTAATTTACTTAAAAAATATTTTATATTTTATATATATATATTTTTATTAAAAATAACAAAATAATAAACTTTAATAAAAAAATTAAACTAATTTAAAAGACAAAATCATAATAATAATAATAATAATAATAGTAAAGAAATAAAGCAAAACAATCCTTGTTATCATTATAACTTAATACATTAATTCTAAAAAGCATAATAATAATAACCAGTTCGTTAAAGTACGACCCCTGGAAATGGCACCAAAAATATGCACAGTAAATTCAAAAGTTTCATACACACATGTTAAAGTAGCTTCGGGGGCTGTTTCGCCGAAATTTTGAGCAATTTTCCATACCTGAGCAGTAGACCCTTAAAATATCACATTTTTCGGCAGTTCTGATATATGCACAAAGTTTCATGACTTTTCGAGTATGTTAAGCCCCCAACAAGGCAATTAATGTGGAGAAACACCCTGACCGTGATCCTTCTGTCATGTGTTCCAGGTTTTGCCTCCTTCCCTGCACCCGACTCTCAGCCCAAAGTCCCTCGGCCGATGTCGGTGAACCCGTTTACGGTGAGTTCACTGCCTCACCAACAAGTGGCCTGACTTCAGGGGGACAAGGGGGGGGGGCTAATTGGTATTTGTCGTCAGCTCTCTTATTCTGCAAACAGGAAGTGTAGTAAAGACCCCAGTGCTCGCTCTCACCCTGCCTCTCTTGTCTCTCAGGGGAACGTTTACCCCAGTCGAGGGACGTCGCGGAACCCTTTCATCTGACCCCCACCCCTCCTCCCACCACCACCACCACCTCCTCCCATTACTTCACCCATCCATCCATCTCTGGGAACCGAGGGAGAAGTGAACCCGAGGAGTTGCTGCCATTTCAATGCCTCTGGAGTATTCTCGCCCTCTGAGGGAGGGTCCGACGTCCTCTCCCTCCCCCTCTCTCTCTCTCTCTGTCTGTGTTTACGTGTTTGTGGAGGAAAAAAAACAACAACGTGTGAATGTAATTATGAAATTCATGTGTGTGTGTGCGAGATCGGTCGCCTGCTGTGTTTGTACCACGTGTGTGACGTGTGTCAAAAAGGTGTTTGTGTGCCAGTAGACGCCACCTCAGGGCTCTGTGGGAGTCACGAGTAAACGACGCCTCTATGATTTTTTGCAGAGTATATGACACACACATAAACATGCTGCTGCTGCTACTTTGCTTTCATCTCCTGCTTACAAGTGCAAAAAACCCCAGCCCGTCAGTGAATGCATCAGCGTCGTCTCCTGGTGTAACAAAAGTTGTCCAAAGGAAGAGCCAGTTGAGACTCTGCATCACGAGTTTCTACAGATGGTTATAACAGCCTTAACAGCCTCCTGATGCATGTCAATTAGCGTGGAGAGATAAGACGGGCTTTTCTCTGTGGTGGGTGTGTGGAACATGTTTGCATTTGTCACTGGTTTTTTTTTCTTTAAATTCATCCTTTGAAGGATCATTTTTCCACTTCCTATAGGCTGCATGCGCTTAGAGGGCTAAAAGGAGATGCTACTGAATGTAAAGCAATTTCAGAATAACTTAAATGTGTATAAAAAAAACGTCATCGCTTCATGTTCCGGACCAAAATGTTTCTGGCTTTTCCTTTTCAATCTTTCTTTCTTCCTTTTTTTTTTTTTGGTTGACATGGAGGCGATTTACATTATTTTGCCAAACAAAAAAACAGAGATTCATGTAACAACGTCTTTGTAATGACAAGTATTCATGTTCATAAAATCAGTTTGTTGCTTCTTACGACAGTTTGGCTCTGAGTGGTTCTTTATACAGTTAATTTATGTGTAGAGCAGGTCCGTGAACTTATATGCTTTCCCATATTTTGTGTCTTAAGTTTCTACGTCAGAACTGTCGTGCTGTAACGTTAAGTTGATTCAAAACACACATTAAACACACATTAAACATGGCTTAATAGAGACAATTTTCAAACACAAGTACACAAATCAGCTTCACTATAACTCGCAGCATTCACAGACAAACACTTGTCTTTATCTGGACACATTTTCCCCACAAATACAACATGCTAACATTATTAGCACAAGCCTATGGCATTTTACATTTTATAAATTAGCCTAGCAGCTAGCGGACTTTTCCTCTACTCATATGAAGCCAGGGACAACAGCAACATTTAATAAAGGTAACGTTACAAAATTCAACTCCATTACAACTCACAAGGTTCACTGACAAAACAACTGTCTTACACTAAACATGTTTTCCAAACAAATACAACATGCTAACATTATTAGCACAAGCCTATGGCATTTTACATTGTATAAATTAGCCTAGCCACAACTTGTAGTTACAAGCAGGCAGCTAGCTACACTCGTAGCCTCACCTCAGCAGCATTGTCAAACAGTAAAAAAAACACGGTTAATTTATACTCAGACTTCATGGTGGGCTGTCGCCTGATACAATACATTACATATATTTTTTATTGTTGTTTTTTTTTTTCTGTGTGTATGTTTCGTGCGGTTTAAAAAAATAAATGCACTTTGACTTTGACTTAGCCGCCTTACACATACATGAAGCTACATGCTAATGTCAGGGAAACATAATCTTGGTTGCCGGTTAATTTCTGTCTGATCTTGGTGATTTTTGAAGTGATTTTTCACAGTAGAAAGTGTTACAGGTGTTAGAGTCACTCCCCAGCTGTAACTTGGATGTATAACGCTCTGCTAACTTGGATGGGGATACAATGATCTAGTCTTGTGTGGAGTTGCAGCAGTCACATGAAAGCTGACTGTTATCATACCATGTACATTCACTTATTTGGCATAAATATAGACAGTGATAGAGAGAGCAGGCCATCCAGCAGTGTGCTGGGTGGAGAATGGGCCCTTTGCAAACCCATGTCTGTCATGTATATTTATTTTTTCTTTTAATAGTCGAAAGCATCTTTAGCAAAATGATATGCTTATTTTAGATAAACAAAAGCTTGCTTTAACAAAGAGAGTATATTCTCACAGGGTTAGAAAGTCTTAAATTCAAAATGTATAAATATAAGGTCATTAAATTGTCTTAAATTTGAATTTGTGAGGTCTCAACTGCCACAAACATTGTATCTGATGTAATTCTTCTGTCTGATAGTTCACATTTCTGGTGTCAATAATCTTTAACCAACCACTGAACCTAATATTGTCTTTTACTTTATACTTGCACTTACATGTGGGCTAAATGTAAATGTGAATTTGTAGTGTGAGAGGTGAAATTAAAATTGAGGTGCATTTTTGTTTTACTCTCCTGCCTACGAGGACGTAAGGGATGCAGTTTTTGGTAAAATAGATAAAATAAAATAAAATTACATTTTTTAAAATAAATCTAGAAATACATAAATAAAATTATCTCCATTTATGTTGATTTCTTTTGGTTGTATGACCATTAAAAATTCATGTTATGTCTCAAAAAGTAAGGATCCGTCATATATATATATATATATATAATGCACATTTATTTTTACCTGCAGTGATGAATAAGACACTGATCATTTGTCCAAAACACAGTCTTAAATTCAGTGGGGAAAAAAACATGAAAAAGTTTTTAAACCCCTTAAAATTAAGACTGTGACACCTCCACAGTGTAAAGAAAAGCTTGTTTTACAGGCTGTAATAAATCCTTCAAACAACAGGAGGCGCCTGATCTCCACTTTTCCCTGACCTCGTGCGCAAGGTTACTTTTGGATGCATATTGCATAACAACATACATACTGCATGAGCATGATACAGTACAAAGATAGAAACCCTTTACGGCTTTCAGAGTGACTATTTATAGACCCCTTTAAAAGATTTATTGTCATTTTAAATTCAGAGTAAACCTCCAAACACGCACACTATTATTAATATGTATTATATGTTATCATTCAAAGGGGTTTCATGCAGCCGTGCACCCGGTATGAGACATGGAGGCTGTTACTGCGCAGCCAGACGGTCCAAACACATTAAAATCACTGTACTCACACAGTCACAAATATGGCGCCTACAAATATTCACTTACAGCAGCTTCATCTGGGGCATTTCAGTCAGTAATGACACAAAACACTGTATTCCTGCAGGATTCAATGGTTTCACTATGAATTTAATATATTTTAAGCGACCTCCTGCCGCATTTCGTGTAGCAAAATATTTATATATCAAAATCTGCGGCGAGCTTTCACAGTTGACTTGATATCTAATACACATGAATACAGGACAGACAGAGGGGGATTTCTACAATAAATAGAACAGGATGGACTCAGAGCCAGAACTGAAATATTACTCCACACACACACACACACACACACACACACACACACACACACACACACACACACACACACACACACACACACACACTCTGGGAGTGATGATGCCTTCACGCGGCGTGGGAAATATAGATTACTCATTGAGTGCTCAGATAAACTCACAAGATGTAATAAATGGGAGAAAAGTACAAACAACAGATGAAAATAGAAAACAATAATTTAAATCAAAAACATGAAATTAAATTCAAAAGCTGTATTATCTTACAATTTATGCAGGGACGTAAATGATTTGTGGAAAATATACAAAAGAAACTCAAGAAGAAACTCGAAACTTGAAGTTCATTCGGCTGAATTAGGATACAGGGAGCAACTACCAACAACACCAACAACAACAACAACAATAATAATAATAATAATAATAATAATGATGTAGCTAATTTATTATTAAACGTTGGATTGGCTCACATGGTGCCTATTTCCACAAATTTATCTGCAAATGCTACAAAAACAAACATACAAAATAAACAAAATCACTAAATGAAGACACTTTCCAATAGCCCAACAGTCGTAAAAACTTTACAACCATTTATAATGTGATATTAAGTTAACACAATTTTTAAAATGCAGTGTCAAAGTCACTCACAAACATATAGGTAAGAGTTGAGTGTCTTATTTAAGTGCTTTGAATAAAGGAGCCCTAAAAAACTCAGTCCAGGGCAGGTTTGTTATTAAACCTAACTTTTTCCCTTTACTAATGCAAACTGCTGGCGTGAATCCATCACATTCACTTCTGATTTATCTCTGTTCATTCACCAGTGTTCATCTTTTTATCCAGTTTTGCTTATTATGTATGAATTTTTGTTTATTTCTTTATTGTCATCCAGTGTCATCGGCTACTGTGCATCTCCTACCTATTCATTACATAGCTGTACATATAATACCATAGTGTATACAGCTGTGTGTAAAGATGCGAGTGGATGTTGTGGAACGTTAACTTAAGAATTTTGAAGATATTGCAAACATTTATTATTTTGACAGTTTTTTTTTTCCTTGACAAGTATTGGTGCATCAGAAATGTGAAAATTTTTGTTGTTGTTTTTGTTTGTTAATGTTTGTAAACCTGAAATTTATAATTTTATAAGGAAAAAAGCATTAATATCTTTGTTTCAGTAATCATAGCAAATCAGACATAATGATGTCAGTTAGGCTATAAATTTAGTAGGCCTATTTAATTTCTTCCTTGAAGCTGTTACTGACGTCATGACCTTCCCTTTTTATCGCGTCCTTGGTTCACGATAAACCGTAAAATTATAGTTAGCGTTACCATTTAGAATTTTAATTATCATTAAGACCATGTTTGATAATTATGCTTTGAAAAAATAATGGTAACACTGTCCAACATTAACAAAAGTTAGCAATGTCAAGACGTTTGTTTTGCTGTGAGAAACCTGAATGTGTTGTCATTAGCAACGAGTCGGCCATTTTGTGAGCATACACACCTGGCTTCCTCTGACTTTTCACTTTCAGTGTGAAAGAGTTAAAATGAGTTAAAGAGCCGCCAAACTAACACAAAATGAAAACAACTCAAAACACTAAATGTAGAAGAAATAGTATACTGTTGATCACGAAGGTAAGTTAACCTTATGTTCCAGTTTACTGGGTACCTGTAAAGTCCAGGTAAATTCATCATGCGTGATGAGCATGCTAATATTTTGTTAGCATTCCGTTGGCGTAATGTTAGCGAGCATATCTTAGTTTGGGTGATTGTGTTGATATTTGGCTGGTATATCTGAAGGCCCTGTACCTACCATTAAAATCTATGTCCTGTTTTTTGTTAATTTGATATTCACCTTTAAAGATATTATGTTTGAAAACTGCTATCAGCTGTGGAGCTAATGCTAAGCACCAGATTAGGGTTGCAGCAATATACCGGTTTCATTGTAAGGTAAGTTGAGGGCTAGCATAGCATATATATTACCTTAGCTGAAAACAAAAATGCAGCTGGACATTAAATTTCCCCTTTATTTAAGTTATTTTCTAAGGGAAGACTTTTTACAGATACTTTGATAACAGTATGGTTTAAAGATTCAATTGTAGTGATAAAACATTTGTTAAACCAACAGTAACCTTTCTATTTTGAGTCCTTTAACCCTTTGAAACCTGAGCAAATTGGCTTGATTTCTTTTAAAAGCACGAAGAAGGCAGTAAACAATGAAAGAGGGAAATTGAATGAGCAAGAAATTAGTAAACCGAGAAAATTAAAAAATAAGAAAATTAGGAATTAAAAAGAAAGACAGTTAAAAACAAACATACAAAGAAATGACCCATAAAGATAAAATAAATAAATAATAATGAATTGTGCAAAAATATTAAAAAATATAATAATTCAGAAAAAAAATTTTTTTTTGTTTTTCCCTTGTATTTTTTTTTAGTTTTTTAATTAATTTTATTATTTTTGTTAAATAATTTTCAAAATCTATCCTTTTTTTTTCCTTTGCAATTTGTGGGACATTTTTTTTTTTTTACCAAGTTGCTCATTGCATTTTGTTCCCCATGTTTCTGAAAGAAACCGCACCAGTGTGCTCGGGATTCAAAGGTTCAAATACTTGCGAAAGGCGTCTAAAAACAGCACAAGAAAAGGAATATTGCTCCAGGTTTCAAAGGGTTAAGGGTCATTCTGACTAATAATATAAATTCACTAATGCCATGATACCACGAAACCTTGATATTTTCTGAGACGGTGTGAAAATCTCATACCGTTGCAACCCTTCACCAGATAGACAATATAAATATCATTAAATAACTTCAGTTTTGTAATATTTAGCAAAAAGTATCTCTGTGTATGGACATTTGTCTTTTTCTTATTCAAGTTTTTACTGGTTTGAAAGAAAACGTGGCATACATACATTATTTTCTGGGCATACAAGAATACAAGACATGTAATCTTTATAATATGGAGGTGGACTCCAGTAGATAAAGATAAATTAACAAATACGACGAAATAAATATAAATAAATAAATTTTATGTATATAGCACCTTTCAAAACACAGTTACAAAGTGCTGTACAATAAAACTAAACACATTTAAAACACAAGGAGAATAAAATAAATAACATGTCATATGATGTCATCTAGTAAAAGATAAAATAAGAAAGGCCAAATCAAAAAACTAGATAATAAATCCGAAATAACATCATGAGATAGCAGACTATGGAAGCGTATTGCGTTCACTTGACAAATAATTAAAAAAAATATTTTTTCCTGTTTTTTGGAGTAATTTTTTTTATTTTTCTGTTTTACAGTGTAATTTATTTTTTTCTGTTTTTCTGAGTATTTTTTTTCTGAGTTAAGAGAGCAATAGAACAACAGACGCTTTCATTCCTTTCTTGAGTAAGGTGCCTGCGTAAAGTCGACACACTAATGATAACACCATCTATATGACTCAACGACAAGAGTATCTCCCAGTGTCTCAAACCCAAAACGAAGTAAAACCGGATGAAACTAAACAAGCGGGTCATGTTTGCTTCCATTATATCAAGCTCTCAAGAGAGGAATGAAAGCATCTGTTGTTCTGTTGCTCTGAGAAAACAGAAACAAAAACAGAAAAATAAAAAAAATACTCTGAAAAACAGAAAAAATTACTCAATAAAACAGATTTTTTTTTTTTTAATTTGTCAAGTGAATGCAATATGCTTCTATAACAGACAGCTCAGATAAAGTCAGAATATGCTTTCTGACTGAAGTATGTTTTCAGGAGAGACTTAAACGAAGCCAGTGACTCAAACAGCCTTTTGTCCTCAGGCAGGTCGATCCAGAGCCTCGGGGCCCTGGTGGCAGAAGCTCTGTCCCCTTTGGTCTTCAGCCTGGACTCTGGGACAAGCAGACATTCATAAGGGACTAACAGGTCTGAAGCGTAATCTGGAGCCAGTCCATGAAGAGCCTTGAAGTCTAGAAGGACAGAGAAGTAAACAAGCTAACAGACAAAAACATGTCACACGTACGTCCTCATACATCACTCGACAGGGTCACATAATCACAGAGCAAGTTCATAATGATACAGGCGTATCTGCCATTTTGATATGAGTCCATAACCAGTGGCCAAGGAGATACTCCTTTCTCCTGACTGCCATTTATTCTACTGAGCATAAGATCATAACATGGTATTTCCACCATTGCATTAACGTGTCAGACGTAAAGTATAAAAAGTGTAATGAATACAAGAATATAAGCTCCACCTGCATGAGCTCAGGTAGATGAGACATCATGTTTTATGTGTGAACATGCCGTCCGCTCTGCTGTGTGAATGTTTCTGCCTGACAAAGGTGTGAGCTCGGTGATGTGTGTCTCTAATGATGCTCTGTGCTTTTGTTCTTGCAGCATTGTGTGTAGATGGTGTCCACAGATGGAAATTCAGCCCTAATGAGTTTCTGTGCCATCTTTACGACCCTCTGCAGAGGCTTCCTCTCGGCCTGGGTGGTGTGTTACCAGCATAGTAGTGAGGATACTCTTCATATCATGTCATTCATATTTGGGTTTTGTGTATGCCATTATTTTAAAGTTAAATGCAAGAAAAATGTTAATTTTATTTGTGGCTTTTAATGTAAAACTTTAAATTATTTGTGTATCAGCACATTTGGGGCACTTTCTGCACATTTTACTGCCATAATAGTTATTTTTACATATCTATAGATAATACTGATACACTTGTAATTTTCCCTCACACTGTTTTTATTGAGAAGAAATGCATGAAAGAAATGTTGGGTGCTGTTATGTCAGAGCTCGCGCCGTGTCCCTGAACGCACCACTGCTCCAGAGTACTCGTACAGCGGTGAGTGACAGTCCTGCTCCACGGTAGCTGCTCCGCTCCTCTCCTCACTACAGCAGCGAGACCGGAGCCGAGCAGGGCAGCAGGGGTGTGTGGACAGACAGGCAAGACAGGCAGACAGAGAGAGAGACAGACAGGCTGCAGCAGGACGGGCTCTGTGCTGTGTGATGTGCAGTAAATGGGATTAAACCGCTCAGACGGCGCTTGGAAACACTCGCAGCAGTAGTAGTAGTAGTAGTGGAGAGTAGGGGGAGCTCCGCGCCGAGCTGCGCCGCATGTGCTCGCCCGTGTGGAAAACTTGCACCGGCCCGTCCGTCCGACACCACAACAACCCAAAAGAAGAGGAAAACTAACCACAGCTGCAGCCGTGAACAAACCCCGGTTCAGGTTCAAGCACCGGGACTCGCTGAGGAGCAGCAACCCGCACCGACCCCTGCCTCCCCTCTCACATGCCTGCGTTGATGTGGGAGAGAGGGAGGGGAGCGGAGCCGGGGGATGTTTGAATTTCTCCAAACTTGCACAAATACAAGAAAAATAGTTTGTCTGCTCTGGGAGTGAAGGAGATGTCGGGCGTCATGGAGAGCCAAGCGGGCGACCTCCAGAGCTGCGAGGACGTGCGGAAGAGCGGCTACCTCCGCAAGCAGAAGTCCATGCACCGGCGGTACTTCGTGCTCCGCGCCGCCTCGGAGCGCGGCCCGGCCCGCCTGGAGTACTACGAGAGCGAGAAGAAATTCCGCGGCAAGGCCCCCGTCCCGAAGAAAGCGGTGGCACTGGAGACATGCTTCAACATCAACAAGCGGGCCGACTCCAAGAACAAGCACATGATCGTGCTCTACACCCGGGCAGAGAGTTTCGCCATCGCCGCGGAGAACGAGGCGGACCAGGACGAGTGGTACCAGGCCATGGTGGACCTGCAGTGCAAAAGTAAGTCAAAGCACCTCACATACACACACACATGCACGCCCCCCACATGCATGCATGCATACACACTCGACACTGTACGGGGCTCTGCATGAGAGGAGAAACGTGGCAATGCCTGCAGAGCGGAGCAGCAGGAGCGCACTGCAGATCGGGACATGTTTCATTCCAGTGTTTTGGATCATGTGCAGGGATTGTTTAAAAACCATTACAGCTTGCCAAGCCAAGTTTACATAGCGAGTGTCTGTGGAGGGTGCACTCCCATTTGCCTCGTGCATTCTTCCAAGATCTGAAAGTGGGTGGTGTTCAATTTTTTTGCACTTTTAAAACAGGTCAGAGTTGTTTACAAATGGCCCCTGAGTGTGTAAACATGCGCCTTTAAGCCGCACAGTGGAGCTTATCCTCCCCAGCAGTTCTTATCGTGCTGGTGTCAGGGCTAGATATTTACTCCCAGTTGTCCTCCAGACTTTTTGGGTTTTCTCTCTTGTGGGCCTCAGCTGTGTGCAAGCTTTGTGCCTCTTTCCCAACTCAAACACACCCTGCCCTCTTGTTTACTTTGCCTGCCCCTGCTTTTCTGCTGACACTGCAATATTACATCAGGCATTGATCCCACAAGAGGACAGAAATGTCCCAAAGGTTGTGAGAGACATTTACACCTGACGGTCAGTCATTAAACATTTATT
Organism: Epinephelus cyanopodus; assembly: GCA_026686955.1. Lineage (NCBI taxonomy): Eukaryota > Metazoa > Chordata > Actinopteri > Perciformes > Serranidae > Epinephelus > Epinephelus cyanopodus. Next base: position 8,948,516 of record CM048934.1, read on the forward strand.
TCCTGATTGACTTGTAATGACTAAGCAGCTTAGCCCGTCCCATCAAGCTTCTCCTGGATTTATCTAATGCTGCAAATGGCCTCAACGTCCCCCTCCTCCATAAAACTAAAAAAAAAAACCACCCATGATTTTTGACAGCATTTATCTGCGGCTTGTGTCAACACAGCTGTCAGAGCAGAAGTGGTGAGCAGGGCAACTTCAGATCACCTGTTCGGCCCCTTGCTGTGAGAGACAGGCCACAAGGGACACATGATGCAATCTTGGCAAAAGATAGGAGTTCAAGGTGCACATGACCTCCTGTCTCTGTTACATAAAACACCTGAGGAGAGAAAATGATATATGCTGACACATCTAATGCTCCTGCTTTAATTTGAAACAACAGAAGGTAGAGACCGATTCGGTTGATTTAGGAGCTTCTAAATGTTGTATCAGGGGAGTCTCCTTCTGTTGCTTGAAAGACACAGTTTATCCCATAACTAAAAACACATATTTCTCCTCTTACCTGTTGTGCTATTTATCAGTCTAGATTGTTTTGGCATGAGTTGCCAAGTGTAAGAGATGTCAGCTGTAGAGATGTCTGCCTTCTCTCCAGTATAAAGGAACTAGATGGCAACACAAGTGAAAAACTCAACAGCAGTGTGTCTTTCCAGACCTTGTTGTGAGCAGTTTCATGAAGGATTTATATTCTTTCTACCAAACGACACCTACCAACTGTATCAGTGCTCAGAAGGAGGCGTGCATCTACTCATGGACGAGAGCAGGGTTCGCATAAGGTCCTTGAAGTGCTTGAATTTTGAGGGGGAAAAATCAAGTACTGGAATACCTTCAAAATAAAGTGCTTTAAAAGAACTTGAAATTCAAATCAACCACTTAATGCCGTCTTCTATTTTGACCAAAGTTGCTCATTGATTCACCACAATTAAATTGCTTATTAAATTGTCAATGTCTCGTCCTCTCTCTCCTTTCTTCCTGCCTGACACCGTAGTTTAGTTTTACTTCGCTCTACCTTTAAAAACCCAGGCAAAACCAGTAGGCCAGTGTTAGCACAGCGAAACTGGGCTGATGTAGACCGTGTGGGTTAAAGTGTCATCTCGGTGGTGATTTCTTTAAATATTAATGGCAGCATAGTTTAGTTTGCAGACTTCTATTTGTTGTCTCTTGTATGATGTGCATGCTTTTGTAAACTTTTTGGCATGGTTAAACGTAACATGACTTACCACCATGACTTGTCTTCCTCTCTCTTCAGTGGTGTTCCCATGTCGTAGCTCTGCCTATAACTGAAAGAGAAACTTAAGTTCCAGCTGGCGTCGTTTCCTTGCGCTACTTTCAGATGGTTATATTTGAAATATGTATTTTCATTTCTTCATAACATGAACTCCTTTTGTTACCAGATGAGAATTCTCTCTGATAGCAACCAGCGTGGCGGGGTCTCTGCCTCTCGTCTTGCCCCGTGTCCGGGCCGCACGCTGAGCGGGAGTTCAGTTGTTTTGAGTTTCTATAGTTACTTTGATGCTGTCGCCCTGAAACGTCTGTGGATTGGAACTTTTCGAAGCACGAGAATGCTCTCAACACCATATGCAGTTCAAATGTTTTGTTGCAGATTTTATACAGTTATGCCTAAAAAAGTAGGATAAGAAACCTTTCACTGAAAAGTGAAATACTGATTACATCATTTATCTGTTTAATAAAAAGTTATGTGTGAAAATTAATTATTAGCTTTGAGCGAAGTCCTTAAGAATACGCTTGAAAAAGTACTTAAAAGTCCTTGAATTTAATTTTGTATTGTCTGTATGTACACTGCAAGAGGCTCGTGTAAACTTCAGTGGCGTCCTCCTTGGCTGTGCTGTAATTCTAGCTAGGTGAGCTAGAAGTAGATGCACTCTTCCTTCTGCATGCTGAAACGGTTGGCTGGTTCGGTAGAAAGAAAATAGCTCCTAATATGAAACTGCTCCAGATCTAGTTCCACAATAGTAGAGATAAGACAGACATTTCTACGTCTGATATCTCCAACACTTTGCAACTCATTGCCAAAACAATCAAGGTTGATAAATAGCACAACAGGTAAGAGGAAAAATGTGTTTTTGAGTCAGGGTGAACTGTCCCTTTAACACAAGTAGGTCTGTGTGTGTTGGTGTGTGCTCGGCCCACTTTCCCCAAGTATTTGTCGAGTCTCCGCGAGACGGGAGAGTGAATAGACAGATGTTGGAGCCTGGGGAATTGTGAGAAACTGACTTTACAACCCTGTTATACAGAAAAAAACCTGCTCCGAAATGAAAGCAATCTAATCAAAGTGTTCTGTGCGTAAAGGTCAGATGTACAGAAATCCTTGCAGCTCAGCAGGTGAGCACGCTCGGCCTTTTCAAGGAAGCAAGACAACCAGCCGGCTCGAGCATCATCATGTGCTGTCTTTGAAATTACAGCTCCGGTGTGCTGCACTGTCTGACGGCTACTCGTCTCCCTCTTTTGTTGCTTCCAGTGTTGGGTTTCTCGTGTAAATCACACTCTCTGACAGCGACAAAAGGCTGCGGCCGAGCTGCTGTGTAAACCAGCACGTTGGCAGGCATTTTCTTGTGGTATGTGCTGCAGTTCGTCCTGCTCATACAACAAAAAAAAGAAAGAAGGGAGGCCACACACATGATCGATGCTTGTATAGGGAGAGTTTTGTAAGAGGGGGAGTTGTAAGGTCATGGCCGATTGCTGCCTAAACCTGCATGTGCGAAAATAGCTGAAATGCACACACACTGAACACTGGCAGGATTCCTGCCTGTAATAACCCTCCTCTGGTATGTGCAGCTCATACACAGTTTCAAGTCTTCGGTGTCTGTGTTTTGATTGAAGCTCCGCACCCCTCTCCGATGCCGCCATCCCCCCAGCCTCGTCTACACACACTGTCACTCCTCTACTGTCAGTACAGTAAAGTGTTTGTCCCTTAGTGGGGAGACAGAGGAATTCACGGCCTGCAGATTGAGAACAGGGCGAAGCTTAGGGGCACGGAGCCAAGAGATGCTGCACTGTCTGTTTCACATACTTTCCAGAGGACCTCTCCCTCAATTTGATACCTGTGCTGCTCGTATGAAGCCCTTTCAGTCACTGCACAGGGGGAAGTTCCCAGTGGCATGCCTCAGCTGGAGGGGGAATGAAAGTTATTTAAAGTTTAAGTTTGGAATAATTGTGCTGCTTTGGGTGTGCACAGCAAGAAGTTCCCCAGCTTGCACGTTGGTGAGCATGCATACAGGGGAGGCACAACCAAAACAGTGCATGTCCACGCTGCCTTGTAGTGCTTTGGGCCTGGGAAACTCACCTAGAGCAGCCCAGGAACCGTCCAATAATCGCACAGCCTCCCCTCTAGCCAGCGGTAATTACACAAACACGAGCCAGCTGCCGTGCAGGGCGATATTAGGATCCCAGTTATTTATTCAGCTGAGTCCAGTAAGACCCTTTCGGGCAGCGAGTACAGTATCAGGCTTGAGGGCGGCTATTTGCTCAACTATTAAGAGTCAGTCGAGTGTGTAAAGGCTTAACCTCGACGAAACGGGCGGAGGTGCGGCCCACAGTCGCCGTTTGCCAGGAAAACTGTCCCGCAGCTCAGGCACCACCTCAGGGATTGTTGTTGACCTCAATAAAACAATATGGCGGAGTCAAACTTTGGAGCCACTGGCACTGAATGAGGGAGAAACACCCACTGCATGTGTTGCAGCAGCAAAGGAAAAGTCTGACAGGATTGTCTCCGATGTAGTGTTGAAATAATCCACTTAAAATTTGAGAGAAAAGTAATCCACAACCATTTTGATAGTAATTTAAAGGGTAACTTTGGTATTTTTGAACCTGGACCTTATTTTCAGGCCGCAGTGTTGGGACATTTGTGCAATGTACGCCCATTAAAAGTGTTTGTTTTTGTCACTGACAGGCTCAGATTGTCATTCTAAGTGTCTGACAACATTCTGGAAATGATCCCTACAGAGATAGACCTTTATGTTAAAGGTTAAGATCAATTTTGTTAAACCAGAAACGGCTCTGAAATCGCTTCGCCAAAATCACCAGACTTCTTGTAAAACACACTTCATTTAAAGTTGTCAGAAACAAAATAAAACTCGCAAAAACTGTCTTGATTTGTCTTGCCACTGTTCCAGCAATCACCAGCTCTGAATTTGTGAAAATAAACCCTTAATTCACCCAGTTAGATGTGAAAATATGCTGGCTCTATATACGCTTAAATTACTGTTTATTTGAATGGAGTCTGGTGGGTTTGGCGATGGCATTTCAGGGCTGTTTCTGGTTGAACAAAAAGGATCTTGCTCTTTAACATACAGGTCTGTTTCTGTGGGGATTCTTTTCATGACATTGTCAGACACTTATAATAACAACTCTGAGCCTGTCAGTGGCAAAAACACACACTTTTAATGGATGTAAATTGAGAGCGCATTACTACCTGTTAAGGTTACATTGTAGTCTGCTTCACGGCTGCAGCTGTCTCGCTTATACTGGACCAGTTTCAAAAATTGTTGTTTCCATTTGTCACTTAGACACACAAATATGGGAAAATAGGGTCCAGTTTGAAAAATACTGAAGTTACGCTTTAATTGTTTGTGTTATTTATCAAGAATATTTGCAGGTTTTTTTGTTTTATATGATGCAAATTTAACATCTGTGGGTTTTGTTCTGCAGATTGAAAGAGACAAAACAGCTTGACGAGACTGCGTTGTGTTTAGGGAAATAGTAACTGGCCTGTATTCACTATTTCCTGACATTTTACTGTACCATTTCCCAAAACAATCAACTAGATGAAACAAAAATGAGAAGCAATCAGTAGTTGCAGCTCTGCTCTGGCTCAAATGAGCCCCAACATGATGTCATGTTTGTCTTAATTTGAAGGGACTGCTCACTCAAAAACATAAAACTTTTATGCTGCCCCAAACACTTCAGCTCAAAGTCCACACACGGGCTTTTTCTGAGCGAACTCCATCTGCTGATCTCCTGCTGAGATACACAAAATGAAAATCGATAAAAGGGGAAATGATCATTAGATTAAAAGATAACGACACTGATCGTTAGGTGCAGCCCTGACCAGCAGCACCGTCTATCTGTTTACATCACAGCAGTACACTAAATCTCCGTGGAATTCAGTTTCCCTCATTCAAAGCTCCCTCAAAAAAAAAGTACATTTGAAACAACATCTGTTTCCAAATATAATGATATGGTTATTCATGCTGGTCCACAAACCTCAATGTGAGCAGCTTTTTCCTCCACTATAAATCTGTTTTCACTTAGGTCTGTGGATTATCATGATGTAGTTTTTGACACTTTTTAGCACCACAAAACAAATGCAGCCGATGGCAGTGTGTCAGGTTGAGCCGCGGCCAATATCCAGAGCTCAGCAAATCACACCGAAACTCTTAAATCTGAACTGATATGAGGAAAATTGTGTTTCTGAGTCGACCATGTGTGTAGAAAAGACTCTCTTGTCAGACTGTGGCCCTGGAGTGGGTTTATCTGGGAGTGTCGTTTGGCTGCTCTGACCAATGAGATCTGGATCTCACCAGTGGCTCGCCGAGCTGCCCGATTAAACGTTAAGCCGCGCTTAAGCACTGCTCATCTCCCTAATTAGGCAGTAATTATTGTCTCGAGGGTCAGCTGCTGGTGGCACAGCAGAGGGTGTGTGCTAACAAAGTCACAGGGGGAAACCACAAAGTCTAGAGTTTAAAAATGATCAGTGACCAGCATTTTTCCTGTTGATTTGTCCTCGCTCATTTAATCCAGGCTGAGGAGCGGTGAGCTGCCACAGGTTATTTCCTCTGCATAAATAGTTTGCGCACGTTAACACCCTGTAATTTCATTTAACACGACAAGCCGGCCAGCAGGGCCTCGGCACCGGCCAGCTCCGGCTTGTTTGTGATGCTGCGGCTCCTTGCCCCAGTGAGTCTGAAATGGCCTTGAGCGCTCGTCTTCACGTCTTCCTGTTGTGCATCGGGGTCGGCCCGTCGCTGAGGCAGGCTGTCAATTAAGTGCTCGGGTTTGATCGACAGCAAAGCAAGGCCAGGGGCAACAAGATCCATTTAGTCAATGAGCGCCCATATGTTGTGCAGGATAGAGCCGCGGGGCTTTAAATGCATAGTAACCTTTTATAGCAGGGCCGTATTGATTGCTGTTGGTTGATACTAGCCCATTACTGCTGTAGTAGGCGAGGTCAGGAAGTTCACCAGTTGGGATTTATCAGGCTTACAGTGAATGCATTAGAAAGAGAAGTGAGTGAAAACCTTCCTCATTAGCTGCTGGGCTTTTCCTCTGGGAGATACACTACAAGATGCTGCATTGATTGGATGTAGACATAGCATGAATCCTGTCTTTCCCAATCTTTGCAGTAAAGAATGACTTATCTTCAGTTGTTTTTTTTGTTCTTATCCTTCAAAAATGGCAACATACTTATAAAAAATGTAAAAGAAACCCTTATGTTTTACATTTTGGAATGACATCCAGGAGTTGTGTCGAGTAAAATGAGGTGAGAGTGGTATAAAACATTTGTTTTCTACATCGTAGCACAAAGGAATGCACACAGAGTATGAAGAGTTTCTTGTTTCTTTTGGATGCACACTCTCTCACAAATGCTTCCATGCAGCGTTTCTAGATTATATATCCGTTATAAATTAAAGCATGAAGAGTGGAACTGTTTTTTGCATTACCATGGCCCTAGTTATTATTAAAGGAATGCTTCACCCCCTAAATAATCACTTGTATCAATTAATCTCTCCCATGTTGCATTGAATCTGTGAAGAAAACTTTTCCCCCGCATGCCTTTATGGTGATCTAAGAGTCTAAAAAAGGCAAAAAATCTTACGGGTCCATGTTCAACAATTGTACCAAAAGATCTGTTTACAAACTCTCACACACCTTGTGCTCATTTATTGTTTTAATTATTTCAATTATTGTTTCATTCATTCATTTTCTGTGAACACTTATCCTCTTAGGGGTCGCAGGGGCTGGAGCCTATTCCAGCTGGCACTGGGCGAGAGGCAGGCTACACCCTGGACATGTTGCCAGACTATCACAGGGCTGACACATACAGTACGTTTACATGCACAGCTTAATCGAGCTATGCTCAAAATTCGATTTTGGCGTCTAATTGGACTTCTGTCCTTGTCCCAGTTTACCTGTAACTGAGAAAATCGAATGACTGACGGGAACGTGTCCTCCTCCTCAACACTAGGTGGCAATATACGTCATTTCAGCGGGTTAATACGGCCCCCTTTCCGGTTGACCTATTACGTCACTTAATAAACAACTCGAGTCAGGTGGCAGACCGGCATTTTCGAACAACAGCAAGATGGATAATCGAAACAGCTTTGTTCACCTCGTACGTAATGTACGTGTTACTGATTGTGCTGATAAGGCGCACGCTATCCCTCGTGGTCATGGTGATTTCGAGAGACAACCATTCACACTCACATTCACACCTACGGACAATTTAGAGTCACCAGCCCTTTTTAGATAGGAATTGTGCAAATTTGCAGGAAAGCTCAATCAGTCTTCTTTCAGCATTGGCAGTATAAAAACAAAATTGGGGAGTGCAGCAAAATGCCGACTACCTACTTTTGTTTTTAGAGTGTGCCTTTTTCAGGGCAATGGGGGGCGTGAGGGTGAAGGAAGCCGCGGCTGGTCAGTCCTTCGGCTCGAATTCTCTCGTAAGTTGGCCCATTCTTCACCGTCTCTGTCATCTGACGGTTAATGGCCCCTTCATTTGCGAGGACAAGGAGGGCGTGCAATTCTTTGTCTCCCCAGTTACTCATCTTTACAGTGTCTGTCAGGTTTGTGTTTCCCTCTTGCTACTAGCTGCTCATTCCTGCTATCAGCTGTTTCCTGTTAGTCCACCACCAGTGGGTCACACGTGCGCCGTCATCAACAGCCCCTCCCGTGGCAGAAGGGCCTGTTCTTTTTAAACCAAAAACGTTCCGCCAATATGTTTACCCCTACGCGGTGGAAAATTGGGCACCTCAGATCAACTCGCTAATCCAGCTCTGTGTGTCTAAACGCTCGCCGGCAAAACGGCCCAACAGTTGCCAAAAATTTGGCAGTGTAAAAGGGGCTATAGAGACAACAGACAACCACTCACACTCACATTCACACCTACGGACAATTTAGAGTCACCAGTTAACCTGCATGTCTTTGGACTGATCACCGTGCCACCTCTAATTATTGTCTGATAACTTTTTGGACATTTTTTTCTTTTATAAACTTAAAATATTTATGGAAATGAACATTCACACAAATCCAGATTTACCCTTTGCAACATCTTACCTTTGAGAAAATGGAGTTTCCTCCTTCACCTACCTGAAAAGCAAATACAGGTCTAGACTGCAGCCTGAGGCTGATGTGGCCCTCTGCCTAACAACCTCTGTCCGCCCAGTTTAATACACAATGCATGTTTATACACACATGTAGTAGGGGATCCTTGTGCCATCTCTCTGTCAGCTCAGGGGTCCTTGGCCTAAGAAATGTTAAAGACTCCTGGTCTAGAATTGTTCTTTTACCATTGAGGCATGCAAGAAAATCAAAGTTTTCTTCATAAATTCAATGTAGCACGGGTTGAGTAATTGATATGCAAATGATCATTTGAGGGGTGAAATATTCCTTAAAGTTGGACTGGTCAGATCGTAACTGAGTATGTATACTGTATATGGCTGCAGACTGGTACATGGGCATGTGCATGATAAAGATAAAGTATCTATAAAATGCAACTGTTGAATGTACTTTATAGTATGTAGACCCTAAATTTCCAAACTGAATTTATATGTTTAAACCTTAATTGAATTCTCTGCACTTTCTATATGAATACTTTCTCTGAAAAAGAAACTTGGAGAGGCCACTTGCCCAGAAGACCAGAACGAATTCCTGAATGATTTAATTCCAAAATTCAATTTATCCGCTTTGGAAAACTTGTGCAAGACGACTTGTGCGAAACTTATTGGGCAGTTTCTCAAAACCAAATGTTATTATGTTTAAAAAAAACACACCTTATTTTGGAAGTCGAGGCCCCCAAGATGAAGCTGGACCACACTAGAAAGCACAGTATTGTTCACTTTTTGGGTTAACTCTGTTGCCTGTTCTGACCTGATATATTACTGAGACACAGTGTTTACTGACTCTGAGCCAGGCTCAAGTCCAAGATGGCTGCCAGTTTGGTGAAGGCGTCTGAGCTGATTTTGCGAGAGCCTCAGTTTACTTTCACGGAGGCTTTTTTTTTTTTCTTTTACGTGTCTTGTCGAGGGACAGCAAACCTTGGATGCGTCACCGATAATTTCATGCGCTTACATCTGTGTGTGCTCCTCCGGCTAACACAAACCACATGTGAAGTGAACCTCAGGCAGATGCTGGTGTTGCGGAGGCATTGTGTCCCCGAGTGTGGGCCCAGAGAGGGGGATTACAGATGGTAGAGATGGATGAGAAGATAGGAAGTGGAGGAGTTGGAAAGAGGAAAATGGGCACACATGGGAGCAAGAGATTAGAGCAACTGTTTTCACTGCTGGGTGGCTTGCTCTCTTTTCTCTCTGAGATTCACGCTGGGACAAAAAGCGCACAGCTGTCTCCTATCTGGTAACCTGGTATGGCAGTGGGGGTGGTACGGGGGGCACAGTGGCTAGATAGGGGGGAGAAAATGGGGTTTAGCCCTCGGAAGTTTCTGTGCAGGGTTTTGCGGTGTTACGGCGCAGCACAGCATGCTAGGGCAGTGAGGTCAGAAACTTGAAACAGAACCTAGTGGGAGCCAGGAGGTTCATTGCCAGAGTAGTTTTCCCTGATTTACAGGCTGCATTAGCAAACTAAGAAGAGGGACTTTATTATGAATCCTGCCATAAATTTCAATAACTCGAGTTTTTTTTCCTGCGAAACGGAACGGCTTTCACAAAAATGCATTAAAGGGAACCTATTATGGTTTTCCTTATTTTCTGTCATATATATTCATATTATTACAATGTCAGATGTTCATGTTAAACATGGTCAGAGTTTCATATAATGAGGTAAACGTATGTAAAAGTAATCCCTGCATGTAAAACCTCAGGCTGCAGACTGTTCTGAAGACTCTTTCTCCAGTGTTTTTTATCTACTTTGCAGACACGCTGACATCAGCTTGGACGAATTTCTTTAAATTTGTTAAGAGAGTATAATTATTTGCACATCACAAAGATACAAGGCCATCAAAAGACAACGTGCATGAGGAAAAAAGTAACGCCTGCGCACTTACTCCATGCCACACAAGCTTGGATCGTCATCAGGTCAAACCTTTACCTGACGAAGTTTGGCCTGACGAAGATTCAAGTAAGATCAGCCTTCCTGGAAACGCTGACCAGTCAGAGCAGACTGGACTTTTTTTTTTTAGGAGGGTGGCTTTAATAGAGAGGCACTAAAACAAAGCGTCTGAGACAGAGGTTGTCGGCAAGTGTCCCAGCGGAAATTAAAGTGTTTTTTGACCATTAAAGAGGCTGTAAACATGCCGCCAGTTCAACTTTTAGAATGCAACAGCACGTACCGCATGTCTTGTGACGAGGTCCAGCCAATCACAGCTGACGTATATATTTCCCTTCATCCGTAAATATCAGGCTATGATAAATATGAAGAAGAAGTTGATCATTTTAGGCCACACACGCAAACAGCAAATGATACAGTGCTTGTTAGGGATGCTGAGAAACCTCAGACACAGTTTGCTGCTGCGCTCTTATAAGCTGGCACAGACAAGGTGCAAGAGTAGCACCTGTGCCTGACCTCGCGTTTTCCAGGTGGTGAAAGACGCGGCATGTGTACGGCCCCTTAAGCATGTAAACATGCTCTAGTAGAAACCCAAAACACAAGCATGAACCTAAAAATGAGCCCCTTTAAATAAAGGTTGTTGGAGGATATTTGGTTTTGTTTTAGTGTCTGAACATTAATCCTGTAGATTTTAAAACTTAATCTTAGATCAACCAGAATTCCCCTCACTGGTGTGGTGCTTCAATAACAATACCCCCTTTTCCTGGTCTTGCTGTGGGGGAGCTGATACAATCCACAGACCCTCAAGTCCCCTATGGAAGACCTACTTCCTTAGGATTTGTGTGATAACCATAACAATAATCAGCCTGTCACTCAGGGAGGAGCTGTCAATATCCCAGCAGGCATCTGGCAGCCCCGGGGGTAATTATCGCCCCCCTTACGCCCCTAAACACACACTCTCTTATAGCATGACAGAAAGCGAGGGAGACACGGCGCCGCCTCAACGGCAATAACTCATATTTAAAATCCCAGTTTGAGAAAATTAGGTTAGATTATGGCCCCTTTATATACAGTCTGATGTTCTCGAGGGAGGCAGCTCGAGCACAGCAAATAAGTGGGCATGAATGGCCCGCAGTGTTGGCCGCGCAGGTTGCCGTCCTACGTATAAGCTGAAAGTTTCATGTGTGGTCGCGGCAAAAGTGAAGTAAACAAGTGGTGCGTGAATAAGCCAGTGTACGTTTTTAGGTTGCTAAAAAAGGGAAACACTATGCTGAAACTTTGAAATATGTACAGTCACCTTGTATAAACTCCTCAACCCAAACTCAAGGTTGCATCAAGGTTGGGTGAGTGTTTTTCCGCACGCATCGCCCTCATTCAACCAGCAAGCCTGGCGCAGATGCTCTATTACCTCCAGGTGTGTTTTTCTTTCATGTGCATCAGCCTTTAGTCTTCAGATTTGTCTCCTGCCAAGGGCCATTATGTTGTATAGGGGTGCCGCTGTGCTGCACGGAAGCTGACCGCCTGATAACCTCTTTAGGCAAAGTGGAAAAAAATGTACAGACATATCCGGTGAGCACCACACTGCCATGCAGGTCCCCTGGAGGAAAGCCAGGGGCGATCTATAATTCATACGGCTCCGTGTAGGATCAACCCGAGCTTTGTGTAAAGCATGAAGAAAGGTCTATGACGTTCGATAGGGGTGGATCAGCCTGCACCCCTGTAGGAGTCCTCCAAAAGTGCTTTTGAGAGTCTTCAGAGTGTGTGCGGCCTGAGTGGCCCTGAGATCAAGAGTGTTTGTGTGTGGAAGTGCTGTTGAGGGCACAGCTGAGGTTTAAGGCTGCACTGTACTCAAAACAAACAACACTCTTGTGTTCTCGTAAAGACACGTTAAATGGGCTCTTGAAAAGGAAAAGATACTCTTCGAGGAATATGCTGCACTCTTAAAGAGCAGCCAGCCAGAAAGTTTAATTTTAGAATAAATAAAGGCTGTGATTAGATTTTTTTTAACCCAGGAAATCCTAAAAAAGTTTTTCCTCCTTCAAGGAACACCTCACCCCCTAAATGATCATTTCAGTTACTCACCTTGTGTTACGTTGAACTCATGAAGACTTTGATTTTCCCGCGTGCCTCATCTGCTTATAAACTGTCACACAACTTGCACAGTATAACCCAAGTCTCATTTATCCAGTGTATGCTCAGCACTTCCCAAACAGACAGTGCTTTCTGACAGGGACATGACATAAAGTGAAACTTAACTACCCTCTAGTCAGACTCCAGTGAGGAAAACAGCAATTTTACCTCACTCAACATGGGAGCTGCTGGTCTACCACTGCCTCAATCAATCAGTTAGTTCATGCTATTGTGTGACTTCGGTGTTTTAAGGGGTTAGTTTGGATTCGCCGGAGTAATTACACAATAATGCAAACAAACCAACAGATTGAGGCTAGGGATGTGAGTTTGCTTTCAACAGCCAGACACCTATTAACTGGTTACCTTCTTTGGACTTGTGCTTTAGCGCTGCTTTCAAGGCGATATGAATTTAGAGGTGTTTTGTGCTGTAAATGTCTTGCCTTTTAGTTTCTGTTGGCTCTGCTGACACACAGTTTTATTTTCTTCTTTCACCGTGGAGGCACGCAAGAAAAAACACTTTCTCAAAAAAGTCTTCCTCCTGAATTTAATGTAACACGAGATGAGTATTTTTATTTACAAATGGTCATTCGAGGGCTGAAGTGTCCCTTTAAATATTCTTCGAAAATGCCATTTTTTCCCTCCGATATCTCGTTACAATCTCCTGCCGTCCCTCATTCCGTTGGTCCCCACTGAAAAATCCCCAAACCATCACTTCCTGTTGTAAATCTAAATCGAGGAGGCAAACAGGGCTCCTTGCACACGGAGAAAAGCAGTGCATGAAACAGCCATGCATGGCCTTGAGTGAGTCATCTAATGTAGGGGGGGGAGTGCCCCACACACACACACACACACACCCACATACAGAGAGCCACTAAGCCACAGCCTCCACGACTTTCAACAAAACATCTATTCTAAGTCTCTTTCAAGTTGCAAGCGGTCGTCCAATTTTGGGGAAGCGAACTGGAAGAAGAAACGTCAGACCGCCCCCTCTTTTGCAATCACAAGTAAAAATGTTTTGGGAAGAGGATCTTGGGGAAATGTTTGTCATAACGGAAGCTGGGCTAATATGGTATCCACTGTGCACGCTGAGGTTTCTCGTCTACATATGGTTGTCATTGTTGGATTTGCAGCAGAGGCATGGGAAAGGAAGAACAAACGCATGCGAACGTACAGTCATATATTTGTAGTTCTGCGGCCAGGATGCGCTGTGATTGGCCTGATTGGGTTAAAATTGTTGCTTAAAGTAGAATACCACACAAAGTTTGTAACAAAAAAAATATGATCTGTCACTCAGTTATTTGTCAAAAAATCATCAATGCTTCAAAATGCCAGATGTGGCAGTCTAATAAGGCAGGTGCTCTTTAATGCACAAAGAACGCCCTGTTCCCACGAAGGGAACAGGTGAGCCTCTTCTTGGAGGCTTGTTTCTTCAGTCTTGTCTTGAAGTTGATTGATTTTGTGTCGTAGATTTGTAGTTATCATGCTCAGACACACCCAAGAGAGAACTCAGAAAAGAAGGAACATGGGAGGAAACAGTCCATCTAGAAAAACTCTCTAGGGTGGTTCCTTTAAAGGGCAAGTTCACTATTTTTTAACCTGGCCCCTATTTTCCCATGTTTTTGCGTCTGAGTGACTAATGGGAACAACATTTTTTTGAAACTGGTCCAGTATCGAGCGAGAGCGCTGCAGCCTGCAGCCATGAAACGGGCTACAGTGTAACCAGTGCGGGCATGTTCGCACCGTCAGTGTACGTCCACTAAAAATGCTTGTTTTTGCCACTGACAGGCTCAGATTATGATTTTAAGGGTCTAACAACATGATGGAAAGGATCCCTACAGAGATAGACCTTTTAGTTTAACCAGAAACATCCCTGAAATCCCCATCGCCAGTTCCACCAGACTCCTTTTTAAATAAACAGTAATTTTAGCATGCATAGAGCCAGCATATTTTTACATCTAACTGGGTGAATTAGGAGTTTATTTCATCCAAACCAGAGCTGGTGATTGAATTAAGTGTGTTTTACATTAATAAAATTGCTGTTAATTTGTATGGAGTCTGGTGGGTTTGACAATGGGAGTGTTAATCCCCTTTTTGTTAAAAAGGATCTTACGCTTTAATAAAATGGTGTATCTCTGTAGGGGTCCTTTCAATAATGTTGGACACTTACATTGATAAATTGAGCCCGTCAGTGACAAATTACTGTTTATTTAAATGTGGTTTGTTTCTTGACAGTAACGATTTTTGGCTATTTCTTGTTAAATAAAAAGGGTTTTACACCGTAAAAAAAGGTGTATCTCTGTAAGGATAATTTCCATAATGTTGTCAGACACTTCCAATAACAATCTGAGCCTATCAGTGGCAAAACAAGCACTTTTAGTGGACATAAAGTGATTACATTCCAGTTTCGCTGCTGAAAATACTGAACCAACTTCAAAAATTGTTGTTCCCATTAGTCACTGAGACACAAAAACATGGGAAAATAGGGTTGAGGTTGAAAAATACCGAACACGCCCATTAAGAAGAATAGGAATCCACCCTAAAACATGACTCATATTATGGTATTCCTATAATCCCAAGCTTTTTAGTCAGCAGATGTGAGGTCCCTTGTGGCTGCAAATTAAAGGGCTTAGAGGTAAATCTGTGATATATTCAAATGCAGTGTCAATAGCTGCTGACAATGACCTGCACAGCATGATAGAATTAAGGTAATTTTCTGGGTTCCTGCCTCAGATCTGTGAACAATAAGGTGACTTAAAACTCCAAACAGGCGGCTAAATGTTGTAGTAAGTAAGTCCTGGGCCTTTGTTTGTCCCCCGCCAGCTCAGGATCAGATCTCACCAAGAGCTTTCTCTCCTGTTTTTCCTCGCCTCAGTAATTCCCTACTGTCTGAATACAGAAACACAAAGCGTGAATAGACTGCCTGTACTCAGGCTAAAAGACACTGGATTTTATTAGTTTACAAAGCCGGTTTATTGTCTGTGGAGCAGCTCCAGAAAGTGGCTCTTGAGGAGCTTATTGAGTACTTTGCTCTCAGGTTTCAGGCCATCTATTGGCATTGTTTGCTTTGGTTTTGGAGAAGATTCACTTGTTAAGCATTTTCCAAGTTGCTTCACTTTTCCACAACGGTTGCTTTTCTTTCGTAGTCATCACTCATCGCGCGGGGCTTCAGTTGTCAACGGTTTCATTTTTCCACACCGGTATGCGTGCTTGTGTGTGTCAGGGTGTCCGATGACAAATGAGACCCCAGGTATGGAGCCTGCAGGTACAGTGAGCAGGTCTCACAAGCTCCTTCATGCTCTGTTTGAACTCAAATCTGGTTTAAAAATCAGTGAAAAGCTCAATATCAGCAGAGCTTGCCCTCCACTAACAGGTAAATAGTGGTGGTTTCACCTGGTGTTTCCTTTGTTCACAGATGCATGAAGGTCACGTCAGTGCTTTGTTGGAGCCAGTGTTCCTCATAAATCTCTTCCAAAACACTTACCTCTCTGTTTTTTCCTATCCAGTCATATCCTCCTCTTTTTCACTCCAACAACCTTTTTAATCTCCTTTTTCTCTTTTCTGTCTCTGTAGGTAAGAACCCCAACGACAGCGGGGAAGGTGGGGACTACGGCGTGCCCAATCCCGGACCTGCATTCAAAGAGGTGTGGCAGGTGAAGGTGTGGCCCAAAGGCCTCGGTCAAGCCAAGAACTTGGTGGGCATCTACCGCCTTTGCCTGACTGACAAGACGGTCAACTTTGTCAAGCTCAACTCTGATGCCGCCGCTGTGGTGCTGCAGCTGATGAACGTCAGACGCTGTGGCCATTCAGAGAACTTCTTCTTCGTCGAGGTGGGGCGTTCTGCCGTGACAGGCCCGGGCGAGTTCTGGATGCAGGTTAGTCTGTAATCAGCAGCCCCCTTTATGCTGAGAGTTGCACCCTTCACATATAAGGGCCTATAATCAGCAGATGCAGAGAACCTGTATAGTTAGTTAACTTTACGGTCTAATTGATAAAGGTTGCTGCTTGACCATAACTTAGAGGGATAGTTTGGATCGTTTGAAGTGGGTTTGTGTGAGGTAATTATCCATAATCAGTGTATTAGGCACAGTAGATGTCAGACGACTCGCCCCAGTTTGTCCCATTAACGGCTACAGTTCCCCATCTTTGGTCTTGTCAAAGCCACCAGACTTCATTGACATAAACGGTAACAGCTGACAGCGAACTGAAGCTGTTATATTGCTCTCATCAAAGCCAGACTCTAATTTAACATCGCTTAACACAGAGGCTGCCGATCTACCACTGTCTTGAACACTTAGTTAGTTTGTGTTATTGTATGACTTTGGTGAACCCAAACTAACCCTTTTAGCCACCAAAGTCACACAATAACACAAACAAAGTAACGGAGCAAGGCAGCAGTAAACCAACAGATTCTGTGTTCAGTGATGTTAAATCAGCATTTTTTTCAGTGGAGTCTGGTGGCTTTGAAAGGAGTGATATAACAGCTTCAAATAAAGCGGTGAAAATATTATATAAGTTGCGTACACTTAAAATGAGATTGATTTTGAGGTGACTAAAATATGTTTTGTCCACTGCAGAATTTTGCTTAGCTTGTGTATCGGTACTCCTGTCTGACTGTGGGTAAGTACCTCATTCAACGCCACTTCAAAAGATCCATACTATCCCGTAAAGGTGGAAATGAAAGGCGGTGGAGACACTATACTTTGTGCCTTTAGTCCGAAACATGAGATTTAAAAACTCAACCAAACTTTTAATTCCACTAAACTTAACTTAAATGGATCCCAGAAGGAAAAGAACCTGTATTTTATCTGTCCTGACTTAAAAATACTCCTTAAATACAAATTTATTGAAATGAAACCTGGTTTTAAATGAGAATCTTAAACTGAAAGAATATTCTCTTCAAATTCTCTCAGGGGTTCGATTTGTAACTAATAATCAATTCACAAATTAACTTGTTATCTGCCAGAGTTATGATTTGAGTTCACTGTTTGAGCGGGTTTCTGTGTCATGTCTTAGGTGGATGACTCGGTGGTGGCGCAGAACATGCATGAAACGTTGCTAGAGGCCATGAAAGCGTTGAGCGAGGAGTTCCGCCAGCGCAGCAAGTCTCAGTCAAACTCCGGCCCTGGAGGAGGTGCTACTGCTTCAAACCCCATCAGTGTTCCCTCACGCCGCCATCACCCCAACCCTCCTCCCAGCCAGGTGGGCTTCACCCGCCGGCCCCGAACTGAGCCTCCTGGAGGAGCTAACGGTGGAGCAGGGGTCAGCAGCGCCAATGCTTCACCCACCCCGCGGCACAGCTTCCCGAGGTCTCGCACTGCCAGCGATGGGGGGAAAGGGGAGGATGGGGTCGCAGGGACAACTCCGCTCCAAGGGCCGTGCTCCAGCCCTTCCACCAACGGCTCCTGCTCCACCACCCCAATCCTCAGGTCTAAATCTGCCCGTTCGGCCCCCACCACCACTGCTAAAACTCCTCTTGGGTTGATGCGCTCCATCTCCACCCCTGCGCCCTCCCCAGCTCCGAGCCTCTCCTCCAGCTCTGGGCATGGCTCTGAGTTTGGAGGCGTGACATCTGCTAGTGCTGGTCCGGGGTCTGGAGCTTACAGTCGTGTCCCCTCTCATCGCGCCTCTGTGTCGGGCTCACCCAGTGACTATGGCTCGTCTGATGAGTATGGCTCCAGTCCTGGGGATCACACGCTGCTCCCCTCGCGAGCCTCCCTGGAAGCTCTGTTGGTAGCACCGGCAGCCAGTCGCTTAGCGAGGAGGGAGCCAACTACATCCTGATGGGCCAACGTGGCGGTGGTGGTGGAGGTGGCGGTGGTAGCAGCAGCAACCAAGGGAGCTTGACATCCGGCTCCCTGCCAGCGCCGGGAACACCATCCTGTGGCTCCCAGCCTCAGACCAGGAGAGTGCTGCGCCGTTCCTCCAGCCGTGAATGTGAAGCTGAGCGTAGACTGCTCAGCAAGCGGGCTTCATTACCTCCAATGGCCCTGGAGAGGCTGGCCCCACGTCAGCGCAGAGCCGAGGAGCCAGCAGATGAAGACTCAGCTGATTACGCCATCATGTCCAGGAGCACCAGTCGCGAGTCGTTCGCTTCCACCTCCTCTACCACACAGAGAGAATCTGTCATGAGTGCTGGGTCAGCAGGGGGGGGAGGAGGAGGAGGAGGAGGGTACTTAGACGTGGCGGGTGAGTTTAAAAGTGAAGGAGGTGGAGGAACAAGTGGTAGTGTAGATATAGGTGTGGACAATGGGTACATGTCCATGCTGCCTGGCGTCACTCAGCCTCCAGTGTCCCTATCCCAGTCACTGGCTGTCTCCGTCCCAGACTCAGACTCCAAACCTGCTGACGACTACATGGCCATGACCCCTAACAACAGCGTGTCCCCGCCACAGCAGATTCGCCCTCCACCAGTGTCTGATGGCTACATGATAATGTCACCCAACAGCAGCTGCTCCCCCGACCAGCGTGGAGGTCTCTCTGGAGGGGCGTGGGTGGGCAGCGGCAGTGCAGACAGCAGAGCGGGCAGTGACTACATGAACATGTCTCCAATCAGTGCACGTTCTGTAAACGGCAGCCCCCCACCTCCTGAGCACGCTGGTCACTTGGAGACTTCTCAACAGCAAGCGCCCAAGATGGTGTACTCTTACTATTCCCTTCCCCGTTCTTACAAACATAACCCCTCTGCAGGACATTTTGATGATGGACCTGGACGAGGCAGAAGGCCCAATGGGAGCTGCAGCAGGGGGATGGGTGGAGGTCGGATAATGGGAGGGCGTCAGGAGCAAACAGCAACTGGGAATTCAGCAGTCGGGCGCCACCTGTCACTCTCCTCTTCCTCATACTCGTCCAGCTCAGCCAGCAGCGAGAGCCTCGGGGAGAGTGAGGACCGAGCTACCCAGGCGGTGAGCACCACGGCCGGGGGAGCTCCGTCCAAAGATGGGAGTAAGCTCCAGCAGAGACGGGGCTCTGGTGGATTGTCCAAGCAGGGGAGTAGGAACAGACCAGTGAGCCTGTTTGTTGACGTATCCAAGGCTAACACCCTTCCCCGGGTCCGTGAGAACCCGCTGCCCCCCGAACCTAAGAGCCCAGGGGAGTATGTAAGCATTGAGTTTAAGGGGGAGAAGAGCAGCCAGGCTGGGGTTGGAGGAGGGCGCGGCAGGGGTCTCAGGCATGGCTTATCACTGCCTCATGGCTCAAGCAGCAAGCATCCTCAACACAGGCCAACTTCTTGCTTAGGGAACTTTATCCCCCTGTCCCGGAGCCCCTCGGCCCCCATCACTCCCCCAACTGCCTCTGAGTATGTCAACATGGACTTGGGCCCTTCTCCGTCCCCCTCACCCCTCTCCCTTACTCCTCTAGTTTTCCCCTCTTTCCACACCCCTCCCACGCCACCGACTCTTGCTCACGCCCCCAAAGCCTGCGATGAAGGTACGACTAGTCCTCCTGAAGAGGGGGCCGAAGTGGCGGAGGCCCCGCTTAGGAAAAGCAGAGAAAGTGTTCCATCTGTGTCCGAGTCCCCAACATCCTGCGGAGACTACACGGAGATGGCCTTCAGCTTGAATAGCAACACCGTCCCCAGGTCGTCATCCAGCGTCTCCCCAAAAGCCCCTTCCCCCACCAGGACTGATCCCTCCGTTCCAGTGCTGTCACGCGGTCTAGACTTCCCCCTCACCAAACCCGGACCCAACCCCGACCACGGGGCTAAAGTTATCCGCGCCGACCCCCAAGGACGCAGACGGCACTGCTCCGAAACCTTCCTCGCATCGCCTTCCCTCCCCACCTCTACCTCTACTTCCTCTTCATCCACCGCCTCCCTCTTTCCAGAGCACGCCCAAGCTGTGGCCCGCCGACTGGGCTTTGATAACATGCTGCGGGGGAACGGCGCCGTGAGTGATACGCCCACTCAGTTTGCCCTCCCTGGACAGCAGCCCCTTCCCACAAACACTCAGACTTCGTCCACAGAGCAAGGCCTTAACTACATAGACTTGGACTTGGCCAACAAAGAGGGCCCCCATTTGGGCCTGGACGGACCCTTAGGTAGCCAGGCCCCCTCTCGCCTCTTCTGTGTACTCGGTGGAGGATCTGGGGTCGGGGGAGTGAACGCGCCAGTCGGCAGCAGCAGCAGCAACTCCAGCCTCAACACTTACGCCAGCATCGACTTCTACAAGTCAGAGGAGCTGCGGACGCATCAGAATGGAAACAAGGAGGGAACAGGTAAGAGTTTAATCTCTAAAAAACATTTAGCATCCCGTCTCTTTAGCTTTGCCTTTACAAACACACTTTGATCTCTCTTACTCTTCCTACTGGTGCTCCGTGACATTTTTCAGATAAAAAAGAAAACTCTTTAAAGATAATCCAATGGAGCACAGCCTCCCCATCCGTCTATGTTTATAATCAAACTTCACCCGGCGCCAGATTAGGATGTGGACACCAGTCTGATTTGTTTGACTGTCTGCATAATCCACAGTATGAGATACAGACCAGCTGCTGTGACTATCCATAATAGAATAGAAAACCTTTATTGTCAGTGGTCAGAATACAACGAAATTAGGAACGATATTCCCGATCAGTGTTTTAAAAACACAGGATGACACCACAGAAGGAGTGTTTGTTGCATTGGAATAACAGTAGTAATTGCAGTAGTATGAATGTAATTATCGCATGAATAGATTTCCTTCTCTGGGGCTTGGTTGTAATTCTGAAGGCATATACTTGTTGACTGGTGCTCAGAGCCAGACAACCCGTTATATCACTGAATGTCAATATTCTGTAAATGACTATTGATCACCTCGAAGCTTTCTCTTGGTGTTTGGGTGCAGATACAGGAGACGTTTGTTATACTTACAGGGTTCAATGTGAATGTGTTTTTTTTTTCTTCCTGTGCCTGTGGGTCAGAAATCTACTTAAAGTCACTCATTCACTGCTGCACCTGACTCAGAATTATGTGAATTGAATCAGATTTGTGAATTCAATATGAATGTATTTATATAGATATGACATTCGTCAGTTCTTTTTTTATATATATATAAAGTTTTAAGGTTTGAATAGGGCTCAGTGGGACGTTTAGTGTGACAGCGTGATATAGTAAACATCTTAATGGTGCTAATGATGGATCAGAAATGTGCAGCAACATTTTTTGCTGATAGATAGCTATGGAACAAAAGCCAGACTATGTCGTATGACGTGTCTGTGAGCTGTCAATTGGCCACGCAGAAGAGAGAAGATAATGTAATCTCGGAGCCTTATGGAGAAAAGCTTCTCCTCCCCTGTGCTGCTACTTCACGTCCGCAGCTGACTGTACCAAAGAGTAGCGTGGAAGTGAAGAGCACTCACTCTGGGGATCAAAATGTCCCCAGAAGTACAAGGCTTGACTTGGAGTGATCTCAGTCGACTGAGGGCTCTCCGACTGACACTTCGAATCTCAAACTTCGAATCTCAAAATGGCGTGGAGTCTTAGCTTAGTGTCTTTTTAATACACACGCATTGTTGGCTGACTTTGTCGTGGTAGGTTAGCTGTTATCTCCATGACCCGATCGGGATGATCCGTGTGCTTCACTTTCACTTGCTTATTGTGTGGTCTTGAGCTGAAGTGGGCCCAGACTTGAGACTTGAAAGATGATGGTGCCTCTCAGATATGTTTTCCCTCACTGTCTGACTCCGTCTGTCCACCATTTCCCACCTGTGAGTTTCTTCTTCACTGGTAGTAAGTTAACTAGTGTTCACTTTATCCTGATTCATTTGAGTTCCACCACAAGGTGACATAAGGTAGTGAAACTCAGTGGCAGTGGACCGCGGTAGAGCACCTGCATATTTGAATAAAAATATCAGTATTTGGCGCCAGTGTATCGATATGGTGGTGCAAGAGGAAGTAATGCAATATATCCTTGTGTCAATATTTTGTCCCAACCATCAGCCTTCGCAAAATTACGTGGTATTTGTTTACCACTTGTCCGATCTGGCATGTGAGTTGCTAGATTTACTAGCCTGATGTGGCATTTTACTTGCCCCAGCCAATCCTTATCATTGAGCCCTGTGCGTATATGACATGGGCAGAATCCTTCTGCTCCGGATGAGCCATTGTTACCCAAAGAAGAGAGCTGTCGCAAACAACTCCCCACAGACCTACTCTTAACTTAAAGGAAACCATTCAGACCTGCCGTTGAAGCGTTCTACCCCAAGTTCAGTACGAACTTTGACCCTGTTTTCCACCGGCCTGTCAACCTGAGTGAGCAGAAGGAAGCAATGAAGGAGAAGAATAATTCTCCCATTTATTTTATGTTGTTTTATGAGTTTTCACAACCCTTCAGCTTTAAAATGACGACGACATCATGAAGGAGAGTATGCATTCAAGTGGGGTTACCAGGTTTGTAAATGTTGTTATATGAATATTATTTACTATGATTTGTACGTTGCTTAATCCAAGCAGAAAGCTGTGGTTTAGTTTGGCCTCCTACTGGGCTTTTTTTCCCCCCGTGTTTGCATTTTAGAGTGCATCCACAAAAATCTACTTTTTTTGTAAGGAAGAGAGGTCAATGAGGCCAGATGATGAATTTTCATTGTATTTATATATTTTTCCTACTGTGTGGGGCAATCCTTGAGCTGTGGGGGACCACCGCAGCTAAACAATGCCTCAACTAGGTCACTGTGAGACGTTTCCTCATAGAAAAACATTCTCTTTGAGCCACTGTCTGCACCAAATTGGCCCGTTAAGAAATAGACGCCTGCAGTTTAAGCAGATAGAGCAGCATTTAAATGGAGATGTGGATTTATGTGCATCAGTAAAACACTCCGTCGTCTTACTAAACCTTCCACAGTGGGGCTCTTGTGATGAATGCATCCTGCCAAGCCTTGTTGTTTATGTAGCCCTGCTAGCTTCCACATGATTTGTGCCGAAGGTTGTGTCAGACTTAAACCTCATGGGTTTCTGTGGTAAACTTCTCATAGCCCGGCTCCACAGTTGGATTTAATGAAGAATTTTGAGGCATTAGCAAAAATTCATCATGGGATCTTGTGGTGAGTGAAGCACGGCTGAGCTCAACAGTTGGTTTTTTATATTCCTCGAATGGAAACGAGCCATCAGGCTGCATCCATACGTCGCCTACCGTGTTGGTTTTACTGGGAAGTGGAGGCCGTGCTGGTGAAAGCAGGCCGTGTATTTTAAAGGGCGCCTATTATGCTCATTTTCAAGTTCATGCTTGTATTTAAGGTTTCTACCAAAACATATTTACTTAATTTAGTATTAGAAAAACACCTTATTTTCCTCTCTCTGTCTGAGCTGAACGCCTGTATTCCTCCTGTCTAACAACCCTCCTTTTTGGCGCTTGTTTCTTTAACCCCTCCTCCTAAAAAAGCAAAGCTCTGATAGATCATTCCAGAACATCTCAGCAACACTGCACTGTCTTTGCAGCTGGAATATGATCTGAAATTGGGGAGAACTTAACAACATCGGCAACCAAGATCACATGCTTCCCTGACATTAGCATATAGCTACATGTATGTTGGCAGTGGACAGCCAGGGAATAACTGTAACGGAGAATAGCAGCTTTTCCTATCGTTAGTATCTCCAATAAAAGCTTCTAAACACATTTGGACATGTTCCATCAGGAATATGATCCAAAATCGTGGAGAAATTTACGACCTCAGCCACCAAGTAACATGTTTCCCTGATGTTAGCACGTAACTACATGTAGCAGCGAACTTGCAGCCAGGGGATGACTGTCATTTTTCACCGTAAAAAAAATCACCAATAAAAGGTTCTAGACACAACCAGACATTTTCCAGCTGGAATATGACCCAAACTCAGGGAAAAATCAACATCTGCTGGTAAGATTACATGTTTCCCTGACATTAGTATATAGCTACACCTGTAGTAGCAGTGAACCTGCAGTTGGGGAATGACTGCAACAAAGAATAACAGTGTTTTCTACTGTTAAAAATCACCAACAATGGCTTCACAACCTGTTATGTTCCAACAGGGATATTATCAGAAATCAGGGTGAAATAAACAACATCAGCAACCAAGATTTCATCTTTCTCTGATGTTAGCTACATGTAGCAGTGTACTTGCAGCTAGGGAATAACTTTTATGAAGAACAGTGGCACTTTCTATTGCGGAAAAATCACAAGTGAAAGCTCTGAAACACAACCTGACAAGTTCCAGTGGGAATATGATCCAAAATTGTGGATAAATTAACAACATCAGCAACCAAAGTCACTTGTTTCCCTGATATTAGCATGTAGCTACATGTAGCAGTGTACTTGCAGCCAGAAGACAACTCATTTTTAACGGTTAAAAAATTACCAATAGAAGCTTCTATACCAAAACCTCCGCAACCGGAAACATGTTCCAGCAGGAATAATTGAAATTAATAACAGTAGTCAAGATTACATGTTTCCCTGATGATATTACCTGAAATTGGGAAGAAATTGCATTTGAAATCAAAATGACTTGTTCCCTGATTTTAGCAGGGAGCTACATGTAAGCTAGCAGTGTCTTGCAGCCAGAGAGAGACCGTAACGGAGAGTAATGTGAATAATCACCAATAAAAGCTTCTAAACCAAATCCTTCATGACCGGATATGTTCCAGCAGGAATATGATCTGAAACTGGGGCGAAATTAACAACAGCAGTAACCGAGTTTACATGTTTCCCTGACGTCAGCATGTTGCTTCATTTAGCGGTGTAGGCTACGTAATACAGAACACTTCCAGTAGCATGCCTGGAGCAGATGACCCTATAAAGAAATCTGGCACGCTGAGACGTCATACTGCAGCCAGAGTTGAAAAAACCTTTGGAAAGGGAGTATTCAGAACAGTAGGAAGCCTGAGGTTTTTGCTCACAGGCATTACTTTTATATAAGCTTACCTTATTATTTGAAACTTTGGCCATGTTACATCTGAACGTCCTTCACTGTAACATTATATATAAGACACACAATGTGGAAAAGCCCATTAAGTGGCCTTTAAAGACGAGAGTGAGCAGGCTACCACAGTGGGACCATATGGGCTCTGGCTGCTGAGTATGTCAGCGGGGCAGCGTGGGGGAGAATGTTACACATTGGCTGTGAATGTTGAGATGGGGCCAGTGTTTCACTCACTCAGCTCTCAAATGCCTCTGTACAGTGTTCCCCCTCCTTTCATCCCTCCATTCCGCCTCCCCCTCTTTCCTCCTCCAATAAATGATCCTTTTGTTTGAGTGTTTTTGCCGCGGTGGGCTGGCGGGCCTCAGCAGGGCCGAGCCCCAAGACTAGCGGACTCCTGAAACAGTTTTCTCTCGCAGGCCATGATTTGCGCCCTTCCTATCTTGCGTTCTCGATTCTTATTCTCCTTTTTATCGCTGTCTTTGTTTGCCTATTTGCATACTATTCTTCCTTCACAATCTTCGTCCTCATCCGACATGCAGTCTGACAGATTTTTGAAATTCCTTCCCTCCCTTCTGTTCACTACACTCACTGGTGTTCAACATTTTTTCACCAAAAAACCTCTTTGTCTGTACGCCTTTCGTCCTCCTTCCTTTTCACATTGTGTTGCACTCAACCCTTTAAAAGCCTGCAGAGACTTAAAAATAGATCTTAGTGTTGCACTGAGATGTTTTCCTTTTGCTTTATAGCAGACAGCAACCAGAGACAGAGACAAAAAGAAAAGCGAAAACACAGAGATGGCACATGGCGACCAATGTATCCGTTACTACAAACAAACGCAGTTTAGAAACGATTAATTATCTTGTCTGCGTGGATCCTGTGTGCTTTTTTAAGAGTTCTGATCTGCCTGTAATTACAGGGATTTTTTTTCCCGTCAACAGGAACCAACTTGTATAGGAGGAGAGCGTGTGTATGTCTCAGGGGTGCATACTTTTGGCACAGAGGGCCAAAGGCTAAATTTGAACATCAGTAGTGGGACATGTGCCAAAAACAATCCTATTTGACACTGGTTATGTAATATGTTATGTGTAAAAATAACCTCTTGTGATTTAGATAATGAGGAAAGGCAGGGCGAGTTATTTCACTCCCGAGTAACGTCTTATGGAGATAAAATGAAACCAAAATGAAACTGCAACTAATGAGACGTGCCTGTACTGTGTCACAGCAAATATCTCTGCTATAAAAGTGCTCCGCCAGTGCCTACGTTAGTATTTTGCTCATTGTGATGTCATTTCTTGGAGTATCTTCAAATACCTCATCACCATATAAATCAGTAAACCATTTATGAAAGTGTTGAAATTGTGTCATAAATTCAAAAAAATATATAAAAATCTGACTTATTTCTATCAAATTTTATAAAATAAACACAAAAAAACATACTGACCCAAAAGATTTCTAAATGTAGAAACATGAACAAAATATTTCTAAACACGCCGTGTTATTTTAAGTGTGCACATTGTTTAGGTTTTCAGATATCCTCATTTTTATTATCAGAATGCAAAGGCATTCTGATAATCATTCATTCCTCTGGAACGTGCGGTTTCCGTCTGCACACACTGAAATTTAATGACGTCAACGTGAGTGTGTGACGTGATGGCACAGAATAGAAGCTGTAGCTTTCTGCTGCAAAAACAATGCATGCTCTATCTATTATGGTTTTTATTTTAGATCCATTTTAAACAGGATCATACGGACAACAATCTCGCATTTTAATATGAGCGTCTGTGTCAATGCGTCTGCTTTTTACGAGCGCCAAGCTCAGCCAAAGTGTGAGAGACAGTGACTGTGATGTGGGTATTTGCTTGCGTGCTGGTGAGCGTCGTGACCTTCAGCAAAACTGAGTGAAACATTTAGTTAGTTTATTATGAAGCAGAGTGGATTTTTCCGGACAAAATGTTAATTTAAATTAAATCAGCCACCACTACCACAACCTCCTCCAGGAAAAGCATGTGAGAGAATTTTTATTATCTGTGCTTCCAGCTGTCACTTAACTTTATTTCTTTACCATCTGGAGAAGGATGTCTGTGTGTGTGCGTGTGCGTGTGTGTGCCAGGCTCAAAATAACCTGTAGCGCTTTTTAAATTCCTTCCCTGGGACTTCGAGGAGAGCCGTGCTTATATATCCACAGTATAACATTTAGCCTGGATGCATGGTCAAACACTGCCCTTGGATCTGAGCTGTACATACATTTAATGCCTTCAAATCTGAACTAAACTTGTTTGTGTTTTCCTTCATTTCTGAATCGCATGAATGTTGTTGTTGTTCACAGAAGCGGGACTGTTTACATTTGTTTACTGTTGGCTAATTGGGTAAAACTCATGCATAACTGACCAATTGGATCAGTATCTACAGTGTGTGTGTGTGCCCACTGCCTCCTAGAGAATACAGTCTTAGCATTTTCCCTCTCTTGTTTTTTAATCATCCGTTAATAGGGCTGCAACTAACAAGTTATTTTCATCCGCGATTAATCTGATCATTATTTTCTCAATAGTCATTTTGTCAATAAAATGTCAGAAAATAGTGAAACATGCTCTGTGCAATTTCCCAGAACTCAATGTGATGTCTTCAAATGGCATTGTTTTTTCAACCTACAGCCCCAAAATCCCAAACTATTAAGTTTATTATCATGTAGGACATAGAAAAGCATCAAACTTTCACGTTTAAGACACACAAAACCAGAATATGTTTGGCTTTTTTCCCCCCAAAATGACTATAACAGTAAACCAGTGGCCAATGACAACACTCTCTCATACCTAAATGACAGAATAGGTCGATGTCCACTGACTTCCAAAACAACTCAGAGTTCCCATGGTCATGGAAAACCTGGAAAAGTCATTGCATTTCACAATCTTACTTCGCAGGCCTGGATTAGTCATGGCATTAGAAAAAACAATTGAAATATTTGGAAAACGTGTGGAATTTTGTTGTTTGTTATGAAATTAAATGTTGAAGTAATCTTCTGGGGATAACCTTCCACGTGATGTAACATAACAGCAACTGTGTTTTCTGAAAGTTAGCCGTTGACATAACTTGACATGGCTCTCATACGCATCGACTTCATTTCAGCCTCAACATTGCAAAGCTCAATTTTTGCATCGAAGGTTGAAAGTTTTATTATGGACCCTTGAAAAGTATGAAAATTTTGTGCATGAAAATGTGTGGGTACCCTGCATATGACTGGCCCTAGAACGACATATATTACCATTCTAACAGACGCAGTTTTAAACACGTCCTTAACGTTATGAAGCGGTTGCAGCTCCACTTCAGTACTATGTGGTTAGGTTTAGAAAAAGCATCAAGGATTGGCATTAAAAAGTTCTTTTGTCACTTACGTATTGTGACGTATATTACAAAGAAATGTCACTAGCGTAGCATGCTACACAAACTAGCATACTAGGCTACGTTGTTATGAAAAGAAGTCAACTTTGACTGCGGGACACAAACACCGGTCTCCTGGGTGAAGGTCCTGTGTTAGTTTGACCTTTCCTCCACCCCTTCCTCCCACCCTACTTATTCATCGATTTATTAATCAACTCATCGCTGGAGCTTCACTTGTAAGGTCGTTACACAGATAAATGTTATAAATAAAAACATAAATTCATTCAAATACAATGTGTTTTGGGTAAAATGCCAGACATTGCGAGGTTGTGCAGAAGTAATTGTTGCTGAGTTGCATTTTAATCCAGTTATGTAAATTAATATAGGAATAATGATTTATATTGCGATAAAAAATAATCTGGAAAATTTACTCAAGAATTTATTTATTTAAGATTTATTTGTTTATTTAAGATATAAGATTTTTTTTGTCCAATCTAGTGAAAAAAAGCTCCAAAAATACTGAAAAATGTACGAATAGTAAATATTCCAATAAAACAAAACAATAGAATATGCATAAAAACTTCTATGAACATATATTTAGAAATACCAGACCTACCAGTAATACTAAAGTGGACTTAAACTGTGTACATATAATCCCATACTGACGTCGACCCTCGAAACAGGATGTAGTTTTATTGGTAACTCTGCCGGGCGTCTTGGCCCAGTTGGCAGCTGGCTGGTATCTCCTCAAAGTCTCAGGTCACGTGGGCGAGGAAGAGGTAAACATACTTAAAGTCAGTGAACAGAGCGACCTGGAACTCACACATAACCAAATGCTGTCCACCGTTGACGAGAGAAGTGGCGTGTAATTCACTCCTGTTTCCTCCATCTGTCTGTATGTATGATGAGTCAAACTTAAGGCCAGAAGATAGATTTAACCTCATTTTTGTTCTCTAATGATAATAATAAAGATAATACAGTAAGATCTCAGCAGTGTACTTGGTTGCAGACTGATTCAAAACTGACCTTTGAAGCAAACTGTGACGACGTGTGCATTAAGGGAGCACCAGCTTTTGTTTTGTCTGAGGAAACTCTCCCTTTTCCACATTAACAAAAACCATGACAGCCTCATTTTATCGTGCTGTCACTGAATCGATTTTATCTTTCTCTTTGGTGTCACGCTTTGGAAACCTTTCTTCAAAGAACAGAAACTGTCTGAGTCAGATTGTTAAGCGGTGAGTCACCGCTTGACCCAGTGTCCCTGCACACCAGACAGTTACAGCGGATAACCAGGCTTGATTTTTAATGACCCTTTTCACAGTGAATTTCACATTTCAGCTTCAGGTGTAAAGCAGAACGGTATAAAAACAGCTTTGTTCGGGAAAATAAGACCCAAGATGTGATATATCAAAGCTCCCCTTTTGTTATTTGATCTTTAAATCATTAAACTGACTGTAGTTAATGAGTCTGTGTTTAATAAACTACACATACGTTCATTCCTCTGCACAAAACACAGTCTTCCTTCTGCAGCTGACAGGGTTTTCTGGCTGTGTGTGTAATCTAGGGCAACACTAGGTTAGACTAACAGCACTAGTAGTGTTATGTAAAACACAACCACGTGGATGGGACATGACCCCCGAATAGGGTGAGGGTCAGGGCAGTCTGCGTGTGTGAGTGTGTGTGCATTCAGTTGTTTATCTGCTGTGCTTTTTTAACCTGGTTCGTGCAATGTGCGGGAGGCAGACTGAGCGCCAGGCCGCTCTGTGGAGTGAAGCTCTTGGGCACAGTGACATATTAATGCAGGGTGTAAATGTGCACAGATGTGGAGCCAAAACAGCAGGAGTGAGCTAATGGAGGACAAAAACCAAGGTCAATATTTATCTTTGGAAAGTTGCATTTCTCGTCAGTTCGTTAAGAAATGTTGTGTTTTCAGCTGCTTTATTTTCTATTAATGAAGCATTTATTTATTCAGTGTGACCACTTAATTTCAGGGGAAACAAAGCTAAGAGACCAACAACAATGCTTTTACTTAAAGCAAGATGAAAGCATAATATCAGATTTTAATTACTTGCAAAGCCCCAATTGTTTGATGTCTCTAAAGATCATCTCGCCACGTTTTCTGTGGTGTGAGGTATGTTAAGAGTGTTTTATTTTACACCCCCCGATCTGCTCAGAAGTCCGTCCTCGCCACACAGATTCCAAATCACAAGTACGGAACATGTTAAATATTAAGTGTGTGTGTGTGTGTGTGTGTGTGGGGTCTCCGAGGATCACCAACAGTCCTGCAGGTCTCAGAGAGTTTTAATAAAATAACAAATGGGATTCAACTCAGAATTTAATCATGTTCAGTCCACGTTCATGCTGTACAGATCCGCATGGTTGTTCACTCTTAAGTCTGATTGCACATGATTTCTGGTTCTGAGTGTTGGGACGCTGGTTGTTCATGAATCACGATGTCTGCACGTGCTTAAAAAGTATTCATAAGTTTGCTTGCGTTTCTTGAAGACGTTTCGCCTCTCAGCCAAGAAGCTTCTTCAGTTCTAAATGACTGGTACAAGAGTCGTCTTAGATGTTTTAGATTCAGTTTTTATAAATGTTACAGTATAAATGTTACAGTAGGCCTTTTTATTTAAGTTTTCTCCGGACAGTTACCTGCTCTAACAACACATGGGCTCAATGGGACGTCACACGCACTTTGTTCTGGGAAGCTAACAGGGTAAAGACAGTTTAACATCCAGTCCAAAAGATTCGGGCTTTTGCGCCACGTACAGCTCTTCAAGATAATGTCAGGTTTGCAGAGCATGTGTGAAAGGGGCTTCAGAAACATATGTGAATGTGTCCTTAAAGCTAGCTTATTGCCGTAGTATTGAATCCTCACAATTCCGTATGGCTTGACTTGTCTTTCTTGTCTCACAGCAGGGACTCGACTTGCTTGATTCTCAGCACAGTAACTTGGCTCTACCTCTACCTCTACCTCTGCCACACACTTTCGGAACAGCACCGTTAAATTTACCATGACATGACGTTACGTGTGGGGTCCTTCACATTTTCACATTTGGATTAAGATTTGAAAAATCATATGCCTCCCAGACTTTTGTATGCGGCTGTTGTATAATCGACTGTATGAATATGAAAAACAGGACGAGATGGAAGGTGCACTCTGCCTCTTATGATTACATAATCCATATTAAGATGGAAATTAGCTTGAATTTCTCTGCACTGCAACTTTCCTTCATTAGCCTAATTACAGCATTACACAACTGATGTGCCCCCACGGGAAGATGCAGAACAACCTGCGTAGGTACACGAGGACAGCACAGAGACCTGGATCTGCTTCCTCGCCAGTTTGAGTAAACAGAAGCCATATTTCTGTGTTTACTTAATATTTCCCTCATGTATTTAGACAGGTCTCTTTGGGTAATGTCACAAAATGGAGGACAGTTTGTTTCTCTTAGAGTCAGGGACGTTTAGTTCTCTGGAGTCCAGTTTGCTTTGTTTGGGTGGTCTGTTCAGGGAGTCACCGAACTCACACCGCACATAGCAACAACTCTGCTCTGTTTGGGTTTTTAGGGAGCGCTGAAGGTTGACACACACACATTTATTAGAGGACACGAAGGCTGAGGTGTTTTTTCCCACTGACTTCAGACCATGTGATGAGGTCACCTGCATGCGGCGGCAGCAGCATCATCTCATTACTCGGCCCTCGCCTCTGTCCAGTTAGGCGAATCCAAAGGCTACAGGACTAATTTGAGTTGAACGCTAACACACACACACACACAGAGCTTTGTGACGGATGATCGAGCCGTCACACACACAGCTACAGGACCGCACATGGAGCCGCTTTTAGCTGTAGAAACATGGTTCTTTACTCTGCTATCGGCCGTGTGTGGAGCTTTCTACAAACCTGTGTGATGAAAGTTTGTAGTGCAGGAGCAGAGGACAGCTGCAGTGGCACCACAAAGCCAGCCACATCTGGCGCCATCATGGAGATACACTGGAGAGTTTTGCTATGTGAAAACAACGTGCTAAATACATAGCAGGTGCTGAAGAGTGTCTTGCAGGTCAAAAATGTGACAGTTTGAGTTCAGTGAAGAAAGTTGCTTCTGTTGCGTTAACATTTTACACGTGCACAAAAGCCTCTTCTCTAACTTTAATTTAGTTTGGGGGATAGTATCAGGACAGTTTCTAAGAATTAACTGGCTGCATCGCAAGAAGTTGTATAAACTGTCAAATTTTGGCATGGATGTTAATTTAAAAGGCCAACAGGTTCTCACGGAAAACATGCGACTGCTTGCTTTGACAGATGAAGATGTGGGTGTGTTAAGCCGTGTTCAACCTTTATGCCGAACAACTACGGCTTTGTATGTTTAAAAAAATCACGATACCAGTATCTCTAAAGTGACGCAGATACCAGCAGAGTACTTCCTTTGATACCCATCATGTGGACGCAATAGATTCAGTTGTGTTACATGCTCTCAGCACTCCTTCCCATCCAAATCACTTTTGCATGAACACATTTTGAAAGTGTGCGGTGCAGATTGTAGGAGTTAGAGAGTTACTGAGCGCACAGCATCATTCCATAAATCAGATAGCCGTCTCTGAGCAGGTGAGATAGTGATACTCAGGGTGATGATGACGAGGATGTGGAGTGCAAAGACAGAGAGACGGTGACGGGAAACAGAGAGGAAGGACAGCTCAGCCCTTTCAGGTAGCCACAGTGCCAAATGTCAGGGACTCAAGAGGTGACTCCAGTGGAGAGAAGCAAGGGGGCAGATGCGAATTTTCACAACGATTAGAACAATAAAACGCATCAGACACAGAGGCCTTTAGAGTGCAAACTATCAGGTGACAATAATTACATTCAGTGACGGATGTTTGAACCTCCGTCTGTAACACAAAATCGATCAGATGTGTCTTCAGGGAATATCAGTTTCCTGACATAAACCGTGTCTTTGACAACCCCAGTATTAAGTTTAGTAAAATCATCACTTGTTCTTTCTTCTTGGAAATCCAAACAGCACAGACTGCGACTACTGTGTAAGTGAAATAATAAACTGTATTTTACTGATTGGTAGGATTTTATGGTGCAGTTTAAAGTAAATATAGTAGTGAGTGACTTTTGCCACCATAGGGGAGCTTTGTCGGGACTTGTCTTTGTGTGTGTGTGTGTGTGTGTGTGTGTGTGTGTGTGTGTGTGTGTGTGTGTGTGTGTGTGTTGCCTGAGGTCCTCTCTCCCACAGACATAATCTTCCATTGACTGCAGCGTAAAGGAGAAGAGGAAATGGGTTCTGCACAATGAATAGAGACTAAATCTCCACTGTGTGTGGATGTGTCTGTGTGGATGGGTGTCAGGGTTATTATAGTCAACTAAAACTAAAAGTTTAGGTGTGGAAAAAGCATTATACTTAACTGAAATTAAGAAAATAAATGTACAAATTTACAGTTAATCTGATAATTGTGTATTTAAAAATGAAGTAAAACAAAATGAAGTGTCACAAAGTGTTGTGTTTGTATTGTAAACTTATTAAATCTTGCACCTGAACAATACCTCCAATATTATAATAAAAACAATTAACAACTAATACTGGAACTGATAAAAACTAAACTAAAACTGAACATTTTTAAACAATAAAAGCAAAACTTGTACAAGCAAACCCACTTTGGAAACTAACTTAACTGAGCTTAAAAGAAATTTAAAAAGCTGAATCTGAACATTGGGGACTAAAAAAATCCAAAATAAGATACACAGAAAAAAAAAGAGGAAATCTGTAATACAACAAGCAGACATTAGCAAAATTAAAGCTAGTACTGAAACTACGAAAAACTAAACTAAAACTTGACATTTTTAAACAATAAAAACTAAACTGAAATATGCAGACCCACTCAAGACTGTGGAAAAAAGCCTGAAAACAAGTTGAATCTGAAAGTTGTGTACTTAAAAAAATTAAAGATAAAATGAAATAAAAATACTTAAGTAAACAAAATGGGGAAAAATGTCAACACAAGAAGCAGACATTAGAAAAATTAAAACTAATAATGTGACTAATAGAAACTAAACTAAAATTGAACATTTTTAATTCAATTAAAAACTAAACTTGAATGAATAAACCTACTCTGTAAACTAATTGGAACCAAACTAAATAGAAAACAAATTTTAAAAACATGGTTTTATATAAAAAATGACAGCAGAAAAAAAGCTACATCTGACAATTAAAAATTTATTTAAAAAACCCAAACTAAAATAAAAAACAACAACAAAAAACAATGTGGGGCAAATTTGTTAATACAACAAGCAGGCAGTAGAAAAGTTATAAATGATAATGTAACCAATAAAAACTAAACTAAAACTAAACATTTAAAACAATTAAAAACTAAACTGGAAGGAGTGAACCCACTCTGGAAACTAATTGAAATTAAACTGAATTGAAAACAAATTTTAAAAACAAAGTTTTAAAGAAACAAAACAGACAAGAATAGAAAAAACGACAACTAGCTGAAACTAAAAACTGGTCTCCCCAAAAAACTAAAATAAAATAAAAAATACTCAGAAAAAAAAAGGGAAAAACATTTCAATTCAACAAATTCTGATTCTGAAACTAATAAAAACTAACTGAAATAAGCAAACCCACTCTGGAAACTAACTGAAACTAAACTAAACAGAAAGCTAATATTAAAAAACTAAATAAAAATAAAAATGAATGAAAAATACAATGATAACTGTGGTGTGTTTGTGTCACCATGCAGTCCTATACAGCATCATTTGAATCACAGAGCAGTCTGAATCTCACCCTGTCATTTGTCTCTGGATGGAAATTTTTCTCTCTTTGCAGATTGCGTCTGTACATGCGTAATATTTACCATCTCTCCTGCATATTTGACTCCATACTATTACTATTTGCCTCATTTCCACAGACTTCAAAGGGCCTTTTCATAAAGCGCTGTTGACACTCAAATATTGAAGCTGGACACGCCGGAAAGCACGGAGAATGGATGAGGATGCTTTTCACGGCTTTTTATAGAGCAAAAGGAGGGAGTGAGGAGAGGAGTGATGATTGATAGGTGGAGGGCCAAAGGGAGGAGGAGGGTAGGTCTTAGGTTTAGGAATTAATTCATTGGAAGTAGGATGGCAAAATAAACAGCAACGTTTCACCGTGGAATTTGGGTATTAACACTGGCGTGTTTAAGATGAGAAAAGAAGAAAGAAGCAGTGTAAATATGGAGAAATTCCCTCAACCAAATCTAAAGAATTAATTTCTGTATCGGTAATGTTAGGTGACTGGCAGGACATGGGCATTAAACTCTCGTCAGTACGCTGGGTCAAATAAAGGCTGCTCCTTTGATTAAAAAGTCAAAGTCACAAGTGTGTTTGCATAAAAAACAAGTTAACAATCACTCCCTTAAATGACTCATTTAAAAATTCTGTGGCAGTCGGACAAGCTCAAGTTTACACTGTGCAGAAAATCTACGAAACATTAAACAACTTAAGTCAGTTTACTTTTGTATTCGGGGTCAGTTTTCGGGAGAATTCAGCAAGATTGGTGCCATGTTTTGTTCCCAGTCGCAACAGAGATCACTGAGCTCACACTGGCTTTGTCTCCAGGACAACGGTGCCTGAGGCTCGTGAGGATCGTAGTGTTTAGAGCCGTCCACCAAACCAAACCGATAAGGGAAAAAGTTGATTTCTTACAAGTTAAGTTAAAATAACTCACTGAAGGAAGGTTTTTTTTTTATCACCTTGTGTTAAAGTGACGAACGGGAGCAACAATATTTCAATGTACATCCATCAAAAGTGTTTGTTTTTGCCACTTACAGGCTCAGATTGTTGATATAAGTGTCTGACAACATCATGGAAAGGATCCCTACAGACACAGACCTTTATGTTAAAGAGTAAGATCCTTTTTGATCAACCTTGTGGCTCAGAAAATGCTGTCGCCAAACCCACCAGATTCCATTTAAACTAACAGTAATTTTATCATTGTAAAACACACTTCAGTCAAAGTCAACAGAAACAAAATAAAACTCACAAAAGCCATCTTGGTTTGTCTTTGCACTGTTCCAACATTCACTAACTCTGGTTTGGTTGAAATAAACCTTCAATTCACCCAGTTAGATGTGAAAATATGCTGCCTGTATACACGCTAAAATTACTGTTTATTTAAATGGAGTCTGGTGGGTTTGGTGATGCCGATTTCAGGGCTGTTTTTGGTGAACAAAAAAGGATCAAAAGCCTCGTTTCCACCAAACACTTTCAGTATGGTACCTTTGGAACCAAAAGTAACCCTTCAGACATGGTACCTAGAGTCTGTGTCTAGTTCTCTTCTCTTGTCTTAAATGACAACGGGGATGTTGTCACTCACTGCTCCGTCCAGCAGTCACTGTATTTCCTCTTCACCGTTGACACAGATGGAAGTCTGCTCCCTGTTTAACGAGGCTGCACACCGACATTTTCAGAACAAAATAAAACACGCTACAGTGAGAGTCTCTCTCCATGGGATATTTAGAAATAGCAGGTTTGTGCATTTAGTCCTTCTGAGGCAAAATCAGGGGTTTATTGTTGCTGTAGCCCACAGGAACAACACTCCACGATGCTTTCTTTTCTCCGAGCGAGGATTAGAATATATGCAGTTCACATAACCCGATCGAAATTAATAAACATAAATGTCTGAAGTTCCACTCATTACTGAAGTGTATGTATGTCATATAAAAACTAACATAATGGTCAAGTGCACTACTTGGTGGAAACAGGGCTGAAGGGTCTATCTATTGTCAGACACTTAATATAATAATCTGAACGTGTCAGTGGCAAAAACAAGCACTTTTAGTGGACGTAAACTGGCTGTGTGAACATGTCCTGAGTGGTTACTGCCAGCTCCAGCGCTCTCACTCAATACTGTACTGATTTCAAATGTTGCTGTCAGTCGTCACGTGGACACAAAAGCATGGAAAAATAAGGTGCAGGTTGAAAAAATACCAAAGTCACCCTTTAGAGGACTATTAAAAGGGAGGCATAGCTGGATGTTTGATGAACAGAGGAGGTGTGTGACTCATGCTTTTGTTGCCTTGGCGATTACCGGCGAATGAAGTTCATCCACTCGTTGCCTCTGACGTCTCTCCCTGTCTCTCTTTGCTTCTCTCCCCACCCTGTTATCACCCGCCTGATTTTGTTTCCGCTCGCTCATCTTCCCAAGACCTTGACCATGCTGCACTGCCCACCTCCCATCACATGCCCACATTCTTTAAACACACACACTTGGATCTCTCGGCTCTGTGTGTACTTGCTGACGGCTGCATGAAAACGACGCGTGTGTGATGCTGACGGCGTGTTCACGAGGTCAGGGCGAGAGCAGCAGACCTGAGTGGCTTCATTCTTGAGCTCATCACATGGAGAAGGGCAGATCAGCAGATAGGACGAGATGTATGTGCTTGTGTGTAATTCCTGTAATTCCACACACCCGATGTGGGTCAGGTCTTATTTCTGGTATCGTAACAGACACAGGCTCCACTCCGCAGTATCACTTACATACTCACGTAGGCACACACCCACCTTATCTATCAATGTTTTATCACTCGCTGTGTTGAACTTAAAGTTAAACACAGATGTCCACACTTCGCTTTGTGAAGTTACAACCCCACCTGTCAGGCAAATAAAGGCTAATTCAACAAAGGAAGGTGTTCAGGAAGTCCAGCAACTGAACACAGACATGTTACTTGGCGGTAATGCGGAGACCACAACACCAAATATAACAGCTGCCCTAAGAACCCAACTGATACCGGAAGTTTTATGCTGATAGCGTTATATTTGAGAGTTTAAGAAGTTAATCATGTGATTGTTCTCCGGGTTATCCTGATTAGTTGTTTGGTCCGTGAAGGTGACGTCTTCAGATTGCTTGTTTTGTCACGCCAACACTCCCAAACCCAAATATACAATCTGACACAAGGAAGTGTTTTTCTTAATCAACACATCAACACTTCATCATGGCTAACTGTACCATGTTATTGTTTCACACATTCTTGATAAGGATCCTTTAGATTAGAAGACTTGTGACCATGGTGTGTACTGACTGGGGCATTTCACAGTTAAACATTTGAAAAAATATCACCAATTAATAACAATACAATGGTGAATTTTACTGGAAAGCAAATAAATATCAATACGAAGTACAAAACAGGTGCAACAAAAACAAACAAACTGAACTTTGAGAAGGGAAAATAATTCAAATAGGTAAAAATGCCCCCTATAAAACAACTCAATCACCAAAATAAAGGTTTACATTTCAACAGCACTTTATTTATTGTGTGGTTATACTTAGGCACAAAAAACCCTTGGTTATAATTAGGAGAACATCATGTTTTGGCTTAAGATGCCCAGTTTTGTTGGCACAATCACGCCAGGAGAAGCCTTCAGTGTCTTGGTAAGAACATCCGCTTTTCATGCCACTATCCAGGCTGGAAATTCGTAGATGGGTCGCTAAAAAAACCCCTCATGTTTGGTGGCTTAAACACTGCTGGAAACGCTGACTTGACTCTTTAAATCACAACTGGTCCTCATGTTTGTTGGCATCAAACAGTGGTCTGCAGCTTGGCAGACATCTCACCTCGGTGTCACGCCGTTCACTATCCCCTCCACCTCTCTGCGACAAAGTCAGCTCATAAACTACGTCACTTTAGAGTTGTCGAGCTGCTGTTTGTCTGATACCAGCCAGGACTGTCTGCTCGTTACACAGATCTCCAGAGACCAACGTATCCATCTGAATCTAATGCCATTTAAAGTCCACGCTGATGTGTAGCCATGCCAACATATCTGTTTTGCAGGGGTTTTAAGAGTGGAGTGAAGTAAAACAAACTACAGTGTCAAGCGACATAAAGAAGACATGTTGATGAAGAGCAGCCTCGATAGCAGCACCCGTCTTGTCTGCAGCGCTCACTATCAGTGTTATTACTCTTCATTGGTTCAGGCGCACCATTTTACAGCACTTGACAGCATCCTGAAAACGGTGTTAGCCCACCTGTGGTGCTGATTGTTTTATGTCACGATGCTAGATAAATCAGTCGTCTCAGCGAAGTAGATGGATCCCAGGATCTTAACCCAGTCAAAGCTGCTATAAATAAACAATGAAAATAATAATTCGATAAGCATTAATGATCCCCGGAGGGGAAATTGAGGTGTTGCAGCAGCACAAAGACAGAAATACGTGCAGATAAATAGAGAGGAGTAAGAGGTACGTGTAACTAGTGTAAGAATAGAAGTAAAGTATAACCTAAACAAGAAATTTGAACAATAGT
This sequence comes from Epinephelus cyanopodus, assembly GCA_026686955.1. Classification (NCBI taxonomy): domain Eukaryota; kingdom Metazoa; phylum Chordata; class Actinopteri; order Perciformes; family Serranidae; genus Epinephelus; species Epinephelus cyanopodus. The sequence goes on from CM048934.1 coordinate 8,988,399, forward strand.
GAACTATACAGTAAAAATACAATGTATTCCCCTCCAGTAATTTGAATGTTGCAGGACCAGAACTACCTGTTTACAGTTCGCTTTTTGCATTTGCAACAAATATTTGATGTGTTTAGGAGCATTTTCTGCAGGTAAACAAAATGCAGTATGTATTTTTCCAACTCCGCGGTGGTTCCAAAAAGAGGAGCAGCTTCAGTAGTGTGGAATACACTGTGGCGTCCTGAATGTTTTATGAACAGCCCCTTTTAGCGACTTGCCGCTCAGAGGGAGCTCGGTCAGCGGCTCCTCTGGCAGCAGCACAGCGTCTCTCCCTCTCCTCTCTCGCCGTGCGCACACGGGAGTAGATGTAAACTTACGTGATGCTCGCGACTCGACAAGAACTACACATATGTGAATGTGTGATAGTTGTGGTGTCATAACAGCCTGTCACAGGTTACAGCGTGATGATTACAGGAGAAATGGCAGAGTAGTAGCAGGTGGAAAAAAAACAACTCAATCATTTAGGATTTTACTAAAAGAAGCAAATCACCTGTTGATTTATATATATATATATATATATATATATATAGATCCCAGGGGACATTTTTTGTATTTGGGAGCTGTTTAAATGTGTAATTTGTGGTGGATTTTATTTAGTTGAACTATTAATATTGCATACCGAATCTGAATCTCACTCTGAGTTACGGAAACCAAAACATATGTATCTGAAATCTTGTCTTCAAGGAATTTAGCAGGGTATTTTTATTATTTCTGTTGAGTGTTGAGTACTAATTCATGGATTAACTGCTCTTTTTCTGCTTTAAATCCCTCACTTACCCTTGTGCCTGTTAAAGTTTGAGCTTCTTGCTCAAGGGCTCCTCATCAGCAGCTCTTCCTTTTGTGTGTGTGTGTGTTTCTGGTGAGCTGCCCGGCCGAGGGAATGGTAATTAGGTAGTAAAACCTCGGCTAATGACTCAGTACTCTGGTCATGTTTTGACCGACTAGTGCCTTATTTACATGCATTTGGCGCACGCACAAACACACATGCACACACAGGAACACAGCGGCAGGGGAATGAATTGTATTGGCAGCTTGTTCAGTCAAAGAGGCGCCGCCGGACAGACTAAGTGAGAGTGTGTGTGTGTGTGTGTGTGTGTGTGCCTTAAGGACTTTAGCCATTGGACTTGTCATTGGATGTGACAGAAAAGCATTTGATTACCTGTGCATGCTTGCTTTTCAATTTAGAGCTCTTTAGTTACATTAGAAAGTCTTGTTTTGTGCGCAGGAAAACACACACACATAAACTACACACACACACATGCACCCAAGCCCAAGGCTGTGTTGCTCCTAATAAGAAAAGCTGAGACAGATCATCCAGGCCAGTCACCTTTCAGGAAGCAGGGATCAGCCAAAAGCTCCTCAACTAATGGCTAAAGTTACCTTCACTGACTTGGCTTTGGCCTACACACACACACACACACACACACACACTCACAGAGCTCCTGTCTCTTTTGTCAATACTGTTTTGCTCATTCTGTTTTGAACAAAGCCCCTCTGCCCCGCCATGCCTCTTCACTCAGCTCTCCCAGCCCTCTTCTTCCTGTCTTTTCTCCGTCTCTTTGTGGACTTTGTGTTTTGTCACTTTCACACAAGACTCTTTTTTTTATCCGCATAATCACGTTCCACAAATTAAGAAGCTTTCAATTGGGCATGTGAGTCGAGGTTGTGTGCAAGGTGTTTTGACTGAACTGCTAGATTTGCTGCGTAACTGAGGCCATCCATCAGTAACAGTCAACAGATACTGTATGGCATGTTATTTTAGCCTGTACCTTCACGGCCCAAGTTAAGGTGGGACATCTGCTGAAGCCTGAATGTAGCTCTCATCACTGCAGTGCACAATGCATACTTTGTGTACATATCAGCGTTTGAATGCTGGAGTTATTGCTGTGTCAACTTGTTCAAGCGTCAGCACATTTGTGTCTCTTTGAAGAAGTCATGATCAAAATACACTCAGATTTTCTTGTCAAAAGTCACATGAAAAGATTGATACCACTCTCATGGGATAGTCCCGCTATAAGCTTTTACAATTCAGCCTGAAGGAGGTTATTAAAATGACAGTCTTGAAGATTTCAATCCTGGTTGATGAGGCGACACCTGTCACAGAGTCCTGAGGGCAGCAAAACAAAGTTGTCATTGTATTAAAGAAATCAGGCAGTAATTTGCTTTTTCAATCATTCTGTGAGAAACCATGATCTGATATCACGCTGCACACAACATGAGCCAAGTGCGCTTGTGTAAGAGAGGTGTTTGTTTTTCAAAAAGGGAAACTGGAAGACCGACGGGACGGATTCAAGACGCTAGTAAGCTAGTTAGCACATTAACAGCACATGATATTGAAAGAACAAATTAGGACACAGCACAAAAACTAGGGCGACGGACGCTCTCTGACAGCCCGAAATTAACAGACGGCCAACCATGGGCTTGGTGTGTCAAAGCCTGAACAGCTCACTGTGGCTGCTCCTTCTTATTTCATTGCTTCCTGCAATATCTCAAACTGTGTCGCTGCCCAGAAATGATCTTGTTTTATAGATGCACTTTTGATGCAAGTGTTACGCTTCACATAGCGAGTGTGCGAGAGAGAGAGAGATCATGTGTGCGACGGTGATGCGTGACAGTGACGTTGCCACATTCAGAGTATAGTATGAAGTTAAACGTTGCAGTGCATCGCGTGCAAGCTTCGGCAATTTGTCAATGAATAAATGCTACATGCTGTTGTAGTCATTCATATTGATAACTTTAAGTTTATTTTTAACTGTTAAAAGTTAATTAATTCTTCAATTTCAAGCTCAAATTTGCCTTTGCAATGGAAAAAGCCGGCCTTTTTTTTTTTGAGCTTTATTCTGTTCAGACAGCATTTCGGCACCAATGCCGTTTTAAAAGTATAAATTTAGGGCTGGTGATGGAAAGAACCTAAACAAAACCCAACCCTAGTGATAGATGGTGACACAACAGGCATTTATTTAAATGAAAATCTTCAAGCATACTCCTTTAATGTGTGCACCAATTTCATCGGAATTAAGCCAACGTTTTGTCGAGATACTGTGACAGGATCACTTAAGTCAATAGGATGCATCCTCTGGTTACCATGGACACCTGTGCCAAATATCATGGCAATCCATTCAGCTGTTAATAAGATATTTCAGTGTGGACCAAAGGGGTGGACCAACAGGTTGCATTGACATGAACTCCCTTTACTGCGAAGTGTGTGTGTGTGTGTGTGTGTTAACTTGGCAGCGTGTGAGCTCCCTGTGTGAGTGTGATCCTGGCTACAGAGCGCTGATTGTGTGCTGTGGTATGGGATGTATGCCGGGCTCGGAGAGCGTCGGGCGCTGCCTAAAAGAACTGAGCAGCCACCCACCAACCTACCGGGGTTACTGAGGGCAGAAGAGGAGGAGGAGGGAGAGGAGGAGGGAGTGTTTCACACACACTCCTTCTTATTTGTCTGCGTTTTTCCCTCCTCCTCCCTCCTCACACACTCTCCCTGGAAAACATCTGAGCTTCTCTTCTTGCTTTATTTGCTTCCCGGCTTCTTTTCTTCTCCGTCTGTCTCCCATATAAATTTCTTTTTCTTCCCCCGCCGTCACACACACACACACATCTCTGCTCTGTCTCAGGTGATTGTGTTGATGTCAACGCCGCCACAGTGTTTCTCCCCACGGCTCCGCCATGATCTGTGTGTGTCTGACTGTGTGTGCGTCTCATTGGATTCGGGGCCATGGCATCGCTCAGCTGCTACTTCCCTAACTGGGTTTGTCTGTAAAGAGCTTAGCGCCGGTGGGCGTTGGAGAGCACTAAGCTGATTACCGTCTACTAACGAGCCACTTCTCACATGGAGCCCGTGTTTGTGTGTGTGCGTTCCTCCGTCGGGGCTGTAACATTGTTTGTTTACGTGGTTGTTTCAGTACATATTTGTGTGGGTGGGTGGGTGTGTGTTGCATCCTGAGCCGCACTGAGGCCAGATGGATCAGGTGGAGGAGGTACAAGGGATGAGAGGAGGTCAGAGGTTGTCGGGGTCAGCTGAAGTGCTGACGGTGACAACAGGGTGAGAATCGAGTTAAGACTCCTGCAGAAGGGGTCAAGTTATTCTCAGAGGAGCAGCCATGAAATCCCTTTTTTTTCCCACTTGGGCTTTTGCAAGTAAAGCCTATGTCTGACTAGGCTGTTTGAGCTGTGCCCGATTAAGCCATCTTAGACCAGACGACTGTTTTTTTAGTAACTCCTGGCCTTTTGGGAAGTTGGGGACACTTTGCAGTGAAACAAAGAAAGGTCAACCTCAAAATAACAGAATGTTTCAAGGCAAACTCAAGGTTGCCAGGTTGGGCTGACGCTTGGGATGCCACGGTGAGGAAATGTTCCCACCAGTTCATAAACTTGTGGCAACATCGGTGTTACCGATTACACCGGACATTTTACAAGAAGCGATATTCTTCTGTGACGCTCAGTGTCACTTTGATCTTTACTGTTAGAGCTTTATATCTTCCCTTACTGTGATGAAACAAAACAGCAACAGGTGAAGTGGCAGCGCCTGCTTTTCTTTTTATTAAACGTGCTAAAGTCTTTCTCCCTCTTCCCGCCACCCAAAGGTGTCTACTTTATTCTCTATCATCCTCTTTGGTCTCCTCAACATTCAGGTCGTAGTCACCCTAGTAGCGCATGTGCACATGTGTGAAAGGGCAACCTGTCTTGACCTCAGTCTCCAAACTTTGTCAGTAGTTTATATCAGAAAAGGGCTTCACAGGTTATAATTGCAGTGTCCGTCATCTAAGTATTGTTGAAAGAGACAGTGTTTTAGAGTGTTTTAGACAGACAGTGAATACAGCACAGACAGTATGAGGAAAATAAAGTGTTTTTGACTATTAACACGTGTTAACATGTTCCAGTAGAAACCTAGAACACAAATATAAAAGTATGAACCTGAAAATAAGCATAATAGGTCCTTTTTAACAGCCTCAACGCTCATATTTTACTGTTTTACTGTATTATGTACTTCTATCACACATTTACTACTTCTAATTAACTCCGTGAGCGTATCTAATGCAGCTTGCAGACAGAACACATTTAATTTACCGTTAATCAATTCTAATGAGCAACAGATGATTAAATTTGCCGGTTGCAGTTCACACTCTTTCTCCTCTTAAAAACGTATTTAGAGGACAGTAAAAGCGGTATAATAACCAACAGGAATGCTGAACAATCAGAGCAGATTTTGAAACAGCTGACTTTTACTTCAAGCAAAGCCAAAGCAGTTTGTTTGCAGATGTTCATAATTACCAGTCATGAAGGGTGAAGGTCAGATGGGTCAAAGGTTTCAAGTTTATGACAGCAATAACCTGACGTCAACACGCAGGGCCTTTATTTATTTTACAGTGCAAAGTAAGACGTGCACGAGCCAACTGATCCTGCAACATGGGGCTCGGAGGACTTTCTGCAAAGGAGAAGTTCAGTTTGGAAATTCGTTGTTTCAAATTAGAAAACTGAGGATCATGGGACCGTCTTTTGACATCATACGGATTGCTCAACTCCGCCTGTAGGGAAACTATAGACTAAACACACAGAGCCTACATTTCAGTTACCTAACCCTGACACATCGACCGGGGTTCACGCTCTCTGCAGCTCCGCTCAGTGTGATCAGGAAGCCAAATTGACAAAGAGTCAAGAATTTCATTTCAGAGCAACAACCGCAGAACGTTTTCCAACCTCGATACGTGGACAGAGACTTTTAGATTAACCCCCGACTGCACCCCGCACACCATGTACATACTCAACATACAGCCTGACCTACTTCCATAGTCAAGATCACTGCAATCTTCTATGTGGTGATGGAGAGGAAGAACAAACAGTCCTTCGACCCGCCTTATGTAACTCATCAGCGCAGATCGAATGAAGGAGCCGTGATGTTTGCTCACTGCTTCCATTATTGGCCTGCGAACGGTCGTTAACCTTTAGATTGCTGCCTCACCTCGACGTCACCTCAGCGTCAGCATCACTAACTGGGGCCTCAGTGGGAGAACTAACAGCTTCCTGTGCTTTGCAGAGCTCTCTTTATTAAATTGCCCAAATTGCTGTGGGGCACAGGATGTGTGTGTGTGTGTGTGTGTGTGTGTGTGTGTGTGTGTGTGTGTGTGTGTGTGTGTGTGTGTGTGTGTGTGTGTGTGTGTGGAGTCAGTTATGTGTAAGCACATGGGTTTTCTCGCTGGAAATGGTTTTCGTGGGGTTAAATTGATTTCCCGCATTAGGAGACAAGTCTGTACCTTGTAGTGCAGAACCATTTAATCAATAGTTTTATTTACCAAGAAGAAATGTCAAGTGTTTGCTCATTCATGCATGGGAATATTTAATTATTAAGTCAATATCTTTTAGAAGAAAACTGAAGATACCCTGTGCACAGCAGTGTTTCTCTCCTGGACTCCAGCTGATACAGGACTGTAAACCATAAAAATTAAAGTTCCAGCACACACCAGAATACTAGGACTGACTTTTTTTGTACTTGATTGCCATCATGGGCTGATTAGGAGATAATCTGAATATCTCAGTGTGTGTTTATGAATCATGAATCGTCTTTTTGAAGGAGTAGATGTTTATCGTAAGCTAGCTCAGGTACCATTAAATATAACAGTATGTTAACGTGGCAAGGCAAGCTCATCGCAAACGCACGTGGTTAAAAAGGAAAACAATCAGTGCTTTGAGAAGGCTGTCAAGAGATAACAGAGATATGATCGCATTATCCAGTCTGAGGTGTAATAGGTGGCGCGTTCCACACGGTTTATTTTCCAGTCGCTCTATGAAAGAGGATTAGCATACTGTTTAAGTACCGTTACTCCTGAAAAATCATAGGGGCAAGGAGTAAGCAGAGACTATCCCAGCTGACATTGGGTGTGAGGCGGCGTACACGCTGGACACATAAGAGACAGACAACCATTCTGCTCACATTCACCAATTAACCCGCATGTCCTTGGACTGTGGGAGGAAGCCGGAGTACCCGGAGAAAACCCACGCTGACATGGAGAGAACATGCAAACTCCACACAGTTGCTGTGACGCAACAATGCTAACCACTGTATCACCATGTCGCCAAAGGGCGCCAAAACATCAAAAAGTAGTCTTAAACCATATACATTTTCGCTCTAGGCTGTTGATAGACTAAATAATGAAGAAGAAAGTACCTAACAGAATAAGTGACTGTTTGCAAAGCTACTGCCTCTCTCAGGTACACCTGTCAAACTTTACTTTCTCACATGAAATATATGTGCAGTAAAATATCTTTGAAACTGGTGAAACAATTGGTGTTAGCAGGCTTCTCATTCCTGGCAGCTGATCATGGATTTTTCTCACTTCTTTGAAAGCCTTGTCTCCAGCTATTACCCTGAACAGTAGCATCTCGGCTACCACAGGGTGATTCTTCCAACCCTGAAGAGACAGTTTTCTAACACAGCTTTAACCCAAGAAAGAAAATAGTTTGCCGATGACATGCTCCTTTCCTTTGTAAAGCTAGGTTACTACTATAGTAAATGGAAATGTGTCACCATGAGCCGGGAGTCGGCCATTTTGAAAGGGCGTCAACCATCGGCGCACTAAAACACCAAATGTAGTATTTAGTATACAGTCAGACACAAAGATTGGCTAACGTTATGTTTTATTAAACAGTCGATTGGTTACGCAAGATTAGCCATTGTTTTGTTAGCATTCACTTAGCATAGCAATAGCTAGCTTATCTTGTCTGGATGATTGTGTTCATGTCGTTTTGGCTTGTACATCTGAAGATCCTGCAGGCACTGGTTTGTGAGGTGGGAATGGGCCTCCAAAGATTTAACGCTGCTGACAGGTGAAGTCGCTAATGCTAAATACTTACTACTTACTTAATACTTACTTACTTTTCTATGTCTGATGATAAGACCGCCAGTTACGGACGCTTACCCGTCCAGGATAATGGCGCAGACCCAGAATGCTACACAGTCGTTAGTAAGCCAGACAAACACAGTTTACTCCATTTCTTAGAGTTTTACTTGTGTTTTGGGTGTCAATATAGCTAAAACTACCATCCTCCACACACTTTAAACTTCTGCATGTATGTTCGTATTTCTCCACACATGCATGTAAATGAGCATCATGTATATGTTGCAGTGTTTGTTTGCCTGCAGCGTAGACTCAAGCGTGCATCTGCTTCTGGCCCTGTGTTTGTGTCATGAGCACGTTGTGCATCTTAAATGTTTGTGTCTTTTTTCTACGCCTCACGCAAACCTGATGCTGTGTTTGTGCTGCCCAGGCGGAGGCCATCTCTGGAATCTACAATTATAACCTCCTCACTACACCTCTCCACAGCTGCTAACACAATGTTCTCCTCCGCTGCAGGCGTCACAGCGCCTAACCAGAGCATTAAAAGCCTCGCATCTGCAGAGGAGAGGAAATGAAATTGCGCACAACTCTCCTGTCTGCTTATTAGTCACACGTGGTCAAGAACAAACAAGTAGAAAAAGCATGTGGAGGAGATGGAGAGGTGGTGGCACACGCTATATCTGTACATGCATGCTCTGTTTGCTGTCCCTGCTGATTTGCCTTTAATGAAATTGTTTGTATTCATGACCAGTTGTCATCTAGTGGAAGCAAACGTGACATTTTTTTTTTTGCACGTGTTCCCAATACAGCTGTATGTTTGTAGGTGTGAGCGAGCTGGTCGTCATCGGCACGTGTTGTAAGTAGTGACGGCGTGTTCCTTTCCGCTGCGAGCCGATGATGCAGGAGACGAGGGGTTTGTGGAGTCCGGCAGAATCTGAATATGAATCATCCCCACCTGTCGAAAACAACACAGAGCGCAAAATGACCGGCCGTGCGTCATTGCGCTGCTCTTTTACATGACGTGGGGACTTTGTGTCCGCAGCGATCCCACTTGATACACCTGTGTGAGAGAGAAAGCGTATGGTTACGGCGAAAAATACCACGTTGCCGTACTTCTTTGTGTTGGTCTGTGTGTATTTCTTGTCCAGTCATAAGCTGCTGTAATATGCTTGTGCAGCTATGACCCAAGCCAGCTACCACTGTCGCCTCACTGCCCAGCTCACACACACACACACACACATACACACATACTCATTTCCCAAAGGCTTGCGGTGCATTGACTCATGCATTACGCACACGACCAGCGTGTCCTGTTATTGTGCCATCTGACACTTGCATCCATGTCTCCATTTAGGTCACTTTAGCTGCTGTTCTTTTTTCCTGACGTTATACTGTTCATGTTTAAAGCCGTCGTTATTCATGTACGACTGTGTCAGAAAGCCAACCGCATAGAGAGCAGTCCTTAAAGGAGCCAATTTACTACAGATCACATGGTCTTTACTTCACAGCTGAGCATTGCGCAAACCATGCAAAGTGTCAACAGTCAGTTTTTGACCCTTATTTTTAGGCCATTGTAGCTTTAAAAAGAAACAGAAGTCGGGAATGGGAGGCAATATTCCGAGAAAAAAATTCAGAATTGGGTACACAGTGTATTCAGCAGCTTCATACATCCTATAAACTTTAAAAAAAAAAGTCAGCTAAGTCTAAACATAGTAAACCAGCTTTGACTCACACGGGATACAAACCCTGCTCATCTGGGTGAAAGTCTCGTGCTTGACACATTAACCCACCACAACTTCCTCCCGACTTGGACGGTCGCTCTTTATGCTACTTTACCTTGTTTTCTGACGGTAAATTTGTGAGTTTTTCCAAGTTTTTTCCCCTGTAAATTTACAGCTTTAATCTTGGAAATGATGAGTTCTGTCTTATATATCTACTGCTTTAATTGAAGAGAATATCCACTTTTTTTCCCTGCGCAATTTTACGATTATAATCTCAGAGAATATTTAATTCTTTTCTCGTGAATTTACCACATTAATCACAGAGAATATTCCACTTTTTCCCCCGCAAATTTACAATCATAATCTCAGGGAATATTTGAATTTTTTTTTTTTTTCATCAATTTACAAATTTCATTTTGGAAATTCTGGTTATTTTCTTGTAAATTTACCACTTTGATCAAAGGAGTATACAAGATTTGTTTTTTAGAATTTTACCAATTTAATCTGTGAATATTTGTGTTTTTTTTCTAGTAAATTTAATCTCAGATAATATCCAAGTTTTCTCTCATAAATGTATATTGCTTTTTTTTTTTTTTTTTTTTTTAGAATTTCATCAATTTAAACTGTAAATACTTGAGTTTTTTTTCCTTGTAAATTTACCACTTTAATCTCAGAGAATATTTGAGTTTATTCTTGTAAATTTAAAACTTTAATCCCAGAAAATTTCCAAGTTTTTTTCCCTAAATTTCCAGCATTAATCCCAAAAAATATCAGGGTTTTTTTTCTCATAAATTTACAACTTTAATTTTGGAATTTCTGATTTTTTTCGTATATATAAATTTACCACTTTAATCTACGGGAATATACAAGTTTTGTATTTTAATAAAGTTGCGAATTTAATTTAATTAATTTACACATTTAATCTCAGTGAATATCTAGGTTTTCTCTCATTAATTTATCATTTATATCAGGGGAATAATGAGTTTTTTCTTGTGAATGTATGACCTTAATCCTCGCAAATATCCATGGTTTATTCTTGTAAATTTACCACTTTAATCGTAGATATTTTTCTTATACATTTACAGTAGTTCTATTCATAGCAGTGCTGAGGTTTTCCTCTTGGTTTTCTCTCATTATTTTTTATTTATTTATTTGGCCCTAATGAGTGGTCACAATTTTGTGACTCCAGAGTGCAGAAGTTAAGAGAAAAAATAACAGAAAAATGTGTCACCGCTCCAAAAAGTCAAGGCAAGTTTCAAACTGAATGTACTAATTGTTGAGGACACGGGGGGGATACAGTGTGGTGAGGAGGCTGGGACTGAGATGAAGAGTAAAAAGAGAGAACTCTTTTAACAAATGTTTTTTTTTCCTCCTGTGGAGACGAGTAGAAGGTGAGAAGCGTCGCTAGCTTCCAGAGGGTCCGTAGATAAATATTTGCGGTGCATGTTGGCCAAGTCTGGCTGTCTAACCACTGTTAGCCACACACTGACTTACGCACACACACATACAGACACTATACGTGCACACCCTGGATATTCCCCCGAAACTCAGTGCTGCACTGCCCTTAATAAAGCAACATGTAGTAACTTAATACGAATGGAACAGCTCCTGTGATGTGCGTGTGTGTTTTGGGCTGTTGCTGTATGAAGGGGCAGGAGTGTCTCTATTAATAATTACACAATTCATCATCAAACTGGAGCAGAGGCCAGAAGCTGGCACGTGGACACACACACACGCACAGAGGCGCTGTGAAACACAGATTGGCATCAGTTTCTAAACACACGGGACAGGATTTCAAAATGCAGTCCAGATTCCACACCGTCGACCCCCCCAAGCCATGGACAGTGGTAATTTGAACGATCCAAAGGTTTGTCAGTCGTTCTCTGTCTCTGACTCAGAGACTGTGAAACGGCGCAGGGTGAATTCGGTTTAGTAGGTAAGTTAGGGCCACATTTATTATTTACAGTTGCATCTTAGTAGAAAAAGAAAGCTTTAATATAATCTTGTCAGAGACTCAGATGGAGACGATCCGCAGCTCCAGCTGTAATCAGCTTTTGTTTAGAGTCTGTGGGGTTTTAATTAGTAATGACCCTGAGAGAACAACAGGACTCCAGGGACCATTCATTTGAACACTTTCTCATTTTTCTAACTGGGCAATTATTCAATATTATTTTAAAATGATGTTTGGTGTAAATTTATAGTGCTAAAATGAAGTGCGCAAGAATTCACGCTTTTTCCCTTTTTTGCTGCGTTACAAGCCCTTAATTTAAATTGATTTTTTTATTTGGATTTTAAGGTGATAATCCTAAACGAAGTAGTACAAATTTGTTAGATAGAACAAAGATAAAATGTTTTAAAGAAATAAAATGAAAATTAACTAAAAAAGTAGTGAGTACATATATTCACCCCTTTTGCCATGAAGCCCCTAAATAAGACCTTGTGCTACCATTTATCCTCAGAAATCACATCATTAGTTTAATAAAGTCTACGTGCACAATCTTAAGCAGGATTTGTACTTGTGCGTCAGCTCTATGCAGAGCCTACGCATGTGGCCTATACCATTGTGAGCATTTATACTTGTGCAGTGGTGTGTCTGTGTCACTCTGCAGTTACACCTCCAAACCACTAGTCAGGGGTGGAGTTTCTGTGAAGTGCTGTAAAGTTTAATTGATCCAAAACACACATTAAACACACATTAAACACACATTAAACATGGCTTATTAGAGACAATTTCAAACACAAGTACACAAATCAGCTTCATTATAACTCGCAGCATTCACAGACAAACACTTGTTTTTATCTGGACACATTTTCCCCACAAATACAACATGCTAATGTTATTAGCACAAGTCTATGGCATTTTACATTGCATAAATTAGCCTAGCAGCTAGCGGACTTTTCCTCTACTCATATGAAGCCAGGGACAACAGCAACATTTAACAAAGGTAACGTTACAAAATTCAGCTCCATTACAACTCACAAGGTTCACTGACAAAACAATTGTTATACTAAACACGTTTTCCAAACAAATACAACATGCTAATGTCATTAGCACAAACCTATGGCATTTTACATTGTATAAATTAGCGTAGCGACGAGCAGAGATTTCCTCTGCTCATATGAAGCCAGGATAAATCACGCACAAGACCGGGTGAAGCAAGACGAGAAACAAATGTCTCAACAGCAGCTCCGTTGCTCAGCTGCCTTTCTTAAAAAACAGCTTCTTGTGTTTCATTTTGTTTGTCAGTCCACGTCAGAGAGCTGGAGCGAGCTGGCATTCTGGGAAAAGCCTTACTCAGAAGTGAGGACCCCACCTGCTTATGCTATCACTCTATATATCACTTCAGTCAAGACGCCGCCTGTGTGTGTGTGTTCAGGAGGGCCGGCCACACTGGTAAAAAGTGGTAGAACTGGTGAGGCGACACAAAGAGACGGAGAGAAATCGGTGGTCTGAGTCAGCAAACAATGAAAATGTGTGTGTGAGAGACAGAGACAGTGAGTGAATGAGATAACAGTCCCCCAAACCCTTTAGTCCTGTTGGCTTTAGCTGTGTGTGTCCTGTCCAGGGACAGGACGTCCCATGTCAGATTTCAGTACAGTAGCCAGTTTCTGTTACACAAGGACGCCCACGTTTTTAACGCTATTTATACAACGGCTAAAGGAAGTTCTGCTCAAACGGGGTTCAACTTTTCTAAAAATCCAGATCGCTCCAAAATGAAAATATGTGTTTCATGTCTGAGGTGCAGATTTGACTTTTGGACCTACAGTGGAATCATTTGCCCACAAAACACTCATTTATGAGCATTTTATTGGCACTTTAAAACCAATTGTCCTCTTATCTTAGGCAGTTTAGTGGAAGGTTATGATGCAACTACGAGCCACTAACACAGTAAATGTTCATATTTCTATAAACCTGATTGCAGGTGACACAGTTTCTAATATTGAGTTGTCACTGTGCAGACATACAGGGAAGGGAAAAGTAGGGCTGGGGCTTAGGATTATTATTATGTGTCTGTATCTGTCTGTCTGCAGCTAATCTTGCAAACTACTGATCCAATCAGCCAATTATTTTGTGTACATATTGATGACCGTAACCTTAAGAACCTGTCGTGGAGTGGTGAGTCACAGTTGTTGCAAAACCTCTTTTATTAAGTGATTTCATCGTCTGTTGACTCCTCACTCCTCTGAACCTGCCAAGACGGGCTGCAAGTCATCAACAGAGTCATGCAGCAATAGCGTAAAGCTAAAGTCATTTCCAGAAATTATCTCGGCTAAAAACAACAAGCCTTACCGTCAGTTTTTGAGTCATAACAAAGGCCAAAATGTGGCCAGCAACTGACATCCATTGAAAAGTTTGGTCTTGTTTTGAACCGGAGCAGCTGCAGATTAATTCCACACCTGATATGTTATGATCCTCTGAAGTTAGAAGAGTTACGAGATGCAAAAAAGAAACCCAGGAGTGAGAACCACAGGGGCGTCGGTGACATTTGGGGCAAACATGACAGGAGTGATGACCAAATATAAAGATGGACAATGTGTCTCCACTTTCTCCCATTGTACAAAAATGAAGCCAAAAATTCCCAGTGCAGTGCTAATTTCGGAGCCTTTGGCGGCGCGACGCAGTGACAGTTTGAGAGAGAGACTGAGGAAGTAAAAGATACAAAGAAGAAGAAGAACTACTGTTGCACTTTCACTGACCTCCAAGCTGCTTTTACTGTTTACTAACCTGTTTTCTGGCCCCATCGAACTTGACACACCTGGAAAAAACAAACATAAAAGCACACTCATCTACTGCAGAGCTGTGTACACACACTTCTTTCCCAGAGCTGTGTACACTATCTATCTATCATCTATTTTAGCAGGTTTTCCATGTTACACTCATACACATGGTCCGGACAACAGTTCAAAACCCAAAGATATTAGATTACCAGTGATGTAAAACAGAATATTTAACCACTTAGTGAAAAAACTGGCATTCAGTGTTCTGACAGCTGAGTCATCATCTCAGCCTGAATACAAAATGCCGTATTCAGACCTGCAGACACCATGGAAGGCTAAATTTTGCTCTGCACTCTGTAAACCACCCACAACATGATTGGGAACATTTTCAAAAGCCTCCAGGTGCTCACACACACACACACACACACACACACACACATGCACACACTCAGGAGCCGATGTAAGGTTCAGCTAACTCCGCAGCAGCGCTCCCAGCTTCTATTTATATTTCTCAAAATTAAAAAAGTCTTCTGCCGTTTACAACCTGATGACGGTCGGATATGTAAAGGCTGACATGCTTCTCTAAGTGTTCTGACAGGATAACAAATGCAAGCTGGATGTTCAGATTCTGTCCAAGGATGATCTAAAAATACTTGGACTTGAAGCTGCACGTGGGCAGTGAATGTGGATCTCCCACAAATGCGCTTTTTTTTTTTTTTTCCCCGGCCCCTTTTTCCCCCACTCAGCACTGCTGCTCTGTCTCTGTCTGTCTCTTCCTGTCCCCACACATTCCTGCTCCTCTGTGTGCCATAACACACCCACTCAGTCTCTCCCATTGTGTGGCTGCAAAATGAAACTGGCCTGCGCACTCTCGGGTGCTTTCTTTTTTTTTCTTTTTTTTTTATTGAATCATTATACAATCACGCCAGAAAAGTCTGACACAACACAGACAGAAATTGCAACATTTAATAAGCTTTTAATATGTCATGTAAAAATCACTTTGTCTCACTCACTATTGAGATTTCATCACACCTTGTTTCATGGTGTGTTCTTGCATGTGTCCTTGGTCCACCTGCAACCTTTGCAACAGCACACGCCCCTGCACGCATTATCATATGTGCATATGCATTACACACTCACACATACCTGGATAATAGGTTGTTATGTATCTGCAGAAGCTGTGATTGACAGCAGCAGCGTTAAAGGGCGGGATAAGAGTGTGTGTGAAAGTGCAATAAGCACACGCAGCACTCGTCTTTCAACGCCACACAACCTGCTCTGTGCCAACTGCGCACCGTAATGTATGGAGCAGCTACAGCGAGACATAAAGGGGGAATGTGCTGCGTTCACTGTTTTCATAATGGAGGGCGTTTAAAACAATACAAAGCTTCCTGTCAGACGCTTCGCCGGGAGAATTAATGTGTTGTTATCACTTTAATTTTCTGTGAAAGACAACATCAAAGTGGTCATGTTCTGCACTTCCCAGAGATCACCTGTCACTCAAGCATGGCGCGGCAACGCCTTCTCGCTTTGATTTTCTGTTGATGCCTTCAGCTCTGCCGATGATCGATGCTCTCCTTCTGGCCTTTTCTTCTTGTATTCAATCCAAACAAACTGCTGCTGGTGTTTCTGCGAACACAAGAAAAAGGGCTTCTTGTGTCTTGGAGGACTTTCCCCTAGAAAGACACGTCTGATCTCTGCTTGTTCAGGGCCAGGAAATGTAGAAAAGTTTCTATCAACCAATCCAGTTATTTAAAGGTTTAATGAATATTGGTATAGACAGGGGAAACACAAGTAGAGCTGGACCTGTATGTTCAACTATTCAGATATTTGCTTGTTTTCAGACATTCTTTATTTATTTTAGAAATGAGAAAGAAATTGTAAATCAATATATTTCTCATACATATAAATCTCAAATCTTAAATTTGTTGGAGCTAGTGTGCTGTTTCTGTGCTCCTGCTCTTCACAGCACTTTGTCCAGCGTTGCCTCCTGCTTTGAGCTCATTATTTATTCAGTCGCTGCAGGATTTCGTGGGCTTTTTTGGGGGGTTATTGTAGCGTAAAATGCCTGATATCACGGGAGGGCTGCACGATATGCAAAAAAACCAAACTGTTTACTAATGTGTTTTCTAGTCGTGTCTGTGACATCGAACATACTTGTTTACTGCAGAGCTGTGTGACAGGGTCTCGTCATCTCTGTAGCACCACAATGTTTCAGTTATAATGCTATGCTGTGACGCATTTTACCTTTATCTAAAAAAAAATCGCAGCTCCTGTGATTTGGACATTGCTCTCATACTGTGATTTCGTAACATAACATTCCAATTAATTGTGCAGCCCTGTGTCACAGCAACTTTTCTAAGCAATTGCAATGCATTTTTTAGGAGTTTTTTTGTGTGTAACTCATTAAAAATCAAATGCAGCTTGTTCCAGTTAGAATAAAACTGCACTCCTCTGACTTTGTGAATTATACCAGTGGTTTCCAGGCAATGGGTCGCAGGTCCATTCTGTAAAGGCCGCAAGTGACTCTTGAACGTGTCAAGTTTGTAAAAAACACTAGCTCGACGACATGGCCAAACTCAAGTATGACGCTGAGTGTATTAAACTGTGTGGACCTTGAACTAATGACTAAGGAGAAACCTGGACTCCGTGGCTGGACCAGTTGGGATCTATACGACACTCATGCTACCACTAACCATGCGTATTTAATACAGCTCATCTTGATTCTTGCAGCAGTTGCAAAAAACGCGGATGTAACAGCCTCTGTCATGCTGATTTGTCTGCGGATGTGTTTAGTGGTACAAAAGTGTTAGTCAGTCAATGTGTAGCAGGAATTTTTGTTGGTAAATGTGAAACATTTGCGTCACACGTCTACATCTTCACAACTAGAGACTCAACTTTGTTTATATAGCACCTTTCATACATGCAAACACGCAGCCTAAAGTGCTTCCCATGGCAAAATTTGAATGACACTGAGGCAATTTAAAGGATAACACAAACAAATTTACATAGAGTTTTGCAGGAATAGAAAATTCCAACAGTAAGACAACAAAATATTTAAAAAAATAAATAAATATATAGAAGAATAAAATAAATTAATTAGTAAAATAGAGAAGAAACAAACAGGAGGGATAAAACAAGGTAAAAACCAGTGGGTAAAACTTTAAAATCAAGACTAAGGTTACTCGCATTAAAAAGCCTGATTTAAAAGATAGGTAGAACAAGAAGACGAGACAAGGGACTGCTGTGATTGGTGGAACTCACAGGAGACTACAATTATTGGTCAAACTTGTGGAAAAGTTGCAGTAAGTAATCGGACAAACTGAAAAGGTTGCACAGGATTCACAAGGAGCGGGTGAATGTTGACATCCTGAAGGGTCTGATTATTATGAGCATATATGTAGGTCTGTCATTTACTCATGATAAGAAAAGTTGTCTCAAGCTTTTATCATGTTACAAAAGTGCATACGTGCGACCTCGTTC
The DNA here is from genome assembly GCA_026686955.1 of Epinephelus cyanopodus. Taxonomy (NCBI): domain Eukaryota; kingdom Metazoa; phylum Chordata; class Actinopteri; order Perciformes; family Serranidae; genus Epinephelus; species Epinephelus cyanopodus. Next base: position 9,006,193 of record CM048934.1, read on the forward strand.
AGCTAAACCCTGCAGGATTACAAGCATGCAGAAACACATTATCCTTTTGGAAAATGTTTTTTATTAAAAAATAATACAAACAGCAAGACCGTGGAATGACAGAGTCCTTAAAAATTAATGCCTTTAATTACACCGATAGACACGAGTTGCTGTAAGCCATCTGGAGAAATATCTGGCTGAGTCATATTCAAAAATTCACTGTTAATTACTACCGAAGCTCTGCAGCCCAACAAATAGTATCCAGCCCTACAGATCTGAAATTACAGAACATGCCGCTGTGGGCAGGCCCGCTTAGCTGCTGTGTTTCCCTGCGTGTTTTTTTTTCCCACAGCTGTCTTCAGATCCGTCACATCTTCGGTGAAGTTCCATCAAACTGGTTGAATGTGTTCTGTCTGAGTCAGCGTCCCTGACAGTCAAAAGGAGTAAATGTGAAAGCTTGCACTCCACCCAAACTCTGCCATCTGAGTATCAAGCGCTCGTTCCCTGCAGACTTTAAAGAGGTTTCAGCTTGTTTTGTTTTTCAGACGAGGCTGTGGAGATTATTTTCTCGATAAAACCTCTGAACATTTCCACACGTGCTGGTTATAATTTCCCTCAGCGCTGAGTGATTATTTCTAATCAACCATTCACCAATTAGTGACTTTGATTTGAGCTGGAATGGGAATTGACAAGATTTTATCGATACCAGTGCCATTACTTATTGCACTTATCGCTCTGATTCTTCCTGATCAATTTTTTTGTGGGAAATTAAGGCACGGCTTCACCCTTTCTTCACTCATTTTCCCTCCCCGTACATCAAGCGTGAAAGGAGCTGAGGGCGAGTGGATTTGGCTGTAGAAACACTCCGTCTGTCATCACCTGAAATGGATGAAATGGGAGAATATTTGCACAGCAGTCGATTTCATTTAGGTTTTCTCAGTCAAAGAAAAACAGCTAAGCCTGCCTGTGTGGCGCTAATGTTATTACAACAGGGTATGTACTGTCGGTAATGGTGGTGCTGATTGGCCGAGAAGCTTTGGCACTCCTGCGTAAAGTCAAATACGTGGCATTCCTGGAATTTAAACTCATGTTGTGTTGACTGATGTTTCAGCATATTGCTGGTGTTTCCACCCTCGCATGAAAGAATACTTTCACTGACGTTACAAGCAGAAGTGTTGGCATCTTTCTTCGTAAAATGAAGCCGCGCTATGGATGGTTTCGCCCTCACCACCATGACTTCTTGTCGCTGCAAGTTTCGCGCAGCTTCGACGCATGAGTTTGACGCAATTGTTTTGAAATGCGCAGCTGTGAGGAAAACATGCTGGCATTCATAAAACAAATTGATAAGCCTGGATGCATGCAATTCCAATGACTCAGACAGTTTGGAATTGGTCCTAAACTGGAGCCGGTTCCCGATTCATATCCCTACTTGTCCAGAGCAGAAAGTGGATGCTGATTTGTGCGCGAACGAAAGAACATTCTTGATCACAACCTCTACAGTAGGGCTTAATCCCAGTAAATGGAATTCCCTGGAATACACATCCAAACCATTCCCTGTTTCTAGAGGAATATAATAACAGGAAAACGTAAACCAAACAGGCTCTTGTATACAAAATAAACATATCACTACAGAAATACTTCAGTCCTTTATGTCCTTCTGCGTTGATTCAATTTGGCAGGAATGCAAAACTTAGCAGCTGATTCATCGTTTGTGGGCTCTGCCGTTTAAACTTGGCTAACACAACACAATGTCTGCAACCAGCTTTGTGTTGAAATGCCTTTGAAGAATACAGAACAGAATATGATTCGTCTCGGCTTCGAATATTCTTTAGTTGCTTTATCGAATTTCGCTCCTTATGCCTCTGTGCCAGCAATAGCTGTGGCCGAAGGCATTATGTTTTTAGGGATATATCTTCCACTCTTTTAGAGGGAATGTCCCAAGAATGCATCATGTTAATCTCCTCAAATTTGGCACAAACGTCCACATGGACTCAGTAATGAGCAAAAACACATGTCTGGCTATTATTCAATGTCATATCTCAGGAACAGAAGCAGAGACATTGGCTCGGATTGGTGACACTTGTGTCCATCTTGAAACTGCTGATTGTAAAGATCTTCTGTGCTGCTGGGTTGAAGACGTGCGTGAAGCATCCATGTTTTCTTGGCAGCAACATCCATATTTGAAGCATTGTCAACTGTCATGGCTACAAATGAGTCTGAACAGACATGGATGTAGACTGTGACTTGACTGGTTGGCAGAGGCAACAAACCCTGAGGTGGTAATTGTAGTTTTTACAATGACAAAGGGTTAACTTCCTCTTCCATGAGGATGTTCTCAGCAGACAGATCACAGGCAGCTAACTTATTTGAAATTCCTCGCAGCTGTAGCAAAGTTTGTTATGTTCATGCTTGTGCTAGTCAAAATAAATGACATTCTTCTGTGGCGGAAAGCCACAGGTACACACTTATCCTTGTCGCATTTAGTGTCGCTTGAGATGTGACCAGTACGACTTCAGTGTAGCTGAAGATGCCTTGAAAAACAAGTCAATTTACTGGGATTCCCAGGATAGTGTTTCCCCACTCCCAGGGCAGAGCATGTCTCATTTTCGGGAAAAATATTAATCCCTGCTCCACAGGGTCGTGCATGAGGAGTGAAATGGAAGTCTTTAGGACCTCAGAAAAGTGTGTCAGGCTGCACAGGGTTTTTTACAAGTTACTATGGATGTTCAGATACTTTTGTTTCACCGTGAAACTGGGTCATTGCATCCCGTTGTGACTGTTCTGAATACAAACGGACTGCAGCCGCCGCCCTGCTGCATGAAGAAGCAATTTCCAAACTCTTTACGGCCACCTTTGAAGCCCACGGGAGGCGAGCGTTTGATACTCGCAGATAGATTCTTGGGTGGAGTATCACTTCAGTTGTCATCCGCATCAGGTGCCAGATTCATGACTAACAAGTAAGCGCTGTGAAATCGCACACATGCGCTGTGGTCACGCTGCGAACATTATATCTTCAAAACTGACAGACTTTGTGGCGTCATTGGAGGACATTAAATGAGGTGACATGGAGCTGTCCTGCATCAGTCAGTGTATTCGCAGCTGTCCCGGCTGCAGCAGAATCCCGGCTCATGTTGTGCTGTTGTATCTCTGGATGATCTAATGGAATCAAGTATAATAACAGTGCTGGAGGATTGAAGGAGTAAAGTCGCTGGCATCAAAAGTTGCTGCCATTGTGGAAAAGCAGTTTAAGTGGGATTTCTACATCCTCATAATGGCATAATTCCTAATTATTTCCAGCAGAAAAATTCCTTGCTTCCCTCAGCGTGTAGGTCACAGGTCAGGGTTGGCTCCAGAGCTGCACCCTCGGAGCTGGGCGGAATTTGGTGTCTTGCGCAAAGTCATCTGTGCAGATTGGACGCTTGAACCTGGTGGTTGAAGAGAAATATCTCAAACCACTACATCTTTTTCTCGTACAGATTGATGCATCAAAGGAGTTGCACCTTCTCTCCCTCAGGCCTCAGGAGGTGCTTGAGAAAAGATGAGATATGGAGATAAACACGTGGGGATTTCCAGCCTTTAACCTTTTCCCATGAGAGGTCTGATTGCTGATTCTTTTTCCTCTCATGTAGGCTGGCTGAGTGGATTGAAGTGTTTATGAATGCACGTCGGTAAAATTCTGGGCCATATTGTTGTCGTTTATTTTGTTTTCCCCTTTTGTTCCAGGGAAACAAAGAAATCTTTGTCATAGAAAAATAATGCTCCAAAACCCTTTTTACTGTATAAAATATGTAATACCTTATATTTTCCTTTCAAACAGCTGCAGTTTTTCTTAAGTTACTCGCCAAAAACTAAACGTACAAGTCATTTTCAGAAAGTTGAATATAGGCTGCGAATCAGGGGTGCCCAAGTAACTGTTGTCAATCTTCTTCTTCATCTGGCGTATGTCCTTAGACCTTCAGCTCCGATGAGGCAAGCCAGTCCAGTGTTTCGTCATCCAGGCCAATTCAACCATTCGTCATTCAGTGTTTGGGGCAGCTGGTTATTATGTGTTCCACAGTTTGTTGTGGATCCCCGCATTCGCAGTGCGCACTGTCCACGAGTCCCCATTTTTGCATTGCTGCCCCGAACCGTCCCACGCCTGTCCTCAGGCGGTTGAGGCAGTTCAGGGTTGTCCATTGCTTTCAGGGCAGGTGCTGGCCGGGAACATCTGCGGGGTCTTCAATGTAGTGATGGAGCCGTGATGGTTCTGCTGGTCCCTCCATCTCGCCTTGGCCCAGGCAGCCTTGGAGGTGTCAGATGGTGTTGTACGGAGCAGTTCTTCCGCATGTGTGGCACTTGTACAGTTGGTGTTTACCGTATCAGAATAGACTGTAGTGTGGATCATGCGCAGTGCACAGTGCTCACACTAACCACACGAACTGGACTTTGGGGTCAAGTGTAGTCAGATGCGGGCCCGGGTACCTGACGTGCAGGCCTCTACTGTAGGTCTCTCCTTTAAAATAAAACATGATGTAACTCAAAGTGACCAGTGGACTCGGTGACTCACACCACGTTGCTTAGACCAGCTCCGTGTCTTGTGGGAGCCGGGGCGGCAGGAAAATGACAGACTGCCACACTCGATTTACGACCAGAGAGCAGGGTGGCTTTCAATTTTAGGCTGCCCTCGATTGAGACATCACATAGACCCAGACTCTCCTAATTACACACACACACATACACACACACACAGAGGCGGCTGGAGAACACTTATTGGCTAGACACGGAGTGCGGAGGCAGATAGCCTTGTCTAACCTCTTGATTTAAACAGTCTGGCACAGAAAGGGGGACGAGAGGCGCACACACACACGGTCTTTACCGCGGTCATTATTACATCGATTTGCCCACAGATGGAGAAACGGTGCAAGGCAATAAACGATAGACGAACCCCCAAAGGGAGGGTGAGACTGGTGGAAGCGGGGAAAATAAGACGGCGATATTTGATTAGAGTGGAAACATTTCCTGTGCGTATAAGAGAGGCTGCATGTGCATTAAGACGAGAGCAGCTCCCCTGTATAATTTCCCACGTCTGTGTTTGGGGAAAGGTCATCATTAAGTGAATGTCATCCGCATAATTATAGTATCTTCTCTGTGTCCCTTTTGTGTGTGTGGTTTCATGTGTGTGTCCATGGCAGTGCACCAGTGCGTGTCCGGCCTGTCTCCTCCGGTCCCTCTGGTTGGCTGGCTTGATTGTTTGTGTTGCTGTTTTTTGAGCTGAATGAGGGAGCCGCTCTGCTCCGCTTGGCTCTGCTCTGCTTTAGGCCGTCATGGCTTGGCCGGCTGGCGGGCACCGTCTGTGCTGAGGGGGGCTAAATATAGCTCACTGCACCAGGAAGAGGACTAACTGGGGAGAGAGAGAGAGGGAGGGGCATAAATATAGAGTACCCTCATGCAATTAGAGAGTCAAGCACTGCTGGGAAATTTTAGGGAAAGAGACGCAGGGAACTCTCTCTCGCAGCCTGTTCTCTTTACTAGCTTTGTGCATTTGTTATTTTGGCTGACGGCAGCCTGAGTGCCTTTGGTGTGAGTCACCACATCTGACAGAAAGTAGCCCAGTTTAAAGGGCATCGACTAATCTTTATGGTTCTTTGTTGCAGACTCACTATTTGGCGTTTTTTTATCTCAGTCCTACTTTAAAACACGGTAACATACATGACAAGACCCTCACAGGTGAATGTCCTAATCAGAACAGTGGTTTAAAAGGCCGCACACAACACACGATAGCTGCTATCTTGCAGGTTAATTGCATGTCACACGGGGCAAAACGGCTCTAATAAAATGTGTGTCAGACTTTGCACAGTGTCGGGTCAGCCAGGGTATTCTGCATAATTTCATTCCGTGTTCTGATTGGTCCGTTGTGTCGTAGCAACGTGGAATCATAAATCCTTGCAGTGACTTGGCCTGGAGACACGGAGGCCTACATGTCCGTCCAATCAGAGCTCGCCTTCTTTCATAGGTAATTGGGGCATGGAAGACTGTAAAGTGCTCTAATGGGTTAACGTCACTGAACTAAACTAGATGAGAGTGTTGGGTTAATGACAATCACAATGAAATCTGGGACGACCATTTTGAATTGGTGACCAAAGATTTCGTAATAGTTGGGTTTCGAGGAAGACGAAATGCAAGTTTATGTGCTTTTCTAACCACGACTGCTAAATGAACATATTTTCGCAACATCACGTGCAATAACACTTCAATTAATCATGTTTCCACCATTTTTGTTCATTTTTTCTTGTACTCTTGACTTCTATTGTCACTTTAATAGGCACTGGTTTTTGTTTTTTTTGCTCCTTAAACACTTTATATCTTGTATAATTTGAATATTTTGACTGATACTTAATAGTGTATTGTTTAAAAAACTGGGCCAGACCCTGACCCGGGGAGGCCACTGGTTGTTTTGGTTGCTACTGCTTTGTGAACGCTAATTGTTGTTACTGTATTTGAAGCATTTTTTTTTTTCCCACCTGTCTCACCACAGGACACACCTGTGAGTAAATAGCTTTATTTTAAGTCCCAAAGATCCTTTAGCAGCACCGTTAGCACTGTCAGCACAGCTAGTGATGCTAACATACTTAACAATGCTAAACTGGTTTTGAGGCTCAAAATGAAGCAGAATTGACGAATGAGTGGTACCGCTAGCTAGCAAACCAGTGGAGACTGCAGGATGGGCAGTGGGCACTATGTTTCCAAGTGTTAACGCTGCTAGCCAACAGAGAATTAAGTAAAAGGCAAAACATTTACACCAAGAAACATTAAAATTTCACCACCGCTAAATGGACGGCACCTTCCGATAGGTGCTAAAGCTCACAGAGTCATCGGAGTCATTTCTGTTTATACTTAAAAATTAAAGGGTTAGTTACCAGTTAGTGGGTGTCAGGTGGAAGGACATGCACCTAATGTTTCTCTCATAACTGTGAACTTTCTTTTCCCAGATTAGCTCAGTTTGTGGAGGTGTCATTTAAAGCATGCTGACCCTTTAAATCAGCCGTCGGTGGACGTGTCTCACGGTGCCAGCTTTAAAACCAGACTAATCAGCAAAGATTTCACCAGGTTTCTGTCTCAATTGTCAGCTTCCTCCAAGGACAGAACCAAACACAACACAGTGCATAAGGGCCGTAAAACGAGCAGATGGCTGGTCGACGCCATGTGACTCGTCTGCTCTCTCCACTCTGGAGCAGAATTATCATTAAGTCTGCATTCCTGCTAATCCTATCAACTGTGCAAACAAGGCCAGGAAAGACTCGTATGCGCCGCTGAGACTCGACCTTTTTTGAATGAATACAATAGTGACATTTTCCTGGCGAAACACACCTGTGTGCTCACATGTCTGACGTGACGTGAAGAGGTGAAATTGCCAGAAAAAAAAAAACCCTGACATGATTTCTCTGTTTCCCCTCGCACTGGCACACACATACCCACACTTGACTGCGCCTGCAGCAGTAGGTGTCCTCACTTTCTCCTTTCCCGCTGTTCCCTTTATCGCTTTCTTCCCATCTGACTCTGAGAGTCTTTTTCCAGCTTATTTGCCTTTGTTGTTTATTCCTGTTGTTCGTTTTCAGGTCACCGTGTTCCCGGGCCGATAAGCAGACACTGATATCTTACATTAGACATTATAATTAACCTGATAAACAAGAGACGCTGTATATACATGTCATTATATTTATTCCTCCGTTATATCTGGGTTATTGTTTACCCTGCATCTCACCAAACATTTCCTCTTTCTGTTTTTTTCTTGCAGAGTGCTGATGTCAGTGCGTCGTCCTTTGGGAAACAATCTGCTGCCGCTCGGAGAGCTTCAAAGCTCCGCCTGTTCCTTTCGTGACAGCCAATCACACGGAGAGAGCGGCAGGATCGGACACGCTCCTGAAGCACGTTGACAGACTGATGGAAAACTTTTTTCTTTTTTTCTTCGCTTTCATCTTGTTGGTTGTGGAAACCAACGGGGATGTGTGCCAAATGACATTCTTGAAAAGCTGCTCTCATTCCTTGAGTGAAAGCCAATCAGAGAAGGGTACAAAAAAAATGGATAACGGTGTTTTAGGTTTTTTTTTTTTTTTCCAAGAGAGAAATTCTAATCATTAAGAGTATAATGGTGGCTATTTAGTGTATGAAAAAGAAAATGAATAGAGTTATATATCTGCTCAAAAAGTGCCTCGTTTTCAGATTGTAGCCATTTTACAAAGAACTTCAACTAACTGAAGCTTTGGGGTTTTTTTGTGCTTGATTTGATGTAGTTACAAAATAATGCAGCAGAAGATATAGATAGATAAAAGGAGGAGAAGCACTGGTGTGAGCTTTTGCTGCGTTCATGTCATATAGGATGATTCCAGTGTTTACAACGTGCAAGAAACACTTAAACATGATCACAGAGTTGGGAGTGTGAGGGTTAAAAATGCTGTGCATGGTCAGTGAGCACTATAGGTATGTCCAAAATCAACAGCGCAGTCACCAGAATGAAATGTTGGCATTCTGCATTTCTGCAAAACACAGATACACCACATCTGCGTGTTTGAAATGTATCATATCAGTGTTAGTAAAGTGACGTAGCATATGAGCTGTCTTTGTCATGGGGAGGTGGAGGGGATGATGGATGGCGTGTCACTTAGGCAGTATTGCTGCCAAGCTGCAGGCCAGCGTTGGACACCAATAACTGGTTGTTGTGTAGATGCCGGCGGCTGCTTTTTCGGCAGCTTTTGTGCCGTTGAACGTGGGTGTTTTTGAGCAACTCTCCCGCAGCTTTGTGCTTCTGAACGTGAGTGATTTTCAGTGACCTGTTGCCACTTTTCCAGCAGCTCTTAGGCCCCCGGCTTTGTAACTGGGAGGTGGAGGGGATGGTGGATGGCAGAACACCTTGGCAAGATGGCTGCCAAGCTGCGGATAACTGCTGGAGACCAATAAACAACAGAACTGGTTGTTGTTTAGCGACAGGTGGCAGCTTTTGTGATGTTGAATGTGGGTGTTTTTAAGCACCCTGTTGCCACTTTTCAAGCAGATTCTTTTGCATCTAAGCAGGAGTGTTTATTAGCAACCCATCACCAGAATCAAGAGGTTTTTAGCAACCTGTCACCGCTTTTAATCCCCCAAACTCAGGTGTTGCTAGGGGGCCATCGCCCCTTTCCAGTTGCCAGTTTCCTGTTGTCACTTTTCGACAGGTGGCCGCTTTTTCAGCAGCGTTTGTGATGTTGAACGTGGGTGTTTTTAAGCAACCTGTTGCCACTCTTCAAGCAGATTTTTACCACCAAATGCGCGTGATAATTAGCGACCCATCACTGCTTTTCCAGCAGCTTTTGTGCACCGAAAGAAAGCGTTTTATAGCAACCTGTCACCGCTTTTGTGCCACTGAACTTGGGTGCTGATCAGGGAGCCAGTGCCCCTTTCCAGCAGCTTTTGTGCCGCCAAGCACGGGTGTTTTTAGCGACCTGTCGGCGTTTCTCCAGCAGCCTTTGTACCATCAAACATGAGTGTTTTTTAGCAACCTGTAGCAGCTTTTCCAGCGGCTCTTGTACTACTGAATGTGGGTACTTTTTAGCAACCCATAACCTCTTTTATCAGCGGCTTTTGTGCTATTAAACGTCTGTATTTTAAGTTAAGCTTAAATGTAACCACACGTTAATCACAGCATTGTTGATGTGTAACGTTTTTTCCGCTTTAAATACCGAACAAATCTCAGCGTGTCCGTTTGCAGAAATGTACAGCGACAGCTTTTATTGCTCACTATACAGTCCACTATATAATGAGTTCGCCATTTTGTTGTGCTGTGCGCATGTATAGTGTATATACCCTATATCGTGTGGCTGAGCAGTATATCGAGATTTTATTAATATTGCGACATGCTTTTGTGGTATAAAAAGCAACTGGAAACGTAGCAAAGATTCACTAGAAAACAACCGGTTTTGTTGTTTGTTGGTCTCAAACAGTTGTCCGCAGCTTGGCAGGTGTTTTACGCGGGTGTCACGCCATCGACCTCACCATGACGTCAGCTCATAAACAGCATCACTTTAGAAACATTTCCTTCTGGCGACCGGGCTGGATTTTGACGTGAACAATATTTATGAGTCGAAACTGGAAATCACAACAAATCCAACACGTATGACGTGAATGCAGCATCTCTGCTAACATTAATAATGATAATGGTACTAGCCAATCTGCTGGCCTTTCTGTCTACTGTGAGAAATATTAGCATAGCCTGTGTTAGCATTCGGCTCATTTTAGCTCGCGCTGCTTTTACACTGTCGTCTTCTCTCTCTGTTACCATTTTTAACAAAGCCATACACCTAAAGTATTAAACACACAGGCTTGAAAACAAAAGGCACTTGTAGCAGGGGATACAGTAGCTTGCTAGCTAGCTAAAGCCAGCTAGGTCAGATTAACATATTAGCATCGTGCCAGGATGTAAATTCGGCATCCTGCTGACCACAGCTCAGGGTTAGAGACCCCTGATACAGAGCCAATCAATCCCATTAGTGCTATTAGCTCCAGACACTTGTGTCTCGTTTAATCCACTTCGTCTCAGGATGCTAAATAACATTAGGTACTGAGGATAGAGACCCTATCAATAGCCATGCTAATGCTAGCTTTAGAGCGGTCAGCACGCTGCTTTTAGCACCGGAAAGGGGGTCAGCTCCTGTTTCACTTCAGCCAGTATGAAATGACAAATGGAACTCCGGTTATTTTATATGTTAAGGTACCAAACATTTTAAGATTTTTAAACTTTTAAACTGGTTGAATTGAAAGTGCTGTGACCCAGAATCCTCCTTTAAGACGCTCTCTCCCTCCTGTCTGTCTTTTGCTTTAGCTCTTACTTTAATCTCCGCTATGCATCAGCACTTAAGTGCCTGTCTGTCCTTTTTATCTGTCCGTCTCTCTGCCCCGTCTTAGCAGCTAGCACTAATAGGGCTGTCCTAGCAGAATATATTAAGTCTATTTTTGTGTCTATTTTTGTCTCTTTTGGCTGTACAGTTCTCGTGAAATAACTTGTTTATGTTTTGTTGGGTGTGACAATGATCTATCAGATGACTTGACTGACAGCCATGGCCCTGATCGGAGGAGTTTTGGACTGTTTCTCTTTGCCGGTAATGGAGGACTTTATTATCGCAGGGCCATCAGTGCCAAAACACAACAGCAACAAAAAGGACTAAGCTCCGACAGCACCTCAAGAAGCAACTTTCAGCTCTCAAGTCTGGATGAATTGCTTTGTTTTGTTTTAAATATGTAACCTTTTGTGTTTCCCCCTGTTGTTTTCCTTTTGCAGCGGGGAGAACTGTGACATATCTGGCCTCGCAGTCTGCTTATGTGACTCTTGGAGATAAAGGTCGTTGTGAGGACTTGCGCACGCTTTAACCTTGAATTTGCCTACGACTTTGACCAGAGGATTAAAAAGATGAAATGCATGAAGAGAGAGAGAGAGAAAGGCCACCACTAAAAAACAACAATGTCTAAATACATGTGCATCTTATGTAGCTCCAAATTGTACTCATGTGTTTGTCTGCCTGTCTCGGGAAGTTCATGAACTCGCTCACTCTGGTCACATGACTTTCGGGGCCTGGAGCATAACAATGCAGCTTTATTATGAGCAGATTGGGATCTGTGGTTGGAATTGCCTCTAATAGCGGTTGTTAATGCAGAAGTGGGGAGGAAAAAAAAACAACCAACAGTTGGACTTCAAACCAGATTCAGCACATAAATCCGAGACTTTCATCCAGACTTGAAGGCAAACACATCAGTGGAAATGTTTCTAATGTGTTTTGGAGATGTTCTCGTATTGAAACGCAGCAGTTCTCAGCCAAATGCTTGAAGGTACTTGTAGTTTAGAAAGAGAGCGCACAAAAAGATTTGCAGTCCTGTAAAAAGCGGACGTTATCATCCTGCCGTTTAAAGCCCCCCCTCGGAGCTCTGGGCATCTCACGGACTTTTGAATGACGGTCTATTACTTTGTCAAACTGCCTGCAGTCGAGAAGTTTCTTCCTCTGGCTGCCTGTGGCAAAGTGCTTGATGGCAGCGTTAATTTTGTTAATGAAAACTACTCAATGACCTAAGACGAGACGAGACTGACATCATTAAACACAAACTGTGACTGTATCAACATGTAAAACAGAAAAAGACTAAAATGCAGTTTATAAAAGTGTAAACTCAAATCTCGTTACATTTGTTGACAACAAATCGATAACAAAACACCGATTTTTATATTTCAGTGTAGCTGTTTGTGTCCTGTGCTGTGTGTGCCATATCAGGACTACACCAGCAGCATGAGGAGCTCCCTAAGAACTTGGTATTTTACTTTATTACTTTATTTACTTTATTTTTTTCCAGACCAGTATGGTCCATATATACACAAATAAAAAAAACAGACAGAGAAACAATCACGACAATAAAAACAGTACAAAAATTCATAAGCTACAATAGCTAAAATAAATAAATCATCTCTGATGATGTGACCCAAGTATCTTACTACATTTAGTACTAGATCAGACGGAAGGAACAACAGAAAGTTCTGGCACTCTTTTTAGAGTTAAACTTAATGTCGAACTGCGCACCATATCCTGAGCACACACTTGAGCAGTTGTTGTAAACCAGCACGACAGCTGTGCAACTGTATCATCAGCCTACATCAGATGGTTGATGAGACTCTCCTCTACCCTGCCATACATCCAGTCTTACATGCTTTTAACTCTTTAGAAAGATCATCCATATATAAATTTAAAAGAACAGGTGAAAATATTCCGCCCTGTCGAACGCCATTAGTCACCAGGAATGATGCGGATGTGGTTCTGCCTCATTTGACCCGCATCGTTTGATGTAAATACCAAAAATGCAAGATCCTTATCAGATATGGGGGGGACCCATTGCTCTTGCAATTTTAAAAACAATGTCTACTATACTTACTAACAACCTCCTTCAGAGCGTATATACACAAATCTATGCTGTGTTTATTTCTTAAAACCAAATTGGTTATCAGTAGTTATTAAGTATATCTTGAAGCCCGTCTAAAAGAATCTGTTCTAATACTTTGGACAGTATGCTAGCCAAGGCTATTGGTCTGTAATGGTGTCAGGTAATATGCCATGCATTAAAAACATTTGACCAGATGGAGGTGGTTTTGCAGGACCTTTGTAAGAACACAGAACGGAAGCCTGAATTATTCCAGTTTGATGAAAACAAGAAGTTAGACTGAGGTGCAAAGTATGGGCTAGTTTTGTTTCTAAAGCTTGGAAAGTTACACAGACTAGATTGAATAATACGTTCTACAAATATAAAGCCAGACAGAATGTACTGTAAATGTGGTTTCACAGCCACTGTATGTACGTAGAAATCTATACTCTGCTCCACGTTAGATACAGACACCGACGGAGACTTCTGTCCACACTCTGCCTTCATTTCGTCCCTTTTTGTGCACGTTTTCTTAAGCTTAACAACATCGTGGTTTATCTCATAACAGCATCGTTTACGTACAGCATGTGCTCTGTCTGTTGACCTGTATTTTCTCCGAAATCCAAAATATTTGCACACTGCTGATTTATTCCCGAGTGAATAACGTTATCGTAGTCGCTTTTTGACGGCGATGCAGACTTTCAAAATAAACGCGTAGCCTAAAGATGACGATAATGATCAGTGTTTTCACTTTGCATCGATGATATGCGACTGTTGATCATTGAATATATATCGGTCCAGATCGATGGATCGTAACACCCCTACAGTGTAGAACAGTTAAAGTGAGACATGAATGCAGAACATGATTTGAAAAAAGATGTCCGTCCACGTGTATTTCGCTGTCTACGTTTTCATTGTTTAAAGGTTCAATATGAATACCGTTGCCTTGTTTGTTGTTTTCGAAAAGCGCCATCTAGAGGGTGTATCTATGCTAACATAAAGGACACAGAAATATGTGGGCAGTGACGGTTTTGAAATGATCGTCTAGTTTTGTACGTAAAAGGACTACAAATAATTGCTTGAAGATACTACACTGAATTTATCAGCAGTAAAAGGTGACAGTAATGTGTGAATCTGCTTTGAAGTCTAGTCGTGGTTGCAGTAGTGCCAGCAAAAAGCAGAAATCTAAGTGTATCTTTGGAAACTAAAAGATGTCTATAGATTTAATCTTGGCCTGAGGGCAAATATTCCGTTAATAAACATCTTTTAGGTCAACGTTTCGCTAGCTTATCCCAGAAGAGATGAGATGACCCAATGCAAGCTGATGAGAACGCTTATGAGGCACACAACACTGTGTGACGCAGTAGGAAAAGCTGGATTTATACCTCTGCGTACCCTTTGCCGTAGCCTGACGTGCACCTCACCAGAAATGTAATGATACCGTCTACGGGTGAAATACCAAGTTTTTAGAGGCACACAAAGAGCTCAGTCAGGACGACTCAGAGTAACGAAGTTAAAGTTAACCAAAACAACAGACCACAATGTTCATTAATCATTCAGCCTGCTTTTCATCAGGTAATAGGATAAAATCTTTTGGGAAATAAGCTTGACTTAACTTATAAAATTACTGGTTTTGGTTCGACTAGATTGACTCCAATGTTCAACATAATCTGATGACTAGAAAAGGACTAAATTGTCAATAGTTTTCATTGACTAAAATCAGACTCAAAGGCTCAGACTTTCAACAACAGGACGAGTTTGACTCAATATGACAAAGACGAACATCTGACACAGGACTTGGACTAAATTACAAAGATAGCTGACAAAATTAGCCCTAGCCGAAGCCACAGATCATGACTAAAGTTCCCGTGGGAGAGCTCAGACGAGGGGGGTCCAAGAGTTAAAGTGGCTATATGGTTTAATTCATTGCGTTGTTTGCAAGATGTTCATAAAATGTGCAGAAAAGTGCTGCTGCTGCTCTAAATTGTTTTATCTCTTCCTCCTGTTCCCCTGAGGGATGGTACTGAACGGGAATATTGTGAGATTTACCATTGATGTATAGACAGTTTTACTTCTGTTGCTTTAGAGGAAAAAAAAATCTGACTAAAAGGAGAAAAAAAAGTCAAACAACAAAAGGACTTGTGGTTTCTTTTGTTTCCTTCTGAGTGATGTAACAAGGATGTTAAAAAGTGGCAGCCTTGAGACAGAAAAACAACAGTGCTACTGATTTAGCTGTGTGTGTGTGTGTGTGTGTGTGTGTGTGTGTGTGGGGGGTGAAGAAGAGCGGAAGATGCTGCAATTTACAGGCTGAGGCGAGTGTGAACATCTGCATGAAGTGCCACCGCCGCGGGCGGGCTCATGCCCCTCGCACACTCGCCGTCTTTGACTCACACACAGACGCTCGTATAGAGGCCTCCGACCGCAGCAGATGTCACACTGTAATGTGGAAAAGAAAACAGCCTGATTGTTATCCGTGCGGCCTCTTCAGCTGCCTTAGTCACATTCACCACTCCCATTGATAAGATCATTTGCACTCAGAGCTGGCGAGCTGCCAGCGGAGCTAATCACTCGTCTTACTGGTAATTTGACCCACGTGGTGTTTGCTGGGTGAGCTCCCTCTCTGTCTTAGTTGATATCTCACTCAGCACTCAGCTTAATTAAGTCAGCTTATTTTAGTCATGATGAATCTGTGCGTCTTTCTCCTCTTGTCGTTAACATTTTGGGATCTTGTGTCATCCTCGTCCACAGATGGCCAAGTAACTGAGCCCAGACAGAGGCAGCGTAGGAATTAATAGAAATGAGAACACACGCAGATCAGGCGGCACCTGCAGGTCCTCTCACCTCCCTGGCTGAGTGGAAACAAGGTTAGCGTGGACAATAAGGAGCTCGGTCGCACCTGTGTGAGAGGAGACGCCACCCCACACCCTCACCAGAAGGGCTGCTGAAACCTACACTCTTTACACTCACTTACATCTTAAACAAAGTGAGCCCTGAGGGGATTTCAGCCCTACTTCAGATTCAGTTGAATGTCCCCTTTTCTTACAACATACTGGCACAAACACTGCTCCTGATTCACTGGCTGACTTCTACTGTTATTAGCCAGAAAGTCAAGGTTTCCTGAATTAATGAAAAGTTATTTTTTTTCCCCTTGTGAAGCACCCTGAGGTGATGGAAAGCTCTAAATCCACCACAGTTAGTAGAGACTGAGCTTTAAAGGGACAGTTCACCCTAAAAAAATACATGTTTTGCCTCTTAGAAACCTCTGAGAAAACCTCTTACACGCTCCTACATGGACTCCCATCCCACAGGAATCCCAAAAAATGTTAGCCTTTATAGGTTACTCAAGATAATCCACAGACTCACATAGGAACTATTTTCTCTCTACCAAACTACACCCATCAACCGTATCACCAAGCAAAAGGAAGCGTGCATCTACTTTAAGCTCACCTAGCACCAGTGAGCCAAGGAGGATGCTGTCAATGTTTGCATCTCGCACGAGCCTCTCGTCCATGAGTAGATGCACGCTTCCTTCTGTGCTGTGAAACCGTTTTCAGGTGTTGAAACGAAAACGTTCCTACCTTGAAGAGGCAGTGTGAAAGGTACCAATGGCGTCCTCCTTGGCTGAGCTGCACCGTTAGCTAGCTCAGTGGTGTAATTTGGTGGAGTGAAAATAGTCTCCACATGAAACTGCCCACAACAAGGTGTGTGGATTATCTTGAGTAACCAGGTCATGATTTCTGGAAAGAGACATTGATGTTGAGCTTTTCAAACGTATTTTTTTTGAGTGTCATCCAGTTCCATTATACTGGAGAGAAGGCAGACATGTCTACGGCTGATATCTCTTACACTCCGTAACTCACACCAAAACAATCCTGATTATTGGCACTACAGGTAAGAGGAGAAATATGTGCGTTTGATTGTAGGGTGAACTGTCCCTTTAAGACTGAGCTTTAACTCCTCGGTTGACGTGAGAAGTCAGATAAACTCAGTTCCCAGTGATAGAGACAAACAGACAATCAGCGCTGCTCTTGGATAAGAACGGAGGAGCAGAGGCGGGCACAGCTGCCATCTGGTTGTCGTGGCGACGGGCAGCGACAATGCAACATCCCCGGTCAAGACGAGAGACTGAAAGAGAGCGAAGAGGAGGAGGAGATGAGAAGGAGGAGGAGGAGGGGGAGGAGGGGGACTGGATGGGGGCCAAGACGAGAGGACACCGAGTTCAGCCTCAGAGAGAAAGAGGTGCACTGGATGGACGCCAACAGGTGGACCTGTTGTGTCTGAGCGGGCGGTGTATCATCTCCTCATTGTGAGTGTGTGACACTGTATCTTCGCAAACACTCGTACATGCACCTATTGGCACGGAGCAGCAGAAATGGACTCGGTAACCTCACTTGTTAACACAGTGCAGGGTGAACACAGGAATACAGTCTCATGTGGATTAATGGGATAAGAAAGACAAAATAGATCTGTTACACAAATAATGTTCAGAGTCTGGTTTAGTGCCAAGTAGGGTTTCATACACAAGGAGTTGCTTCAGCAGATAAGAAACATAAATATAAGGTAGAAAAAATTCTGATATAAATATGTACAGTGTAACTGTTTATATAAAAAAGAGATGGGCAGGAATGTGCCATAATATAAGTGTTGCCTCTTCATACGTCTAAAAATGTTCCAAATTAAGTAATCTGAAAAGTAAAAAACATTTGGCGACCTCTCAGGATATTTTAGGTGGTAGGCCACCCACATCACGATGAATTTAACTAAGTTTAATTCCAAAAAAATGCATTTATAAAGCTCAGTTTCACAAGTTGTGTAGCAGATATTCAGCAGCTGAAAAGAGGAATATACAAAAATTAACTGGTTCAGCTCAATGCAGCAGCACAAAGTCGCGGAAATAACACAACACGCTTACTGCAGTACGCCAACACATCATCCCAAGGCTTCACCCAAACCTCTGACTTCCTCCAACTTATGATTTTGTCAGATGACGACCATAACAATAGTCAGATTTATTAAATATATGGTCTCATGCACTTCTTCCTATCTGTTTTCGAAGATTCAAGGAACTGTATGTAAATATTTGTGTTGGTGAGAGGCTGAAGTTTATCACTTTGTAAAACAAAAAAAAAAGCAAGGTTTTCTTTAAAGGAACACTTCACTTACAAAATGGCCATTTGTATATCAGTTACTCACCCCTTGTTTTGTTAAATTTGTGAAGAAAACTGTTCTTTTTTCCTCATCAATCAAATTTCGGTGTTGTACCAATGTAGGGCTTTTATTTTGAAAGAGACAGTATGTAAATGTTAAATGTCCAAGTGTATTTTGAAAGAAGACAATGCATGTATCAGGCAGAACTTGACATGACGTCCCAGAACGTCAGCAACCAACACACCCAGGGTACCTTGCACGTCGTATGTGGACGTGAAAAGTCCATGACCAAATGTCGATATGTGACGTCAAAAAACAAAAAAAATCCTTCATTAATTAAAGTCGTAGTGGTCCACGTTTAACAACTGCAAAACTACATCAAAACATCTGTTTACACAGCTCATGCAAGTCTCATTTATCCAGTCATATGCTCAGTACTTCAAAAATAGACTGAACTAAAAGGGTAGATGTCTTTGCTTTCTTCAGTGCCAGACTCCATCGACAAAATCATTAATTTTATCTTGCTGAACACAGGAGCTGCTGGTCTACTGCTGCCTCGATCAGTTAGTCTATTTTAAGTTATTGCGTGACTTTGATAAATCTAAACGAGCCATTGAAAACACCAAATTCACACAATAACACAAAAAGACTAACTGATCAAGGCAGAAGTAGACCAGCAGCTCCTGCGTTCAGCGAAGTAAAATAACTGATTTTGTCAGTGGAGTCTGGCTTTGAAGAAAGCATGGAGTTTCAAGTGCCATGTACTGAGCACACAACCCAACATGAGACAGTGGGAGTTGGGTTTGATTTTGCTTTTTTTGGCTATCGTTACACATGGACCCCAATGACTTCAGTTCATCAAGAATCTTCTCTTTTGTTTTGGTTCTTTGTTCACTGTGGAGTCATGCGAGAAAACAAATATTTCCTAATGAATTAAGTGTAACACGGGGTGAGTAACTGATAAACAAGTTATCATTTTGTGGGTTAAGTATTCCTTTAAACACACCTCTTGACTTTTTGTCAAGTGTGTTTTGTCAAACACTCTGTTAGTCGTATAGATTTCATAGAGAACAGTGTTGTCAAGGTGTTTTATTTTATGTACACAGCAGTGAAAACACGTCTCAAGCCTGTGAAAAGCACCGGTATAAAGGAGGGACATAAACCTGCGGCCCCATGTATGTCTTGGACTCATTGATAGAGTGTTATTTTTATGGCGTTGACATCATCGGTCCTCAGCTGCACGGAGCATGTACAGTCCGCTCATTTCCCGCTACATGCTGGCAACAATACAGGAAGTCTTCCTGTCTTTATGACTTCCTTCATGGTGCAGACCGCAGGAAACTTGCTGGATGTAGGACACGGAAATAGCTTTTGCTCCCACAGCAGATGTGGGAATGTTAATGTAGGCGCTCTTCCATGCTCCTTAATTACTTCCTTCCCATCGTTCATACTTATTCAAGTATATAGGCAGGGGCGGATTGAGAGGAAGTGGGCCCCTGGGCACGGACATGCAAAAGGCCCCACCACCTCTTCTACAGAGGAGCAAGACACAGAGACTTTGTTGTGGTTTTGAAATACTTTTAGTTGTCAGGATATTTTTGTGGTTTTTGTGTCTCTTTGTGTCTTTTTTGGTCATTTATTTTTCTCTTTGCAGTTGTTTTGTGTCTCTTTGTAGTTGTTCTGAGTCTCGTAGTAGTTTATTTGTGTGTTCTTTGGTCTTTTTTTTTCTCTTTGTAGTCCTTATTTTACTCTTTGTAGTTTTGTGTCTACGGTTTTTTGTCTCTTTGTAGTTTCTGTGCATCAATTTGTTGTTGTTTTGTGTCTCTTTGTAGTTGTTCTGTGTCTCGTAGTAGTTTATTTGTGTGTTCTTTGGTCTTTTTTTCTGTTTGTAGTCCTTATTTTACTCTTTGTAGTTTTGTATCTATAGTTGTTTTGTCTCTTTGTAGTTTCTGTGCATTAATTTGTTGTTTTGTGTCTTTGTCATCTTTTTACATCTCTTTGGTTCCTTTGCATCTTTTTATAGTCATTTAGTTTCTTTTTGTAGTCACTTTGTGTCTCTTTGTAGTTGTTTTGTGTCTCTTTTTCATCTTTTTGTGTCTCAGTAGTTCCTTTGCAACTCTTTCTAGTCGTTTTGTGTCTCCATAATTTTTTGTGTCTGTCTTTTTTTGTGTCTCCTTTGCATCTCTTAGTAGTTGTTTTGTGTCTCTTTGTGGCTGTTTTCTGTCTCTGTGTAATCTTTTGCGACTCCTTGTAGTCATTTTTTGGGTCTCTTTGTAGTTCCTTTGTGTGTCTCTGTAGTTGTTTTGTGTCTCTGTTGTCTTTTTGTCTCTTTGTAGTTATTTGTGTGTTTTGAAGTTGTTTTGTGTCTCTTGTTATCTTTTTGTGTCTCTGATGTAATTTTGTGACTCTTTGTAGTTCTTATGTGTCTCCTTGTAGTCGTTTTGTGTCTTTTGTCTCTTTGTAGTTGTTTCGTGTCTCTTTGTTATCCATTTGTGTCTCCTTGTAGTTCCTTTGCATCTCTTTGTCGTGGTTTCGTGTCTGTTTGTAGTTGTTTTGTGTCTCTTTGTGGTCGTTTTGAGTCTCCTCCTGGTCGTTTGCGGTTAATCTGAGTGATGTTTTGCAGGTGAAGGCTGGGGGCCCCTGACATTTGATAGGCAGAGGTGATTGAGATATGTGACGCCAGATTTTATGTTTAGTTTTCTCCTTGAAGTTGCCATAATAAACAACATAGTACAGGTGTTTCGGCTTAGGTAGACATACTTTATGTTGACTGAGCCACTAAGGCCCTGGATTACAGTCAGTACACTGCAAACTGCCTCTGCTAATCCTCCCAGTTTTCACTCTTTCCCCCCTCTGCTCCGCAGTCCGTACATATAGCTTTCAGGGCAAACTTAATCAATGTAGACTCAGTAAAGTTAGTTTGCACACAGTCCTGGTCAAAGCAGAGTGGATCTGATGGTGGGGTCGGTCCGCTGCATGGCATGTGAGGTAATCCGAGCCACGAATACCACACAGCCGATGCAACCATTTTCTAATGTATTTCCAGCTCTCTTTTCCTCACCGCCCCCTCTTTCACATAGTGTACTTAGGCAAACAAAAAGCCTTTCTCTGTCTCGCCCTCCCTCCCCTTCCCGACCCCCCCCCCTCAACCAACTGACGCTCACTCTCTCGCCTCATATGTTTGCCATGATTATGGATTTGTCTCTACAACAGGCTGCATGCGAAATTCACTCTGTCACTCCGTTGAGAGATTCTGAGTAAAAGGAAGGTTTAAAGTGTAAAAAAGTGCCACATGGAGTGAGCGAGGGAGGGAAAACAAGGAGGGGAGGACGCAGGAGGAGGAGGAGGAGGTGGGGGGACTGTGAGGCCTCTGTGCTTTTTTTTCCTTGAAAGCTCCCTGAAAACCGCAGACACATGGTACAGAATTCCCCTCACAGTAGGAGAGAGGGGGAGGGCCGGCTTTGCAAGAGAACACCGCACTGTCTGCGATAAACACACACACACACTCACACACACAAATATAGGCAAGCACACACACTTAGAGAGGAAGGGAGTGTGTGAACCACTCGGCGACACAAAAGGCAGCACAGAAAGAGAGGGGAACTTTGAAGGAGCCGGCAGGGCAACGCCTTGACATGCCAGCACGCGGAAAACCTCACAACATCATATCACCTTAATACCTTTCAGCTCTATGGGAAAGTGGATGGTCCCACTTTCCACGGGTATTGGTATGGTGGTGGTGGTGGTGTGGGGTGAGAGGGGGGCGTTAATCCAATGTACAATGTGTTTAACTTTGACTGGCAGTTCCCTCTCCCACCCTCTCCTCTCTTTGGGGCCCCTTTGAGCTCGTAGATTGAGGGCAAGCGTAAGAACTGGTATTTAGGTGGTGTTGGCTGACTGGGAAAAAGGTGAAGGGTCATGTGGTGTGAATGGACCTGTTAGGAGCTGTGATGTGGGCTTAGCGTGGACCCAGTGCCCTTGGAACAGAACGCTTGGTTGGCTGATTGATAAGCGTGGAAGCAAAAACATTAATTTTAACCTTAATTGTCAGCTTTTTCTTCTAAACGCTCACAAAGACAAAACCCATAACAGTAATTCTGCAATTTATCTTATCCTCTTTAAATTCCTCCAGCTTCAAAGTTAGGAAGTATCCCAAAAGGACACCGCAGCAGACAGCATCCAGCGCTTGAGGTCACACGTGGGGTAATAAAAATGGAGGAGTAACGCCATCTAGTGGAAGATCTGGCATCTGCTCTTGCTTTAAATGCAGATTGAGTCACTCAGCAGTGGTGGAAGTAAAAGCACTAATACCACGCCATGAACATATTCCTCTACGAAAATTACTTAAGTATCTGAAGTAAAGATTTTGCAGTAAATGTCAGCGATGCCTTGATAAAAAACAACCTCATTTTACGGCAATATCCCGAAAGGAAAAGCAGCCGTGTCTCGGTAAAACAACTGCTTTTCGTGCCACTATTCCAACAGGAAATACTGCAGTGTCTAAAAAAATTTGCTGTTTTTTGAGCCTCTATCACAGCAGGAAAATCAGCGATGTCTCGGTTATTAACAATCGCTATTCATGCCACTCTCCTGAAAGGAAAAGCAGCTGTGTCTCTGTAAAGAAACAACTGCTTTTCTTGTTGCAAAAGGTCGCTCCGAAACCCCCACGTTTGGTGCCTTGAACGCAGCTTTTTTACATTTATACTTGAGTACAAGGGGTATAGCCCACAGCCCTATCCCACTGACAATATAGATAACAACATAATGACGAGCACAACAAATTCTGCTCCATTTTTTCCCCTCATGGCTTAAATCAATAGAACAAACCTCACAGTTACTTGTTTCCTTCAGTTACACTTTGTGTGTTTATTAACGGCTTGGCAGAGCCACCAAAAGACCTTGTAACAAAGAGGAAGATCAGGTTTTTCCATCTCATAGCGTGTTAACCCAGAGACCAGCATGCTGAAACCTTTCCTGTAAGCTTGAAAGAGGAGGTGGAAAATCTGTGTCAGCACAGTGAATAGCCGCTGCCTGCCTGCCTGCCTGCCTGCCTGCCTGCCTGCCTGCCTGGGAATGAGGACACAAGAAATGGGAATACAATCAATTTATAAAAAGCCTCAAGTATGACCTTCCTCTGCCTTCCCTCTTCATACTTGACATTACATTATGCAAATCGTTTGCCAAATGAGGCAAAAGTTATGCTCCGAAATCCACGACTGACCTCTGCGGATGTTTCCACTCATCATGAGGTTTCTCCCAGGAGAGCAGGAGTCCTGAGGTCAGAGCTGGAGGATGTTGTTTCAATAAAAATGTTGTGCTACCAGTCATGCTTTACAGTACGCAGCGCTTTCAAACAATTCCCAGCATTTCTTGTTAACCGTTCGTTATGCCAGATGAGTGGTTTTTACCACAGTGGATGAAACAATGGGAAAATCACTCTGAGGCAATCTCGTAACAGTTTTTGAAAAGCCTGATCTTTTATTTCCCACAGTCCAAGATGACGATTCAAATGTCTCGTGTCGTCAAAAACATTGTCAGAATTTAAAGGTGTTAAGTTTAGTGTCTTATAAGATGAATGAAAGCAGACAATTCTCTGGCTGTAGTTGCATAACTAACAGAGCTCTAATAAACTCTTTGTGTCCCTGTCATCTTTTTGTGTCTCTTTGTAGTTTCTTTGCATCTCTTTGTTGTCATTTTGTGTCTGTTTGTAGTTGTTTTGCATCTCTTTGTTGTTGTTTTGTGTCTCTTTGTTGTTGTTTTGTAACTCTTTGTAATTATTTTGTGTCTCTTTATAGTTGTTTGGTGTCTCTATTGTCCTTTTGTGTCTCTGTAGTTCCTTTGTAACTCTTTGTAGTTATTTTGTGTCTCTTTGTTGTCTTTTTGTGTCTCTTTGTAGTTGTTTTGTGTCTCTTTGTAGTTGTTTTGTGTGTCTTTGTAGTTTCTTTGCATCTCTTTGTTGTCATTTTGTGTCTGTTTGTAGTTGTTTTGCATCTCTTTGTTGTTGTTTTGTGTCTCTTTGTTGTTGTTTTGTAACTCTTTGTAATTATTTTGTGTCTCTTTATAGTTGTTTGGTGTCTCTATTGTCCTTTTGTGTCTCTGTAGTTCCTTTGTAACTCTTTGTAGTTATTTTGTGTCTCTTTGTTGTCTTTTTGTGTCTCTTTGTAGTTGTTTTGTGTCTCTTTGTAGTTGTTTTGTGTCTTTGTTGTCTTCTTCTGTCCTTTTGTAGTTCCTTTGCATCTCTTTGTTGTCATTTTGTGTCTGTTTGTAGTTGTTTGTGTCTCTGTAGTTCCTTTGCATCTCTTTGTAGTTGTTTTGTGTCTCTTTGTGTTCTTTTTGTGTCTTTGTAGTTGTTTTGTGTCTCTGTGTTCTTTTTGTGTCTTTTTATAGTTGTTTTGTGTCTCTATTGTCTTTTTTGCATCTCTTTGTAGTTCATTTGCATCTCTTCATTCTCTAATAAACTCTGCACAATACGTTGCATTCATGGCGGGCTACATTTCAAAGCTTCTTTAACGTCTTTGAAAATTCTTTAGACTTTCGATAATTCAATTTATCTGTACAACTGTTCGTATTGTTTCCATATTTTGGGAAACAGACCACTTGTACATCAGTTACTCACCCCGTTCTACGTTGAAGTGATGAAGAAAACTTTGTCTCTCTGGCATGCCTCCACCGTGAACGAAGAATCCAAAACCTGAGAAAATTCTTGTACCAAAACATCAGTTTACAAACTCTCACACAACTTGTGCAGTATAATAAATGTCTAATTTATTCACTCAAATGCTCAGTACTTCTCAAACTGAACTAAAACTGACACTATGCTCTCTTTCCAGCCAGACTCCATTGACAAAAACAGTCATTTTACCTTGCTGAAAACAGGAGCTGCTCTTCTACCTCTGCCTTGATTAGTTAGTTTGCATTATTTAGTGACTTTGGTGTTGTTACGGGTTAGTTCAGATTCACCAAAGTCACGCAGCAACACAAAGAAACTAAAAATGGAGGTAGTGGCAGACCAGCAGCTCCTGTGTTCAGTGAGGTAAAATTACTGTTTTTGTAAATGGGGTCTGGCTTTGAAAATGGCATAGACAAGTTTCAGTTTCCGCTCCGGAAGTACTGAGCATACAACTGGATAAATGAGACTTAGAATAAGAGTTTGTAAGCTGATGTTTTAGTATAGTTTTGCTGTTGTTTAACGTGGACCCCTACGACTTCAATTCATCAAGAATATTCTCTGTTTTTGGATTCTTCGTTCATCACATATAAGAAAATCAAAGTTTTCTTTACAATTTCAACTCAACACAGGGTGAGTAATTGATATAGAAATGGTCATTTGGGGAGGTGAAGTGCTCCTTTAAATGTGAAGCTAGCACCAGCAGCCTGTTAGCTTAGCTTTAGGCAGCATAAATAAATTACAACAAAGACTAGGAATCATTCATCAACACGTTTTTGAGACACAATTGGAGACGCTAATTATCAAATTTGTTGGTTGGGATGAGAGCACATTGTATGAACGCAGTGCAACGCGGCAGCAATTAGCTTGCCACACATTCAGGGACTCACGTGACTTAACATGCACGTGCAACCAGACCGTCTGCCACAACAAAGAACAGAGAAACTCAGATTACAGCACACACAGAGGAAGCATGACTTCATTTTCTGCCCAGGACGCCATCGCTCTACTGTATCTTAGCTGTTTGCTGCTATATTTATGCTCTAAATGTTGCCGAGAAACAAAATTCACAAGTACTTTTTCCAGCTTTTATTGAGATTGAAACAACCACATGAGAAGTGTCTCTCATTTCTCAGTATGGGGCAGTTACAGAATTAAAGGAGACGTTCCCAGTTGACAGTTGAAGCTTATCTAGCTGTAACAGACCCTCACTCAGCCTCTGACTCTTTTTAGTATCAGCTGAGAAAAAGTCAGACACATTAAAACCCCCACTGCCACTTCCTTCCTCGTCCAGGAACAAATCAGATGTTTTCATGTCGACGTCTTTGCTTCTAAGAGCCGACTTGTTTTCCTCAGCAGCACTTAAATCTACCTCCTCTTCATCTTCAGCTTGACGCCCTCTGCTCGTGTTGCCCCCACTAACCACAGCATCCTCAGAGTTTAAGATCCAGCGTTCTTCCTCTTCATCTTGCCTGGTTGTTGAACCGTTTTGATGATAATCCTTACCAGCCCGTGTGACTGGTGTCTGAGCTACGACGCCGCTGAACGAGGCACTTCCGAGAATATCAGCGTAGGTTAAAGCTATGATCCTGGCAGGCCTCATGGGCAGCCTGACGATGGCTGCGTTTCCACCGTCTCTGGCAGGAGACGTCGAATGAGTGAGCTTTTTGCCGTTTCCATGCACACGTCTGCCTCTCACGGTGCTGCTGGTGGAGCTGTTGAACGGGCTCATCTTCACTGCAACAGGTTTGGGTTTGTCCTCTGATTCAGTGTTGGGTTTCCCTGCTGATCTGAGATAAGGTGAGGAGACCCTTGGGGATGCTGTAGCTGGATTTCGTCCCTGTGCTATTCTGTCTTGAATCGGCTCAAATCCCTGAAAGGTGTAGATTTTGCGTCTCTGCTTGTGTTTCTCAGGTGTAAATCTGGTGCCTTCTGCCGGCTTTAAAAGTGGCTTAAGGTCTTCAGTTTGGCTCAGTGTGGACACATGGCTGCTTTGCTGTGGTTGCCAGATCTGTGGGCTTCTGAGTTTCAAGCCCTGCTGCACTCTGGCGGACTTGTCTGGCTCTCTAACTGGAGTTTTGGCTCCCTCACGTGGCCGAGTGTCAAATCCTTTGAGACCATATATTCTTTTAGAGACTCTGTAGTGCCTGCGATCTGGTTTCTGGTCCATGCTGTCATCGCTTTCAGGTAGCACAGGTTGAGCCTCCTGAGAAGTCTTGGTTTTTATGATATCTAAAATGCCATGAGAAGGTTTTGGAAGTGTAGTAGATGCTTCTCTCTGGCCGAAGCTATACCTCGGTGACCAGGAAGGGTATCGACTTGTGGTTTTACGGTCTTGTCCTTTGTCGAAGCTGTATCGTTGAGAGCTGGAGCGGGGAAGAGGCGGCTCCTTCACAGCTCTCCATGTGGGTTTGTCAAATCCTCTGAAGCCATAGATCCTTTTTACAGTTTGTGCAGGTTTGTAAGGATGCATTATTCCTCTTGTGGTTGTGTTCGTGACGCCACTTGCTACAGATTTCTCACTGCCAGGAGTATCTTCCTGACGTATAGGGGCAAAACTTGGCATGGTGTTGCCTTTTATTGGAGCAGGATGTGCAGAGACTTGTTGGTATTTGGTAAAACTATCTGTCCGAACACCGTACTGGGCCATGTTAGCATGATGATATGGTTGATTTGCATAGCTAGAGAGATGCTGTACGTCTTCAGTTGGGTGTTTTCTTTGTGACTGTTTAACATTTGAAGGAAAGCTGCCGTAAACTTGTGTATTGGAGGCCCTTTGCTCATGTCCATCACCAGTGACTGTATGAGCTGTCTCACCAAAAGAGGCCTTGGAGTCCTTGAACAGATACGACTGAACCTTTTTGTGTCTCAGCGTCTCACCGCTGCTCCAGGAGTGCAACCCCTGGGAGAAATCCGTGATGGATGATGTCACTTTTTCTGGGCTCGGGATGCTTTTAATAACGGAGGCGTCTGAGCTGTGGCTGATTGATGGCGCACGAGGGGCAGTTTGACTCGCGAAGCCGAGAAATTTGCTTGATTGAATCCCACTAGATGGACTCCGCGCCCCGACCGCAGCGAGCTCGTTTGTCTCTTTATAGCCGCTGTAATGCCCTCTTGAAGTTGGCAGCGGAGTGCTCCAGTTTCTACCAGCCAGGGCTGAAAAAAGAGGGGAGCCATTTGTGGGAGGTTTTCCTTTGATGTAGGATTTCTGAGCATCTTTGGCGTACCAGACTCGTGAAGGACTGGAGCTGTGATGAAAGGGACTGGCAGCTTCTGTATGAGATGATTTTCTAATGATGGCTGGGGAAGGATTATAGGAGTTTCCAGGGAAAGGGTGGTAGCTGCTTGCTGGCCTCGCTCCACCCTGCAAACTAGAAGTTCCCGCGTTGGACTGTTTGTTATCTGGGATGTTTAGACTGTAACTAGCTCCTGTAAGCTGTACAGGGTTTGATTGATGGTCAATGATTGACGAAACTGCTCCATAATTCCCGCCCGTCTCAGTTTCAATAGCAGTTTCAGTTCGGAGTCCAGTTTTTGTTGGTGACGTGCTGGTGAAGAGGGGATTTTGTTCATTGCGTGGAGCGTACAGTCGTCTCAGGACTTTGTGCATCACTCTGTTGTCCACTTGGGTCGTTATGGGGCTGGCTGAAGGTGGAAAAACAACGTGGACATAAGAAATAATGATTTACTCTCAAAGGCAAATAACTTATGAGACACTCTGATATTTTATGCTCATTTTATACCCTCATTTTAGTTAAATATCACCTGAAATGACTGTCTAGAGGACAAATACTTTACAGATTTGTTTACACAAATTGCTATAAATTTCTCTCTATAAAAAAAAGCTCTTATCTCGCTACGCTTTTGTTAAATTGCCCAGAGAAAGCTTAAAGGGACAGTTCACCCTAAACTCAGAAACACACATTTTTTCCTCTTACCTGTAGTGCTATTTATCAGGCTAGATTGTTTTGGTGTGAGTTACAGTGTTGGAGATATCGGCCTGAAAGATGTCTGCCTTCTCTCAAATATAACAGAACTAGATGACACTCGGTTCGTGGTGCTCAAAGCGCCAAAAATACGTTAGAAAAACTCAACATCGATGTCGGAGCAGTGAGCAGTTTCATATAGGAACTATTTTCTTTCTGCCAAACTACACCCGCAAACTGTGTCACGGAAGGAAGAAGGAAGCGTGCATCGACAATTAGCTCACCTACACTGCGTGTTCAAGGTAGGGGCATTGCGCCGTTATTCCTCTTTTTTCTGTATAAAAAGGTACGATTGCGGAATGGAGGGGACGGAGGGAAATTTAAAAGGCAGCTGGTAGCAGTCAGCAGCTAACTCAAAGGAGAAGAGGAACAGTGGCTGAAAATTTCCGCAAACTGGAAAAAGCAATGAGGTCCAGGAGCTCCTGTGGTATTCATGATTCAGAGCACCTGAGTGAGAGCAGGTTTGAGCTGTTAAGAATATTTGCTGCATCTGGAGCTCACTGTACATTTATGATGTTGATCTGTTCTGTACGACATCTATCGCATGTCTGTTAAAGGGTTTTTTTTGGAGAGTTTGCTGCGAGGGTTCGAGGACAGAGGGATGCCGTATGCTGTAAAGCCCTCTGAGGCAAATTGTGATTTGTGATATTGGGCTTTATAAATAAAACTGAATTGAAAATTAAGAGAAATTTAAGAGACTGTTACCACACTTTGAGCACCACAAGCCGAGTGCCATCTAGTTCCATTATATTAGAGAGAAGGCAGACGTCTCTGTGGCTGATATCTCCAACACTCTGCAGCTCACACCAAAACAACCTAGACTGATAAACAGCACTGCAGGTAAGAGGAGAAATATGTGTTTTTGATTCTGGGGTGAACTGTCCCTTTAATCTCTGCTCAGTCTACACATGCCAACACATGCCTCATGACATTATTCACAGAGCCATTAAGAAACTGCAGACTCCTGCTGGTGCTCACCTCTTGCAGCATCTGAGCACATGATGAACGACATGACAGCTGCACAGACCAGCACAAAGACAAACAAGAGTCTGCAGAAGGGAAAAACAAAAGAGTATTGCTGTAATTTAACTGGAAAAATCACCAAATATGTTCAAACTGTGTGCGCAAAAAGCTTGTGAAAACCGTATTTACCTGTAGAGAGCAGAGTTTCCTGACATGATGGGCTGCGTTCAGGCCTTTAAAATAAAAAGTAGTGCTGATAATCCAGGTGACTCACTGATGTCTGTCTGCTCTGCTGCTGGGTGTGAGTCTGATTGGATGCAATGCTGTTCACCTGGCCTCATGAGCTCACTTCCTGGAGCTGTCTGTGAGGGTTATTTCATGTGAAAATAACCACAATTTCTTCACATGTTCAGCCTCTTTTCCCCAGTTGTGTGTATCTATCTGTGAATACAAGGATATTTTTGCCTCCTTCTTGAGTTTCACTCTGTAAATCTGCTTTTAGTTGTGCTAAAATTGATGCAATGTGCTGTTTTAAATGTATTTTTGTGCACACACAGGCCAAAGATAGCTGTTGCTTTATATTTCCATCATCCAAACACTGACTCAAACAAACTCCCAACAAAAATGCCTCAAAGTGAGTTAAAATCATTTATTTTCTACATAAATATATCACAAATATGTCAAAAATAAAATACATTAATGAAAACAATAAATAAATATCACATATATTCAGTGCATTAAAGGGCTTTAACTGGTCCAGTATGGCAATTCACAGGTTCTCAAGTTGTTTTCAAGCAGCTGCATAGTGGTCATTGTATAAAACAAGCGATCGGAAAGATGAAGAGGCGACTTAAATCATCATCATCAAGTCCATGTTGCGAAGAAGAGGCGTTGAAAATATATATCACATCATCCAGGGTATCCGTAGTTGTAGACTCCTTTAAAACATGTTGCAGGACATCATTGCGAAGTTCCTCAGGTCTTCGTTGTTCATAAAGTCTGTTGAAGAAAAACACGACACATTAGTAAAAATATTTATTCACGAATTTACAGCCAAAGCTTTTTGTTAAGTGTGTTAAGGATACTACAATTACACATAAGGGCCAGCTGTGTTCAGACTATCTTAGGACTACCTAAAACAAGAAGTACACATGACAGATGATTTTATTAAATAATTTAGCCACAAGTTTAACCTGAAACTAAAACCCTTAACTTTGAGCGACATCACTGAGCTAAATGTGACCTTTTGTGTCATTTTTATAGCCTTAAATTAAAACAAAAACATATATTAAAATCCTACTGTTACCAGAAACTGAATATAACTAAGTACATTTACTCAAGTACTACATTTAAAGTAGAATTTTGATACTATTTATTCCACCAAAATTGTACTTTTTGCTCTACTATACTTATTAAACTCCTATAGTTACTTTGATTTTACATTCAAGACATAAAATCCATTTATTAAATATGATGCATTGCTATATTAAAGGTCCCACATGCCATTAAAAGTGATTTACCTTCAAAGATATTATTTGTTACCATGACAAAATGACTAACAGATCTTAACTTGTTTATTTTATTGGGAAAATTACGGAAGGTTTTTTATTTTTTTAGATCCACAAACTTTGTTTTGTTTTGTTTTGTTTTTAAGTTATTTATTTTAACCTAACCTCTCTTGTAAACAATAAAAAAAACAACAGGTTATTATGTTATATTACAGAAATATAATTGAAACCCCCTTAAGCTGAATTAATTACTAATTTATTTATTTATTTTTAAAAACAGCCCCTGTAATTATTTTACTATTAAATTTGCAACTTATTTAGAATATTTATTTGTCTCTCAATGTGTTGTTTTATTTTGTTTACATCCCTATTTTTTAAAAAAAACATATTTATGTACTTTTTTTATATTGTTATAACTGGTCCTGTTTTGTGTTGTCTACTTGTTTGTAGCTGCCATTCTATTAAGTACTTTTATTTGCTGAATAAAGTTTTGTGCAACAAAACACAGTCCTGAAAAAATATGTATTATTGTTATTATTATTATTATTATTATTATTAACAATAATAATAATAATAATAATAATATTCATTAAAAAAAAAAAACTTATTTAGAATATTATTTCGGTTATTATTTGTGTCTCATTGCATTGTTTTTTGTTTTTTGTGTTTTGCTTTAAAAAAAAGTCCAGAAAAGAATATTAATTATTATTATTTAATTTTTTTAAAAACGCATTTAGAATATCATTCAAGCTATTATTTGACTGTCACTGCATTGTTTTATTTTGTGTTCATCACTAATTTTTAAAACGTTGATGTACTATCCATCAGGTACTTTTTTCTTTCTTTTGCTCAATAAAATTTTGTGCCAAAAAAAAAGAATTGTGCAACAAAACGAAAATTATTTCTTATCATTATTTTTATTTTATTAATTTCAACTTATTTTGAATATTATTTAGGCTATACTTTAT
The DNA here is from genome assembly GCA_026686955.1 of Epinephelus cyanopodus. NCBI lineage: Eukaryota > Metazoa > Chordata > Actinopteri > Perciformes > Serranidae > Epinephelus > Epinephelus cyanopodus. Next base: position 9,038,315 of record CM048934.1, read on the forward strand.
CTTTCATTGCATTGCTTTATTTTGTCATTTTCTTTAAAAAAAATACTTTTTTATGTTGTGATCAGCTCTCAGTATTGTGTTGTGTCCTTGTTTGTGCCTGACTTGATAAGTGCATTTATTTTTATTTTTACTAAACAAAGTTCTGTGCTTTTTTTTTTTTTTTTTTTTTTTAAAGAGGACAGCTCATTAAGTATTAGTAAAAATATATTTTTTTTAAATGTCTGCACACAACAATAACGTGTGTGTGCAAATTATCTTTTGTGCCTAAGATACAAAGAAAAAACAACATATTTCGGTACTTTAAAGGCTCCATACAACACTCTGAAATGAGCCGTTTTACTTAGCAGGTTAAGTGCTTTTACTTTAGATACATTAAGTTCACTTTGCTGTTAATATTTATGTACTTTTACTCAAGTATAATTTAAATTGTAGTATTTTTCAATGGGTGTGGTTTGAGTGACAGGTCTCGTTCCATTCCACCCTGACACTTGGCCTCCACCAAACCCCGTTAACAAACTGGTCATTTTAAGAACTCGCGGATGTTTTGTCCCACTGACACATTTCACTTCACCAACAGTGTTTAAACTTACGTAATTACAAACACCACAAGTAACTGTCTACTTACTTTCTCTGTCCCCCCGCTGTGAGTTTTTCCCGATAATCAGCCTCCAAACTTTCCAACAGGACCGCCGGAGCCTCCCGCCTCTGGAGCCCGAGGAGAAGTCGCTCTCCTCGGCTACGAGATCGTACAGCTCCTCGGTGTCGTCACAGCTGTTCTGATCGTGACTCTTCGCCTCCTCTGTGTCCTTCTCCTCCTCCTCCTCCTCCTCCTCCTCCTCCTCTCTGTCGAGGACTCCTGAGAGCAACAGCTCCTCCAGGACGCCCTCGTCCACCCTCAGCTCGGCTCTCACCTTCCTCTCCCCGGAGATGGTGGTGGTGTGTCGGCACAGCGGGCAGACGATGACTCGTCCCGCTCCCTCACGCTCCTGGTCGGCCGCCCGGGGTCGAGCCAGGGCCCGGAGGCAGCTCTCACAGAAGCTGTGGTGGCAGTGGAGCTTCCGGGGACACCGCAGACCTGCGTTATAGGTCTGGTAACAAATTCCGCACTCATGCTCTGCGCACATGTTTCTGTCTGTCTGTCAGTTATCAAGGATTGAATGAGGTGAGACTCGTGAGCTGTCCAGACTTATACCTCAGGGTGTGAGGAAGTGCGTGGGAGGAGAGAAACTTGTGCCGGAGCCAAATAAACATGTGAGTCATCGTCAAGCTCAAAATACTTCTGATGCAATGACAGCTGAAGGACCAACACATGACACATAAGGAGTAAAGGGGTTTTCACACAATGACTAACTGTGAAATACAGGCCACAATCACAACAGGTGCAAGTTGATGCAAGACAACATGTTTCTCGGATCATGGCTACATGTTGTGACTGTTTACGCTCAAACAGCTTTAAGCAAAAGTCCACTGTGTCGAATTTTTTAGGCAAAAAGTGGCAGAAATAGAAAATATATAATAGGCATTAATAAGTATGATTTCTGTAGTTTCTAATCACCTGAATCAAGTTTTGCGTAACCTTAGGCTGAGGCTAAGTCCTCGTCTACGAAGTCTGCACATAGATTTTAGTCATAGCTATACCAGATGCCAAGATGGCGCGCAAAAAAGTTGCTTTAGCTCCTGGGTTTACTTGTAGCCCACTGAACAGAGTGCTCCAGGGATGACGTTTCTCTGTTGGCCGACTCGGACGCTAACATTGCGCCGATTCCCTCGTCAAAAACCCTACGAGGTTTTTCCACTGGATTTTGGATTATTGCCGAAAATAAGTTTTGTGCGAAACGTTTACGATGCTTACATGTTTTGTTCAGCGAGATAGTGACTACTGAAGCCGAAATGAAATCGCCAGAAGCAAAATGCTAACATTAGGCTAATGAACTACATCATGGTCACTGTAACCAGGCTGTAAAACCGTGTTTGGCACGGTTTGGCGTGATGTCGTTCTGTAGTCTCATTTAGCCACTTGCTAGCAACCGTCTTTTTTAAGACACATCAAAGCTTCAGAGTTCATAAGTGGGGTCTTTACTGGAATATTTTATGTCGTAGAATGAAACGCACTTGTCTAGCGCCTTTCTAGTCACCTGACCGCTCAAAGCGCTTTTTATACTGTGGGTCACATTCACACATTCACACACTGGTGGCCGAGGCTACCAGAAAAAGTTGCATTTTCAGTATGTTGCCTAAGGATACTTCGACATGCTGATTGGAGGAGCCGGGGATCAAATCGTCGATCTTCCGATTAGTGAACAACCTGTTCTACCTCTGAGCCACAGCCACCACGTTCGTCAACAGATGAGTACACAAAGTTATCACACTTTTACTGAAAGATCTGTACTTCCTCCGCCGCTGCATTAGCTTAAAATCACGTGTTGACAGCCCCTATTTAAACCGATCTCCAGAGCTACGACTCGACTCGGTGACATCTGTTCGGCCATTGTCTTTACAATGACGATATTGTCAAACCCCGTTCAAAAAACCCTTTGACTTTGAGACGAGGGAATCATGAAGTGCTAAAATGCTAAGCCATTCCTGGGGCACTCTATATTTGCAGTAGTGTTTCCCGCTAAAAACCTCTTGAACGTCTGGATCTGAAATGATCAGAGAAAGAAGGTGAGCAGACATTAGCAGGTGCTAGACTAGCAGCCCTGGTTTCGTCTCCATTCAGTGTTTTTACTAGTTTAAATCACCGGGTCCATTTGTTTTGTAGAGGTAGAGACCTCTGTGGATAATTCGGCTCCCAGGAAAAGCCTCCTGAGCAATGAGCACTGAAGGAATCCTAACCGGGAGAAGTTTTAGTTTGTTGTAATCTACAATCCTCACTGATAGATTCCCTCTAAATCTCACTCACTGCTCCTCTAACATTCGGTCAGAAACAGTGTGAGGGCTTTTTCTCAGATTTCCCCTATTTAATCTCACTTAAAGTGTTACCTCACCTCCACACCCTCACTGACACTCCTGTGTGTGTGTGTGTGTGTGTTGTGTGTGTGAAGTGACGTCAGCTGCTCCATGGTAATCCCCAAACAATTCTCCTATCGGCTGTCACAGGATAAAGTCCTTTCATGGAGACTTCCGCTGAAATCTGAGCCAACAATCACAGGGCTGTACAAGCTCTGTGTGTGTGTGTGTGTGTGTGTGTGTGTGTGTGTGTGTGTGTGTGTGTGTGCGTGCGCGTGATACAATCTTTCATCAACTGTTGCCTTCAGCATTACAGTAAGGGCCTGGCCAGCAACTGTACAATGACTAACAGAAAACTTTTCCCAAAACTGAGAATATACAAAAAAAAATTGTCTCCAGCTCCAAAGAAACCTTCAAGAAAACATTTACTCGACTCTTTAGCAAGTGTGTGTTTTTAAGAACATAACTGTAGTCTTTCTGTAGCTACAGCAGGGTATTTATTTCATTACTGACACCAGATGAGCTCAGTCAGCTCTTCCACAGTGAAAAGTTGTTTTGGCTCTGAGCTACAATTTATTTTTTATTTGGATTAAAGGCAGTACGAGTGACAAATCTAGACTTCGATATGGATCGTCAACATTAAAGAAAATAACTTCTTGTCATACTTGCTGAAACGGTCACTACATCCTTAAAAAATCAGTCACAGAGTTTCCACCTGACGACAGTATAAAGGGGCTAAGCAAATACCCTTTATAAAGTATCCCATTAATCAGCTTTGGACGCTGCAGCGAAAATCAACTTAATAACTGTATCACACAGTTCAGTCAGACTGAAAATAGCAGAGTAGGCGTCTAACGTGTCCGTACAGGACGAGCTGCGTACGAGGAGATCAATCAGGGAGCAACAAATGCAGTGCAACATGTCGATGACTCACCTGACTAAATATATCTGTAACTAACTCACCTGTTTACACCACATGCTGAACATACACACATTAACTGTCCCGTCCCTGCAACTTGTAGTGTTTTTTGTAACTTGTGTTAACCTGAGTGTGAATGTGTAACTGTTTTAACCTTTAATGTCCACCCTAAGAAAAGTTATTTATTTGCTTTTTCATTTCTTTTGCGCTATAATGACAAAAATCAATGTTTTTTCTTTCTTTCTTTTTTTTTAACAGAATGTAGAATATATTTTCCTTCATGGTAATGGTAAAACAGAAAGAAAGAAATCAAATTACATACCATGTACTGTTATAATATTTTTAATAGAAGAAGAAGAAGATATACTTTATTAATGCCAGAGGGGAAATTTTGTCTCTCCCGAGCAGTTGCAAACTGACGCCTCTTTCACCACCAGTCCACACTCCATATTTCTTCAATAGGGACTTGAACCGACAACCCTCCAAGTCCCTATGACTGAGCCACTGCCGCCACAATATGTTAATATACCAGCATATCCCAATTGTTACCATGGAATTAGCAATATTACCACTACTAGTATTATTTCCACGTATGTATTCTAGATAGTTCCCATTACAGTACTTTGAAAACATCCCAGAAATGGTGAAAAAAATTATAATGATACAATTTTTTTCCTCATCAAATATGTAATGTAATAACATTAAATATATGGTATTAACAACAGTAAATATTTATCCTTCTTTATGTCCTAAAAGTTGTACATTTATTATCTTAGCATCACTTCTTTTGCCATAAAATAACAACTCAACCATTTGAGCATGGCTTGAGACATTAAATTAAATATATTATTTAACAACAATGAACGACAGCATTAGACAACAGTAGCTCAATTTCACTAGCTTTACCATAAAAGGCCGACTCATTTTTTGACAAAGCACATTTTTAAAAATGTATTTTACCTTTTTTTATACTTTATTTTTTTGTATAAAGTTACAAAAATCTGTTCAGTTGACCTCTGAAACTATAACATGTCGAGTAAACGTGTCCACCACACAGACACACAGAGCAATGATGTCTCGGGGCGAACTGAAGAGGTGATCTGTTCAAAGACACAGTGACATCTAGTGGATTTCTTTAATATGCCGAAACTGAATGGTAGAGATAGCTCAATCAGGTTGGGTTAAATTCAACATCTTCTTCTTTAAGATATAGTGACTCAAAGTGTGCTCCACCATACAGCTGAGCAGGACATTAAATTAAGTATGTGATTTTTTTTTAAGTATCAACTTTAAAAAAACTTTAGAAAAATGTCAGGATGTTCATAATTACACCGCAATCCACACTCTGCTATTTTAAAACAGTCACGCTGACTGTGTGGAAGTGTAATAACATAACATGTAAGCAGACTAGAGTGAGCAGACTCTGTCATTTTCTGTGTCCTGGTTACCTTCACATCACCAGGGGTTTAATTACTGCTGAGCAAACCGCACGGAGATGCCTCATGGGGGACGAGACAGAGAGACGAGGGACGAGCAAAATCAGGTGAGACGGAGCGAAAACAGAAGGCTGCCAGTAAGACCAGCTCCAGCTCCAGCTGCAGCTGCAGGGTACTCAGAGTGGGTTTTATGTGCACACAGAAGACGGAGGATGAGATCTGTACCGACATGAGAAGGAGTATGAGCTGTGAGAGGGGAAGTACCGGGGTCGGAGGCGGGAATCAAAGCGTGCTCTGATCAAAGGGGTGTGCGGTGGGTAAGTGGCTCTCTTATCTTCTGGGGTGTGAGGATGGATCGCTGCCAGTTTCCCTCTGAGTAATCTCTCTGAATCTGGTGGCCTACATAGATACAAGAGACACTTGTTTGCCATCACATGTACTGTGATTTTTGAATACAGCAAAACACTTATTGTTGGTGTAAATTACATTTTGCTCTATAAATTTGTGGCAGACTTATGAAAGCAAAGGTTTCATGTGTTGCCAGGGACAAATTCAAAGGAGACGCCAACTGCTAAGCAACAATCCCCCATGAGTGCACTTGGGTTGCCTTGTGAGCAGCAAACAAAAGTGTCAGTAAAGAAAATCTAATCTCCTGTTTCATAAAAAGGCAGCAACAAGTTCCAAAATGGAGAAAGTTATTTATGAACTGAAGTCATTGGGGTCTCACACAAGTCATACAATATAATCCAAGTCTCATTCATCCAGTCGTACACATAAGACCGAAAGACAGACCTTTCAACTGGGGAACTGAATGGAAAGTGAAATTTAATCGATGCCCTCTTCACAGCCAGACGCCCCTGACAAAAACCACCACTTGGTCTATCGCTGCCTTGATCAGTCAGTTTGTTTGTCGTACCTGGGTTCAGACTGCACAACATCTTTGTCTGTTTCGACAGTGATGTTGTCAGATAAGGTGATTGTTGAGTCATATTCATTGAGTCATATCAGGAAATATCACAAAGGCTGTGGTGTTGTTGACGTACAGTTGTCTACGGCAACAGATCGCTGTGTGTTCCTATTGGTCAAAGTGACAGCTGTGACGGGAGCAGTCATGAACGACAGAAAGACAATCAAACATGCCAGACTTTCTGTTGCCGTGGCGTCGGTTGACGTCTACTATGATTACACGATCATGTACGATGTTGTGTAGCCTGAACCCAGTGTTATTGTTTGACTTTGGTGTTTTAGAGGTTAGCTGTCTTTCTCCACCTTGTAAAAGAGGATGTCCCTAAAATCTTCTCTTCTTTTGTCAAGTGAGGCGGAGAACAAGGTCATAATCGTCATATGATCTTGAATCTTTTTTCTTTTTGCGTAAAATTAGCTGGGGAAAAAAGTGGATATGTCACTGTCAGTTATCGTCCAAATGAGTTGTTACCTATCAGCAAATTGAATATCGCAAATAAAATCCGCTATCGTGCATCCCTACGACCAGGTTGTATCCAGAAAAAAGGTCATGGTTTGGGTTAAAATAAGCACATTTGTTTCCTGACATGATGAATCAATGTCAAGCTTTGGTTTCACATGGGACGCTTCGCCTGTCCACCACCCTGACCACCTCTGTGCGCAGACTTCTCCATCTTTACACTATGCTACGTCACCCGATTCCCTCTTGCTTCTGTCATAATTACTATGACCACTAGAGGTCGCTGCCTAACAATCAACATGACCATTTAATGGGCTGATAACGGTTGTCTACACCTAGGCTACTAGCGTGTGTAGCAGGTCCCTTCTAACCCATATCTATAGGTCTTTTTAGCATGGAGGAAGCTTTTCGAAGGTCCAAGTTCTGTGATCCTCCCTTTTTGTTGGTTCCATACCGCAAGTACCACAAACGATCATAGCTCTTAGAGCGCTGTTTGGAGCATAGATTTCAGCGTAGACACTCCCCCAACTCAAGAGGCACCATGTGTGACATAAGTGTACCGATTGGTCAAACAAAGCCAATGCAGCATCAGCAACTGGCATTCTTGAAAACCTGTTAGCCGTGTAAATTACAGACAACACAAAACACAGACAACAGTGCGTAATTACAGTTTAAAAAAAAAAAAAAAAAAAAAGACACGGACAAATGGACTGACAATGAAGTCTGGGCTTCTCTGAGCATATATGTGACAATGGAAATGCGTCACGATCTCATCACAATGACTTGTCAAAGCAAAAGTGTCGTTGCTGTACCAACTGTTGGACGGCTTACAGTACGCAACTTTAATGTTCCTATTGGTGGTGCGAATGCAGCCAGAATAAAAGCCCCAAAAGCTCTTGGGGCTGATTACCTGACACCGGTCTTATTCTAAAAGTCATCGAAATCCGGCGCTCAGCAGCGTCATCGGGGAAATGCGTCGGGACAAGAACGAATGTTAAGGTGGCGAAAGTCTGAGTAGGGCGGGTAGGAAGGGCGATGAATGGGTCCAGCAAACCTGGACTTTCACCTGGGAGAGTGGTGGTTGCGTCCCGTAAGATTCTAAAGCCAAACCCTGTTCTTTTTTCCTAAACCCAACCACGTGCATTAGTTGTTGGAGGAGCAAACGTCCCAGAACGTCAGCAACCAACACACCCAGGATACCTGGGTCGTATCTGGACGTGGAAAGTCCATGACCAAACGCTGATATGTGACAAAGTCGGCGTGAGCAGATGCTTATATCTTTCAAACTCCATGCTGTCAGTTTGTAACTCAATCTTACCTTTTAAACTTTTCGCAGGTCTAAGCCAAGATAACCGAGAGATTACATGAGTGGTTAAATGGATGAATGCTATGACTCATGTGCTGAGGAATCTGTTCATAAAACTTCGAAGAAACCGAGCGGCATCCCAGGGAGAGCAGATCCTGGCATTTAAAGGCCACAGAAGCCTCTGGGGTTCTCTCAGCTCAACTTGTTTTCTCTCCACAGATTGTACCATCCCCTGTTAAAGATTCATCCACAAGTTGCATCTCGCCATCACTGACTGAGCACCCGAGCCAGTCCACTCACCCTCCCCCCATGACAGGGGATGTTGTCCCAGCTCCCCAGCAGGGGGACCCAGCTGCTGCAGCACCCAGCCTCAGCACCGCCCCTGGGGAGCCCATGGATGTGGAGTGTCCCATCTGCTACCAAGAGTACAACCAGTACAACAAATGTCCCCGGATGCTGGAGTGCCTCCATGTTTTCTGCACCGAGTGCCTCCAGAGGATCCAGCTCTGCCCCTGCGAGCCCCCCGACCCCCACAGCCCACCAGCCATCCCCTGCCCCCTCTGCCGCCACCTCACCCCTCTGGAGAGCGGCGACGCCCTCTCCTTACCCTGCAACTCCCGCATCCTGGCCAGGCTGCCCCCCGTGGCCTTCCGCCTGCCTGTAACCATGGGGACACACCTGACCACGGTCACCCAGAGAGTGGTGCTCTCTCTGGAGGGCGACAGCAGCGACGCCCGCTTCATCATCCTGCCCACCGTCAGCCTGCGGGTGCAGCAGATGCACCCGGACAGGCCTTACGGCGCGGCGCCCGGCCTGGTGGGTGAGGAGGAGGTGATGGAGCAGAGCAAGAAGACGCTGTTCTTTGTGCAGCTGCTGGCTGTCACCTTCTGGGTGCTGTTTGTCATCACCTGCGTGGTCGGGGTGGTGTTTGGGCCACATTTCCTAAACAGGAAATTTTAATAGTTTCAAATGTAATAGCCATTGACACGGAAAACACTGTAAAAAGTAGGTTGACACATTAATTTTTTTTAGATAATATAAAGCACAAATTGTTTTTCAATTATATTTTTATGGAAATATTTTAATTAAATTCTACTTTTATTTATATAATACCACCACTTGCACCAGTCCTCACTCACTGTCCTGCCCATTTCTTGTGCTGCCATTCATGATACACTGATAAAGAGCTCCATCTAGTGGTTCATGTGGAAATAGAATTAAATAAAAGCATTAAAAACTAAAGGTTTCATGAAGTTTTCTCTCTGTACCTGTTTGATAATGTTATTGCACAGCTGATAAATGTCCTGCAGATTATTACTTGTAATAATTTCTGTCTTTTGCCCCTTTTTAAAAATTAAATATTCTGTTATTCCAACAGGAAATATGTCCTGGGCCTTGGGGGCCTAATTTTTGTGGGTCCCTATTGAGCACTAATTTGTTGTAATTGGGTGAAACTAAAATATTTTTTAAATATTTACAGTGCAGATTTTGATACAGGGCCCCAAACCAAGACATGTAATAATGAATGGCATGTCTTAAGGCCTATTATTTGACATTATGGTACATACATGGTGATATATTGGTGCATTATCTATTGTACTTTTTTTAAATTGCAGTTAGTAGTTGTAGTTATAGATGTTTTAAGGATCTTAATGAAGTATGCTTCATTGTCAGATTGAGTTTAAACACCTAGTGAATGGTCAGATTAATATTTATCAGATGTTATTGCGTTAATGATGTCACAGCCTGACAGATGAGTATAGCACTTCATTTTACTTTTATTAACAGAATTTGAAAGCAGGATGTGAAATATTCGTAATCATTCGCGTTGTTCTCATGATTATTTAATTTTTTTCCACCTCAGTATTATATCTCAAGGTTCAATGTATGAATCTATAAAATCATAGAAACATAAATGTCTTAATTCGATAAAACCATAGATAAAACCAACATAAAACTAGATTTCTGAGTTTTAAGGAGAGTATGAGGAGCAGTTGTTGTAAGGCAGTCAGGAAATTGCCTAAAATTTACAGAAATTCATATTTTCGATCACAGATATCTTGGTTACAAACTAAATGTGATTTTATCCAATAAGTGGCCCACAAGCTGTAGCATTGTGTTGTATGGAAGGAAATATAACGAGAATATGATGAATACCTTAAAGCTTCATTAATAGCCTGGGCTATCCGACAACATCAGGGCTATATTTGGGACAGGCGTCTATATGTGACAAAAATGAAACTACAACCACACCTGATGTTTAATTGAGACAGGTGTTTATTAAATTGTATAAAATGTGTAGCCACACCAGGCAAGTAAAAGGGACTAGGCTTTGATCTAGTAAAGTCGTTAACTACTGAAAAAGCTACTGAATGTGGTTAATAATTTAATTACATGTATTTAACGACTGTCACCAAACGTTAATGCATTAATAATAATAATCCTGTGATATATATGATTGTAAAATGGCTCATTCTGCATAATGTGTTCTGATAAGATAAGATAAGACTGGGAAATTCAGCCTTTATGGCAGCTCAAGAATCAGAGGAAAATAATTATGTACTGAGTGATGAATAGAGATGAAAATACGACAAAATTACAGATCAGATAAAATAATAAATAAAAAACGTATAATATAAACTATATCCATGTGTCATTTTCACAGATACTGGATCTTCATTGTTGATTGTTATACACACGTGTTTATAATGGGGAAAAATATACAGATAGACAGATAGATAGAGAGTATTTGTAATGTGTGTAATGTGTGCATACTTATGTAATACATACTATCATTATGGTGCCACTAATTCTACTTTTTACTATATAGTTGTATATATAAAACAACAAGGATAACAATAAAAAGTAAAACACTTAAAATATCAAATTTTTTCACCAGTTCTGAGATGTGTGCAAAGTTTCATGAGTTTTCGGGTATGTTAAGGTTCCCAAAAAGGCAATTCATTTGGAGGAATACTACTACTACTACTACTAATAATAATAATAAATCCTTGCATTTCAATAGGGTCCTCGCCGCTAGGTGCTCGGCCCCTAATAAGAATAAAAATATATCATGATTTACTCGTGTTAATAACTGTATCTGCACAGGAGCTTATTACAAAAGCTTTTAAATAAATATAAAGGAGAAAAAAGGGCAATGCGTGACAATGACAGTCTGTGTAATATAATTAAGTGTGTATTATAATGAATAATGTATAAATAGGGTGTAGGATAAACGGGAAATCACCATAACATCCTGTATTTCTATTTCCAGCGACCATATATTGCTATTTTTTTTTTTTTTTTTACTTTTTATTTATGCTGTGCAATTCATACCTTCATCTTTTCACAAATAAGCATTTCGCATTTCTCTTTAACTTTGTATGAATTTAAGTAAAGAAAAAAAACAACGATACAATAAATCAAATACCCAGTACTAAAAAACAAACAAACAAAAACAAAAAGAAAAGAAAAACAAAACAGAAAAAAAACTAAACTAAATATACAGTAAGTGTGCAAGCGACAAAGATATAACCATTTTATGTTTTTCGTACAATTTCTTTTTGGCATTAATAAGAATCTTGAGCTCTGCATTGACATCCAAGGTGACCATAATTCCATAAAAAATTCAGTTTTCAGCTGAATTTTAGCTGTAATCTTTTCCATAATATATACCTCATTCACCTTTTGTTGCCATTGTTTTATGTTGGGGGGGTTGTGGCTGCAACCATAATACGTAATAGTTTTTTTGGCTATTAAAAGCAGGGTCCTCAGTTTTCTTTTTCCCCATTTGGAGTCCTGAAGGGAAGCCCAAAATAAACAACTTTGGATCAAGTTTTAATTCAAGCTCTATTATCCTTTTAACATCGTCCCAGTACTCCTGCAATTTTGGACAGGCCCACATTATATGTGAGAGTGCTGATGAAACGCCATATTTTGCTGTTATAACTGGAGTTCTGAAATATCTGTTTTTAATCTTCCAGTCAAATTCCCTCCAATTTGGGCTATTTGTTAATTTTAATGATTATTTGTTTGCTCAGTTTTAAATAAAGCTTTGATTTATATATTATTAATGGCGTATACTTACACTGTAGTTTGACCACTTTTAATTGAGTAAAATGTCGTTTTTTATTGTTTCTAAGTGATGATAAATTAAATATGTTGGGGGGGGGGGGTGGAGGGTTGCTGGAAGAGTGCGTAGCAAAAGTGGGGGTGCGTGATGACGTCACACGCCGCGTTGGCTCGCGGAAAGTGGAGAAAAGTTTCGGACCCCCCCCCTCCGCTGTATGTTTTTGTTGGGGGAAAAGTTGTCGGTGTGAATGTAGCGTGTCTTTCGGCCCCGTCGGTAACAATGCGGGGGAGCGCGACGCCTTATCGGTTTTAAAACGTCCGACGCTAATCTTCTTCTCGAGCGGCGACGGCGCGTTAAACGTCCTCCGGCTCCGGACCGACAAAAAAAATCTCAGTGGCCATCATCGTTTCACCTCTGCCGTCTCGTTAGCCACCTAGCTAGCTAACCAAGCTAAGCTAACTCCCCAACAAAGTTAACGCTACCTCGCCTCGCAGCCTGTGTGGGGCAAAAAAAAAACCCCAATCGCTGAGATGGCGGAAACCAAAATAATTTATCACATCGACGAAGAGGAGACGCCGTACTTAGTGAAGATACCCATCGCTGCTGAAAATATCACTTTGCTGGATTTTAAGCAGGTCCTCAACAAGCCAAACTACAAATTCTTCTTCAAGTCTATGGACCAGGACTTCGGGTGAGCTTTTTTTTCCTGCAGTAGAAGAAGAGCTTTGTGGTTTGCATGCAAAATAAACACTGTTTAAAAGCTGCTTTAAGTTGCTACCAATAAGTAACAACGTCCTCTTAATGTGCTTTATTTTCTTATTAACTTCCCACCACTTTGTTAATTAATGCAGCCTGTAATGAAACGCATGCCTCCGCCGTGTCAAAAAGCCGTGCAATCCTATCTTGTGACCGGCTGTCGTGTATTTGTCACAGGAAATAACTTATGGCACAGGCGTGATCAACTTGAATGAAGGTCTCCATTGAAGGCAGCACATCCCCAATCAGAATCTGCACAAGTTATAATGGCTTGTGATGAATATCCAAGTGGCTGTGTATTGTCAATACTGAGGGTTTGTAGGCTGGGACATTTCTCAGAAAACATCATCATTACAATGGGAGGCATTCCCTGTCCCTGCTGCTTTTCTTTGCCCTAATCCTCATCCCTCCCTCCCTCCTTCAGTCCATCATCTTGTGAAATCCTCGCCTTTTCTTTCTCTCGGGACTGAAGCCAGGGTTTTGTCTCCCCTCTTTAACACTTTGGCCTGCCAGCCATCCTTTCATTCCCCTGGCTTCCTCGCTTCCTCTCCCCCCCTTTTCTCCCAATCCACTCCTCCAGAAAAGTCTCCTCTCCTCTATCAATTAATCTTTTTTTTCTTTCTTTGTAGCTGCTGTGCATTTTTCCTGCAGAGGAATGCATGTTTGTGGTTTATTCACCCAGTGAGACCCTTAGGGCTTCTGTTAAATGCATTGTAGTCTTGGATGAGTATTAAAGCTGGGCTATTTGCCTCTTTTCCTCTTTGGATGGCACCGTCGGAGTCCGTGCCAAGGGAGCTGCAGTATCAGCTCAAACACTAAGATGGGATGGATGAGATGGCTTTTCATTGGGCCGTCACAGCGCTGGCAGGCTCGAGCTGCCCCTCCAGTGCAAATCATTTGAATATTAATAGCAGCGACATCAATAACTTGTACAGAAAATCAGTCGTGAGCGCCCCTTTGAAAACACTCTGGTATTTGCTTGTTGAAATGATTAGTTGAGTAACCAACCACAAAAATGTGTTGATCACCATTTTGATAACTTCAGCTATTTAAAGGGCTCCAACTAACGATTATTTCCATGGCAGATTCATCTGTTAGATAATTTCTTGATTTATTAATGAGTTGTTTAAAAATGTCAGAAAGTGTTTCCCAAAGCCCAAGATGACGTCCTCGTATGTCTTGTTTTGTCACCAGCTCAGCTTTCTGTCATGTAGGAGTAAAGAAACCAGAAAATATTCTCATTTAAGAAGCTGGAGTCGAATAGTTTTTTTCAGTCTGATTCATCAGTTATCAAATAGGTTTGTGGTTAATTCTATTAAATAGATTAAAATAGATGACAACAAATCCATCATTCGTCGCAGCTCTAGTTATTTGTAAAGTAAAAATGCAGTTTCCCAGACAAGTTGAGCTTCTTGCAGTTAATTCTTGGTAACACTATGTAAGCAAAGTTATCACATGACATCACTTTGGGCTCTGGGAGCTTGTGTTTGGCTCCTGCTATACTCCTGACAGTTTGTAGACTCAGTTTTTAACCATTTCATAACAACAAATACGCAGTAAATAATGATCATTAGTAGCCCTAAAGAGGACATCTCTGTAGCCGGGGCTGGGTGATGTGGAGAAAATGGAATATACCAATATTTTTGCAACAGTATTGTAGGGTTGATTTTTGGTGCTTTTTACAAGATGTTTACACATTTCGAAAAGACAAATAAAACATTGATTTACTGTAATGCAGCCGTCCACGCTGCCTCCATTTTAGCCTTCACTACAATGCAAAAACAACTCCAAACGCTCGCTAACTGTCTTCTGCAGTCTCCCCTCATTACAAGTAGTAAAGTGTACAGGCTAACGTTACCTTTTCCAGAACACCTACAGGACATCTCGTCACCTTTTGATTCCTCGTTGATATAAGGACAACAGAGTGTACGCAAAGATACTTTCTATTCCTCGACAACAGTCCCATTTTGGAAAGTGTCCCACTATCTGTTTGAACGGGTCCGATTTTGCAGACACATAGGTCAGCCAACATTGGGTACCGCAGATGGCTCCATTCGTCCATTTAGTGGTCCGGATAGTTGAGGTTTTTTGAAGGCAGGTTGTATGAGATACTTACCCATAGTCAGTGTATCACGTATAGTAGATGTCAGTCAGTACGCCCTCAGTTTGGAAAGGTGGCAAGAGTGCCGAATTTATCCACTTAAAAAAAGTCCTACCCAAAACAATCTTTAACACATTAAATGTACGCTAGATTGAGAGTATTTTCACCGTTTTACCTTTCTGTCAGATAGCCTTTTTTGATGAAGCAGCCGTTAATGCCTTCAGTTCCCCATCTATGCTCTCGTCAAAGCCACCAGACTCCATTGGCAGCAGTTTTACCTCGCTGAACACAGGAGCTGCTGGTCCACCGCTGTTTCCATTAGTTAGTTTTTGTTATTGTGTGACTTTGGTGAATCCGATCTAACCTGTCTAAACGCCAAAGTCACACAATAACACAAGAAAAATACCAAATCGAGGCAGCAGTAGGCGAGTAAACTCCAGTGTTCAGCGATATTAAATTATTGTTTTTCCCACTGGAGTCTAGCTTTGAAGAAAGCAATGTGACAGCTTCAGTTTTGCAAGTGACAATACTCGCAACATGGCGTACACTCCACAGCAGTACACTACTTAGCTTCTGTGTAGTACTCCTGTCTGCCTGTGTAATACGCTGACTATGAATACGTTTTCCAGTAAAACCCCACTTTAAAAAACTGGAATTATCCCTTTGTGTGTGAAGTAGACATTAGTCCAAGTAGTGCAAAGAAACAAACCTCCAATTTAGTGACCTAGAACTGAGTTAACTTGAGGACGAGAGGCCAAAACATTGAGGAAAATATCCACGTTAGGTGTTCCTAATAAACTGGCAACTGTGCGTGTACAGCTAATAACTGGAAGCTATTACCTGCACTATTTATGGGCACGGTAATGTTGTAGAGCTCTTCATTTTGCACTCTAATAGTCTCAGTTATTTATTTTAAGCTTAACTAACCTCACCACAATCACCAGTGTGATTTCCAAGTTAGCTTTCACATTAAGAGCTTGTGTCTGCGTAACTGGACAAGACATGTTTGACTCCGTGTGCTTGCAAGCGAGTACACAATTTGGGTGTTTTTCCAAAGGCAAAAAAAAAAAAAATCCTCATCTCAAAAAACCCCCCCAAAAACTCAAGCCACCCACGCCAAACTTTCCCAGCCGAGCGAGGAAAACTTTCAAAGCGAGTATCGCATAAAAAAATCTTAATTCAAATTGTGCACCCTGGCATCATGCTCGCTCATTTGAATAACTCCAACTGAGTTCAGATGAAATGTTTCAAACCTAGCTCGGAGTCAGCTGTCCAATCAAAGCAGGGACGTTTTTTTTTTCTCCCCCCTCTCTCTGGCGACCCAGGAGAGGAGTGTGTAATAGTGTGTGTTTTCATTTGCCCTGGTACGAGGCCAGCTGTCGAGCAGAGCTGTGTGTGTGGCAGTGGGGGAGATCCACGCAGCAGAGCAGGCCAGGGCCGGTGCTGGAAACCTGGGGCTGGACACGGGCCATTTGCTGGGTGTCTGGGGAGAAGAAAGGGGAGAAAGAGCGGCGTGGTGTTCGCTCAGAGTTATTAGATATTCTTCTGTGTACGCCTGCTGGTAAGGGAGATCAGGCGGCTGTGTAAGGAAGATTAATTGTAAGAAAGGCGATGCTGTGCCGGGCGTGAGGAATTTGATGGCAGCAAGGGACTGTGGGGGTGAAGAACCTCAGGTTGCATTAAACCCAACAGGACGCCGCATATTTCAGGGTTGTTTGTGCATCATTCGAGGCATTTTAGAGTGTGTGTGAAATAACTCTCGACTGTGGTCACTTGTTTGTTTGGAGGGCCGAGGAATGAAGACAATTACACTCTCAGGAGAAGAATGTTGCATCTGTTCATTTGCTGTCGAGATGCAGTTTCTCGCAGCGTGAGGGGGAAACGGTTAAAAGGTAACCTCAGTGTTTTTCAACCTGGGAGACAAGGCGGGTTGAAATTAGTCCACTCGGGGCATTTGTGCAACGTCTATTTACATCCATTAAAAGTGCTTGTTTTTGCCACTGACAGGATCATATTGTTTCATAAGTGTCTGACACCATTACGGAAAGGATCCCTGCAGAGACAGACCTTTTTGTCCTTTTTGCTGAACCAAAAACACGCCCCCAAACCGCTATTGCCAGACCCACCAGGCTCCATTTAAATAAACATTGATTTTGCTTCTGTCCACTTTGAATGAAGTGTGTTTTACGATGATAAAATATCTGTTTATTTAAAGATAAATGCATTAAAATGTGTCATTTAGTTTCCTCACCTGTCAGTTGCATCATACCTCAGAAACTGTCATACATCGACTTTTTATTCAGTTTTAAGCCACGTTTTTAAAATGCCGTGCCAAACAGTGTCACTGAAACACCGATTTTAAACATGACACTGTTTTATTGAGTGTTTTCACCAGTTTAAGACACTGGGTCTGTTTGTTTTGGAGAGGAGACGTCTGTGGATAATTCAACCAGAGAAATCTGTAATTTAAATCAAGGATACAGTCTGTGTTATTTAATTCACTCTCCAGTCAGTTGCATCATATCCGCTTTGTGTTGTCTGCCCAAAAACTGTCATGAATTGTTTTTCTTCAGTTTTAAGTCGCATTTTTATCATGCAATTTTTAGATTTTGGTCATTCCTCATTAAATGTTTTAACCGGATGAAGGGTTTTACTCATTGGACGTCTGGATCTGAAATTATTAGAAAAACAAGCAGCAGCTCGGCTTCAGCCCCTGCTGTGCCAAACAGTGTCAGTGAAACACATAACACTCAGTATGTTTACATGCAGCTTGAGAAAATCTAATTATTGGCTTAGTCCGACTGAAACTAGACTTTTAAATGCATGCAAACTGCTTAGTCCAATTGTAAACGGCTTAGTCCGACTGAAACCGGACTTTTAAATGCATGTAAACTGCTTAGTCCAACTGTAAACAGCTTAGTCCGACTCTAAACAGCTCAAACCGACTGAAACCAAACTTTTAAATGCATGTTAACAGCTTAGTCCAACTGAAATCGGACTTTTAAATGCATGTTAACAGCTTAATTTGACTGTAAACGGCTTAGTCCGACTGAAACTGGACTTTTAAATGCATGTAAACGGCTTAATCTGACCGAAACCGGACTTTTAAATGCATTTAAACTGCTTAGTCCAACTGTAAACAGCTTAGTCCGACTCTAAACAGCTCAGTCCGACTGAAAACAAACTTTTAAATGCATGTTAACAGCTTAATTTGACTGTAAACAGCTTAGTCCGACTGAAACTGGACTTTTAAATGCATGTAAACGGCTTAATCTGACTGAAACCGGACTTTTAAATGCATTTAAACTGCTTAGTCCGACTGTAAACAGCTTAATCCAACTGTAAACAGCTTAGTCCGACTGAAACTGGACTTTTAAATGCATGTAAACTGCTTAGTCCGACTGTAAATGGCTTAGTCCGACTGAACTTTGCTCAACTACTGCATGCATGTAAACACACCGATTGCTTTATTCAGTGTTTTGACCAGTTAGTCACCAGGTAGGCCTTTTGTGGAAAGGAGAAGACTTCTATGGATAATTCAACCTTTGGAAAAAACCTCCTGGATGTTTGTACCTGACATTATCAGAGAAAAACATGACATAACATGAAACATAGCACAAAACTGCTTTATTCAGCATGTAAACTGGTTTTAATCATAATTAGGGCTGCCCTATGAACGTTGGAGATTCGAATCATCAGTCAGGGACATTTTGTTCCCCAGATTTTTCTGCAGAGTAGCGTGCTTGACTCTCACGCTACTCTTTCGTACAGACAGCTGCGGACACGATGCAGCGGCACAGAGGAGGAGAAACTTTGCTCCGTAAAGCTCTGAGATAACATTATCTTCTGTCTTCTGCTCGGAAGTGGTGAATTTACAGCTCACAGCAACGAAATACGACACAGTCTCTGGCTTTTGTTTGATGTGATTTTGATTGCATGTTTCTGATCTGTCGTTAGCGTAGTTAGGTTACAATATTACAGGAATGCTGCTGTCACACTCAACGTCAGGTCGGGTACAGTCCCAGTTTTAATCACCTGGTCTGTTTGTTTTGGGGAGGAAGAGACCTCTGCGGATAATTCAGCTCCCAGTAAAAAAAACGTGGGTTTTCTCTGGGTACTCCGGCTTCCTCCCACAGTCCAAAGACATGCAGGTTAACTGGTGACTCTAAATTGTCCGTAGGTGTGAATGTGAATGTGAGTGTGAATGGTTGTCTGTCTCTATGTGTCAGCCCTGTGATAGTCTGGTGACCCGCGACCCTCAACGGGATAAGCGGTTACGGATAATACATGAACGATTAAATTAAGTCTGGTGTGTTTGGTGATAGTGATTTCGGGGCCGTTTCTTGTTAAACAAAATGATCCTACTCTTAAACAGAAAGGTCTATCTCTGCAGGGATCCTTTCCATAATGATGTCAGACACGTAAAAAAAACAATCTGAGCCTGTCCGTGGTAAAAAACACTTTTATACAAGAAATATACAACATGGCAAAATAGAGTCCCCACTGAAAAATACCGAAGTCACCCTTTCAATAAATCAGATGGAGGAAGTACTTGTTAACTAACATTCAGTAGCCACACACACACACAGCTCCCAAAAGTCCTCCTGCAGCAGCTCCCCACCAGCGCCCACAACAATCCGGCCGTACGCTTACACTCACCCGCAAAACCAGCTCTCAACAGCTGCTTACGACAGCCCCAGTGGAGCCTAACCAAGCCTCGCACACTGGCAGATGAAGCTGGAAAACTTTTTCTGGAGGAGCTGGAGCAGTCAAGTGTCCTCTCTGTGGCACTTGTGCCCGGCCCCTGTCCCGGTAAACTACTGTAATAACACAGACTGCTGGGGGGGAATTACACAGCTGAAGCCGAGTGTTTGTCTTTCTGACTAACATGGAGGAAGACTACGGAGGAGGGAAGAATAACCAGACGGATGTGTTGCCTTTAAGGAGCTTTGGCCGTGTGGACACTGGGCTCTCGCTGCAGAGGCTCTTGCTGTGTGTTGGATTTTCACGCACATTTAATTGACTGGGTTGTGTAATTTGTCGAGGAGACACAAAGGCAGTTAAGTGTGTGTTTTAGCTCATTGCTGCGACGGAAGAAATTCCATAGCGTCTGTCACTTAGTGGTGGAAGCAAATTAAGGTTGTTTGTTCTTGTCTTTGATATCTGCTGAGCTAATTTGTAGCCTCATGGTCTGGGTGGTGTTTTGGTAATGCGATTAGACCACAGCATAATCCCAGTTATAGCACTGTACGTTCACTAGGAGTGCATTTTGTTTCTGTGATGCAAATTTTAAAGATAGATGTGTGAATGGTTGGATTTAAATGGTCAGTTAAACCGCTTTCAACACTGCAAATTTGTTAAATGGACCTAATGTGCTTATTTTCTGTCTTTATATATAATATTACAATGTTGGATGTTGATATAAACGTGGACACACTTTCAAATATTCAGGTAAAAGTAATCCCTGTGAGCAAAAACCTCAGGCGTCAAACCGTTCTGAATACTGTTACCAAAGCTGACGTCAGCTCATGACAGATTTATGTATTTAGTCATCCGCTCCAGGCACGTAACCACAAGTGTTGAGATTACATACACCGCTACATGTAGCTACATGCTAACGTAAGGGAAGTGTAATATTGGATGCCGATGTTGTTAATGTATCCCCCATTTCAGATCATAATCCTGCTGCAGCATGTCCGGTTGTAAAGATTTTGATTTAGACGTTTTTATTGGTAGTTCGTCACAGTAGAAAGTGCTGCTGTGCTTCATCACAGTCCTCCAGTGAAGGTGCAGGCACTGGGGTTAAAAAGACAGGCGCTGAAACAAAGCCTCTCAGACCGAGGGTGACAGATAGTATGAGGAAGACATTAAGGCTGTTGTAGAAACCCAAACTACAAGCATGGGCCTGAAAGTGAGCATAGCAGGTCCCCTTTAAGATGAACTCCATTAATCCAACACAAGGTAATTGATCATAAAGAATAAAATACTTTTTAAGACAAAAACAGTTAAGTCAAGTTATTTTCTGCGGACCGTTTCACAGAAGGTAAAAGTCGCCTTAATTTTTACTGACATTATCCGTAATGATTACAGACATGGCGCGTTCAGACAGAACTAAAATCCCTGGTAATAACTACTTCACGCCACGTCTCCACGTTACACTTATCCCGTCTGAATAGGGCTTAAGACCAGATTTATAAACATGTTGTCCGACTGAAATTGTAACAAATAGACAGACACACCCAGTTTTTCCATCAACACTCAGAGAGACACAGAGCTGCTCCTCTGTTTAATCTGTCTGTTCACTAGTCTACGGTCGGTCTGTATGTTGCACGTGCTACGCTAAATCAGTCTGTGAGATGGATGAAGTTACCACAGCACTTGTGCAGTTTGCATGTGAAGTGGATCGTAGCACGTCGCCGTTCTTCTCGGCAGTTGTAGTCTATAGTGTGACATGGAGACAGCGCCTGGATGCAGGCGACAGGCAACTAGGGCTGCAACTAATGATTATTTTCATTGTCGACTAATCAGTCAATCATTTCTTCGATTAGTCAGCTAATCATTTTATTGAAAAATGTGTTAAAATGTTGTTAAATGTCGGTCTGTCTCTCCCAAACCCCAAAATTATGTCATCTAATGTCTTGTTTCATACTCACGCCAAAGGGTTTTAGTTCAGCGTCATGGGAGAGTGTGTAAAGCTGCCAATATCTGAATGTAAGAAGCTGCAATAAGAGTATTTTGAGGTACTTTATAGTACTGTTCATGAAAAATGACTCAAACCGATTAGTCGACGACTAAAATAGTCACGGATTATTTTAATAGTCGAGTAGTCAACTAATCGACTAGCAAATGTCTCTCACTCCTTCCCACCTTTTTTTCCCCAGCTCTAGATTTATTTAAAAGGCCAACAGATGGAAAATAACTTTTTAACTCTCCCAACAAGATTTTTTAATTGTTTTGTTTAATAGTTTAATGCCCTGTGCTGCAAACCTTTAAACCTCTGTAGCTCCAGCGCTGTGTTTAAAAACGTCAACTTGCCTTTCCTGCTATTTATTTTATATAGTTTTTAATTTACATGTTGTGCAGCTTTATAGTTTCAAACAGGGGGAAAAAAAATCCCCGTCTTTGCTTTTTATTTTGAGCACCATCTGTTTTTATAATAGTGCTGGTGACATCTCACATGTGGCTTTGACTTGTGACTGAACATGTAGAAAATACTGAGACATATATCGTGTATCGCCAGTCAGCTTGTAAATGCAGAGATGTGAATTTTTGTCCATATCACCAAGCCCTAACACCCATATTATCCAAAATGTGATGTAATACTTTTATTCATCAGATGTTTAATTCACTGGATACACAAAAACATAAATTATTTTATCTATTAACAGTTTCTCAATTGATTTTCTTCCAGAAAATATACTATATCATGGTATATATCAGTGTAGTCATTTAAATTTAGTCAGTGTAGTCGGATGTTTTCCTCTCCATCCTCCCCTGGCAGGCAGAGTGGATTCAGTTACACGCTTTCTTTGTACAGATAATAGAGATGTCCTGAGCCGATCTTAAGGATTAGTACTGGGGCTCCTAGTATTCTCCAGTTGTTATTTAAACTTGTCAGATACATATTTGATAAAGTATTGGACTGGACTCTGAAACATTGGATACTCAGATCAGGATCTTGACTAAAAAAAGCCGTCCTTATAATAAAACAAAAACCCTTTCTGGTGAATTAAAGTTGAAATATTGAAGGAAATTTACGGCTGCTGTGTTGATGTGATATAAAGTTAAGTATAGCTCAACTGGAGCTACTTCAGTCAGTTGTGTTAGCCCCAGACTGATGCATAAAACACCTGGTAGCACATGTAAAAGGAATATGGCAAGCGAACAAGAACAACTTGTCAAAACATATTCTGGTCATATTTTAGAACTAAGCCCGGTGTGTGATTTAGTTCAGACGTGTTGTTGTCATAGCCTGATATATTTTATGTAATGTGTCAGTAATGTAAACCGTTTAATTCCCCCGCAGTTTCACTTTTTTTTTTTTTTCTTTATGACTCGACTTTAACCTCGGTGTTGTGTTCGGCCCTTGTTCCTCCAGACTCCACACATCATGCCACAGTGTTATGAAGGTAGAACAGTTTATACGTGCTGAAGCTCACCGTGTCTCTCTGTTTTTCAGGGTGGTGAAGGAAGAGATTTCCGATGACAGCGCCAAGTTGCCATGTTTCAACGGCAGAGTGGTTTCATGGGTGAGAAACTGTAAACCTGTAGCATGTGTGAATGTGTGTGAGTGGTGGGTATCCAGATTTCACTGGTGACCATTGCTCTAAATATGTTAATGACCTAATTTAAGTAATTTGCCACTGAGGCTTCTGCAGGGTTATTATTGTGGTTATTCCACAGGCTGGTTAATAACATGTCGGGCAGGAAATCCAAAGTGTGGGATCATTTTGAGAAGGTGAAGGACGAACCCAAGGTGATATGTAAACTCATCTTCATTGATCGACTACAAACATGACGTATCATCTGAAACATGGAAGTAGCTACATGTCCATTAGCCCACAGCGTCATTAACAGGCGGCTCGCTCAGTGTGTGACTTGCATTTGTAGATAAAATATATGCCTATATTAATCAAGGTTCATTAGTACGGTTTGACACCTTCAACCCTAAAATATGTAATTTATAATTAAATTAATATCGTAAACATGCGGGCGACTAGTCGACTAATGGCTCTAAATGACGACTGTTGGTCAACTAGGAAAACTCTTAGTTGGAGGCAGCCCTACTTATTAATGCTAATTACTTTTATAGTCACTTATAATAATCAGGGTTTGAAATTTAGCGGCAAATGCAGGTAGATTTTCTGTTTGGCGAGCAAGTCTCAGACGCTGCCACGCTGGATGGTAAATGTTTGTACTAAAATAGTCATGTAACATAAAAAGTATGTCGCTGCTTTCGCACAGTGACGGGGACTTCATGGTGCATTCAGGTACACCTTGTAAATTCCAAAATCTACATTGCTTTGTATGGCAAAGCATGTGGAAGTCAACTGTGTTGCATTCAAGTGCACCTTGTAAACTCAGGAATCTACACTCAAATGGCCCCGAAGGTCGTTTAAAAGTGAAAGTTTCTATTTTTTATTTATTTGTCATTACTTTGTCTCGCTGCAGCATTTTTAATAATTAGATGCTAAATTCTATTTCAAAATCAAATTAAGTTGCTAACCCCATAATATTCTTGTTCAACAGTTACCTCGGTACCTCTATGATCATTTGGAAGTTGTTCTACTGCAGCATTTTTGAATAATTAAATGCTAAAGTCATACCCATGTGCATACAATTTGGCCAGTAAAATGTTTTCATGTTATAAATAAACTATTACTTGCCGCTCGTCTGCTGTTCCTGCTCGCAACAGTTATTTCAGCTGGTAGAAAAAATGCTCGGCCAGAGGATTCTTTCATCTACCAGGCTTGGTCGGTGAATCAGAAAGTTAACTTTGGACATTGACTACAATAACGCAAAACAAGTCCCCTGTTTTCTATTCTTAAAAAGCGCACCATGCACCATGTAGTTCTGATTCATTGGAAGCACTTCTCCAGCTGCTAATGCTAGCTCCCTTACATCACTTGTTTGACAAGTTGGTTTTGCCCCCTGCAAAAGCTACAGAAATTTCCAACTCATCTCTCCAGCTGTTGATGAATTTTCATTTTCCTTTTGACTCAGTGCAGATGTTGTAAGGTTAGTTTTTCTTGGTGCGTTCCCCGACACTTGGCCGGGCTGCGGAGCCTGAGGGAACATCGCTGCCACGAGCACATACCCTGATTGGGCAATTAAAGCAGTCTGAGTTGGACGTATCAAGGGGAAAAGGCATATTTTAAGTCGAACATGGAGGAGCACATATGGGTGTCCAACAGGGGAAGTGAATTTCTCTTCTACCTTTGCTACAAGAGAGGGAGCGTGACACAGGACGAGCTGAGGAGCCTTAAAGTCGAGCCCTGCCTCTGTAAAATCATCAGGACCTGGCTTTTCTCTCAAAAGACAGCCAACATCAGCAGGAGCCAGAGGCTGTTTTCAGTAACCATGTTTCCTTTTCCTGCGCCTTCCCCCAGACCTCCCACTGACTAATGATCTTGTCTAATGAGCAGCAATAAAACCAAGTAATTAACTTTAAATTTGAGCCATCAGAGTTACAGCACTGTATATCATTTTGCTACATCTACTTAGTGCTCGTGCTTTGGTGAGCGCTTGGCAAAAAAAAATCTCCTGCAAAGAGTGGGAAAGCCGAACCAGCCAGGTCAAACAGGAGGAAACACACTCACAAGATCCATGAGAGAAATCATCTCGGAGCTTTGGCCACAGCCTGAGTCACCGTGGCCAAAAACATGTTCTGGTTGCTGAGCTAGACTGTAAAAATGTCCTCCTTTTGCGTCCATTAAACGTGTTGTCTGCTCTTTTTTTGTAGTTTAAATGATTCTGTATTTGAAATATTTACTTTGTTTTAAATGATCTTCATACTAGTGTAATTTCATGACATATTATTCTCGCTTTTTATTCATAAAATTTAAGGATATTTCACAAATAAAGTACAGGAGCCAAGTCAAACTGTCGGCTGTTGGCTGCATCTATTTCCCCTCAATTTTATCCCCATCATGAATATTTCCGGTATTACGTCCATCCATTTTTAGTCCTGACGTTTCCTTATTACCCAGATTACCACTTCTTTAGGCCTTACATTTTTGCAGGCAGTCGGCCATAATATTCTTCCAGTAAGAATCCTTAAAGAAGTAACAATAACTGGAAGGAAATGACATATTTTCCGGTCTTCTTGACAAGTTTTGACAGTTTTTATAGCTGCTATGAGCCCTAAAAGACTGAAGTCAGGACTGGATGGTCTGTGATGCTGTTAAAGCCATTTGAATGTCACTAAGTCTGCAGATACATGACATAATTGAACAAATCTGCACATTACAGTGGTTATGTGACCGTGCAACATGTGGAGCCAAAAGGGCTTTCACTCTCTCATTGTGCTAATGGACGCTCACACAGCACAGCTCGTCACCAGTTACAGTACAGCCAGTTGCCAGGTACAGTTTTCATACTTTCCATCTCTCCAGGACAAAGCCCAGTTGTTCGACCCCACCCTGCGAGCTTCATTTGAATAGAGACAAAACCGTCGGGACGTGGGGCCCAGATAAGCAGGTTTGAGGCCGGAGCATCTGTTAAGTGCATAAGAAGGAGGGACGGCATTAAAGGAGGGGGAACAAAGCTCGGAGACCAGAGGGACTGATATGTGATCTGCAGGCCAAGACGGATGGAGGGATCCCAGAAGACGAGTGTTTCATAGTCACATAGCCATTAGTGGGGAGGGGAGCAGGGAGTGACTCAGTCTGCTCAGGCTGATAGACTCCATTTGGCTGAGTTATTCTGACGGGGAATGCAGAGCCTTTTTATCTGAACTCTCACTGTGTTTACATGCACACTATTATTCTGATACTCTTCCAAACGTGACGGTATTAGGAATTTGATCTGGGTCATGTGAACAACACATTCTGTGTGGCCTTATTCTGACTGTAGTATTTTCCCATTAAAACATGTGGGATATGCTGGTATTGTTCAGATTTCGGAGCGTTCTTGGGACGTGCATACAGCTCAATCTCAACTCTCATGGCCTCTCGCCTGTTTACAGTCAGCTCTGTGCATTGTGCACGAGGCCGGGGTAGAGATGCATGCCCAAAAGAAAAGCCCACTTTTCTGTACACTGTTTATGAAGGCGTATTTGTGGCAATACTGGAATTTCTAGCTTCGACACAGTACCTTGAAAAATACTGACATCTGATACCATTTTCAACACCACAGGAGAAAAAGAAATACATTGAGGGCATAAAATTGCAGAAAATAAGTATTGAAACAATTTCAAATGTTCAGAATCTGTGCATCGGTGAATTTATATTTCTGACAACAGTACTAGGGCGTACATCGTGGGCCATTTTACGCTAATTGGAGTCTGCACGGCTGCATGTAAACGGCAGTGTAAACAGCATGGTAGGATTATTGTCGAAATAGGGGCAAAAACCGGAATACAGGGCTCCAGAGTGCAACCATGTTGGCGACCAAAAATCTGTCAAGCACAACTAAACATTGTCATCGGTTCACCTGACCGTAATGTTCTGTATTGAAGGCTCTAAGGTTAGCACAACAAGCTAGCTAGCAAGTTCAGGAGTCAGTCACACTATGGTGAGCCCAAATGAAACACTGGAGCTGGAAGACGTGCCTGGTTTCAACCTGTTCCTGGTTAGCGACAACAAGACCAGGGCTGGGTTAAAATAATCGATTCTTCCGATTTAAATTGATCATTTCAGTGACCCGATATTGATTCATAAAATCTGAGGTTAATCTTTTAATATACGTTTTTTCCCACAGAATGTGTGAAGCATCATCGGTAGTAAACACGCACAGTGTTGTTGAGAAGCTCCGACGTCACCTGTTCCTTCATCTGTAACTGTTAGCTTACTTTTTTTTTTGCTGCTGCTGCTCTAGAAACATTTAGTTAAAAAATATTCACTTTTATTCCTGTTCTAAATGTATTTATTTATTTAAATTAATTCCTTGCAAAATTTATAGTGTCACTTCTCTGAGAATCTTTTTCACACACTTGCAGAAATTGGTGTTGTAACTGAAATACCGGCAATTGAATCGAATTGGGAAATCAGTAGCGATAACCAGCCCTACAGCAAAGAATTGTAAAGTCAACATGGCTGCTGCTTTCATGAGCCGTGGAAAGTTGAATTATAATTTATATGATTTGAGAGGCAGCTGATCTTGTATGTTGCATTTTCTAATCTGGCCCCCATTTAAAAAAGTTTGGACACCCCTGGTGTATGGGAACTGACCATAAAGGTAACACTTAAAATGTGTCACTGTGGCACCAAAATGCACGGTAAAAAAAAAAGTTAGGTGCAACCAGTGTAAACATAGTCACTGAATTCAAGATATACGCCCAGATTATTTCTGTCTCACTGCGTCTTCTTCCCTTCCTGTGCGTGTTTTTAATGTTCAGGTAATTGGATGCTGTTTAGCATTCATCCTAATTGTGTGTGTGTGTGTGTGTGTGTGTGTGTGTGTGTGTGTGTGTGTGTGTGCTTGTAGGCACTGTTGTTGTATAATGAAGAGAGACAGGTTAAGTGTGGGATAGCGTTTCACTATGCCCTTGAGACGTCCATCTGAAAAGAGTACAGTGTTTGTGTGTCAAAGTAATTGACATCTTACCCGCTTCTCCTCCCTCCTCCCTAACTCCTCCTTTCATTCCTCTCCTTTTCTCACCCTCTCGTCTCTCTGCCCTGTTCTCAATTTGTACCATTTTGTTTGGGGCCAGTTTCTCTCCCTCTCCCTCCACATCCTGTCTCTGCTGTTTTTGTGTCTTGATGTTTTTTGTGTGTCTCTTTGTTCCAGCTGGTATCTTCAGACACTCCAACAGCAGAGCCTCCAGTGGCAGTGGTGCCCCCTGTGGAAACCACGACCCAGCCTTCGCCCCCTCCTCCGCCCCTCCCGCCCCCACCTGCAGAGAGGACCGGGGGCATCGGGGACTCCAGACCGCCCTCCTTCCAGTAAGCAAAGCGCACACACTCGTCTGAACCATTTAAATCATTTATACGTTACATATATTCACCTGAGGAGCAGCGTCACACAGCCAAACGCTGTACATTTATTTCTCAAGTGCTTTACAGCTCATCGTACACTTGTGCTTCTCCCGTTGCTGTAAAGCAGATACTGTATCTTTTCCTGAATATCACAAACACTCCCAGTATCACCTTACTACAAGAATAGCAGGAATACTACAGCTCATTTGAACCTGATCTTAGCTGGAGCCTCCCTTGTTATTAACATGTCCGCTTCTGGGAGAAGCTCACAGTGCATTAAACAACACACCTGATGTTATAATGTTCCTACACACTGGCATTTGTTCTATACTGTAAGGGATAGTTTGGATTTTTCAAAGTTGGGAGAAGCAGACAGGAGTACAGCCAGTGAACAAGGACAACAACAAAACATATTTTAGCAACTTCAAAACATCAACATCAGTTTAAAGGATTCAAGTGGATATTTTGGCAGAAATGGAATATGAGAAAATAAGAATTGTTGTTAGCTACAATAGCGAGTTGGTCCTCCAAGTTCACGATGTTGTTTCTACAGTAGCCTAGATTGGACAAACCAAACACTGGCTCCAGACAGGGCCATTCGGGTTTTTGTGTCGGCACACACAGGAGAAGTTTCAAGTGGTTGCAGTCTGAAACCTCACTGCTAGATGCCACTAAGTCCTCCATAATAGACCTTTAAGTGTCCATTACATTTAGACTATTTGCGCAGCTGTACCTTGACTTAAAGGCTAGTTCAGACTATCGTAATCTTTTGAGTGTTCATACCTGGCGACGTGTGCTTCTGTCAGCGGGAGTCTCGCCAACTACGTTACGACCTGTGTGTGCACGCCACAAGATTTCTCCACCGACAGAGCCCCAGATAACAGTGAGAGCTTTGATGCTAATGAGAACGTTCAGACTGACGCAAAACTGTAATGTTGCGGGCTATAAACCAAAACTATGAACTGAAAGAGGCTACAGACTCATCGTTGAGCTTAAGGTAGCGTCGAAGCAGGCGATAATTCTCTGTGGGTTTGTCACTACAAACTATCTCTTTCACATGACACACAGACACTTGATCCATTGATAAAATAAGAATAGTGACTATGACAGCTTTAAAGAGTGTGAAACCACAAGGCAGGCTCCTCACGGGCATTTTCAGAATTAAATTAAGAAATGAAATGAAAGACTTTCCTTCATCCTTTAACATCCATATTATCCTGCTGAAATGTGGGGAAACCATTACTGCAATATGAAGAGGGCCTGCAGTCTCCAAAACAAACTAAGTATCTGTAATTTTAATGGCTTCTTACCATCGCTCTGAGCTGCTCGAGAAGTATGTTGTCTGGAGCTCTTTAAGTTTGGTTTCGGGGTCACATGGAGTTCACACCCGTCGCTGCAGCCTCCCATTACGGCTGCAGAGCTCTCGTTCATTTCTTGTGTTTGGACGTCGCCCTGTCGGCCTCCTGCGGCTGCAGGAAGGTGGCCTGATGGTTTTTGAATTTCAAATTAAACGCATATTCTTTTTAACTTCACTAACTGTGCGGTTCTTGCAGCCAGAGGAGGATTAACCACGTTAGCTATGTTTTTTCCATGCTGTATTTGGAGCAGGATCAGCACCGTTGCTCACACTGGAAAATTAAATGTAATTCAGATTGTAGGTCTCTGTGACTGTGTGATAAAGAAGTCTGTTTTTAAACTGTGCTTTCATCATGAACCACAAGCCGCGCTCTGTCTGCCTATGTAATCAGCATATTTGTCGGTGTGTGCATGGTACTGAAGTCTGCGGCCTCGTGGAGGCTTACGAGGGCATTTGCTTGTTGCTACATGTTTATTGGCCTGTTACCAGCTGTGGATGTGACGACGTGGTTTCTGGTTTCTGCTTGCTCCCCTCTCTGTGCGATGTTAGTGACATGTGGCTGTAACAAAAGTGACTATGCAGTTAATTAGAGCTAAACCAATATATCCACTGATACTAGATTATTACAACCCAGATTCCAAAAAAGTTGGGACACTGTTTATAAATGTAAATAAAAGCAGAATGCAACTGGGGACACTAATTGTTGAGGTTTTCTATGTGAAATTCCCTTTTCAAGATTCACAAGCGAGCCTCAAAAATCTTCAAGATTTAAAGACTGTCTAAGAAAGACGGGGCCACAATACCATCTGAACACTGTGAGGTATTAGTTTCTTCATATAGGAAGCATACAGACTTGGCATGTTCAATAAATTTTTTCTTGTCATTCCACTTTATTGCACGTAATTTTATGGAGTGAAATATTATGATTTCTTTATCAGGGTAGTCTCATTGAGTTAATACAAACGTCTGGTTTAAATTTCATCTGAAATATGGTCTTTTTTACCATATTTTCTTAAAATCAATCATTCTTATGCGCCCCCAACATCCAAGTTTGTACAGCACTTGGCATCGAGCGCTGTTCAACACTACAGGAAATAAAAATGTCACCGCTAAAATAAAACAACAATTTACTATTTCTTTCGCAGCTACACATACAAATAAAACTGACACCTGGCCGTTTCAAATTATTTAGATTCTTCATGTGTGATGAAATAAAATGATGTGTTAAATAGGATTTAATCGGCCAATCATAGCTATTAGAGAATAATCGGCAATCGGACAAAAGTTGTTTTTATGTGTCTTTTAAAAGGTGGCTTAATGAGAGCGTCATTATGCCGAGCACGGATTTCCAACCTCGTTGCGGTGGTGATAGTACAGCAAACGGGACATTAATGACAGCTGCATTGCACTAATCATAATTTCCAGCGTGTTCTCGTGTTTCAGGTGGGAAGAAGTTGTCTCTAACATAGGTCAGCATATCAGAAGTGTCACAGGAGGCTCTTAACTGATCGGCTGCGAGTATTCTCTGATGACAATTTGACGCCAAAAGTTAAAACTATCCCAGCTTGACTTTGGCCGCACTTTGCCGCAGTATCAAACATTGTGTTTTCAGTGTAAAGTTTCCGTTTCAGACAGTTTCTTGATGCAGTGAAATCTCATGACATCAGATCGTAATCTTACATCAGATTGTCATTAAGTGTACGTTATACTTTCTGGCAAACTAACTTTTTATTGTGTGCTTTGTCCTGTTTTCATTTTGATATCTGCATTTGTGCTCTTTATTTTTATTCTTAATTCAGGATCCTCATTAGTTGTTACCACAGTGATGACCACTGTTCCTGGGGTCCACACAAACACCACAACAAGACATTAAATTATCACGTCGCAGACGGTTTACAACATTGACAAATTTAAATAAACCCTCAAACAAGAGACAGCAACAGTTATCTCACATTTACAATGTCATCATCACATGAGGCATCACCCAAATGAGTGCCACAGATACAAATAAAAGATTTCTAAGTATCGTGGTAGTTTATTACAATTTACCAGTTTTGCTTAAAGCTCTGCTGCACATACTTTTTAATTGACGCTCTGTGGAACTGTATTCATTAGCGTTCACAGTTTGTTAAGGTTAAAACACTTTTCCAACTTATTCCAAAACTGTGGAGCTGCCAAATAATCATTACTACCTCAGGACAGAGTTTTACGAGTCACATTGTCAAATTCTGGCATCACCGAATAATTTGAATGCTGTAAAAGTCCAGCAGAAGCTTAATGTGGATCTGCTGCATCGATTTTTCTGTCCATCCTGAGTCGGACAGCGTTACTGCACTACGATGATGAATGTGTGCAGCACTCTCTGTTTTTAAAAGTTATAAAACATGTTTATTGGTTATTATTGCGAGCACCACATCTGGAAAACCAGATGTCACTCTGGTAAAGTTATTACATTAAAACAGTTATGCTCTATTTCTGACTCTGCTCCTGCTTCTTCTTCCTCTTTTACAGTCCCAATGCAACAGGCAGCGTGGAGACGCTGGACGACCAGACTGAGACAGAGTCTGTAGTTTCCTTCAGGAGGGAGAGGCCTCGGCACAGAGAGAGCATGGAGCCGCACGGTGAGAAACTGCAGATCACTCTGCCGATGAGAAATGCTCTTTTGTGATGCCATCAAGATTTGGCGGGCCCCCAACATTCAAACAATGAATATACGATACGTGATATAATCAAGGAATGTGGAGAAGTGAGGAATGTTTGTAGTCTATAGGGAAAACAGGCAAACACTGACTTGAGCGAACATGAAAATTCAAGGTGAATATCTTCCCTCTTCTTCTGTGGTGTCCCAGGGCCTCGCATGAACGGTCAGAGTCGACTGGAGCGCCACCTGGCAGGGTATGAGAGCTCCAGCACAGTGATGAGCAGCGAGCTGGAAACCACCAGCTTCTGCGACTCCGAGGACGACGACACCATGAGCAGGTGGGTGTCAACTGAGGAAGGTTTGGGTGTCTTTTTTTGTCTAGTAAAGTTTTGTGACTCCTGTGACCTCTCACCTCTTGTTGACTCTTGAACTTGTAGGTTCAGCAGCGCGACAGAGCAGAGCACGGCCTCCAGGCTTCTTAAACGGCACCGCAGACGCAGGAAACAACGCCCCCCACGTTTGGAGAGGGTATGTACTACTTAAGCCCCGTTTCCACCAAACACTCTATGGTAACTGCTTGATTGAAACAGGGCTTCACTCATCTGTTCCACCTTATGTTTCCTCATGCTGTTTTTATTTCTAACCGCTCATACTCGCTGAATCAAGAATTTCGTGACCCACTGAGATGGTTTGCTCGAGAAAGTATTTTTGTCAGTGTTTGTCAGCAAATCTCATGGTAATTTTGTGGTTTCCGACTCCAGGCCTCGTCCTTCAGCAGTGTGACGGACTCCACCATGTCTCTGAACATCATCACCGTCACTCTCAACATGGGTCTGTAAACTGATGTCTTTGATCCTCAGAGCCAAACGTATAAATCAGTGCTGCAGCCAAGACTTAGACTACAAACACTGACTTAACTTTTTTGTCTGAACAATTGCGCATGTGGTGTTAACACTGCGCTGATTTCTCCACAATACAGAGAAGTATAATTTCCTGGGCATCAGCATTGTGGGCCAGAGCAACGAAAGAGGGGACGGAGGCATCTACATCGGCTCCATCATGAAGGGAGGAGCTGTGGCTGCAGATGGACGCATTGAACCTGGTGACATGCTGCTGCAGGTGAGACAGAATAAAGACCTAACCCTAAATCAAACTGTTTTTCCTTTAAATGACTGTCTATATAAATATTTGACTGAATGCTGGTTTGTCTGAAAGTGTATGAAATTGAACAGCTGATTGTTTCGGCTGTACTCACGTGTCAGTCTAACTAAGATGTTTTTCTTCCTCCTCTAAATCCTGTCAGGTGAACGACATCAACTTTGAGAACATGAGTAACGACGATGCAGTGCGAGTGCTGAGGGAGATTGTACACAAGCCAGGGTGAGTCGCTGTTTGTCTCATTTTAAATATCAAGTTTTGTCTGTGCACAATGATCAGCAGTGATTATAATGACTCCTTATTCTGCTGGTGTCTGCCAGGCCCATCATCCTCACAGTGGCCAAGTGCTGGGACCCGTCTCCTCAGGGCTACTTCACTCTGCCTCGCAGTACGTACACGACTTCCTTCTCTGTTCTCTTGTTGTGTTTGAATGCACACTATTGTCAGGCTGAGTAACAATTATCTCTGTGCAGATGAACCAATCCGACCCATTGACCCGGCAGCGTGGGTGAGCCACTCTGTGGCGATGACCGGGGCCTACCCCGCCTTCCCAGGCAGCTCCTCCCTCAGCACCATCACCTCTTCCTCCTCCGTCACTGAGACTGAACGTGAGATCATTCTTCCTTTTCTGTGTGCCGGGCTGCACAGTATATGTTTTTTATTGTCTGTTATTGTATAGACTGTATAAAATACTGCAGGAAACAAAATGCAAATGAACAGAGAACCTAAATATCAGACTCCTTAAAGACCACTTTCTAATAGTGACAACTACGACTATACGTATACTCTGTGGAGCTGGGGTTACGTTACCTTACCAAGGTTGTCGCAGTCGTGGCGGCTTGTCAACAGACGGCACAGTCCTGCAGTGGTCTGATATTCAAGATACACTCCTGAGGTGGAACCAGATTTGTGGCCTAACTTGAAACCAAAATTCCTGTAATAACCCTGCGCTGTGACAATAATTAGGTTAGGCAGCATGTTTGAAGTGATGATTTTGGGACATTTTATACACGTGAAACTAAAAAATTGATAAAAATTGATTGATAAAATGCGTATTGTCGTAATTTTGAGCAGGACATCTCCACAGTTAACGTGCCTGTTAGTAACACACTTGATTGAAGAGTCTCACATTCAGGCTGGCGCAGAAGACAGAGCTGAAACAAAACGTCAAAGTAGAGAATTAAAACTTCAAATTCGAATATTATTATTCTCATTTTATATTATTATTTTTATCATCCAACACCCACCGTCCGATATGCATGTACATCTTATGTACACGTATGGCACCCAACTGTCACTCAAAGCAGCCATGCCCTTAATTATGCGTAATTTTAAGCCTTAATAAATCCTAAATGGGTGACTTATATAAAAATTCACCTCCTATACAGCTGTCATGAATGTTAAAATTAGCTACAGAGACCAAACATGTTTATTTTAGCCTGTGCCGTAGCTACGGCATCGATTCAACACAAAAGTATAAATTTCACATTATGCGTCGGCTTCATTTTTCAGCCTCAGGGAAAACCAAACTCTGAAATGTAACTTTCATTTTGTTTGTTCAATAAAAGAATGTAAGAAAATAACTTTTTTTATTGAACAAGTGTATTTTAGCAGCAGAACTGAGTACACTTTAATATCTGTTTATTTATCTCGAGTAATATTGAGATATTCAACACATACTGTGCAGCCCTACTGTGAGCTGTAACTCACTCCTCCTCTCTATTCTGTTTCATATCCACACAATCCTTTCATAAAACCTCCCCTTTTAAACCTTGCCTACTGTCAGTCTGTCGATATTTAAGTCCTGAGTGATGTTAAAATATCTTTTTCCTGTTGCTGTCTCCGCCCGTTTGTCTCTATGAAGGACATCGGTGCAGGATTCATCTTTCACATCTGTCTTTCTGCTTTTGTCTCTGTTGTTATATGATGTGATAAATGATGTCTGCTGCTTTCCTGCCTTTAATCTCCTGCTCAAAGTTACACTCCTGGCCTTCTCGTGTTGACCCAGTTCAGATTTCACCTCTCTGTCGTCTTGCATTTGTCCTCTCATGTCTACACTTTCCTAAAGTGCTCCTCTGTCTCTCTGCAGGTTTCGATGACTTCAACTTATCACTGCACTCTGACATGGCGTCGGTGGCAAAGGCCATGGCCTCACCAGAGTCAGGTCTGGAGGTCAGGGACCGCATGTGGCTGAAAATCACCATCCCCAACGCTTTCCTGGGTAAGACCGAACAGTGGAAAAACTAAGAGTGCATCAGTTACATGAACTGTGTGTGCCTCGCAGGACTTTACAGGGCAGGCATTATGTTCTCAGAATTAAAACCGTGTGACTTGTGGGAGGAAAAGAAAAAACTGAAGTGCCTGTTTTGACTGGAAACATCTGTTAAATTGGAATCACCTGCAACTGAATCACAAGGAGCGATTACATAAACTACACGTTTGTCCAGTTGGTGCTGACTGGAATGGAAAGCTCACTTTCTGATTTCAGTGATTTCATCGTAACACACTCACGATCCAGCAGGTTACAGTTCATCAGGCGTTCACAGATACTTCAAATCACAAGCTGCCAATATTAAACTTTTCCCCTGTGCTTATTTTTTTGAGCATGTCAGAGGTGTTTAATGGCATTTGATGCATTTTAACTGTCTTTAAATGTAAATGCTGCTAAACTCCCTCAGTAGATGGTCTGCACAGACTTCACTCACTCTTTGTTGGTGCAACATAATTAAAGTATTTAGTTGAAATCCTGTTTAGGGAACAGTCGTCCTAACTGTCACTCGCTGCAAAGGAAAAGCTGGTTTAGATACTTAAAACACAGCTTCCATGATCAAGTCGTGTTTTAAATTTGTCTTGTGTGATCCCACAGTTTTACACTTAACAGTGATTTGAACTAAAACGTCTTGATCTAAATATTCAGAGTTAAAACTTACCAAAAAAAACCTTTGTTTTCCTCACATGCCTCCACAGTGAACCGAGAATTCAAAGCTGGAGAGAATTATTAATGAATTGAGGTCAGGGTTGTCCACGTTTAACAACGGCAAAACTACATCAAAACACCTGTTTACAAACTCTCACACAACTTAGATTTAATTTTCAGTTTTATTTATAAAGCCCGTATCACAAATCACAGCATACAACATCCCTCTCTCCTTGGACCCTCACAACAGATAAGCAACCTGAATGAATTACGATTAGAGAATACTAGTCCATACCCACTGGTAGCTTTGTCACCTTCTACCTATGCCAGTCCTCAATGCCTGTGTGCAGTTTCACACAGATTGACCACGTCAGTGAGTAGAAAAACGTTGGACAGACAGAATGACACACTGACAGTTTCCGTGATTATGTACAGCAGACCATACCATGACTTAGTCATACCAAAAATTAGAAAAAAAACCCAAAACATTGGTCCACAGGGGGAGCCACAGCGATTGGTCGCATTTTAGCCATTTTTAAGCATTTTTCTGTTGTTATAGCGCCACCCAGTTGCCAATTAGAGTTAAATTTCTCCAGCCACCTTGAGGCGTCCTGTTCTACATATCTACCAAGTTTAGTAAAAATCCATATGGCTGTTAGGCCTAGATAAGAAATTAGCTCTCTAGCGCCCCCACTTTGTTTGATGGGGTCAATAATGGAGGGGTCCCCTCAGATTATGTGTGGTCATATGCCTACAAAGTTGCGTGGTGATGGGTGAAACCCTTGAGATGTTATACACCTTTATGTGATGAGCCACGCCCTCCGCAATATTCATTGCCTTATAGAAGCTCAGTTTTAGTAAGTTTTCCAACTTTTGCCAAGAGGGAACTTTAGATATTGGTCCCTAGATTATGTTCACCCAGTTTCATGCAGATCACTCAAACTTCCTAGGAAGAGATCCATTTGAAGTGTTTTTCAAAAAATTCAAAATGGCGGAAAATCTGTATAAGTGGAAGTTATGGGTTCTTGAGGCAAATGTGTTCCTCATGATTAGAGGCATCTCTGTGCAAAGTTTCATGTCTCTACGACATACGGGGCATGAGATATGCCCATTCAAAGTTGGCAATTTCGGTTGCTATAGCGCCCCCCTTTGGCCAATTGATGTAATATTGCTTCATTCACATCCTCCCATGACCCTCTACCACTGTGCCAAATTTCACATGGATTGACCAAGTCAGTGAGGAGAAAAACATGGAACAGACTAGGGGTGGGACGATA
Source organism: Epinephelus cyanopodus (assembly GCA_026686955.1). Classification (NCBI taxonomy): domain Eukaryota; kingdom Metazoa; phylum Chordata; class Actinopteri; order Perciformes; family Serranidae; genus Epinephelus; species Epinephelus cyanopodus. The sequence continues at coordinate 9,076,264 of CM048934.1, forward strand.
TGGGTAACTCACGATTCGATACTGTGACGATATTTGGCCCACGATAATGATAATATCACGATACACGATATCTGCAATATTCGATATATTGCAAGAAATTTCATCAACAATATATCACGATATATGTGACTGAAAAAGAAAAAATACCCATAAAAAGGAAAACTTCTTATGCATTTATTCCAAAACTTTGTTCAATGTACAAATGAATAAACACTGTACAGCTGGACACATTAAAGTGCATGAACATTCATAACATGTCCTATGTAAACCAGGACAGTGCTTTCTGATACTGAAAAGTCAGTAGCAACTTGTTTTATGTAAACTTGGGCCCTTTTTAGTTTAACAATAGCTAAACAAGATAAGAATAACATAAAAATTAAATTAAATATTGGCACATTTCAGTATGCAACCAATTATGTGCAAAGTTATGTTCACCTCGTCCAGTACCTGGGAAGTGGGAACATTAAAGTGCTTTGGGTCAACCTGGACACATCAAGGCATATTAAATTATAGGAAAGAAAATAAAATAAAGCTGGACACATTAAAGTGCCTGACAATATTAAAATGTTTTATGTAAATCAGTTGTAAATCAATTATTTCTGATTCTGAACAGTGAGTAGTAACTTTTTATGTAAACCTGGGCCTATTTAACTTATTTCTTAACAAAATAAGAAAATAAAAATTTAATGAAACCCTGAGCACATTTCAGACAGTATGCAACCTGGGAACATTAAAGCGCTTTAGTTAACCTGGACACATCAAGGCATATTCTTCTTGAGGAACACTAACTGATCAGCATGCTCAGACGTAAGAGCACATCTCTGAGCAGAGATGATGTCACCAGCAGTAGAAAAGATTCTTTCTGATGGCACAGAAGTCCCTGGGACACACAGGTACCTCTGGGCCAGCTTGGCAAGGTGTGGGTACTTGCATGCCTCAGATTTCCACCACCCAACGGTTCATCAGACAGTGGTAGAGGTGGCGAATCTTGATATTGCTGGACCTCCTTTTCAGCCTTGGAGTTAGGTGACGATGGGGTCGGGAAGATCTGGCGTGCTGGAATGTTTGTCCAAGGAGGTTAGCAAGTGCAGATCTCCTTTTTTTTGGTGTGTGGTGGTTTGTCCTCATCACTGATGTCATCAGCAGGAACACTCCCCTCAGTGCTTCCTCCCTCCTCGACGTCACCATCAGACTGCATTCCCATGTCTGGATCCTCCTGTAAGACAATAAAGCATTTGGCACACCTCCATTATTATTTTTGTTATAATAAAAACATGATTCAAAAACACTAGAATTCAAATTACTTAACTACTGTTCAGTTTACAAGTTGTAATTACCATCAGGGCAGCAGCCTTGGACACCACCATGGCATACGTCTCCTGTACTTCTGAGGCTGACAAGAAGAGCATCGACTTAAACCTGGGGTCTAAGGCGGATGCAACATAGAGGAAGTTTTTCTCTTCTGCAGACATGTAGCGCTTTGATAGGTCTTCATGGATGGCACGCTTTATGTCTTTGATAAGAGGGGCATCCTCAATTGTGCTGAGTGTGTCACTCAGAAGTTGGGCGTGAAGAGGAGCGATGATGGAAACAGTTGGGCTTTTCTCCTCGCACATGCTCTTCGTTGCTACTAGCATTGGATGGAGGGCTTTCACAACCTCTTCTGCATTCCTGATGTCTCCATCAGTCAGGGTAGAGATGTCAGTAGTATTCTTTCTGACCTTTAAAGAAAGAAATAAAAGAACAGAATGAAGGTTGATTAAAACCAATTTAATATATATTTTGTTAACAAATTAATATATCATTAAAATTATTATATATCATAAATATATATCATGTTAATAATATATATTTTATATAAGTAAAAACATTTTTTAAGTTGTATATCATTCACAAATTTTGAAACACATCACACACTACAGATTTTCCATACAATTCAGTAACAAGATAGAATAAACACCTTACCTCTGGGAGATAAGAGGGCAGCAGTAACAGCAGGCTGTTGCTCAAGAAACCGGCTGATCATTTCATAGGCACTGTTCCAGCGGACAACAACATCAGCTATCAGCTTGTGGTGCGGAAGGCCCAACATCTTCTGGTTCCTCTTCAGGCCTCAGCTGCTGGGCTGCTCCTGTGGAAGAACGTACAAATTCTCCTAAATCCTCCCGAGCAGTCGAGCGACATTGGCAGTTTCAGGCACGCTGGACTGCGAGATTCAACACATGAGCAAAACAGCGAACGTAGATATCCGTAATCTCAACAGCCACGGACATATTCGCTGCGTTGTCAGTAACCACTGCTGGCTCTTGTCGGTGAGCTTCCACTCGTCTGTAGCCTTCTTCAGCACTTCTGCCCATGTGAGCGCCAGTATGACTGTCATTCATACCCGAGTTTGAAGGACGTAGGTTTGTGCATCCCAGTTTCGTCTATGAAGTGGGCAGTAATAGTTACAAAGGACTCGGTGGCCCTGAAGTCCAGCCATCGCAGGTTAGTGCGACTCGTTTAGCAGACTTAAGTGCATCCTCAACTTTTGCTCTGGTCTCCGCATACAATGCGGGGATGACTTTTTCTGTGAAGTGCCGACGACTCGGTACCTCGTATCTCGGTTCTAGTGTAGCGAGCATTTGTCGAAAACCATCATTTTCGACCACACTGTAAGGGCGAAGGTCCTTGCAGATAAATTCGGCGATGGACTTGGTGATACTCTGTGCCCTCGGCGACCCAAAGGGAAACTTTGCTTTAAAGGCAGTAGTGATTGTCGGCTGACTTGGTTTGCCTTTTTATCACCTGAGAGAAGTTCACCGTGATAGCGAACGAGGTGGCTTTGCAGATTCGTAGTGTTGCTGTTATATTTACCTTTGCAAAACACTTCTTACATATTGCATATTCTTTATCCAGTGTTCTCCCGTCATCTGTCTCGTAAAAGCCAAAGTGGGTCCACACTTTAGAGTGGAAACTTGCGGGTGGGTCTTTTATTTGTTTTTCGTTGTTCGTATTTTCCGCCATTCTGCATCTGTCCTTCTCCTATGGTTGTTCTGTTGTTAACTCGTCTTCTTCGCCGGCCGCTGCTTACGCCTACTTTACCCTCATTTACGGGATTAGCGCCCCCACAAACAGGACAGGAGAGATTAAGTACTGACGGTGACAACGGGGTAAATCCATAATGTGTGTTGTAATAAAATATCGATATTTGCCGTCAGTGTATCGATTATTTATTGCGACAGAGAGCACAACAATATATTGCAATATCGATTTTTTTTCCCACCTCTAGAACAGACACACACACAGACAGTTTTCGTCATTATATAGTAAGATAACATACCAGAGGTTGACGGGGTAACGGGAAGTAAACCAAGTGCTAGGCCAGGGGTGTCAAACATACGGCCTGCCAGTTGGTCCAATCCGGCCCACTAGATGTCTAAACTAAGAGATGTCAGGTTTCAGGCTGCATGTTAAACAATGTGTTACCCAATTCATTTAAAACTCTGCTTCCGAGGCTTTTCCACTCTGACCAGACCACAGTTCTCTGATGTCACAATGAATACTTGCTGTGACCACGTTTAAGGATATTGAACATTGTGCAAAATGTTGTACATCAGCAGCTTCAGTTCAGAAGAATCTATCAGGAAACGTGTGGATAAATGCACATGTAATGACAGTGAGAGGTAGACTGACTGAATGTGGAGACATACTGTTGAAATAACACTTATTTTTCTGAAGACATCTCACGCTGTTCATCTGTTTTGTAAAAGGATGAGTGCTGAGTTTGACACCCCAATACTTCTCACTTCTACTCATGCTTTTCATCCTCTTCCCTTTGTTTTACATGTGTATACATATTGTTTCCATTTGTATTTTATTATACTGTATGTACAGATTACATTTATTTCACTTTAAGTTACTAAGTATATTGGGAAGTTTTGTTCCTCTGCATTATCTGTTCTTACATCTCTCCTCTGCCTCCAGGCTCCGACGTCGTGGAGTGGCTCTTCCACCACATCGAGGGATTCCAGGACCGCCGCGAGGCCAGGAAGTACGCCAGCAACCTGCTGAAGGCCGGCTTCATCCGACACACCGTCAACAAGATCACCTTCTCCGAACAGTGTTACTACGTCTTCGGAGATTTAAGCGACTGTGAGAACTGTGAGTGACTCGAGAACATGGGCTTAGATCATTGTCTGTGTGAATGTTACGCTTAATCCCATTTGCACACATGCCTTCTGCGGGGACAGTGCTGGTTGCGAACATGTGACATTTCAGTTATGGAAGCATTTCTTTAATGTCATGCAATCGCTAAAATTAGAGTCTCCAGAAAACACTCGACCACAGGCAGAAAAGAAACAAACTGTCCACAAGCTTTGCACTTCTTTGTGTGTATATCAATATAAATGTGCTTTTTCCGCCTGTTGCATTTAAATATTTCTGCACACTGGGGTCCCTGGACAGTATTGGGATTGCATAAACTGGATCTGACTGGAAAGCTGAGACTCTTGTGGATTCAATAAGCCCAGTTTTATTCATGTGTGATGATGTCAGTCCCCATAGAAGCCATTTCATTGTAGTGAGACCAGAAGTGCTCACCATCCAATCGCTGAACGATGAAGTTGTTACAGAAATCTTTGAATATCGAAAGAAAATCGAAAAGTTATTTTTGATTTTTCTGTGGTGTTGTTCATCTCCTTCCCTCTTATCTTCCACCCAGACATGGCCAACCTGTCCCTGAACGACAACGATGGCTCCAGTGGGGCCTCCGACCAGGACACCTTGGCCCCGCTGCCCCTCCCCGGTGCCTCCCCGTGGCCCATGATGCACACCTTCCCCTATCAGCCCTACCCTACGCATGCCTTCTCCAGCCAGCCACCTCCGTACCACGAGCTCACCAGCTACAGCTACGGCCCCGGCAGCACTGGCAGCCAGCACAGCGAAGGTGAGCACACACAGCGGTCATGTGTCACCCACCGGTTTCTCTGATTAAAGGGGGGATTTACACCCAAAACACACATTAAACATGTCTTAATAGAGACAGTTTCAAACACAAGTAGCTTCACTATAACTCGCAGCATTCACAGACAAACACTTGTCTTTATCTGGACACATTTTCCCCACAAATAAAACACGCTAACATTATTAGCACAAGCCTATGGCAACAACAGCAACAGCAACATTTAACAAAGGTAACGTTACAAAATTTGGCTCCATTACAACTCACAAGGTTCACTGACAAAACAACTGTCTTATACAAAACACGCTTTCCAAAAAGAAGTACTGACATCTTGGCTTCTGTTGCTTCACTTTTGACAGTAAAAAAGATAAAATCTCCTCAGTCCTCAAGCTTTATAGAAGTACAGCAGAGAGCTGAAGTCGTGACGTCGTGTCCTGGCCAGCATCTGTTCCACAACCTTCTGTAACTCAGTAGTGTAAATCATTTTTCGAATAATCTTAACCAGATATATGAAGTGAGAGCCACTCGACACGCTGTTGAGAACGGCTCTGCTCCAGGCTGTATTTTTAGTTCTTGGCGTTGTTAAAAATGTCAGTGGAATAAATTTTAGGGAAACTCCAACGTCTGAGATTTGAGAGTCAACAGCCAAAAGCTGTGAGTTTGTGGAAAGGATAATGTTCAGTATTTGGTTTCTTGACTTTTAAAAAGAATGCTGTTTAGCATCTGTCTTTAAAGTAAAGCACTCTGTTATAAAATGTGTCTACCGGTGTTGTAACAGTGATTGAACTCTCAGCTGAACGACTTGAGGACTTTGTTGAATTTGAACTGGCACATTAAAGGCTCATTTACTCTCCCTTTACGTACGAAAATGAATACGTCCATGTCAAACGTCGCAAACGTCGCTGCCCTCATACTTCCATGCGTCTAATAAACATGCTGTGCTGTGGGAGGTGAGTGGCAGTAATGTAGCGTACAGTCTCCTTCAGGTGCTTGTTTGTTTGACTTCCCAGGATACAGGTTGTGGACAAACTGGTTTAACTGGTCACACCTGTGTACATGTTACCTAACAGCCTTCTCTCTGCGCCCTCAGGGAGCCGAAGCAGTGGGTCAACGAGGAGCGAGGGCGAGCGACGTCGCAGCACCAAAGGTCCAGGCAGCACCGTGGGCGGAGGGGAGAAATCCCCCTCCGGCGGCGGCGGAGAAGGCGGCGGGGCCGACTCGCGCTCCGGCAGCGGCAGCGAATCAGAATACTCCACCCGCAGCAGCCTGAGGCGCGGCCACGGCTCGGCCGCCCCCAGCGAGCACAGCCACGCCTCCTCCCAGCGCTCACATCACCACCGCATGCCCCAGCCGCCCCACATGTCCCCCTACCCGCCGGGTATCCTGCCGTACAACCCCATGATGGTGATGATGGTACCCCAGCACGCACACCCGGCCATGGCGACCGCTCACGCTCTTCCTCACGCGCAGCAGCTGGCCACAGCGCCCATGCACCCAGCTCTACCCCCGCCCCCGTCCTCCACTCCAGGAGGGCCTCCCGGCGCTCCGCCCACCCGTGACCTGGGCGCTGTTCCCCCAGAGCTGACGGCGTCGCGCCAGTCATTCCACCTGGCCATGGGGAACCCCAGCGAGTTCTTCGTGGATGTCATGTAGTTTTTATTCTTCCTGTCTTGGTGTTGAGTGACCATTCATGTGAAGTTAGTGTACGGTTCCCACTTGTCTTGGCGAGGATCTGGTGAAAGCTTTTCGAGCTCACAAGGGCCCATTGGAGCGAGGGCACTTGGTACAAATTTGGTGAGAACAGGGTTGACAAAGAAAAAACTTAATCATGTCCACGTCTAATTTCTCTTTTTAAAATCCACTACATAACAGATATTTTTAAAATCCTAACTCTAGAAAGACCAGTTCTTCTTTCTTGTCTCAGTAGTGAGCTTGTTTTTCCTCCAAAAGCAAACTCCCTACAGGATTTTATCGCCTCTCAGAGCTGCTCAGCACTCTGAAGTATATTTTAGGAGGGGAATCACCTTCCAGAAACCAGCTATGAATGTCAGAGCTGTCCATCCAGGAAGCGCATGGACCACAGTTTAACACTAGAGGGCGCCAGGTACACTGTGTACTTGAAAAGGATACAATCCTGATTACATATCTGGATCATCAAGCCAGATCCGTCGGCGGCGCAGGAGTATATCGAGTGCCTTAACATTTATAGAGACATTTAAACACTCCGGGTACATCATGTTCCAGCATTGTTTGACAATGAACTTCTTTGTATATATCTACTACTCCTATGTAAATGCAACCACACAGAACAACAAGCTCTAATGTGAAAAGAAAATAGGTCCAAAAATGTCAGGTGAGCGTGTGTTTAGTCATCACTGTGTAGGCCTAGTCTTCAGTAACTCGCGATGGGACTGTAGAGGCTTAACGGTACTAATAGGTGAGAAGATGAGATGCTGAAAACGGTACTTTCTGATTACATTAAGTTACTGTGATCCAAACGCCCCATGCTTATTTTTTATGTTACTGACTCGCATTATTCACCCATTTCATTTTTGTATGAGTGACTATATAAAATCATGTATAACCGAACTATTAAGGTGCTAAATGAAGATTCAACATTTCAAAAAAAGAAAAAAAAAGAATGACATTGACTGTGTCACGTTGTTTGATTTCATATCGCCACCTTTGTTTGTGTACTTGAGAATAAATTTGATACTTACTTTCTGTTCAGACGTCGTTATTTTGAGAGGGGATTCAACAGTGTGTTGAAAACAAACATTCTCACGCAAGGTGTTTCAAGGAGTTTATGGAAACCCATTTTCACGAGTGTGATAAAAAACAGAAGATCATGTTGAGTTAAAATGAGAAACGTCGCAATAATGACTTAGTAACTCAAAATAATGACACGCTCTCTCCAATGTAACGAATTGTCTCAAAATAATGACCTAATATCTAAAAACATTGACAAACATTTTGAAAATAATCAGTATCGTTTCTCATTTTGACATAGTAACATTTTTGAGGTATTAAATTATTATTTCAGGTCATTTTGAGATATTAGGATTTATTGTGATTTTTTTTTTTAAATGTTAGATTATTTTGAGATTTAGTTATTTTTGAAATATTAAGTCATTTTGTGATTTCAAGTCATTATTTTGTAATTTCAAGCCGTTTTGAGATTTCTCGTGATTATTTTTGAGATTTCAAGTCATTATTTTGAAATACTAAGTCAGTACGTTGAGGTTTCAAGATTGCAGATTTCAAATCAGTATTTTGAGATATTAAGTAATTTTAATAAATTCATTATTTTGAGATTTTAGTCATTTTGAAATTTTGAGTCATTATTTTTCAGATACTAAGTCATTGTTGAGATCCCCAGTCATTATTTTCAGATTTCTAGTCATGATTTTGAGATTTCTAATTATTATTTTCAGATTTCCAGTCATGATTTTGAGATTTCTAGTCATTATTTTCAGATTTCTAGTCATGATTTTAAGATTTCTAGTCATTATTTTCAGATTTCCAGTCATGATTTTGAGATTTCTAGTCATTATTTTCAGATTTCTGGTCACAATTTTTGAAATACTAAGTCATTACTTTGAGATTTCAAGTCATTATTTTTGAAATATTAAGTCATTTTGAGATTTCAAGTCATACTATACTAAGTACATACGATACTAAGTCACAACTGAGATTTTAAGTCATCATTTTGAAATATTAGGTCATTATTTTCAGATTTCTAGTCATGTTTAAATAGTACATCATTATTTTGAGATTTACATTTATTTTTGAAATGCAAAGTCATTATTTTGAGGTAGTTATAATTTTAAGATACTGAGTTGTCATTTTTTTAATATTCAGTCAATTTAAGATATTAATTCATTATTTGGAGATTTCAAGTCATTATTGTGAAATATTAAGTCATTAGTTTTAGATACTAAGTCATTCATTTTGAGACAGTAACTCATTTTGTGATACTAAGTCATTATTTTGAAAAATATTCTCATTATTCTGATATTATAAGCCATTAATTGGAGATACTGAGTCATATCAAGAAAGACTGATCATAATGACATAAGAAAATGACATAAGACCTTTTTCTTTACATCACAGTGGGGAAAATTTACTTACATAATATGGAGACTTAAGTAACGGCTTTTGGTTTGTGTTCACTGTTTGTTTGTCTCACTCAGTGTTTGGTTTTCTCTGAATTACACCCGTTTCACAAACACTGATATTGTTGACTCAGTGTAGTCAATAACAGTAACAAACAGTCCTTCACAAACCAGCTGAATCAACTGGTGTTAGCTGACGTGGTGCACGAACATACTGTAAGTGCTCTTCATGTGCTGTAGCTGGACTCTGGTCAGCATAACATCATGACAGAGCCTAAAGTTGATCATTTCATTATCCCTCTGTGTTTGAGTTGTGGCGCACGCTGGTTAGTTCATGGGAACAATTTATTTTGGCCAGATTTTAATTAAATGACACGTAGAATAAAGTGATTTTGATTAAATATCACTCTTTCAAACTCTGGTATGGTTATGTTTCTCTGACAGAAGCATTGATAATCCAACAATCATTTATTTCTTTACAGTTTCTGGTGGTAAAATAAACACAATGTACAATCATTTAAATTTGTGCAGCCCTTAACATGTATGAATTTTGAAAATAGGTGTAGTTGCCCTATAATGCCAGGGTTTGGGTGAACATTAATATTGCATAATATTGTGATATTTGCATGCCAGTATTGTATCAATACACTGACGGCAAGTATTTATTTCTTTGTTTTAAGTATGAAATCTTATGAATTTTAGTTAGTAATATGGAAACTACAAATTAGACTTTTAGAAGAAGTTTAGGAGTAAAATAAATTGATTATAATGCTCATTTGAGACATTTTGCTGCAGTAGAAATGACTAAAGTGAGATTAACTGACTGAAAACTTCACCTCATTAAATAAAAACAGATGAAGTTAATTATTATTTAATGCTACTACTAGTGTAATATACTGATTGTAATCGTGTTTTTTAATTTTGTTTTATTTAATCACACGTTTTTAATGTTTATTCAATATTGTCTTCGTTCATATAACCTCTACAAAAACTACATATCCCATGACGCACCGCGGATAGGCAACTTCCGGTGTGCCTATCTCGAAGAGGAGACTTCGGGTTAAACACTAACGGGTCATTTGGAGGAATAGACGGTCACTGGGCGGACGCAGGGGACGTGTCTTGATTTAACTCGTATCGGTGTGTAATATAATCGCTACTTTTGATTTTTATCAGAAGGAAATACAAGTATTTTAACCGCTTTTAGCTGTTTTTAGTTCAAAATAAGTGACAGAAACACCGACGTCGTTACGTAGCTGCTCGCTAGCTTCGCGCAGCTAACGTCACGTAGCTGTTAGATAATCTCCGATGTTTCTGTCTGTGTTTGCTAATTTATTTGTGTGTCATTTGTCTAATTGCGGTGTGTTTCGTTTATTTTCTCTAAGAACAAAACAGACATAATGCTGCTTCGTAAAGTGGGTCAGTCCGCTCTGTGCGGCTCCATTCTCAGGATCCCTCCGGTGCTATCAGGGTACGTATAAAAGCTTTTATTGAGCTTGGTGAAGATGATAAACATATATATGTGTGTGTGTAAAGGTAAAAATCGCCTTCTGTTTCTTGTGTGAACGACAGAGGTCAGCGACATGCCGGAGCTGTGATTGCTGTGCAAAACGGTCGTCTCTACGCAAGCCAAGCTGCAGAGGTAACGCCAGCTCACACTATAATATGACTTATACATAATATTACTGTCACTCTGTCAGTCATGTTTAGAGCATGTTGTGATGTGACGCTATCTCGCAGTCTGTTTATTGTCCTTGTTTTGCCTGGCTGACATAACACTGGCATCCCCTCCCGCTGGAAGTGGGTGAAAGTTGACTGGTCACGTGACTCGGTTATAAAGGTGACACCATGTATGTGGGTGACACTGCTCTTGTTCAGCGCAGGGTTCAGCCCAGGCAGCTGCAGGAGAGGCGTCATACACGCTGAGCCTGTCACTGATCTTATTGTCAGAAAAAATACACGTACAACCCAATCTAGTCAAGCTAACGTTCATTATAGCTCAGTGACAGCAGTGCACAAAACAGAAACGTGAGATAAACTCCACACAAAGCATCACAAGCTGAGTATTTGACACCTATAGTACACACAGTAAATCAGTAATGAGCAGCGTTACAAAACACACACACACAAAAATCCTTCTTATTTCATCCTTTGTCTTACAGCTTGTTTAGATGCTCTCCAGCTGTAATATGCTAATAATACGTATAGCAATGACTCACTTTCCTGACACCAGTATTTTGTCTGACACTGTCATGATCACAGAATAGTTTGTTTTGTTACGACAGCAGAAATAGGAAAGTATTTAAAAAGGTAGGAAGTATGTAACGCTGTATAGGTCTAATTCGATATTGAGTCCTGATCATGGTACACTGCTGGCCGATGCTACCATACAAGGTGCCACCTGCTACTCAGTTTTTAACATACTCTCACACTGATTGAAGCGTCATCGAGAGCAATTCGGGCTCAGTATCTCGCTCAAGGATACTTCCACATGCAAACTGGAGGAGCCAACAATCGTACCACTGATCTTCCGATTAGTGGACGACCTGCTCTGCCTCTGTGCCACACTTTTCTACACGCTTTACAGAGGTATTCAGCATTGTTATAACACATTGACGCTTGGCAACAGACGTGTTGCTTGGTCTGGAAACAGTGGCACTTGTGCGCTGAGTGTCAAATACGTGTTGTTCCTGGAATTTAAACCCACATTGGGTTAAAAAAGTTGCCGGTGTTTCCACTTGTACTTGAAGTTATATTTTTACAGACATTACAAGCAGCCCTGTTGTCACCCTTTTAAGTGAAATGAAGCCAGAATCCACCACGACTCCTCCTTGTTTCAAGCTCTCAGCAGCACAAACACATGAGTTCGATGTCATTGTTTTGTAAGTCCAACTGACAGAAAAACATGCCGCCATCGATCAAAGAAATTGATGAACTCAGAGACGTACAATTCTGATAGTTCGGACATTTGAAACTGGTTCTCAGTTCCCATCCTGGGTATAAACACAGTTTTGTTGTAGATACAAGCATTTGTATACTTTTATTTGCCTCTCATTTGTGACTGAAGTGATTTTGAATACTTTCAAAGTAATGAATCATTTCTCAGTGGGCTCCATATTTGTAAAGAGCAGCAACAGGTAGAACTCAGAAATGGATTTGTTGCAATGATATAGTGAGAGAATACATTACAGCTTTAATGCTTATTTCCCTGGGCACACATTTAATTTTGTTGTGTTTGTTGTGTTGCCCAGCTCCACTCACTCATTCAGCCAGGTATATTGTACTTACACAAACACCATTATATTACAGGCTCAGTCCAGTTTGTTATCTGTCTAACCAAACACAGTGCAATACAGCAGCCTTGTAATAAAGCCTATCATTCTTCCATTGTAAGATATGTACTGTATGCACAGTTCTCCTGCTGCTTGGTTACTCAGCTGACTGGTTGTGCCCTTGGCATCACCTCTCACCCATTTGGAGCTTGAGATCGGTTATTTTGGCGTCGCACCAAGCTGGCGACCTGGACAAACTTTCCCTCGTGTTTACTTTGGCTCATGACGCTGGATTATGGGCAATGAATGTAATAACAACACTGAGCAGCACGCCGACTTCCTCTGTATACAATCACATCTCCTCTCCTGTGTCCCAGCCACTTTGTGTATTGAAGCAATGTGTGTGTCTTTTAAGCTTCAGTCTCCTCTTTTTACTGAATTGATGAACATTTTGTAAGCTCCTTCTCATCAGTCTCTTTGCTTTTTCCGTACAGGCGGTTCTGGAGAAGCCAGCAGCCGTCGGCAGTGACACCGCCACTAAAGCGGAAAAGAAGACAGTGGCTGCAGTACGTTAATTCTCTTTTACTGTTATTATGTAATTATAATATTCGAGATAATGTAGCTATTCTCCTCTGTTTTTAGAGCAGTTATAATTTGCTCTACATCATCTGTATCAACCTAGTCAACAAGCCTTTAAAATTAAAGACACCCTGCAGAGTGTAGCACTGTTGGAGCAGCTTTTTATGAACGGGTGTGGATGCACATGCTCATTAATGACGCAACCACAGTGTCAAATGTATTAATCCAGTGGCAGGGCGCAGCAGTGCACCAGGAAAGAAAAGTCTGCAAACTCATTAATATGCATGCAAACAGTGCAGGTAATAAAGTGCTTTACAAATGTTTGCATTCAACATGTTTGTTAGACCTCAGGGACAAACAGAAGTTACACAACTACTGTTAATATTAACATAGCATTGTTGTCAATGGGAAAACTCCACAGGGTGTCTTTGCCCTGTTTTACACCTGGTATTAAGATACCAGGTCCACAGTGAAGGACGGCCTACTCAGCTGATGTCCTTGCTCATCTGACTCTCCAGCGTCTGTTGCTGCTGCTCCAGAGCCATTATTCTGCTAGAGAACAGCCAATCCATTGTCTGCCCCGTTAGCACAAGCTAACACAGTAGCAGCTGTAAAATCCTCTCAATAAAGTCTAAACGCTAATTTACATCGAGAGCAGAGAAGAGCAATCTGATCACAAGTAGTCAATCGAGATGTGGAGAGGCTCTCTAATGCTGGGTGTAGATAGACAGACTTAGATTTGTCCACTTGTGATCTGATTACCCAGGATGCATGTTAACACCAGGTAGAAACAGCTCCTTAACTTTTGGGTACTCCTACATTTGCATAAGCTTTACTGTGTTTGACTTCCACAGGAATCCAAATCATTCGCCGTCAACATTTTCAAGGGGCAGATTGCAACCGCCCAAGTGTTCCCCTACCCCTCAGGTAAATCACAGGAGATTGTGTTAATCCATGTTTGAAACACTGGCAACATTTCACAAAGGAGAAAAAACGTAGTAGGTAAATAACTGAAATGTGTGCCGTAGTGATGAACGAGGAGCAGGAGCAGTTTCTCCGAGAGCTTGTGGGACCCGTCTGCAAATTCTTTGAGGTAACTTCATTACACGTTGCTGAGCTGTTGGATAATTTGACGTCATGCGCGCGACTTTCCCACTCACCGTCCGTGTGTTTCCCGTGGACAGGAGGTAAACGATCCTGCCAAGAACGATGTGTTGGAGAAGGTAGAAGATCACACCATGGAGGGCCTGAAGGAGATGGGTGCCTTCGGTCTGCAGGTGCCTGCTGACCTCGGTGGCCTCGGCCTCTCAAACACACAGGTACATCTGCTTGTTTACTGTGCGTACACATTAATATTATCTTGTTGATGTTTTTCAATCTGCACCCAATATGCTCATGTTTTTGACAACAGTGCTTGAAACTGTGTCAGATGGTGATGTAATGACTGTGCTAACCTCTGTCTAACAGTATGCCCGGCTGGTTGAGATTGTTGGCAGTCACGACCTGGGTGTTGGAATCACTCTGGGTGCCCACCAGTCCATCGGCTTCAAGGGCATCCTGCTCTTCGGGAATCCAGCCCAGAAGGAGAAGTACCTGCCAAAGCTTGCCACAGGTAAAAACACAAGTATTCGACCATGTCAGCATCTTGATTTACAAGCACCTTCAGATTTTAATTGTAGCTTTGTATACAAAAGGAAACTCGTTATAGGTATGTCTTCACAATTTTTATTAATGTCTGCAAATTCCATGAAAAGACCAAAACTAAGAATGTGTCAGTCAGGGCCGGGTTATTCTGGAAAATAAGTGGTTTGTACGACTGAACATTAGTGATGAGAAGATTGGTCCTTTTCAGTTACCAGTGGTGAACCGACTCATGATTGACTTTAGTTCACCTACAACCCCAACCTTGCTCTACGCAAAACAAGCCCGAAAAAGGCACTAAGAACGTTGTCGTCAAGCATCTTGTTATCCGGAGCGAAGACTACAGTGTTTTCTTCCGATAAACGTAAACATGTAACATCCGCCCGCCCCCTATCCAATTAGAAACCTTCCCTGCCCCAAACCCCGAATAAAGGCGATTAAACTGATCTACGTGTGAACCCTCATTCAGAATGAATATTTCTCATGTAAACTACCTGGAAAAACTTTAATTCCGAATGATTTCATTCAGATTTATTTCAGTCTGAATGATAAGCCATCATGTAACTGTAGCCAGTGTATGTGGTTGTGAATGACTCGGGGTGTGTATGTGCTCTCGCTCTCTGTTTAGACACAACTGACAAATATGTTAAGTAGGTCATTTTAAAAAACCACAATCACAAACAGCCGTGATAGCGGCTGTTTTTAAAGTAAAATATAATAGAAAATAGACCAGATAGACCGAAACTATCGCCACAGAGTTGATAGTTTCGCCTTGCTGGGAAGCTGTTAGAGCTTCATGGCCAGCATCCTGACTTCGGGCGCCTTGCAGCGCCTCTGCCTCCTTTCTAAACCTGGCTAATCTGCTGAGGCCTGTTGTCTCCGCTGCAAAACGGTACCTAAGAGCACACCTGGGTGAGAATGCTGTTCTTTAGCCTCCTTTCTGAACTCTGCATTTACACCCAGGTTTGCTCTTAGTGCTCGTAGTTCTGCACCCGTAGAAGTACAGAATTTAGTACCCGGCCCTAACGTGTGCTCTTAAACGACTGGTTGTTTGGCTTAGCAGGGGTCTGAATGAAAGTCACGTTCAACAAGAGTCTGGAGCAGTGTCCCTCGGAAGTTTATCTGGCTCTCACAAAAAAAATTTGGGCTCACTTCCGCTTGTAAATCGAGTTATTTGTTCTTGAATCTTACATCACTACCAGACATCCAAAGTGTAGTTGAGTGAAGAGCCGCCTGTCAAAGCGAGGGGGAGACATGATCTTATTACACACATCCTTTAATGTACGCCTGCATCTTTTGTCTCATATTTATATAGTTAACACATTTTCAGTGTGTTGAGAAGGAGCTAATCTAATGAGGGAAGAATTTAGAGCTGCTAAATCATTTCCGTTGTGTGTGTGTGTATGACACTGCGCACATTTGCCCCTTCAGGTGAAAATATAGCCGCCTTCTGCCTGACTGAACCAGCCAGTGGCTCTGATGCCGCCTCCATCAAAACCGTAGCTGTCCAGTCCCCCTGCGGACAGTACTTCACCCTCAGTGGAAGCAAGATCTGGATCAGGTGAGGACGCAGCAGCAGTATACATAATCAGAGTTATTTCATTGTTTCACCACAAGGTGGCAGCATTGTGCAGTGTGTTCATTAGTACAGTGTAATGGCTGGAAGTTGTTTCTTTAATTAATCAGATGCTCTTTGTGTTTTTGTCAGCAATGGCGGTCTGGCTGAGATCTTCACAGTGTTCGCCAAAACCCCCATGAAGGACCCCAAGACTGGAGAGATGAAGGACAAGATCTCAGCCTTCATCGTGGAGAGGAGCTTCGGAGGAGTGACACAGTGAGCGCACCACGTTATTGACTGTTCATGTATAAAGGTCATGATGCAGCCCGCATTGTTTCCTCATGACATGCCTTTGCTTTTAATCACAGTGGCCCTCCTGAGAAGAAGATGGGCATCAAGGCGTCCAACACAGCTGAGGTCTACTTCGACAACGTTCGCGTGCCAGCCGACTGCTTGCTTGGCGAGCTGGGCGGAGGTTTCAAGGTGGCCATGAACATTCTGAATAACGGACGCTTTGGCATGGCGGCCGCTCTCTCCGGCACCATGAAGGGAGTCATCACCAAAGCTGTGAGTATCTACAGCACCGTAAACATAGTTGAGAAGGGAAGTGGTCATGAAGTGTGACAGTGGAGAATGAGCTTCTCATCATTTAGACACTGTAGGTTCCACTTAACAGCTTTATGGCTCTGTATGTGTTGTGTTTCCCATCTGCTGCAGAGCTCTTCACCTATATTGTCTGTGTTACACCCCCCTATTTCAGTCGTGTATTTCCTATATCGTGGGCTTGTGGGAATTTCCCCTCGTTGTAGTTCACTACGGGCTGTGTCTACTGTGCAACTTCCTGCTGAGGTTACAGGCGCTGAAGACTCAAATGTGCTCTGGTTGCTTCTGTTGTTTTGCTCAAAAATTCAGAGATGTTCAAGACTGATTGTGTAACTGTACATTCACTAATTCTCACCTCTTTGTGTTCAACCGATGCTGCTAAAGATAGCAGTAGTTGAATGTGCGACACAGCAGGGACAGACGTTGCATCATCAGAAAAATAAGTCACCATAAGTTCTTATTTTGAACACTGCAGACGTGACGTTAATGCTGTGATCACTGTGGCATTTTAACACTTGTGACTGTTTAAAAATATGTGAAAATAAGTGACCAACTGAGATGCAAACTTGGAAAACAATCGGTACGGAAAGTATATATAAAATTTATATATGATTAGGGGTGCAAGGGCATTGCTATAGTGACCCTTAATGTTGTCAGACACTCGAGCATTGCTTCCACCGAGCAGTACAGTTCAGTTCAATATGCTTTTTTCCGTTTCCACTGTGAAAAGTGGATGGTACCAGTTAGGGCTGGACGATTATGGCAAAAAATAATAATCACAATAATTTTCATTGATATTGAAATCACGATTAATAAACATGATTATTCATTGATTTCAAAACTCAACTTTAAAAATAACTTAAAAGAACAGCCAGAAACAAATTAGTAACAAGTAAACATGTAAAAAAAAAAAATACTAGGGCTGACCCAAAAAAGCTTTGAAGCTTCATTCGATGGCACGGGATTCGATTGTGAAATTATTATTTTTTTGAATATTCGGCCTCTTTTTTCTCCCGTTTTTTGGGGTAGACCGCAACACCATCTCAGACAAGGAAATGGAAAGCCCGACGTGCAATTAATGGAGACCTATTATCCTGCTTGACTAAATTCTTTCAACAATGTGACTCAAAATAATGATAAAATAGATTTTATGGATGTAAAAGAATATGCTGATGGTGACATTTTCCACCTGTGCGCTGCGCTCTGAGTCTGGTGTCAGTGACACATGCTGCTCTGAGTTGCACGTCTGTCTGCTTGTGCGGCAAGACTAGACCCCTGAGCTTGCCTGAGAAGGACTAAAATTTTTAAGTATCCCGTGGAGAGAGACTCTCACTGCAGCCTGTTTTATTTTGTTCTGAAAATGTCGGCGTGCAGCCTCGTTCTGTGAACGATAAACGAGGTGCAGACTCCTATCATTTCAGAGGACTATTTGCAGTGGGAACACTTGGGTCTAGGTACCATGTCTGAAGGGTTACTTTACCTACACTGAAAGTGTTTGGTGGAAACAGGGCTTTAGAGAAACAATCTGAGCCTGTTAGTGGCAAAATGAAGCCGTATTAGTGGACGTACGTTGACAGTGTGGACAATAGGGCTGCAACTAATGATTATTTTTATTGTCAACTAATCTGTCGATCATCATTTTATCGAAAAATACCTTAAAATTATGTCATCTAATGTCTTGTTTCGTACTCACGCCAAAGGGTTTTAGTTCAGCGTCATGGGAGAGTGTGTAAAGCTGCCAATATCTGAACATGAAAAGCTGCAATAAGAGTATTTTGGGGTACTTTTATAGTACTTTTCTATGAAAAATTACTCAAACCGATTAGTCGACTACTAAAATAGTCACCGTATTATTTTAATAGTGGATTAGTCGACTTAATCGTTGCAGCCCTAGTGAACAATACAAGACCGATTTCAAAAACTGTCACTCCCATTAGTCACTTAGACACGAGACATGAGGAAACAGGATCCAGGTTGAAAAATACTGAAGTTTCCCTTTAAGTCATAAAATGCAACATGGTGCGAATCGCTCATTAACATTTCCCCTGAGCTGTAGATAACAGCTTGTCTTTTGTCTTCAACCAGCAGCATGAAACTTAAAAAATATTCAGTTCACAATCATGTAAAACATAGAAAAGCTGCAACCTCCAAATATGTCACTGTTTGTCTCGTCTTTTGTCTCTTCTTTCAACAAAGGGGTGAATTGCCTTAAATGTTTCAGCACTAAAAATGCGTAACCTTGTGTCAGCATGCACATTTCACACCACAAACTCAGTTGCCTTGTTCGATGCTGCTCCACTCACAGGAAATGTACGATGTTTAGCCTCACAATTCTTGAAGTAAATAGCTTCTAATGGCTTGTATGAATTTGTACAGCCGCGTAATAGACTGTGGGGATTTCCATCTAAATGAAATATAAAACTCGTGCTAGAAACTGCAGTGGAAGAAAGTGATATTTATATTTTCCATCTGTGCTTTGGTGTAGCGCCATTGAATGAGTGATTGTTTCATTAGGTAAGTGGGAGAAGCACATGCACAGGAGACACAATGTGTGTGTGTTAATGTGCTTGAAGAGTAATGCCTTGCTTACAAACACACAGCAAGTTCTTGGTACTGAAGGCGCTTTCACCTCGGTTGTTTTTATTTTTTCACAACATGCGGCTTTGTCTTTGCAACCAGAGCGACGGTGTGGTCACGCTGAGCTGTTTCCTTGTTGCCAACAGCTTTGCAGCTCACCACAAGACCGATACTCGTGTACTCGCTGGCACCCTTAACCAAACTTCCCCTGTGTGCACATGAGCTAGACAGCAACAACAATTCAACAGGGACCCCAAAATAGGCTGCTAGAATTTCAGTTCCAGTCTCGAAGTAGGAGGAAGTGTGCAGGATTAGTTGCCCATTCCTCTGTTGAAAATTTACAGCCTGTGTCTATGAGCTAAGGTGTGACAGTGACCGCCATTTTCCTCTCTCCAACAGGTGGATCATGCAGCCAACAGAACCCAGTTTGGGAGCAAGATCCACAACTACGGAACCATCCAGGAGAAGATTGCCCGCATGACCATGCTACAATATGTCACAGAGGTCGGACAACTAAATCGTGAATTTAATCTTGATTCTTAAAGCAGTGCTGAATTAAATGCTGCCGTTATTGCACAATATCAGACCTTGATTGTCGCCGTGCGACAGCATTATCAACACTTCTATCTTGTTTATTGTCTCACGCTCTCCCTGGTGTACATGTTGCTCAAAGCCTGTGATGAAGGAGTCGATTTTCAGGTTGATTCCCCGCCTATAAAACCCCTGGTAACTTTCCAAGCAAAGATGTTTTGAGCAGAAAGTCCCAGAGAATTAAACCACTGTCGCACTTTCCATCATCGTGTGCTGTCGCTGAAAACCTCTAAATGAACACGCTGCGATAAACTCATGCTGACTCTATTATGTCTGTGTGTTTTTGCAGTCAATGGCCTACATGATCAGCGGCAACATGGACAGTGGCGCGAGTGAATTCCAGATAGAGGCTGCCATCAGCAAGATCTTCGCCTCTGTAAGATTTTTAAATACATTTAACATGCAGTTGTTTCTGCTTTTGTTGTTTGTCTTTGTGGTAATAATCTATTTCTTACAAACATTAAAGCTCTATGGAACACAGCACCTCTTTCAAAATATTTCCCATGTTCCTCTTTCTGTGGAACACCGGAGACTCGGGGTAGTACATAGAGGAAGTAGACGTCTCTCGGCGCATTTGCTGAGTTGAGATGAAATGTAATCGTGTAACTGTCACAGCGAAAGCTCATGAGCATGTGTGTGTTTTTTTGTTTTTATTGTGACAGGAGGCGGCGTGGAGCGTGACGGACGAGAGTATCCAGGTTATGGGCGGCATGGGTTTCATGAAGGTGAGCGCTCAGTCCACATCCTGTGTCACACAAACCCTGAAACCACCGAGAAGCTGCAGTAGGTTGGAGCAGGTTTTTAGCTGTGATCACACCGAACACAAACTGAATTTTTCGGCTTGCGTCACTTGCGTATAGGACAACTCACAAATATTCTCCCTTAAAAGGATACGTTGCCGATATTCAACCTGCTCTGTGTCATAACAACGTGGGTAGTATGTGTAAATAAACTAAGATAAAGTTACCTCCGTCTTACCTCACTGCTCATCACCCAGCTGGACGACCGCACTCTGCTATTTCTCACTTAAATTGTCTTCAGAAACATATTTCAGTGCACTATTTAGCTGTAATAGGAGAATTTGTGACCGAGAAGTGGGCGCCAGGCTGTGTTTTTGTATTGTTAAAAATGGCTAAAAAACAGATTGCACAGTAAACCCAAGCAGCTATGATCAAATACAAACTTAATATAGTGCCACTTTGTTTGTGAGGTGTCTCTGTTTTGACTCGTGTTTCTGTTCCTTTTCTGGAGATCCTCAATACTCACATGAGGCAGGGAAAAAGTTTAGTGTGGTTTATTGAAAATACCAAAAAAAGGAACAAACGACAGCCCAAGTCCTTCCAAAGTCACATCTCATGCAGTCCAATCTCTATATACTCTCGTTTCTCAAAACCGTACTGATGAATCTTCATTAATATAGGCTTATATTTTATCTACTGCCTGTTAATGACGCTGTGGGTTAATGGGCATGTAGCTACTTCCATGTTTCAGATGATACGTCATGTTTGTAGTCGACCAATGAAGATGAGTTTACATATCACCTTGGGTTCGTCCTTCACCTTCTCAAAATGATCCCACACTTTGGATTTCCTGCCCGACATGTTATTAACTAGGCTGTGGAATAACCGCAGGTACCAACCCTGGAAATTAACCTGACTCATGGTCACTTCCTGTGTCTGTCCTTTCAAGTTAAATTCCCACATGGTCCAGTCATATAGGTTTGGATTTATTTTCACAAGGTGCAGCTCTAATAGAGATTCACTTTTCTGTGACTGAGCAACCAATGAAATCCCAGCCGGACTCCATCTTTCCTGTGTCAAAACAGCCAGCGTCACATTACATCATCCACCAGTGAAAGCCTTTATTGGTCCAGTGTGGCGCAGTGCATCCTGGCAGTTGTAGGTTTTCTCCCTCTTGAGCAAAAGCGACAGCCACAGCTCTTTTCCTTTTTTTTTTCTTAGACAGCCCAGTTTCAGCAGTGACATACTTCTTCATCAGACTATTTCTATGTTAGTCATCTTTTTTTTATCACTTTTTTTCTCTGATGAGATTATCTCCAACAACCGCTGCACCTTTACTTGTGTAGTTAAATTGTAAGTCACGTACACGTTGTGGTCTTGAGTCATATAGAAGCGACATGTCGGACCTCATACTCAGAAAATGCAGATACCACAATGACACTCTCTTCAGAGGAAAAAAAAAAAAAAAGTCAACCAAGATGTTTGCAAGAATAGAGCGGTTAGAGCCAGCTGAAGACAGGGGGGCGTAGTGAAGGTGTGTTAACAACAATGCACACACATACACACGAAACAAAAACAAGACTATGTAGTATGCCATCTCTCTAACAAATGTGCCGCTGTGCCAGGTTCTCAGTGGAACATTTGCTTCATCATGGAACAACACTTAAAAGCACAAACTGCAAAGGTGGAAACTTTGGTGCAAGTTGCACTTAAGCACCTACATGTGATGGGCAAAATAACAAAAGTACATCTTAATGTCATTTTATTTTTATTTAGAATTTCAACGTTACGTTTCAAAAATACACCTATTCCATATGCAGATATTTGAGTAATGTCCACACCCTTTTTTGTTTCTACAATTTCATTATGAAATCAGTCGTAGGATATGAGCAAGAGGGGGAAAACATTGATGGCCAGAGCCGGATCGGTCCTGCTCACAGTGCATATTTTGACTCAGTGCACTTGACAGAGGAAGTAAAGTCAAAACTGTGCCTGGGATATTTCCATTTCTGCCCTTCTGGACAGATGAAATCATGTGCATCTTAAAATATGATCAGTAGCTCACACATGCAGATTTTGAAAGCGCAGAAATATAGCCGGTCTCTGTTCCTCTTTGCAGCTGGCGTTTTCACTACCTAATTTAAACTTTTGCGAGAAGCGGGGATTAAAATGTCTTGTATGTGTAATATATGTTAAATTACAGCCTGTTGCATCTTGCTGGTTGCTTAAAATGAGAATAGAAACATGTGACTGTACCAAATCTCAGTGCAAATTATTCTCAGAAAAGTTAAACTCAGTTGATAATGAATTATGAGTAATATGTGATTGTTGCAGATTTAATCTGGGTAGCATTTAGCTGAAAAAGAAAACAGCATCTCCTCTTTGTTTTTGACAGGACACTGGATTGGAGAGGGTGATGAGGGATCTGAGAATCTTCAGAATCTTCGAGGGCACCAACGACATCCTGAGGCTATTCGTGGCGCTCAATGGCTTCCAGGTAAAATGAAACCTCAGTTGCATTTTGTTTTTTTATTATTATTATCTCTGACTCAGCTGTGGTGATCTGATAATGTCAGCGTGGAAAAGTACAGATGTTTCTGTAGAGAGGAAGTGATTTCTGCTCTCTGAAACTCCAACAGTACTTCCTTTTGCAGCGTCTTGTTTGGTTAAAAATGGGTGATCAAGAACCAATTTCCTTCTGCTTATTTTAAAACCAAATATCTGTGTTTCCTTGAGTTGCCTTGTCAGTCTCTTCCTCATCTTGTGAAATGTTCACATTAAATGTGGCCAAAGTTTTAAATAATGAGGTGAATGTATGTCACAGTAATCTCTGTTAACAAAACCTCAGGTTTCAGACCTCTCCGAATACTCTGTGTCCAACAGTGTTTTCTATTTTGCTACAAACTTTTGGATCGTATTCCTGCTGGAACATGTCCGGTTGTGAAGATTGTGATTTGAAAGTTTTTATTGGTGATTATTAATGGGAGAAAGTAGGGATGTTCTTGGCGACATCCACAACTCTAATTATGAGTTTTTATCTCTTAACATGGTGAAGATTTACAGGAAATATTGGACATTAATATATGCAGATAATTTATTTTTTTACTTTGTGTATTAAAAATATAATTGCATTATCTAAGAATACAGATTAGGGGGTAGAATTAAAAAAGTTTTCACTTCATTTTACTCCATGCTGACTTATGTTGGATGTAGCGTTTCTTTTTAATTGTTTGTCGTTTGCTCATGTTGGATCCCTTCGCTCATAAGACACAGATTGCTAAAGTATGTCTTCCTGTCGTCTGAGACGGTCCAAAAATATTAGTACATATAAACAACTGTCTCCCAAATTGAGAATCTAGAGTGCTAAAGCTCAAGTTTGTGATGTCACAGGGTAGAGTCAGGGCCTACTTCACAGACAGTGAGTGGTGAAAGATGTCCTAGATCAGTGGTTCCCAGCTGTTGGGTCATGGCTCCATTGTGAATGAACCGCAAGTGACTCACACACTACAGTAGACTGTCTGTCTCAGAGCCTTTTTTTTAAGTGTCTCCTGCTGTAGAGTGAGTGACTGACGGATGGCTACTTGACAGAGACAGAGAACTAGCTCAACGACATGTATGACTCTGAATATAATAAACTGTGTGGACCTTGAACTAATGACTGGAAGAAATCTGGACCCTGTGGCTGGAGTAGCTCATGCTCACGAATATTGATTCAGCTTTCCTCGGCCGTGGAAATAACACAGTGGAATTCTGTTATTGTGGTGTTGTTAGCAATAGTCACGCATGTCCCTCTCTGCTTCCCCTCCAGAACGCTGGTAACCAGCTGAAGAGCTTACAGAAGGCCTTGAAGAACCCTATCGGCAACGCTGGGCTGCTCGCGGGAGAAATCACAAAGAGAGCCAAAAGGTTGTGTCTCACACACACTTCACATGCTGTCTGTCTCCTGTCTGGGGTACAGGAAGTGCCAAAGTGCTGTAGGTGATGGTGGGAGATGGGGACTCCCCTCGCAGTTCGCAGTACATGATGCAATTTGTTGATTTAAGAGTTGCATCTGCGCAGAAACGACTGTATCGTTGTCTCCTTTGCTGATAGTGGTTATCTTCACTGAGTCAAATTAACAGATGTATTTCATATCTGTTTCTTCCTTTGAAGAACTGTGAAGTGAACATAGATCCCCTGCTGTGGAGTGTTGCAGAGAGACACACACACAGAGCTGCCGCACAATCACAATTTCCTGCTCTCTTCACTTTAAATTGAAATCTGTCAACAGTTCAGTCGTTACCTTCAGACGACCTCTCAAGGCTCATCCTATCGTCTCTGTAATGCAGCTCATGTGTGCTTATGTTTCTGTATCACCTTTGTCATCTAACACTTGTGAACCCCTGACAATAGATTGGCTGGAATACTCTCAAAGCTGTCAGTGGGTCATTTGAAACTCATAAAATAGGATTATTTTCTTGCAGAAACATGTACTTATAGTGTTTTTTAGTTTTAGTTTGAAGAGAGAACAGCTCTAATGTGGTGTGACAAGTAGGGCTGCAATGATTAGTCGACTAATCGAGAACTAATCGACTATTAGAATAACCGGTGACTGTTTTAGTAGTCGACTAATTGGTAACTGTAATACATAAAGCTTCTTACCAGCCGGCCTCCATCTTGTAACCTGTGTCAAAACAGCCAACCTCACATTACATCATCCACCAGTGGTTTGGTGTAGGGCTGCAACAGTTAGTCAACTAATCGGTGACTGTTTTAGTAGTTGACTAATCGGTTTGAGTCATTTTTCATGGAAAAGTACTTTAAGAATACCCCAAAATACTCTTCTTGCAACTTCTTATGTTAAGATATTGGCAGCTTTACACACTCTCCCATGACGGTGAACTAAAACCCTTTGGCGTGAGTACGAAACAAGACCTTAGATGAAATAATTTTAAGGTTTGGGAGAGACAGACCGACATTTTTCAACATTTGAACACATTTTTTGATTAAATAATCAAAGAAATAATCGACAGATTAATTGACAGTGAAAATAATCGTTAGTTGCAGCCCTAGTGACCAGCTTACACCTGCGCTTTACGTGTGTATCTGCAATGGTGCACACTGTCTAACGCCTCACTTCCACCAAGCAGTCCGGTTCAGTTTTTTACAGTTATTTTTGTGTTTCCATTGTTAAAAGTTGTGAATGGTACCAATAGACCTCTCTGTTGAGGTACCTAGCACACTGATCTGATCCTAAAAAGTGGAGCCACAAACACTGCAGTCTATTGATTGGTTAGTAGAGAATTGGCTGGACTTTAACCACTGTCTGTACGGTGGCAAGTTTGCATACGTTAGTCAACTGTATAACTATAAAATGAAAGGAGGTTTGCTCTTTTTTATCTTTACTAGTTACAGTTAGCAGCTATAGACTGAGGAAAAATACTTAAATGCACTCAGTATGTTTACATAACGAGAGAAAATAGATTTATTGTGATGGTCTGGCTAAAATACACGTACACACATAAGTCACACAAAATCGTACCAAATAGTCGAGCTGTAACTGTAGCTCGACTTAACTGTGCATGTAAACGTACTGAGTGTGTCGCTCAAAGACTAACAGCTACACGAGTTGACGTCGTGAATCACTCAACACACCTTAAATGTTTATTTTCTCTCTTGCATAGCATTTGCCTTAGTGGTGAGCGCTAAAAAATATAAATTAGTTTCAACCTTAATATGCGAATGGAAAATATTCTATTTCCTCGCTTGAAGGTAAAAAAGTGGCAGCGGGACTGCACCCCTGCTCTGCTCTGACACACCAGCCTGTCCTTTTGTGTTCTGAAAATGTTGCGTAGCTGTTACTTGGACGATCGGCGAGGTTCAGACATCATCAGTGGAGAGGAAATAAAGCTGGATGAGGCAGTGACGTGGCTGCTACCATTTGGAAACAACCCCCGCGGCATGATAAGAATACTCTCTGTGATAGAAACACACAACGGATCTATGGTTTAGATACATGTCCTTAAAGGTTGCGTACATTTCTAAGGGTGCTATACTGAAAGTGTTTGCACCTTAAATGCCTCTGCACAGCAGTAAGGTGGCAGAACTGATCCAGTGTAGACACACTTCACCACATGACAGATATATATGTGTGTATATATATGGCGGAGGAAGTAAAGACACCAGTCTCTATAACACCTTCTTCTTCTGTTGTTTTTGTAGGAAGGCAGGTTTGAGCACAGGTCTGACGCTGCAGGGAACTGTGCATCCTGAGCTGGCACACAGCGGAGAACTGGTGCGTTTAACCTTTACATAGTAGTTTGGACTGAGATCTTTCTGACAATGATATGATCTGGGATTTTGTTTCTCTCTGACCGCCGTGTGTCTCCTCGCACTTGTAGACAACCAAAGCCATCGAACAGTTCGGAGCGGTCACTGAGGAGCTGCTGATCAAACATGGCAAGAAGATCATTGGTGAGTGCGTGTGTGTATGTACGTGTGAAGGTCAGAGGAAATCCTGTGGGTGTTCGAAAAAATCTGTTGAATAAAATCCCCAGCTGGTACAGATTTGGCATTTTGAAGTGAGAGTAGTCATTTCATAAGTTGGGAATGCTCCAAAATCTAATGTCAACTGTTTCTGTTGCAGATGAACAGTTTGTCCTGAAGAGGGTCGCTGACGCTGCAATCGACCTCTACGCCATGGTGGTGGTTCTGTCCAGGTACACAGACGTTCATACGAGAGAATAAACTCTCTGTCTTTTTTTTTGTTTTGTTTTTTTAAATACCAACCTGCTCTCTCCATCTGTCCTCCCACTCACCGTTTCTATGGTCTACTTTTATTCCACCTACAACTCCTACGCAGACTCAAGTGACATTTTTTGTGTCGTTTCTTTCCCCTCTCTCTCTCTCTCTCTCTCTGTGTGCAGAGCATCACGCTCTCTGAGTCAGGGCAGCACCTCAGCTCAGCACGAGAAGATGCTGTGTGAGACCTGGTGTGCTGAGGTAAGACCCAAGTCAGATAAATTGACTTTGGTATTGTAAATGTAAAAGGAAAAAGTGTAAAGCTACAGCACTGGCTTATTCTGCTTGAAGGGGTTCCAGCTGCTTGATGTTTGTTAGCTCGTAGGGAGCGGTGTCAGTGTTCACATCGAACTCTTTGCAAGAAAGCAAGTTAAAACCATTCTTTTTAAAGGCCTTTTTTTTTACCTAGTCCACGGGTACACGAGTATTTGTCTTTTAAAGTCTATGATCTTGCCGCAGCGGCCACGTTTGATTCCAACTTACGGCCCCTTCCTGCATGTCATCTCGTCTTTGTCCCTCTTTCATGCCAACACTGTCGTTTCAAACAAACGCCAAAAAGCTCAAAAAATAAACTTTGTCTTAGTCAAAATGAAAATGAAAAAAAACACAAAGTTATTTCTGGAGCATAGAAAACCAACAGGGAGTGACCTATCTGTAACCCTAGAGCTATGCAAAGACGAAGAAGATGTCAGCCAACCAGAAGGCTATTTCCTGAAGGCATTCTGACACCTCTGTTCTTCAATGTAGAGGAAGAATGACGTGTTAACATGTAAAAAAAGTCCTGTTGGCTATTTTGGTTACGTCTGCCATTGCACGAAATGTCACCTCATTTCTGACGCTTCACAACAAAGACAGTGACGCTCACTCTGACGTGACAAAACCAAAAACTGTTTTACCCGGTCAACATGTCAGAAGCTGAGAACAGAGGTTCGGGACATCTCAGTGGATTTTTTACAAAAGGTTCATTCCCAGTGACCTAAAACTCAGTTTGCATGTGGACGAAAGAAAAAAGTGCATAGAAACAAGCTACATTTGCAAATGTTCATGTTGTTTAGGCTGTAAAACAACTGACCTCACACAGACTCGCAGACAGTTGCACCTCTGCCTCCCCAGATGACTCGCTAGTAGGGCAGCAACTATGAGTATTTTCATTGTTGAAAATCTTTTGACTATTTCCTTAATTAATCGATTAGTTGTTCGGCCTATAAAATGTCAGAAAATAGTGGAAATTATGTCCAAGATGACGTCCTCGAGGGTCTTGTTTTGTCCACAACCCAAATTTATTCAATATACTGTCGTAGAGGAGTCAAGAAAATCACTCAAACAGACTAATCAGTTATCAAAGTAATTGTTATTAATTTCATAGTGAACTACTTGATCATTGTTGCAGCTTAATTCACTAGCATCCCCAGAAGAACCTAAAACTGTGTGTTGCAACTTCCGCATATTCGCATCACTGCCACTATGAATACTTTTAATGCAAAATATTTGCAATTATTTTGCATTTTCATGTAGTTTATTCAACAAACGCCGAGTGTGTAAAGGTTTTAAGAAATGCCCACCATACTGGTTCAGATTACAACTCACGCTAGTAACAAGTTGTCTAGCTTTACCTTTTGTCTGGTGTGATGTTATTCCACACTGTCATGTTCGTCTCAAGCCTCACTGCCTTTGATCAACCTTGAGTTAACGCTCTCTTCACTCCCCAGGCCTACGAGAGGATCATGAGTGACATCAAGACTCTGCGCTCCGGCGAGTCCAGAAAGCTCTTCAAGAACATGCGGACCATCTCTGCAGCCGTGGTGGAGCACGGAGGAGTGGTGGCTCCTCACCCGCTGGGTTTCTAAACGCTCAACGCTCCCTATATCTTCATATCTGTTTTTTTTTTTTTTGTTTGGTTTTTTTTTCACTCTTCAACATCTCCATCCGTATTCAGGGCCATGTATGACAACTCCTCTCAGACTGAAACAACTCTGTTAGCATTAGCTCCATCACACGTTGGTACGCTTATATCTGCTTTGTGTATTTAAGCTTTCATGGAGTGAGATGCACCTACGACTTCGGGCTGAATGATTCATGGCTTTACACAGAAAAGTGAAGAAAACTTAAGCCAAAGCTACATCATGGTTAGCTTAGCCTAGCATAAAGAAAAAATGGCAAGCCTAACAAAGCTAGCTAATAAAATCAGTTATCACTTAGCTCAAAGTTGAGTAAAACTTGAGCTAACTTGCCATAAAAGCGTTTATTTGCTGTAACGTCGAGAGTTAGCTAGATGAGCAGAACATTATAACTCAATTAAATCTGAAGCTAAAGCTATGATATGGTTAGCTTAGCTTGGCATGAAGACTGGTAACTGGAAATAGACTAGCCTAACGAAGCTAGCTTATAAAATCAGCTAAAATTTAGCTCAAAATTGAGTAAAACCTGAGCTGACTTGCTATAAAAGTGTTTGGGAATGTGTTTATTTGCTGTGACGTTGAGAGTTAGCTACATGAGCAGAACGTTATAACTCAGTTAAAGTTGAAGCTAAAGCTGTGACACGGTGAGCTTAATCTGGCGGAAAGAGTGGAAACAGGAATTCAAAATTGAGTAAAAACTTGTGCGAACTTGCCATAAAAGTAACCATTATTTTGAAATGTGTTTATATTTTTTTTTAATGTGGAGAGTTAGCTAGATGAGCAGATTGATAACATTTAAACTATTAAATTTGAAGCTAAAGCTACGATATGATTAGCTTAGCCAAGCATAAAGAGTGGAAAAAAGCTAACCGAACAAAGCTAGCTCACAAAATCTGCTAACGTCTAGCTCAAAATTGAATAAACTTGAGCTAATTTGCCATAAAAGTAAACTTTTTTATTACTATTTATTCACAATTTGAAGCTTTATGTTCGGCTGTACTGTTTAATCTGGACTGCAATTAATTCCAGTCTTTGTGAACCTGTTTATCCTTCATTGATTTAGTTTTGACTCAAGACCTCAGGAATTTGAGCTGGAGTTTCCGTCTGTGTGAATTAAGAACGTGTAAAATTGGTCTGATCGTTCAGCCCTGACTACCAGGTGTGCATCTCAACCAGCTGATGACTGAATGTCTCCAGTGTGTGCATGGAGCTCTTAAACGCAGCCTTCACTCTGTATCTCAGCCTTCATGACTGTAGCTGATTGAATGATCTCATTTAATCTGTCGAAAGTTACGGTGTCATTTTTGCCTTTTGGTGGAAAAAAAATAAACACAGCAATGCATCTTTAAGGATAAAGAGGCCAGTTACTAGAAGAAGCTTTAAACTTAACGGTTTATAGCATTTTAATTTATACACAAAAGTATTTTAACGACAGTTTTTTTTTTCCTTCTTTGATTTATCTGCATTGTGTTCAAATGTATATAATGGTGTGGTGTTTATGTATGATATAAATGCCTCTCTGCATGTCAAGCTCACTCGGTGCTCATCACGGAAACATTAACGTCCTTTGCCTTAGAAACCGCTCCACAGATGCTGTTCGAAGTTCCTGTTGAGAGCTTTTTTAAATACTGGTGCAGCAACACTCTTCACTGAGGGCCGTCATGTTAACTTCCAAAGTGCAGGTGTTTTATTTTCTTTGACTTAAGGTAGCAGGCATCATTTACTGTAATTATATAAAATAAGACTGCATACTGGTTGGTTTTAGAAGCGATTTCTTTTACGATAAATG
This sequence comes from Epinephelus cyanopodus, assembly GCA_026686955.1. Classification (NCBI taxonomy): domain Eukaryota; kingdom Metazoa; phylum Chordata; class Actinopteri; order Perciformes; family Serranidae; genus Epinephelus; species Epinephelus cyanopodus. The sequence goes on from CM048934.1 coordinate 9,107,349, forward strand.
CACTTGGTGGTGTTTTAATCTGCCGTATCGAAGCTTTCATTAAACTTAAATTAGGTCTGCACATTCTCGTAATGTGATGCTGCTTTTAAGTTTGGACACTTAGCGTGCATTGTGCCGGTTAAATACCAGATATGATCACATGCATGCTGAGTTTGTGCAGATCTACTTTGAGATTGTGGGTTAACAGCGCATTTATTTGGATCAATAAATAAAGTATTCATCTGTCCATCCATTTATCTGTCTTGGTTTGCAAAGAATCACAATACAAGATATTTTAAGATGGATATTTTGTCACTGTATCTGTGAATGTGGCCTCGAACAAGTCAAACAATGCTAACTTTTGTTGTTTTCTTTCTTGTACAAGCTTTTGTAACCTGTAGAAGAAACAGAAAATCTTGAAGCTCAGCATTAAATATAAAAAACCCCCCAAAACATCGAAGCATTTTTGGTCCCCTTCCCGCCAAACTCACTTCCTGTTTCTGCTGTATATACATAACAACCTGCAACTAACTCAGCTCTCACTTCTGCAGCCCGGGCTCTTCCAGGGCATTCACACTTCACAGGAATGCCAGTAAACGCTCACCACCAAAATAGCTGCCGCTGCTGCTTCAGTGCCGCTTTGATATGAAAACAGGAACCTCCTCCTGCCCATATATACACACACTGACTTGACAAGTGCTGTTGCTCGGGGTGCGAGACGGAGCGAAGAGGGCTGTGCCAGCGCTTCACGAGCCTTGTGGTTAAAACGTTGAGAATTTCCCCCGTTATCTGTGTGGCGCCGTCTGACTAAAAACCAACTGAGGAGCTCAGCAGCAACCCTGCAACAAGTTGGCCAAACCGACTGTTACTTTGCCTGTAAATACTCGCCACTGTATCATTTCCCTTTTTTGTCGAGGTAAATATTTTGTAAAGCAGCATTCAAAGGAAAGTCAAAATGGAAGCCTGCTTAGATTATTTTTAAAGCCTGTTCTAATTTAGTCGACTTGTGTGTGTCTCGACTTGCAAATATGTTTATTAAACAGGTTACAACTCATGTTTCTATCACAAAATCAGTGGGTTTTTGGTTAGAGGCCTGAAATAAGGTCTGTGGTTAACATGTCTCTGACTTTCACGTCCTGTTTTATGTCAAAACATGTTAGTAAATACCCGACAAGTGAATTTCGAAGTTTACGGTTTTGTTCTAGTGGTGACGTTAAGGCCCTGCTGCGTCAGCCTACAGGAAAACATCGTCCCTGGGTCACTTTATAAGACTTAATCTGAAGCTAAAGCTAAATATAACCATTGAAATGTGGTTAGCTTAGCTTAGCATAATGACTGGAAAAATTGTTATCATAACCAAGCTAGCTGAGAAATCTGCTTACCAGCACCTGTAGAGTTCACTAATGAACATATCTTGGGTGTTTACTCCGTACAAATTACAATTTGTGCAATACAAAAAAGTAAATTTGTGAACTTTAGAAGCGTTTCTTGTTCATGTTTGGATGGGTTAGCTGTTTCCCGCTTCTCAAAGCTTAGCAACGTTGGCACTTGACATCGTCCTGACAAAAAAGAATTTTGTCCCCTTACGTCTAAGAAATGTGTCAGGATTTACCTACTTCTGAATATATATTTAATCACCACCAAATAACTTGCCAAACATCCCGTGTTTGTTTTTACGTTTCTGTTTATTCCTTAATCACATGTATGTTAAAATGTGAAAAAGCCTTTAATGATAAATAACCAGCCTCGAGAGGTGAGGCGTGTACAGTCTGTGTACGTAGCAACAAAAGCGAGTAAGCTATTGTAGGTCATACCATGATGTTTTCCTAACCTTAACCACATTTGTTTGTGCCAAAACCTAACCACATGTTAACCTCAGCATTGTCACAACACAAAGAAAAATAAAGTTCTCACCTATGTGCTACATGTGAAATGTACAAATGTAACATATCCATGGGTTGCAGTAACGTACAACGTTTATTGTGTTGAAATAAATTAACGAGATTGTGCGTTCACGTGCCCAGAAGGTGATCTTACACGAGATCAATAGTTTGTGTCAATGTTACTATTGCTCATATTGATACTCGAAACGACACCGTCCCACGGTGGTACATCTTCTCATCTGTCTCAGCAAGAAAGGGAAGTGTTGCCCTCCCGTTCCTTGATTTCAATATCCACACAGTTACATTGAAACACATTCACCAGACGATATAAGTCCATCCCAGTCATTTTAGATCCAAATGATGGAGGATAGAGGTCCGGGAGGTGGCCTGAAGTCTTGAGTTTCCCTGAACCAGCCAGGATATAGAATAAGAGAACTGCCCACTTCTTCTGAAACCACGTCGTCTTCGGCCGTTGACCATTGAGCATCTCCACTGAATCCACACGTGCTCTCCTGGCAAGAGGTCAAAAGAAACCTTTACGTATTCTCATGTCCACGCCGGTTCCTTTATGTCCTTCCAGGCCTGAGTTGAGCCACGTCCAAACGTCCCCGTGGCGGCCAGGATCCTGACATTGACCTGCTTTTTTTCCCCCATCAGGCATTGTCCATATCGCCTTGACATGAGTCTGAGTCATGTGAGAGACTCCTGACTGGTATCGGCCTTGTTTCCTCCTCCTCTGGGGCTTGCGAGACTTGGAGGGAGATGATCGTCTGTGCCGTCAGCGTCCGCTCCCTGAGGGGAAAAAGACAGTACAAAGAACTTTAAATAACACTGCAGGTTCGGGGTTGGACTCATGAGTCCCCTGTGTGGTGTTGTGGTAAATGTGGAGCATGCTCAAATTTCCAAAACACACATAAGGGAGGTATTTTACTGCAGATTTATCCTCAAAACGTGCAGCAAATGTCAGTTTTAATTAGTCAGAACGGGGGCAGGAGTCATAAAGATATTGAACCGTATGCAAATCAAGTTTCACACATTCTCTTAATCAAGTCTTTTTCCTATGAGTCACTCTTCTTCAAAGACTTCACTTTTACATTTTTGACTGTTGCCTTCAGCACTTCTTTGCAGTGTTTTACATAAAGTTACATCTTTCTCAAATGGTTTAAGTAGGACAGGCCGATGAAGTTACAGGACACAAGATCTAACAGAGACCTTAACTGTGTGGACTAATCTTAATGTTGAAATGTGCTTTAGTGAAGGCCGTCAAAATAGCTTGTTAATTTCAATTAATCAGTCAAAATGACCGGGATGCCCTTTGACCTCGTGTGTCATTGAGGGCCACAGTGGTTTTGTCACATGATGGAGGCAGACGAGACGACGCTGCTCGGCCCTGTGAACGGAACATCTACATTTAAAAAACACCGTTCTCTGCAGTCAGGAATTTTCGTACCATCGGAGGACCTGAAATATGACCTCAACGCAAAGCATTTAGCAGCAAACCCAAACTCCGATGCTATCACTCGACCAGGCGTTCATACCAAGTCTACCTGTGACTGACGAACTAACTCCCTTGCGAAATAGACTGCAGACCGGTTTCGGCTGTGGAGGACGGGGGGACAAATGTGTCCAAAATCCAGCAGCTTTAAATTTCAAATTTCAATCAGATGACCGAACCACCTCAACTGACCCCTTACGACGCAAAGGAAACAAACACAGCCTCTAAAGCAGGGATACTCAGCTTGCTTAGCCCGTTTTTGCCAAAATGACAGTAGGACAGTTGATAAACAAATACTCATATTTATCAGTATGCAATAAATGAATTGCCTATTTTCGACCTTTTGATGTTTGCTGTCCTCACTCATCTTGACGAAGAGGCAAATCCAGTCTCGGCAGCCTTATACTGTTGAGATATACACAGTTTTCTAGGATTTAAGGACCATCAGGGATTAGCCCAGACCTTCCCAGATCCTGCACTGGCATTGTTTTAATAAATAAGCTCTGTTTTGATGCTTTTTTTTATGCACTCTGGCACCTTACTGACAATCAAAGTACAAAAAAAATCCCAGTGTGAAACAATTTATTTTCATTGCAACATATAAAATGGTCAGCGGGCTACCCAGAAGTCTCACTCAGAAGTCGTAGGAATCTGGCGCTTGAGCAGGGACGTCCGGTGTCACCAACGCAAAAGCCGTCTTCTTACGTTGGCATAATACGTGGCCAGGTGCCGCTTTGATTTAATGGACAAGGATAAAAGTTAAGGCGGCAAAAGTCCATGGGTCCAACATCGACTGACTTTCGCCCAGGAAGGTGGTGGTCGCTTCCTGCAAGATTGTAAAGCCAAGCCCCGTTTTTCCCCCTAAACCCAACCACGTGTTGAGGCAAAAAAAACGCATTTTGAAAGAAGACAATGCAAGTAACAGGCTGAAGTTGAAATGGCATCCTAGAACGTCAAGAACCAACACACCCAGGGTACCTTGCATGTCATATCGGGACGTGAAAATGACCAAATGTCGATATCTGACGAGGTTGGAGTGACAGTGTGTTGCCCAGTAGAACTGCACATACTGCCATTATTTTGACAGACACTGCGATATGAGTTTTGATTTTAGTGGTCATTGTAATTTTTGCATTTAATTTACACTAAAAGAAGATGATAAAAAAGGATGATGATGTGATTTTGCTGGGGTCTGAACCAAACAAGCGTGTTCCCTTATGCCTGGAATATGATTTTTAGGTTGGAGCGTCTCTGTCGCACCATGATGCTTCTTCTATAACAGTGTTGTGATACATTTTACCTTTATCAGACAGCCTCTTAGGTATGTAGTTTAGTTTTTTAAAAAAATGCATTATACAGTCACAGAATTGTAAAAATAAAATGAAAAATACAAACAAATATGTTGTATGATATATAAATAAAAAATATAAAATATCAGTAAAACTGATCTCTGGTGATTCACAGGAAACAATCTGCTCTGAATTCATCCAAATCGCTCGTTCTACACAAACTTCCTCCAGTTATTGCGTTCACTATTTGGGTTAATTTTACAGTTTATTAATAGTTTGTATTGTCATGCACTGAATATAATATAAAATATGTCACTTTCTCAGGGGTCATTAGTTCACTCAGTGATAGAAAATGGCTCCCTTACAGAAAAAGGCTGGGAACCACTCGTCTGCTCTGTGTGGTTAATGGCTCACTGTCAGCAGGAAAACGAGATGTCGGCCACCCAGTGGAACCTCACTGTGTCCAGTCATTTCATGTGACTCTGTGTGACAGTGTTTACTTTCAGAGTGGAAATGTCCTGGATGTTTTTCCCTACTGTTGTTTCCATACGCAGATGTTCACATAGGCCCACATGTATGTTTAGAAAAGACTGTTTTTCAATTCCTCCCACTTTGTGACAACCTGTGGACGTTTAACGTGAGTGGATTTTAAATCAACTATAAGCCATAATTAATTTTGGGTCGCCATGGTTGTGGCAGTCTCTCAGCTGATGACACTTGACATAATAAAGTCTCGTCATCATGTTCAGCTGACTCTGTGCAGCTGCAGGCTGGATGACTTATCAGAAAGTGACAGCAAATGATGCTCACATCAGTAATTAGTTACATGCAAGGGCGTAGGTAGGTTTCACTGGAAGAGGGTGGGACATTTAGAAAGGAGCGACTCAAGGATCCCCGTAGGAAAATTTGAGCATCAAAAACTTGATTTCTTGCATTCTGGTGAACTTTTATGCACCAGTTTGTCCCTGTAGTGCATTCATTGATGGTGGAATAGTGTTTTTGAGGGGTTGAGCTAAAAGGAACTGCAAACTGCAAGAAAAATACTACAAAAACAGGCAAAACAACCACAAAGAGACACAAAACAACTACAGAGAGATGCAAAATGAATACAAAGACACACAAAGCAAAAACAGAGACACAAAACAACTACAAAGAGACACAAAGCAAAAACAAAGAGACACAAAACAACTATAAAGAGACACAAAGCAACTACAAAGACACACAAAGCAAAAACAAAGAGACACAAAGCAATTACAGAGAGACACAAAATCAATACAAAGAGACACAAAATGACTGCCAGACACAAAACAACTACAAAGAGACACAAAGCAACTACAAAGACACACAAAGCAAAAACAAAGAGACACAAAATGACTACGAGGAGACACAAAACAACTAGAGACACACAAAGCAAAAACAAAGAGACACAAAATGACTACAAAGAGACACAAAATAACTACAGAGAGACACAAAACAACTAAAGAGAGACACAAAGCAATAACAAAGAGACACAAAATGACCACGAGACACAAAACAACTAAAAAGAGACACAAAATGACTACGAGGAGACACACAAAGCAAAAACAAAGAGACACAAAATGACTACAAAGAGACACACAATAACTAAAGAGAGACACAAAACAACTAAAGAGAGACACAAAGCAATAACAAAGAGACACAAAATGACGAGACACAAAACAACTACAAAGAGACACAAAATGACTACGAGGAGACACAAAACAACTAAAGAGAGACACAAAATTACTACGAGGAGACACACAAAGCAAAAACAAAGAGACACAAAATGACTACAAAGAGACACAGAACAACTAAAGACAGACACAAAATGACTACGAGGAGACACACAAAGAAAAACAAAGAGACACAAAATGACTACAAGGAGACACAAACAACTACAGAGAGACACAAAACAACTAAAGAGAGACACAAAGCAATAACAAAGAGACACAAAATGACTCTGAGACACAAAACAACTACAAAGAGACACAAAGCAACCACAAAGACACACAAAGTAAAAACAAAGAGACACACAAAATGATTACGAGACACAAAACAACTACAAAAACACACAAAATGACCACAAAGAGACACAAAACAACTACAGAGAGACACAAAGCAATAACAAAGAGACACATAATGGCCACAAAGAGACCTCAGCCTCTTGTGGCCCTGTGCATATCTGTGCCCAGGGCCCCACTGCCTCATAATCCGGCCCTGTTTACAAAGGGTCTCCTGTGAGAAAGTAGGACCCCGATCAATGATTTTACAAAGAAACTGTAATGGTTGCATCGTTTGGGACATACCGTGTAATGTGTTGGGTGTGTGTCCAGTTGTTGCGCACAGTCCAGCCGAGGACACTCTTCAAGTACCGGGAACAGCAGGGGAACCTGTGACTCAACTGCTCCAAAGTTCCTCTTTACGCAAACCATAAACAACGGGCGCAACGCACTGCGCCAAGCTGAAGAAAGCGAAGATGACCACGGCGGACAGCTCCTTGGCCTCCCGCGTTATGAGCGTCTTGCTGACCAGCACCGTCAGCACGTAGTTGACAAAGTTAGGGAGGATGTACACCGCCAGCTGGGTGCCGTGCAGGGCGATGGTCCTGCACCCGGCCCGGTTGCGCCGGTTCAGCACCCCTAACCGCCGCCCCTCCACCAGTATCCTCACGTAGCTGTACAGTATGAGTATGGTGCACACGCCGACGAACAGCACCTTCTGTAGCTGGAAGTTTTTCAGCTGCTCCCGGTCACACACTCCCTTATAAACGGTCCCGTCGGCCTGGGCGTCCGGGCGGAGGAGCAGGCTGATGGGAATGACCAAAGCCACCATCCAGGTGAAGGCACCCATCAGCCAGGGCCAGCGCCCCGCCGTGCACGTGGAGCTGTAGCGCATCGGGTGGCACACGGCGCAGTAACGGTCCAAAGCCATGACCGTGAGCGTCAGCAGGATGTTGGAGGCGCTGCTGATCAGGACGGTGATCATGGCCAGGCAGGCGGAGCGGCCCAGCCGTGCGTCCAGGTGGATCTGGTAGTAGAAGATGCTGCTCATGCCCAGGTGAACCAGGGCGGACACCAGCAGGTGGAAGACCAGCACGAAGCGGGCGTGACTCCGGAGCTGCTCCACGCGCACGATGGTCCAGTTGATGATGAGGTTGAAGAAGAGCAGCACCGAGAAGGACACGGTGGACACGTAAAAACGCACGCAGGTGTATTCATCCACCTGTGGGCCTAGTGACCCCGTGCTGTTGTTCACTGACATTATTCCTCAGCTGGGTTTGGTTGATGATGATGAAGATAATGATGAAGCTGTCCGCCGCATGATCCTCTCTCACTGCCGTCTGGCTGAAGACTGACTCAACACGATCAACCGCTCACATCTCCCTCCCTCCCTCTCTCTCTCTCTGTGTGTGTGTGTGTGTGTGTGTGTGTGTGTGTGTGTGTGTTTCTCTTTCTCTCTCACACACACACACACACACCACATCCTTTATGTCTTGCGTAACTTCTTTATTCTTTTTTTTAAATGATACTCAACTAAAAACATCTTATTCTGTCTTGAGACTGAAAAGACAATTGGTTTTGAAAATGGAATTACAAAGTTATCATACACTCTTAGAAACAAAGGTGCTAACTAGAACCACAGAGTATTCTTTAGCTGCTTTTCCCCACAGGAGAACCCTTTTTGGTTCCCGGTAGAACCTTTTATAAAAGTTCAATTCGAAGCCTTTCTTAGGCTTCTACCTTGAACCCAGCATAAAGGGTGATATTTAGCATCATCTGTAAAAGATTCCAGCCAGGACCCTCCATGATATGTTCTACCGAGAACCCTTCTTTGGTGCAATAGTTCCAACCAGAACCCTTTCCACCTTCTTTGGGTGCTACCCAGAAGAACCCACCCAGGAGGTTCAACCAAAAAAACCCTTTATATTCCAAGGATTTCACTTGGGGTTCTATTGAGAAACCGTTTATATGCCAAGGATTTTGTCTAGAACCAACCCAGGGGGTTCTATCGAAAACTATTTTGTGTTGCAAAAGTTTCATCTACAACCTGCCCAGGGGTTTTGATCAAGAACCCTTCTGTATGCCAAGGATTTCATCTAGAGCCCACCCAAAGGGTTCTACCAAAAAACATCTTAAATTCCAAAGGTTACATCTAGAACCCACTCAGGACGTTCTACCGAGATTCCAAAGGTTTCATTGAGAACCCAGCCAGCAGGTCCTACCAAAAAACGGCTGTATATTCCAAAGCTTTCATCTAGAACCTACCCATGGGTTTCCACCGAAAACCCTTTGATTTTCCAAGGATTTTATCGAGAACCCAATCAGCATGCCAAGGATTTCATCTGGAACCCAGACAGGGGGGTTCTCCCGAGCAACCTTTTATATTCCAAAGGTTTTATCTAAAACCCAGCCAGGTGGTTCTGCCGAAAAAACATCCTCAAATTCCAATGATTTCATCTAGAACCCAGCTGGTGGTTCTACTAAGAAACCTTTTGCATGCCAAGGATTTTATCTAGAACCCACCCAGGGTGTTCAGTCGAGAACCCTTTTATATTCCAAAAGTTTCATCCAGAACCCACCCAGGGGTTTCTCCAGAGAAACCTTTTACATGCTAAGGATTTCATCTAGAGTCCACCCAGGGGGGTTTTACCAAAACTGCTTTATAGAAACCAGGCCGGGGTTCTACGGAAAACCCCTCTATATTCCAAGGTGTCATCTAGAACCCACCCAGGGGGTCCTAAAAACAGTAACTGACTACATTACCCATACATTGATACCCAAAGAGGTCATCCAGGGGCCAAGGGAACCACACCCAGCAGCCTTGGGGTTCATTAGGTTCCTAAAGGGCCGGTGCTGATGTGACCCACCCACAACAATCCTAGTCCACAGTCACATTATAGGGGATGGAGACTTACCGAAATCACTACTCTATATTATTTAATTGGTGCAGAAGTGTTTGGAACTGACACTCTACATTTAAAAATACCATTCGAAACATGGGTAAATATGTCCAGGTAATAATCCTGCTTTCAACAATTATTGATTAACTCTCTTGAACCCTTAGTTATACAAAGAACCCTTGAAGATCCCTTTCTTCGGCCCCTCAGGACGAACCCATTTTGAACCCTTGTTTCTAAGAATGTACCAAAGTTGATTTGTCTCCTGCTTTTATTTTTTATTTCATGGCTGGGACTCCCTCTATGTGCCACCCAAACTAACTGCTGAACATATGCTGCCACCTTCTGCCCAGAGCAGGAACAGCAGGCCAATCAGAGGCGCTCTGTGGGTTACGTGTACCTCAAGAGGAATCACTGGGAGTCAAGAGAGGTTCATGGAGGTGTCAGGACTCCATCTACCATTGAGAAGTGTGAAGGGGTCGTTCATCCTGCTCCATCATCTTCATCAAAGCTAACAGCAGAGGGAGACATCAGTCTAATAATAACAGGAATGTGTGGACTGAATTTAATAGATATTTTGTCCACATTAAAGTCAAAGAAACGTGTAAAAATTGTACACATGCCATGAATTCCTGTACAGATTTACACCTGATGCTTCCCTTTATGTTCCCTCAGCAAAAAGGAGGTTGAGTCCTTTTCTAATGTCTGAACTCATTCAAGTAACTTTTTGACTTAAATGTCCCCATTAATCATGGAGACTCTTGGTCCCAGATACAAAAAGCAGGGTCTTATTTTTGAATGTAGAGTCTAACAACAAGTAAATTGGTAACTTGATGGGCAAAAGGTCAGATTTCTTTACTTTCTTCGGAACAAACACTTGTTTAATGCAATCTAACATATATAACAAGTGCAACAAACCACAATTTTGATTGGGAAAAAAATGCCCACAGTCTCCCAATGAGGCCAAAATAATTAACACCACCTGTGTGGGGTTTTCTACAGGTGTGCAGTGAATTTAACAGAAGTCAGGCACTGACTCAGACACCATCCTGCCTGCACCTGATTGGTAACGTACCCACAGTATCTCACTGCTTAACTATATCTTTGTCCTGCTTAAGAGCAGCAGTGAGTCTCTTGTGTAAGTATCACCACGGCCTCACAGGGTCGCTAGGGCAGCACCATAGTCTCAGGCCTCTCCACAACCCACAGACCTGCAGGTGGTGTGGTTACGCTGCCCTCGTGAGCCCTCAGCTTCATATTTGTTTAAGTCATTAATCATTTTATTTGTTCAGATAGGCAAAACGCCTGTTGGTGGATGAACAACACACATTTACTGTAGAAACCATAAAGCCATAAGAGGGGCTTTTTATGTGGCAGAGGCAGAGTTAAGTCTATAACTGGTGTGTTTCTTCCTGTAATAATTTTGTACAGTTCCACTGACTGATCATAGTGAATCACCAGTGGATTATTTAATGATAATCCCATGTACTGAGCTGCATTTGATCTAAGAATAAAAGAAAATGTAATCAAGGTAAAGAAATTAATCAGAGGCTTCAATATAGTGTTCATATCATACACTTTATCTGTTTTTAGTGCGCACATTATAAATTGCGTTTCCCATAAAGTCTACGCCGATGGCCTCTCCAATATTTGATCCAGTGTTACCATATTGATTCTACTCATAGTCTATGGCAGCCGTTCAGGAATAATACATTTTACTTTGTGCTGTTTAATGACCTTCAGGTGATGCCCCAGTATCATTTTACACTGGGAGTAGTTTGTAGTGAATTGCATCTACTAGCCACAGTTTAATCGTATGTTGTACTAAATTGTTTTACTTTAAATTTCCTGGCTTTTGTTGGACAGTCTGCCGTAAATTAACCTACTTTGAACGAGATCATATAAAGTTTGATGATTAAATGGTAACTCTGGCCCAGTGGCGGATCTTCCGACAAACAACATGGGCCCTTTTTACAAAGAGGTCGCGCTATAGGGCCACTACGAAGTCCCTTCTTTGCACCGCGTTTGCTTTGTTACACAGAACCAAACAACTCCTGTGTGTGATGTTAGACAGCATGACGGCATCTAATTAAACGACCCAACAGTGTCAGCCTCTCCTGTGACATATACTATATGTGTTCGCAGCAATTTAGAAACAATAACAATGGCATAACATGCCAGTAAGAATAATTTCCTGTCGCTGTTACAGGACGACTTATCGCATCCTCTGCTCGGAGTGTAAGAAGCTCCTGGACTTCATTGTCTCCCTAATTTGGAGACATTTTTGGCCTCTGTTCTTCATTTTCTTAGAGTTAGCTGCTAACTGCTATCCACTACTTTTTAAATCTCCTGGCAGTGAGTGGAAAGCACGGCACGTGATCAAAACCTTACACCCGAGTCACCCTTGATCCTGTTGTGCCAACAGTGCTGTCAGAGCCAGAGCCTCACCTGGTGAGCTGTGGTGCACATCTTGCATGTTGTTGCTCATGCAAATTGTGAGTTTGCATCCTTGTGCACAAATTACTTGTAATGGGTTTGATGCAAAGCTCATCTGGCACCTCCAAGACATTTGATAAGTTTCCTGTGTGATGGGTGTGATGGTGTGATGGCCTGGATGGGGGGCAGGCTTTACCTAGAAACGAAACCACTAGAGAAGCAGCAGACCTCATTTCATCACACACACTTTGCTGCGTTCATGCTGACTGGATCAAACTTTCCTCTGAGTCTTTCACAGCTCACGGATCTAGAGACACGGTAAGGAGACGTTTTACATTTGCCTTAATAGGACGTTTAGCAGTATTTGGCTGATGTTAACTCTGCAGTGAGTTTATAATAATGTAATAACTTAACGTTTACCCAGCAACATGTTTTTATTTTTGTACTTAACCGCAGTGATAAAACACTTGAAGATCAAAGTAGAAAGAACTTGCAACTCTCATTATAACCTCCAGTTACCAATATATCACCACATTTTACCATTTACTTTAGAAAAATGGAAACTAAAGGAGACAGATTACAACAAAGCAAAAAGTTAATTACAGTTAAATTTGGCTTTATCATTTAAAGTGTTGTCATGTCAGTTTAAGTCCATTTGCAGTGACCTGCAGCCTGAAGGAGTGAAACATGTAAGTTAACATTGAGGTTAATTGATCCTAACATTAATTAGCTAGTTTATATAAATGTACCAAAGCCTTTTTTATTTCCTAGTTAACATAAGAAATGACGCCTGGGTGCTAAATGTTGTGCACATGACATAAACAATGTTAAGTTTAATTAGCCGGCAGCTAATTAGGAAGCACAGTTTGGCTCCAGTGTTAGCTAACGTTAGCTAGCTAGCCTAAATCTATCTGATGCTCTTCGTACGACGATTTTGTGATTTCTATTCATTGGAATAAAGTGAGGTAAACTTCGCGATGCTGAAAGAGACGTTAGGATTCAGAGTTAAATTATACATCAAATACATATTAAAAATACCGAGCGAGCTAGATAATGATAATGGTTCGTTAGCTAACATTAGCTTGCTAATTCGCCGATGACTCTTAATTAGCTAGCGTTAGCTTGCTAATTAAGCTAATGCACTTGGCCTCACCTGGTTGTTGATTTGGCTAAGTTAGTTTTGTTTGGACTATTAAAGCACAATTAATAATTAATAGAAGCTGTAATTTAATATGTAACAACTAAATATAAGTAAAATATGATGTGTGTATAGACGACCATCTTACATTGTGGTAACATTACTGTAAGATATTTTAATGTACAGGCTCAAATACACTAAACAAGGACACAATTATTATTATTATTATTATTATTATTATTATTATTATTGCAAATCCAAATTTGACTTTTGGGAGCAAGAAGAGCAAGAATAATAAATTGGTTGTTCCGCCCATGAGATAGGTTTTCCTGCAATAAAAATGACGGTGAAAGCTTTAACGTTACCTCATTAGATAAAAACAAATGTTGACAAAGTTTGCTGTGGAAAAATTGCAATACTAAGCATATCACGAAACATTTAAAATCGCCATAATGTTATATCGTGACTTAAGTATCGCGATATCATATTGTTGGGCTTCTGGTGATTTCCATCCCCAGGAAATATGGATAAAATTCTCAATCTAGCAGCGTGTCTGCAGCTCCTTAAAAAGCCTTAAACTCAATTGTATATATCAGGCGTGTATATATATATATATACATATATCTATATGTTAGTCATTAAATGTCTTAAATTCAAATTCGTGAGGCCTTAATTGCCACAAACTTTTGATCTAATTTCATTTACACATGTTTTGCTCTACTATCCTCTAGGGCTGCCACGATTAGTCGACTAATCGGTTTGAGTCATTTTTCATAGAAAAGTACTATAAAAGTACCCAAAATACTCGTACTGCAGCTTCTTACATTCAAATATTGGCAGCTTTACACACTCCCCCATGACGGTGAACTAAAACCGTTTGGCGTGAGTACGAAACAAGACATTAGATGACGTAATTTTGGGGTTTGGGCGAGACAGACCGACATTTTTCAACATTTTAACACATTGTTCGATGAAATGATTAGTCGACTAATCGAAGAAATAATCGACAGATTAGTCGACAATGAAAATAATCGTTAGTGGCAGCCCTACTATCCTCATATCGTCTTTTACTTTACACTTGCACTTACGTGTCGCCATAATGTAGATTAACCTCAGTCACTCTAATGACCATATTCTTACATAAAACATAGCTTTGCTCTGGACAACAATAATACCACTTGCCTTCATACTTATCTGCAGTGCTTGAATGAGAAAAAAAAGATTTTTCCAAAAGTCACTCTGAGATTTAAGATCTAATTAGGGCTTGCACACTTTTATATCAAGTTATCTGCAAATATTGAGAAATAAATCGATTGAGAAATTGCACGTGGATAAGATAACCACACCGGACAGTATGTTATTGACCAATCCACCAAGATAAATACCATAAATACCCGATAACATATCAGGTCCCATCAGCACCTTAAGGCAGGAGTACTGTAAATTCCCTGTTGGCTTCTCCTGTCCATTCAAAAAGCTGTTGATTGCAGTTTACTGGAGATTACTGTTTGAGCGTACACTGTTTGAAATGCAGGGAAACACACTGCACAAGTTGCCAGTCCACCCAAAGGTTAGCTTTAATACTAGCACATCTACAAGTACTCTGTTTAAAGTTCTTTCTTCAATATGATTACTCAACAAGACGTAGTCATAAACACATGGGGTATTCCTAGTTGTGTGTAAACAACATTAGGACTTTGTTATTGTTTACGTGAACCGGAAAACATTCTGAGAAGTTTCTCAATATCTATCTTGTATCCTCCAGACATGGCCGTCCAACAGCAGCCAACCCAGGTGGTGAGAGTGGTGACGACTTCCCAAGGCCCCGGGACATGGAGCACCGACCTCTGTGATTGCTGCAGCGATATGGGCACCTGTAAGTTCATCCAACACACCTCAGTAATGTTGCTCACCAGTTTGTGTCACTCATCACAGCAGACATTTTTTCCCCAGCGTACTGTGTGCGCTTAAATATCACCCCTATTGATGTAGAAACAGTAGCAGCTGTAATATTGCTATCTGTGTGAAATGTAAACATGATGACGGCTATGTAACTATACTCAGTGGGCCAGTCAAAACAACTTTCTGTGAGTGTCTCTCTGTTGGATAAACTATCTGTGAAGGAAATGAGCATCTGATCATTTCACACAGGGTTTGCCCAGTTGTCCAAATTTCCATTTTTCTCAGCGCTTCAAGGACTTCTCGGTTATGTTGGCATAACAGCAGAGGCTCAAAGTTCATCCTTGATCCTGCAAATAAATGAAAAATACAAAGTTGAAAACCGCACCTATGTTGCTTTTGACAAAATACTGATACAAAATACTGATTTACATCTTTGAAAAAATGTACCACACTTGAGGTTTTGCCTAAGACTAAGAAACAAAGAAGTTCTCCAGCGATTTAGTTCTGCTGGATACACAAGAGGCGACTTTAAAAACAGGAAGCAGCAGAAGCAGAGGCATCCCGACTTTAATCCTGGTATGGTTCAAGCTCCAGATTTCCAAGTACAATATCAAAGTCTCCATCATCCTTTGACTTCCCAGCCACTGTAGTCCAGATTAGAGAAGATCTGCTGGATTGATTTAATGTGTATAAATTAAGGGAATAAATACAATATAGCCTCTCACACTTTTGAAACCAAACCTACGTCCTTGCTGAGACCTCAAGGTTATTTTATGAGACCTGATAAAGCTCCCTCAGAGCCTCAGATAACAGTTTGCAGGAAACCAACCTTTGACTGTAAGTGTGTTTAAAGGAACTGTCACAGGGAAAAATACCAGTACATAAACACACTCTTCTCTCCTGCCCTCCAGGTTGCTGTGGTTTTTGGTGCTTCCCCTGCATGCAGTGTCAGACTGCAGGTGACTATGGCTGGTGCTGCTGCATGCCACTGCTGGACTTCTGCTGTGTGGTGTCCTGCCTCCTCCGCTCCGGCATAAGAGAGCGCCACGGCATCCCCGTAAGGCTGGCTTAGGGAGGGAGGGGGGTGTACATGGGGAGAGTGGTTGCAGGGTTAAATTTTTTTCTGATAAATCATGACTTTCAGGGGAATGATCCACTAAGCGCCGGCTTGTTAGCTATTTTTGTTCAGTACGTGTCGGCTGTCACACAGCCTAGTCCAGGCAGTTTGACCAGTACGTCCTGTCAGAGCTTCTGCTTCTGTGGACAGAGACGCTGAATGCAGAACTAGGTGTAGACTGAAAAGTAGCACTACACAGTTACATTGTGGAACAAAATATGATAGTGTCCGTGACATTACAAAATTCTCCAGGCGCATAAGAAGAAGTATTAAGCTATACTTTTCTGTTGAAAACATGTCATTACTGTAGAGCATCAAAAGTGTCAAGCACCCAACTATAAATGAGGCTCAAGCAGGAACGCAAAGAAACAGAAATTATCTAAAAGGAGCTGGATTATGTATGTGACATTATCATGTCTTAGTACATAATGACAAAAACTGTCTGTGTGTCTGTTCCACGTTTTTCTCCTCACTGACTTGGTCAATCCATGTGAAATTTGGCACAGTGGTAGAGGGTCATGGGAGGATGCGAATGAAGCAATATTACATCAATTGGTCAAAGGGGGGCGCTATAGCAACCCATTGAAATTGCAAACTTTGAATGAGCGTATCTCATGCCCTGTATGTCGTAGAGACATGAAACTTTGCACAGAGATGTCTCTCCTCATGAGGAACACATTTGCCTCAAGAACACATAACCTCCGCTTATATAGATTTTCCGCCATTTTGAATTTTTGGAAAAACACTTCAAATGGATCTCTTCCTAGGAAGTTTGAGCGATCTGCATGAAACTGGGTGAACATAATCTAGGGACCAATATCTAAAGTTCCCTCTTGGCAAAAGTTGGAAAACCTACTAAAACTGAGCTTCTATAAGGCAATGAATATTGCGGAGGGTGTGGCTCATCACATAAAGGTGTATAACATCTCAAGGGTTTCACCCATCACCACGCAACTTTGTAGGCATATGACCACACATAATCTGAGGGGACCCCTCTATTATTGACCCCATCAGACAAAATGGGGGCGCTAGAGAGCTCATTGGATTTTTTACTAAACTTGTAAAATATGTAGAACAGCACGCCTCAAGGTGACTGGAGAAATTTAACTCTAATTGGCAACTGGGTGGCGCTATAACAACAGAAAAATGCTTTAAAATGGCTAAAATGTGACCGATTGCTGTCACAAAAACTCTGTCTGAATACATTGCTCTTCTTAATGGGTTCAGTTGACTATTTAATCTGCAATTTCCTATGACCTGTATCCCAAACACACGTGTACATGGGCAGCTGTATGGACTAGTGTGTATTATTAACATGATATTAATATATTTGACTTTAAATATCACGGTTATCGTCAGGGCAGCAATACATTGTTTTTAAGCTAAGGTGTTAAAGGTCCAGTGTGTAGGATTTAGGGGCATCACTTGGCAGATGGTGTATAATATTCATAAATATGTTTTTATTAGTGTATGATCACCTTTAAAATAAGAATCGTTGTGTTGTAGCTACCTTAGAGTGAGCTGTTTATATCAACATACGGAGCAGGTCCTCGTCCACGAAGTCTGCCATGTTGTTCTACAGTTGCCCAGAATGGACAAAACAAACACTGGCTCTACGTTGACATTTGCGTTCACGCGTTTTTGTATCAGCCATCACTAGAGGCCACTCAATCCTAAACACTGGACTCTTCAAAGAAAACTTCTGTATTTAAGTATCTGACAAAGAAACGAAATGTTTTTTAACACTTAGAGTAACAATCTGAACCTGACAGTGGCAAAAATAAGCAATGTAGCGGACACACGTTGGCAGTTTGATTTCTGTCTAGCCTCTTCATATGAGTACATGGTGAGATTAAAGGTTTTTACTCAAAGAAACATGGCACCGTATGGTAGATTAACGACTGTAGTTGATTCACATCGTAACATAACTTGAGTAATCACAGCTAAGAAGCTTTCTGTGAAGGATGTCCTGTAACAAAAGCAGTAGTTGTGGTCTCTCTTGGGCCAGTTCGTGTATAGTGGAGTTGCAGCTGTAAGATACAACACCATCCTTCCTCAATTTTTTAGTTTTGTAATGCTGCAGTGAGAATATTTGTTTGCAGTTACACAACACCTGTTGCAATCTCACACCAATTGGTTTCGTTTTCAACATGCCATTGTAGAGAAACAAGTAAAGACCTGTTAATGAAGCACTTGAAGCAAGAATAAACTATACCAACGTTTAGGGTCAAATTCAGTCCCTCATTTTAAGCCTAGCGCTGGGAACAAACCTGCGAGACCCTGAGTTACAATGTCGGCTCATTAATTTAGAAATGTGCACGCTGTGTAGTGCGTGATAGGTAACAATAACTTATGCCTATCATACACTATAAGATTTTAAAATACTTTTAAATGACTAAAGTCTGACACACTCTCACAACGCAAGACTGTGAGCTTTTGGTCGCACACTGTAAGATGTTGCAGAGACTGGGGATCTTGCAGAGTCATTGTTTACAAGACGACAACTAGATTGCTTTTGAGATTATTTTCCATTCTGCTCCCGGCAGCAAACATTGTGCCAAACTCCCTTTAAGAAATATGGCATGTTAATTAATTCTCATGT
Organism: Epinephelus cyanopodus; assembly: GCA_026686955.1. Classification (NCBI taxonomy): domain Eukaryota; kingdom Metazoa; phylum Chordata; class Actinopteri; order Perciformes; family Serranidae; genus Epinephelus; species Epinephelus cyanopodus. The sequence continues at coordinate 9,126,105 of CM048934.1, forward strand.
GTCAGCAGAAACACTCTAGAGACACAAGATAAAAGGTGTTAATTACAACGGCAAATTTGAACTGGATTTCCTGCCCGACATGTTATTAACTAGCCTGTGGAATAACCTATATGGACACGTCCTGTGTCTGTCCTTTCAAATTAAAGTCCCACAGGGTCCAGTCATATAGGTTTTGATTGATTTTGACAAGACGCAGTTCCTAATAGAGCTTCAAGATTGATTTCTGCAGCAAAGCAACTAGGTCTTGTGATGCCGCAGCATTTATTCACAGACAAATAACCTTAACTGTGCTCTCATTACACCTCTACATTTCTCACTGACACCATCTCGCTCATGGCGACACACTCGCAACGCACACAATCTGGCACCAAAATCTATTTCATGATTCAGTCCAGTAGGAACTGCTCATGTAAGAACTTGTGCTGTGTTGTCACTGGGTTTTGGTTCCCAGCCCTACACATCACTGGTTTTGTGAGGGCACCTCCTTTGTTGATGAGGAACTGTGTTTTGCAGGTCATTGTGTTGGAACATTGGTGAATGTTTGGTTAAGTTTTGTAAACAAGATTGTCATGGCTTATTAGACAAACAAATTTAATTTTCCTCAACAGTTTATAGCTTTGCCCTGGAGCTCTCTGAGATCTTATCCATAATGAGAGCTTGGTTAGCAGCGGCCTGTGTGTGATCATTCAAAGCAGAAGTTGTATATTGAATGCAAAGTCACTGCAAACAGGGGTATTAATGTCACAACACCAATACATACAGTGACACAGTTTGCTCACAGTTTGCCTCCAGTACATTTATAATTATTAAAATTAATTATGTTAATTTATTCTATTTTAAGGAGGAAATGTGTAAAAATTGTGCTTTCGTTTTTACAGTTTTCATGTGGAGTACGGTTTGAAGTGCAAATAATGCTGCTTTCTTGTTCTGGTTCACTCACCACTTCTCATCGATCTCTGCACGCTACCTGCCCAGCACCAAACCACAGACAGACAAAAATAGAGACAAGTTGGTAAATATGGTGGAACATTTAGCGGCTAAAGAGACGGATGTTTTTGTCAGTGGTGGAGCTCAAAGCAAAGCTAGAAGGAGACCAGATATTGAACGTACATTCACCAGTTGGACCTAAAGATGCTAATGTAGCTCTATGGAGATATTTTTGTGTCTTTTTGTTGCAATCATATAAAACTGTTTTGAGAGCATTTTTCTTGAACTGCAATCAAAAATGAAGTTTGTAAGTAAAAACCTGCGATCATTTTGCTTGCAAATCAGTCCTCTTTGCTTGTGAGTTAAAAGGTTTTGCTTTGGGGCATCGACAGTACTGACCATTAAGCCGTTGAATAGTTCTGCCCTGGCTAAACAAAAGCAATTTACATGCACCAGTTCAAATAAAACATTCTTGCTATTATTAGGCCTAGTCGACACGGACCCATGTACTTCTGAAACCGTGTACTATTCTATTTGATTTGGCTGTTTGGCCACACACAACCGCACTTTGGGCCTCCGAAACCGCGTTTCTTTGAAACTGGAGTCCAGGGTGAAGTTTTTGGAAGACTCCAGTGCCAGCGGTGGCGTGTAGATAGGATAACCGCAGTGTTTTATTACCTGTCTCCATTGTTTGACGTCAGAGCGACGGTAAATAGCTCTTTTCTATAAGTTCACTAACTACTAAAATCCCACATCCTGTGTTAAATACAATGTATTTTAACTATATTTACAGTGAAGCTTGATTCTGCACTCTGCACTTAGCCCGTATGTGAATGTTTACCGTTGCTATGGCAACAAGTGACAGCTGACGTTAGCGTCAGTTAGCTTAGCTCAGTCGTCAGACAAACAATAACCCATGAAGTTATAATTCAACATATTTAAACAAAATCAACAACAGCTACCAACAGTTACAGTCCTTACAGCCTTAGCTAATGTGTTGGCACAGGTTAGATTGTCAAGATTAGAGTAATAACAGCTTAAATCCCGGAGGAACTACGCTAGCATTAGTGACGGGTGCAGCCACTCGTATGCAGTTACCTTACGTTACAGTTCCCTCAAACAATATCATGACGCACAATACAAACTATATAAACAAATGATCTATTAAGGGTACACTACTGATAAAATCTGAAGGTGCTTAGGTGACAAGCACCCGATGAGTCAGGCCGGGTTCGGATAGCAAATCAGAAATTTTGCTCGGGTTCATTCCGGGTTCGGCTGTGTTGTGCTGTGGCCCATTCAAGTGCTGGTCTTTGTCATTTACGTGACAACGCCTGAATGCAACACAGACTGCGCTACTGTGCGTGCTGCGTGTTTGACGGCGCGTAACAGCAGCCTTTTGATGGTCATTTACACACTGTCCATAACAATAAATATGTCAGGTAGCAAACTGCATCTGGCTCGCAGTCTGCCGAGTATAGTTATGTCTGACTCGAGTCGGGTTCGGTCAGGAAAATACAGCTTGTAGTGTGACTACTCAGGGTAATATGCACCGTCAATTATGTCCACTAAAAGTGCTCCTTGTGACACTGACAGGTCATTTCAGTGTGTATAGAGGCAGCATATTTTCACATCTAACTGAGTGAATTAAAGGTTTATTTCAACCAAATTAGAGATGGTGATTGTGGAGAGATGAAGACTTTGAATGACGTGTGTTTTATGATGGTAAAATTAAGGAGTCTGGTGGGTTTGGCGATGGTGATTTTGGGGCTCTAAGTCTTTTCCAACAAGGTCTATCTCTGTAGGGATCCTTTACATAAAGCATGTCAGACCTCAGAAAACACCAATTACCACTGTTGGATTCACCTCTTCTGTCTCTCGTCGTCCTTCACTTTCTCCTGCAGGGCTCCTGCTGTGACGACTGCTGCAAGTTATTTTGGTGTTACCCGTGCGTGTGGTGCCAGATGAGCCGCGAGCTGAAGATAAGGGGCTCACATCAGGCCACCACCTCAGTGGTCACCACGCAGGTCATGAGTGGATAGGACGCTAATGTGTCGGTTGTGAGCTGGGGGTCGTATGATGTGTTTGTTATGTATCTCACCAGCTGCCTTAATGTTTTAATGCATGCAGCTTTGTCGCTTGACATGCACCCCAACTTTTAGCAGTTAGCACTGAGCATTTTTACATTGTTTTGTAGTGATGTGCCGTTTGTAATGACTAGATGTAGCCGTTCTTCAGAAATAGCCTCAGCTTCACTGTTAAAGCCAAATGTTTCCAGTTGATTGTTAACATGTCAGCGCATTGGATGTTATGATACTGTCTGTCAGGTCAGGCTCCTGTCGGACTTTTGATCCACTCTGGCCAATAAAATATTTCACTTAACAAGCTCTGCTCCCAATCTGATTTTATTCACATCACGTGAGTGGAGTTAAACCTATGTAAAAAAGGAAAATGATCTGTATACACACCTCTATAAAGGTAATATATCATAACATGCAATGTTACTTTCATAGAGAAACAGCCAACAGTGTGTGTTTGGATTCTGAATATTATTTAATATCAGAAGATGAAGATGAGATATGTTTTCAGGTTGTCAACACGATGTTCAGATCAAGAGTACTTACATGTGTGTCACTTAAAAAGGTCTTAAATTTAACTGTGTCATATCTGTCGACACCCTGGTTTAGAATTTGGTGGTGGAAATTAAAAGGTCACGGTCAGTGCGACCTCTCAAAACATGTTTTCGGGCGTAGCTCAAGAATTCTTTCACAGATTATATCAAAATTTCACATAAATGCAAATGTCTAGCAGGATAAAATGATGAAGTGGTGACATTTTATATCCAAATGTTTAAAGATCAGCTTCACTGTGACATCATAATGTTAAGCAGAAACACTTTTCTGACTATTATTCAACGTCATATCTCAGGAGCTTGGCCAGATACGGAATCGTTACATACGGATCATTACATAGATCTTCTGTGCTGCTGGTGGAAAGATGTATTTTGAAACGTGCATGTTCTCACAGTCGTGTATGTCATCGGTGAGCAACTTGACTCGGTTTCCAGAGGCATACAACCACGAAATGGTAATTCTCGATTTTTAAAGATAGGTTGCATTAGCGAGTGGGTAATGCCAGACAAGGTTTCCATTATCAAGATTAAGAAGACAGTGTGGTCAGAACTGCTATGGTTGCTTGCCGATACCAGCCAGAGCATTAATTTAGACCCACTTCAGTAGGTGTCCCATATGAGGAAGGAACAGACACCCAGTTTTCACCCAGATCATGAGATAAGGATATTTAAATATTGTTGTTACAGTTAGAACCAGTCAACACTGTCCATGTGTTGGTGCATTTAATCTGTTTCAGAGACATTTGCTAAGCAAATTAAGTTGTGTGACCGTGTCGCAAAAAGTTCAACTAACCCCTTATTGATGTACTTTTTAGAAAAAAAACAATTTTTTTACTACGACAGTTCAAAACAACAAGTGTGTGGGTGTGTCTGCTCTACAAGTTGACAGGTGGAAGGAAGGATGAGGGAGGAAATAAACAAATATAATAAAGGGGAACAGAGTGTATTGAAAGTAATCGCATCTTTACCCCGATGCCACTAATAGCAATAGTTAAATAATAATATTAGTAATATATAATAAAGTCAGGGTGAGTGTCTCCCTGTCTGCATTTATGTACTTTTTAATCAAGAACTTCGTTCAGGATGAATTGAGTTCTACTGAATTGAATTAACATCACAAATGAATCTGCAAATGACCCATCTGACAAAGACCCAACAAATGAATAAGATCAGGAAAGTTATATGATTTGATAAAACACAATAAAACTACAAAGATTTTCTTTATCAGCTACTGTAATAAAGTTTTTGTATTTCACGCTTTAATAACTGATCAGCCTGAATCAGCCAAATGATTGTTCCAGGTATTAGTCAAAACCTCAGGTGTTGTGGCTTGTGAAAAGTGTAATATTACAAGAATAAAGTCGTAACTGAGAAAAAGTCATAACATTACGAGAATAAAGTCATAATATTACAAGAATTAAGTCGTAACTGAGAAAAAGTCATAATATTACGAGAATAAAGTTGTAATATTAACTGAGAAAAAGTCAGAATATTACGAGAATAAAGTCGTAATATTATGAGAATAAAGTCGGAACTGATAAAAGTCATAATATTACGAGAATAAAGTCGTAATATTACGAGAATAAAGTCGTAACTAATAAAAGTCATAATATTTCGAGAATTAAGTTGTAATATTATAAGAATGAAGTCGTAACTGAGAAAAAGTCATAATATTCTGAGAAAAAATTTATAATAAAAATGTGTGTGTCGAGGCAACACACCTGAGACAAAGATCAGCTGCCACAAGCAAGTTCATCCTGTAATCCATTCTGTTTGTTGTTGCTTATTTCCTTAAAAACTACAACTTTATTCTCATAATATTATGACTTTTTCTCATTAAATTACAACTTTATTCTCATAATATTATGACTTTTTCTCATTTACAACTTTATTCTCATAATATTACGACTTTATTCTCGAAAAATCTGATTTTTTTTTTCTTCAATGTGGCCCTAATCCTCTACTACTCTACTACGTCGTATTAATGAATATAAATGAGTGGTATACTTTTATTCTCCTTTTGTCACACCATGGCCAACCATGGTATAAGAGCTGTGCATCGGACAGTACTGGCCACCCTGTCTTGGACACGTTGTCAGACATTATCCCTTACCTAATCAAACATGTATTTAAAAATCAAGAATTACCACCGGCAAGTTGCAAGTATTTATATACATGTTTGCGAAAACATGGATGCTTCACACAAGTCTTCCTGACAGCACAGAAGATCTATACAATCAGCACAGTGTCAAGGACACCCAAGATGAGAGTCACCAATTCAGTAACGTGAGGTTAATGTCCAATAAAAAGGCACTGAAATAATATAATTATCTACATTTTGCAACCTAGGCACATCCACAGACTCTCCCATTACTTTCGTCCTGCAGCTGAAAAGCAACACACAAAAACTTGTTGGGTATTGAGGATCTTCAGTGTTTATTCACAAGCAAACTGTGAACTACACTGTGCGTTTACTGCACACTGCTGCTGTTCTGCTGCTTGGCGCTTTGAAATCTCAAGACGAGACAAAACAAGACTAACACAGTTGTTTAGCGCGAACGCTGCCATGATGCTTGCAGTCCAGACAGGGAGTTACTCTACCAACCAGCTAAAAGTCTGGTGTCTTATCACGGTGTCTTGATCACAAACATTTCACAGTGTCACTTCCCTCTTTTCTCGTGATGTGAAAGTGGCAGATACACAGAAGGTGACAGGTTGGGTTGTAACCGCCTGAATCATTTCCTGGTTCCTGGTTGGACACGTGCATTCACCCACAGGGCAGACAGTTTGAGACAGTATACCCAAATTGTCTGCAGGACTTTTTTTATTTTTACATGTGAAACATGTCGGTATATGTCTATAAGTCTTTATCAACAGGCTCAGTTTGTGCTCAGTGTTTGACAGAAAATAACATTAAAAGAATCTGATTTTTTCAAATTATTTAACACCTGTTTGAAAGAAGACTTCTCAAGGTTTATTCATAATTCCTAAACCCTGCTATGGAGTTCAGTTCAGTCTAGTCGGACTAGATGTTACAATCCCTGATGCACATACTTGAGACTAGGAGGGGGGGGGTAATAGTGCCATCTGGGGGTCCGAGTGGGAGCCAGAGGGTTAGATTGATACCAAAATAGGAAAGAACAAAGGTAGAATCAAAGGTAAGAAGGAGTGAAGGGAAGGCAGAGATGTCTGTGCGGACTAAACTCTCCCCCGTGGAGATAAACTGATTGAATGTTACTGCACATAGTTGAGATTGTAGATTAGGTGAGGGGATTGATGATGTCTTGTCAGACAAGTTTTCTGCTGTCCTATCGGACATACAGAAAGCACAGGCACACACAAGGCTTCAACTCCCCTTCATTTTTATTTCCATTTTTATTTTCAACACAGTCCACCAGCCAAGAGTTATGAAAAGCTCCGGCCCAGAATACCATCGATGGACTGGGCCAAAAAAAAGGGGCGACCTTCAACAACATATATGTCTGCAGTTCAGAGAGGGCAGATAAAAGATCAACTTCATTGAGACCACTGGGTGCAAGAGTTTTTAATTTTGCTATCCAACGTCTTTCCACTGCCAGTTTCTGTGCTGTCAACCAGCCGATCCTCGACTCAAGGCCTGCAATTAATAAGTTTTCCACGCCATGTGCACGAAAATGAACATAAAGTTCGGTATTTGTAATTACTCGACCAATATGGTACACGTGTTGTTTTAAGCGTTGAAGCAATGTGTTTTTCATCTGTCCAATATACAGCTTTTCACACATTCTGCATTCAATCAAGTAAACTAAGTTTGATGATGCCAGTTGGAATTGTTGCCAGACTGGCATGTACCAAGAGATCTTTTAATTACTGTTACGTTTAAAAGCCGAAATAATCTTGAATTCCGACAGAGGTCGAAAAGCACCCTGTAGGTCTTTAAAGTGGTTTTTTGCTACCGAATTAAGTTTCAGTGAGGAAGTAGAAAAGGTCAGCACCAGAGGGACCAGGTTTTTATTTTGTTCCTTTCTGTTTGTTACCTGTCCTCCACAGAAACTATGTTGTACTTCCGCTTTAATAGACCGCAGAAAAGTCCTGCTGTAGCCTCTGGACCAGAGAGCTTTAAAGAGCATTTTAGTTGCCACTTCAACATCATCCGACCTTGTACATATCCTGCGAAACCTTATCAGTTGGGATTTAATGATCCCCTTGAAGGTATGTTTAGGGTGGAAACTTTTTTATGTAACAAGGCGTGTGTATCTGTTGGTTTAAAATATACCCTGGTTCCTAGTGTCCACTTTTCTGCAGTTTCCAGTATGATGAAGACCTGTGTGTCCAAAAATTCAATTTATTCAGTTTGTAAATTATACTTGACATGAATTGAATCATGGTGACCATTCAGGGTGCTGATAAATTGTTTAAAATCGGCCTCTGTATGAGTCCATACTCCAAAAATATCATCCAGATACCTGCAATAAAACATTGGTAACTTGGGGCACTTGGGGAAGACGGTTCGCTCCCAGTCTGCCATGTATAAATTAGTCCCATGTACTTGCAGGTAGTATTTGGAGTCAAACTCAAAATCATTTCTTGTCAAACTTATTTCTAAAAGCTGGAGAAGGGCCTCGTGTGGTCTGTTTCGATCAGGATATTTTTCAAAGGTCTGTTTGATTGCTGTCAAGCCCAGTTGTGTATCTGTGTTTGTGTATAAGGCGTCTATATCAACCGAAAAGAGCATTGTTCCCGGAGTAGTTTGGATTAATTTGATCTTATTAACAAAGTCACAGGTGTCTTTGATGTAACTATCATGTTTTTGTGGCAAGGGATTCAAAAAATAATCAATATATTCAGCTACTCTACATGATTCACTACCACAGTCTGGCACAATCGGTCGACCTGGGGAGATCTCACATGGGACTGTCCAGGTGCTCGGGTCCTTATGGATTTTTGGGAGCAAATAAAAAATTTTTGGACGTGGAGGGTCTTCCTCAAACAAGTAAAATCTTTGCTTGGAAGAGATATATTTCTTCCTGAAGAATTATTTAATTGCCTATGGGCTTCCACAAGATATTGTGTTCTATCCAAAATGACTATTGTTGATCCCTTGTCAGCAGGTTTTATGACAATGTCCTGTCTTTTTCTGAGTGGATTTAATGCTTTTCTCCCTTGTATAGTTAAATTATTTTTCTCTGTGTTTCTGCTAGAGATTTTATCTAGCTCTCGTAGATCCTTCCTAATCAGTTTTCGAATTGGGGAAGGTATCGAGTCAGGCGTAGGTTCCCATTTGGAGGACTTAACAAACTTAACAAATTCACAGTATAGTCAAAATAATCCAACAACTTCAGACGCCTATGATATTCAGACAGATCCCTTTTCAAACTGTTTTTATCTGATCTTACAGGTGTTGGTATAAAAGAGAGGCCCTTCTCCGGCAATTCTTTTTCAGCTTGGTTTAAAACAAAAATGTATGACAAATTAAGTAAGTAAGTAAATTAAGTAAAAGCTAGGAGAGGGCACAAGCTTTACTGGGGTCATCAAGTGGGTACCATCCTTCACTGGAGTTTCAATGCTAGGCCTGCGACACCTCCAGAGGGCTGTCGTGAGCGGTATTTCGGAGCCTAAGTGGCGTCTTCCCTCTCAATCCATAGCCACCAATTTACCTGCCGCTTTGATGGCCTGATGTTGGGCTCTAAAATCCTTACTTATCTATTTGCCTGCAACGCTTGAATTGAAAAAAGAGGATTCGTCCATAAAATTTAAATGATCTTAAATTTGGTGAAAAGCAGTCTTGAGAAATCTTAAAACATTAAATTTAAGTGTCTAATACCTGTAGACACTCTGAGTCAATGGCAGTTGAATGGCAGGATTCAAGATTCAATACTTTACAGCCATGCCAACACAGTTGATAGGAATTTGCCTCAGGGCAGCTCTCAATAACAGACAGGTAGTAGATATGAACACAGAAACATTTCTGCACGTAAATCTGCCAGATAGAGAAACTGAAACTCAACCCTTTGACAGAGTCCCAGTGCTTTCTTAAAGCAGTGACTCCTGAACGTGCCAAGTTTGTAGAAACACACTTTAGTGTGCAGGAAATTTTGAAGAGCTTTCATTTTGAAGTGCCTTTTTCAATTGTAGCGTGAGGGACAAACAGATAACTTCTTGACAGAGACAGCAAACTAACTTGATGACATGGCCAAACATACAGAATGTATTAAACTGTGTGGACATTGAACTAATGACTAAGAAGAAATCTGGACCCTGTAGCTGGACCAGTTAGAAACCACTGCCTTAAAAAGTCCCAAGAGTCATTGAGTTCAGTAGTCTAAAAAAGGCCTTAATTGATATTAAAATGTCTTAAACCAATCTTTTAAAAGTCTTAAATTGCTAATATGTTGGAAGTAGGATTTTATGAATCGTGTTTTTTGGATGAGGCTTGGTTACTTTTTTTTTTTTTTTTTTGAACTCTTTTGATTGAGGTTTTCAAAGTTAAACAGACGGTGGCAGTAGTAAAAATGAAAAATTCTCATGAACTTAATTTCTCAAGAACGCCTCAAGGCCATTTCTTCAAATTTGGCACAAATGTCCTTTTGGACTCAATGATGAACGGATTAGAATTTGGTGGTCTTAGGTCAAAGGTCAAGGTCACTGTGACCTTGTATGTCTCATCCCTGTGAATGCAAAATCTCAAGAACACCTTTATGGAATTTTTTCAAATTTGGCACAAACGTCCATTTGGATTCGAGAACAAACTGTTTAGATCTTGGTAGTCAACGGTCAAGGTCACCATGACCTTGCATCTGTCTCATTCTTGTGAATGCGATCACCAATAAAGCCTGCCAAAAAAATAGCAGGTATTTTCAGGTTCTGTTCGACCATTGTCTCCGTCACACCGACAAAGTGTTACATTTCTTTTTCAACATTTCAAGTAGATCATCTGACTTTTTACTGTACCAAAAATGTAACAAAATTATCCCTAACCCCAAGAAATTGTTGTCTGGTTATGTTATTTTTTATTCTTCAGTTTTGGTTATTGTGAAATTGGTCTTCAGTTTCGTTCCGAGTGGTATTAAAAAGATCGTCGAAATCTTAAATCTAAATTGTCTTAAGCTGTAGGAACCCTTCTTTGACATGTTAGTCATTAAGATATTTAAGATAGATTGATAATCATTTAATATCTTAAGAGGAACAGTCTTTATAATCATGATAGCATAAGAGAGAATCGACAATGGACAGGGATGTGGTGAATACACAGTATGGTAAACAGAGTTTCACAAGTAGTGGTCACGTTCCTTCATACGATCAGCCTTTGTAGTGTGTTGTTTACAGTGGTGATTTATTAATCTCAGAGTAAATAAGTCTCTTGTGAAGTAATACGTCACACAAAACCAAGTCCACGCTCTCAGCCTTTTAGCTTACTTCCTTATGTATGTATTAGTATCATAACGTATTATTAGAGGACAAAAGAAGTACACAGATGAGGATGACTAAAATACAAAGGACCAGCGGAACCAGAAGCCAACCATGACAGGAATGTCCCCATTTAAATCTGGTTCCTTGATATCTCTCCACTATCGTTATCTAATAAAGGTTGACTCTGGGTGTGTGTGTGTGAGTAATACAGCTGAGGGCGTGCAGTGCATTCCTACCTTTTGATCTGTATGCTGAGGCAAAGTTCAAATAGTCTTATGCCTTTACAACAGTTTGCATTCTGGAGCAATTATACTGCTGCATGTAGGATGTTACATGAACTGAAGCGTCATTGTAGTTTTAGAGTAATTTACTAAACGCCATACTTTATTTTTGTTCGTCTTGCTTATTGGCTTTTAAAATATTTGGTATTTTTAGCCATGGTAGCAACAATTGCCCCAAGGGTGGCAGCGTTGCTGGGTCCACCACTTAAATCCAGACCGAAATATCTTAACATCGTTTCATGCCATCAGTGGAGGAGTTTCCATGCAAGGCAACTCTAGGTCTGGAAGCACCCTAAGTGACCAATTGGAGCAACAGTCCTTTAAATTGGTAGTATTAGCGAGAGGGCTGCAGCCGGCGACGGTGAAACAGGCTGCAGTGTAAACACTCAGGGCATGTTTGCATCGCCAGTTTACGTCCACTAAAAGCGCTTTTTTGTCACTGACAGGCTCAGATTGTTGGCTCAGGCTCAGCCCCAAAATTGCCATCGCCAAACCAACAACATGCTAAAATTACTTTAGTACTAGTATTATATACTAGTATTACTTTAGTTTATTTGAATGGAGTCTGGTGGGTTTGACAGCTGTTATTTTGATGCTGTTTCTGGTCAAACCAATGGGATCTAACTCTTTAACATAAAGGTCTATCTCTGTAGGGATCCTTTCCATAATGTGTCAGACTCTTTGAATAATAATCTGAGCCTGTCAGTGACAAAAACAAGCACTTTAAGAGGCATACATCAAGGGTACGAACATGCCCCAAGCAGTTGCGTTACAGTCTGTTTTACTGCTCCCGACTGCAGTGTTCACTCTCAATACTGGACCAGATTCAGAAATTGTTGTCTCCATTAGTCACTTAGTCACATGGGAAAATGAGGTCAAGTTAAAATAAACAGAACTTACCCTTTAATATTCATCTCTGATTTAGTTATGGTAGAAACACTGAGGGGAGGTCCAGCTGTAACTGAGGGGAGGAAATAAGGGGAAAGGGGAACATTTTTCTTTCACTGCGGTTCCAAACTAAACCTTTCAGACTTGAGTTTTTGGCTGAAAACGCGCATTCAGTCCAACGGTCCTCGAACTCCAACAAAAACAGTTCATGGGGTGAGTTGAGTGTCATGGGTAAACCACATGATGGAAAGGAGGAACACTTAGATAAAACATTTCCTGTTTGCTTCAGTTTTGTTTCACAACCAACAAAAGAGAGTTCCAGATATTCCTTGTGGTCATTTTTATAGTATTAGACTGTGAACACCTGGCTTTGGCCCAAAAAAATCTTTCCCAGGAAGCCAAGAAAAACCGACAGTGTCTTCTGGTGTATGTAACTGTCACCCCCTGCGCAGCTGTGCAGAGGAGTTCTCATCAGAGGAGAATCATCAGATACTCTGGTATGATAAAATCTGCACAGACGGGGGGCTCTGATGCAAACTGCAGAAGATGACAGTAAAAATCTACACTAAAAGACTTTCGGTAACACTTTATGTGACGCCCATGTCTGTAAGCAACATGTATCATAGAACAGTTTGTATAATATCCTACAAATTAGCAGGTAATAGTGTGTCATAATTGTCATAGTTGAAATGCATTACAATCATTCTATAATGCATTATATCGTGATTATATGTTACTCTAAGTCAGTGGTTCTCAACCAGCGGTCCTTGAGAGAGTTCAAGAGGGTCCGCAGAAAAAAGAGGAATAATTTATTTATTTAGTGGAAATGAGAAAGAGTCATAAGACTGAGTATTGTCATAACAGGCTTCACTTCCTCCACAGTTCCCCGAAAGTGACAAATAAAAAAAAGTGTCAATTTAGGGCAATTTTGTCCTGGAAATGTCGGCGTGCAGCCTCGTTCTGTGGATGATAAATTGCAGACTTCCATCTGTGTCACTGGTAATGAGGAAATACAGTGAGTGACAACCACCGCGCCCACATTTAAGAGGACTGTCTAGGGTCTAGGTACCATGTCTGAAGGGTTACTTTGGTGCCAAGGGTACCATACTGAAAGGGTTTGGTGGAAACAGAACTTTAGTCGAGCATTTAGCAGATATTTTTCTCAGGAGCTGGTGGAGACCCAAATTAGAGCTAAAAGAGAGCGACTATCGGACTGTGTTTGGTATCGCATACGCGCGTACTATTCACCATACCGGAAGTGTTTGGTGGAAACACAGCTTCACGGACAGCTACTTGACAGAGACGGCAAACTAGCTTGACGACAAATTTAGGCCAGTGCAAGTGTAATTTTCAAGATACAAAGGTCAACAGCTAGGTCAGCAAATAATAAATTTGTCAAGGAACCCGTCAGCGATGATGGGTGGAGCTGGGGTGTGTTGTCGTTGCCGTTTAGCTTCAGGAAGTTCCTGCTCATCCAGCTCCGGATGTCTTCAAGACAGGTGGTGAGGGAGGTGGGAGGGATGGCAGTGGTGGGTTTGGAGGAGATGTAGACCTGTGTGTCGTCGGCGTAGCAGTGAAAATGGATCCCATGGTGATAGAGGATTGTGCGAGGGGGAGGAGGTAGATGATGAACAGAAATGGACCCAAGACTGATCCCGCATTGCATTGTTACGTATCAATTTATTTTTTAAGCGTTCGTGACGTAAAGTTGATGTTTGTGTACTGTCAGTTTGTGACTGTGTGCTTTGGATATTTTGAGAAGATAAAATGAAATATACAAAAAAAGGAAAAATTTAAAAAATTTAATAGATTTAGAATTTTTTTTTTTAAATAGGGAAAAACTATGTTTATTAATACATTCTAAAATTACGTTACAGAATTATTAGGTATTTTCCTTCTTTGTTTCCTTTCTTTTTTTAAGTGTTTTAATTGTTTTTCATTTTTTCTTTTTACTAATTTCTTTCAAAAAATTTTGGGTCATTTCTTATTTCGTTGCCTTCTTCCCGTGTTTTCAAAAGAAATCAAGCCAATTTGAGCTTATCAGAGTGATTTCTTTCAGAAACATTGGAAACAAGACAATTAGCAACTTGGTAAGGCCTTACAAATTGCAAAAAATAATAGATTAAGAAAATTATATTTTTAAAAAACAGTAGGGAAAAAAATAAAAAAAAATCTTGGGAAAACTAAATTTATAGTTAACATTTGTTATTACATTTTAAAATTATGCTAAAAAAAAATTTAAAAAAATTTAAGCACTTAAAAGGTCATTTTCTTGTTTGTTTTTTAACTTTCTTTTTTATTTTTTATTTTTGCTAATTTTCTTGTTTATAATTTTCTTATTTGTTTATATTTTCTCGTTTTAGTTTTTTCTTGCCAATTCTTTTGGGTAATTTCTTCTTTCACTGCTCATTGCCTCTTCTCTTTTTAAAAGAAGTGACTCAGGTTTCAAAAGGTTAAAACAGTCAAACAATAAACACTCTAGTTTTCAGCACTTAGACCAATATAATGGCTTTATTTCCCTGTTGGAAATCACTGTGTGGTGAAAATACTCCAAATATAGTGTACACGTAAGCTGATACTGACTTTTTTAGGTGTTTAGCTGTCTGCTTCTCCAAACTGGAGCTGTTGACTATGGGCACGTACCTCACATAACCCACTTTAAAAGAACCAAACTCTCCCTTTTATGCTTTCATACTTGTTCCTTTTATTTGATTTTTATAATCTGCAGAACAAAACCGCTGACCCGGCATCACCTGTAAAACTGGAAGCCAAAAAATGTGGGTGTGTTACTTTGACTTTCAGGTTCCTCAGTCGTGTGTCATTCATCTGATAAACATTTCCAAGTTATTTTAATGTCCTTCCAACTAAGCGATGACTTACATCATGTCATTCGTACATCATTCCTTCTCTTGGCTGCAGTATTTCTACTAGTGATATGTTTCCTGTCACAGATTGAAGTTTCCTTGTTGCACCACGTATTATGACTTGGCACGACGCCCGTGTTTTATTCTCTCTGTCTGTACAGTACTTTATATTTTAACGACCATCTTGTGTCACTGCTAATCTCACTTTATTGGTTTCCAGTTAATCGTGGTATTCCCATTCAGCACTCCTCTCTATGTGAAGAAGCGCTTATCACTGACTCCGACTTTGATGTCTTCAGCTGCACGTCCAGGTGCTTTGAGTTCGTTATGATGCACTCAGCCAACTCCTCATTTCTGCTCCTCCAGTATCCCCTCAAGTTTCAGTTTCCTTTACTTGGAAAAGAAGAAAGAAGAAAATGAGAGTCAGGAGACACAGGGCAGGGTGAGGAGGAGGAGGAGGAGGAGGAGGAGGAGGAGGTGTGTGTGTGTGTGTGTGTGTGTGTGTGTGTGTGTGTGTGTGTGTGTGTGTGTGATAGAGGAAGGCAGAGGCGGGTGTGTGTGTGAGAGGCCACACACACACCCTGTAGTTGTCAGTTATCAATGATGAAATGTTAACATGATTCATAATGTGGATCAGATTTTTTTTAAGCTTATTCATTTATAACAGTCATGACTGATGTTGGTGAAGCAGCGCCTCCTGCTGGAGGAATCATCTGGTCATGTAGTGTCACCTATTCGTGCTCTTAGATATATTGAGGTACTGGTGTGACTCTTATTGCAGCGTTTTGTTGTGCATCTTACTATATAATGATGAAGACTGTCTGTGTGTGTGTCTGTTCCATGTTTTTCTCCTCACTGACTTGGTCAATCCATGTGAAATTTGGCACAGTGGTAGAGGGTCATGGGAGGATGCGAAAGAAGCAATATTACATCAATTGGCCAAAGGGGGGCGCTATAGCAACCGACTGAAATTGCAAACTTTGAATGGGCAAATTTGCCTCAAGAACCCATAACTTCTGGTTACATAGATTTTCCGCCATTGTGATATTCATCACTTGGACACAATCATGACTCCAAATCCAGGGCGTAAGGGGGAAGCACATGAAATGGGAGATTTGAGATTCCTCTGTGAGTAAATTCTGAGCAAATGTTTGCCCCAGACAAATGCTAGTTTTGCTCCATAATTGCTTTATGAGTAGAGCAAGTGTTTGCTAAAAAGCTCAACTACACCTGTGTGAGCTCATATCAGCTTAAAAGGTGACCATATGTCAATGCTGTGTTTGTATCAGCTGCCCCCAAGTGGCCACAGAATTACTTACTGAAGGTTTAAAGCATCGTCCATCATCCAAATGTGGACTAAATCTTAAACTCAGCATCAAGTATGTCAATAAATCTCGAATTTAATTAGTTAAGGGGATGTTGGGGGCAGATTTAAATAGGAATGAACGTATTCACAGTACCAGACAGAAAAAATCACATTCATTGATTTTTTTTAATATTTCCTTTTATTGTTTTATCTCTTTGTTTTGTTCTGTGTTCTTTTTTGAAACATTTCCTTTTTTTAACTATTTGTTTGTTAATTTTTTTTTCTTTTGTGATTGTTTTCTTCTTTTTCTATTTTTTTTTTAAAATTTTGTTTTGTATCATTTGCTTTTTGTTTATTTTTATTTTGTTTATTTTTGTTATTTTGTTTGTTTCGGGTTTTTTTGTATTGTTTGCTTTTTGTTTATTTTTTGTTTGTTTTTGTGTTTTTTGTATTGTTTGCTTTTATTTATTTTTGTATAGTTTTCTTCTTTTTCTATTTTGTTATTTTTTGTTTTTGTGTTTTTTGTATTTTTTTTTTTTGCTTTGATTTATTTATAGATATATCTGTTTGTTTTGTAGTCTTATTTTGTTTGTTTTTGTGTTTTTTTATAGTGTTTATTTTTGTTAATTTATTTTATGTATTGTTTGCTTTTTGTATATTTTTGTTATTTATTTTTTGTTTTTGTGTTTTTTTATTGTGTTTTGCTTTTTTATTTCTTTATTTGTTTTGCTTTAGTGTTCTTTTTTGTGATGTTTCCTCTTTATTCATTTGTTTGTTATTTTGTTTTAGTTTGTTTGTGTTCTTTTGTATTTTTTTGAATGTATTTTTTGTTGTTTTGTTTATTTTTTGTTTTTTTGTATTGTTTACATTTTTATTTATTGGTCTATTTTTGTTTGTTGGTGTGTTTTCTTCAGTTTTTTGTTTTCTTTCTTTCTTTCTTTCTTATGCATTCTGATGCAGGGGCGGCTGCGGCTGGGTCATCCACCAATCAGAAGATCAGCGGGTTCATCCCTGGCTCCATCAGTCTTCATGTCCAAGTATCTTTGTGCAAGATTGGTCAAATCGCTCCACCCGTGTGTGAGAGAGTCCAAAAAACCTGAGTAGCAGATGGCACCATGTGTGGAAGCCTCGGCCACCAGCAAGTGGATGGATGTGTGTGTGAATGTGTGAATGTGACTCATAGTGTAATGTTCATATGACTAGAGAGGTACTTTACAAGTGCAGGTGCATTTACAAACATATGTTTTTAAAACCTACTCTCGATAATCAGCTAATGAAGATCTCAGATTTATGTGGTCACACATTAAAGTATTGGGCAGTTTAACTTGGACACAGTGCAAACATTTCTCACTGCTCTTGAAACAGACTGTGAGCAAACAATGTCTCAGTGACACCTCAAACCACAGCCAGCCCTAACGCTTCTGTTTCAGCGCCCCAACAGGAAATATCTGAACGCCTCAGCGGTGTGGTCATGCTGCATTTGTCACGTCAGTCCAGTCAGTTAGAAGAAAGAGCTCAGAGAGAAAGTGAATTACAACAGATTAGACCCAGACTGAATGAAGCTGTGTTAACATCTCTATCACTGTAGGGGGCAGCGTTGGACCATGATAGAAGCTCTTAGCTCAGATTTAACAGTGATAAACATCCACGTTTAATGTAGAGAACATGTTATTTTTCTTTAATAAGTTAACCATCCTGTTTCAGTCATAAATCACATAATTATTATAATTATGTGGCTGTTATTGACTTCTAACAACTGTCATTTCATTGCTTCATATAACACTTACAGGTCCCCACAGGTTAATATCATATACTGGCTTTAATACAACTTCTATTTGCTTACTGTTAATGTGTTAATATGCAGTAGCTCCTTGTTAATGTTATAAACTGAGACTGATTGAGTTTTCCACACTGCCATTAGTTATAAATAAACTATAATAATGTTGTATGTTTTACATTATTATTAGATATATGTATATGTTCATTTTAAAAACCTGTAAACGTGACATTGGCTTGTAAAAACCACATCCTGGACATAATGTAGGTTGAGGCCAAAATTAAAATATGCTATGCAGCAGCTAGTTAACGCAAGACATTTCAGTAGTAGAACCGTGCAGCCACTGTTGCAATGGCCACATTTACAGGAAGTGAAGTGTAACTGTGGGAATGGATTAAACGTTAGGTGCCAGTTCTCATTAGCGTTTACCGGACAGGCAGGAAGCCGCGTTTTCCCCTTTTTGTGCATCCTTAACAGAAAGAGGAAGCTTTCACTCAGTGCGTTCACATGCTGCGTCTGCAGAGCTCAGCCTGCAGCGTGAGCAGAGGACCTCCGAGCCCCGATGGACGTCTACCAGGAGGCTGTGAGTTATCTGGAGTCGCAGCATGTTCCAGGTGAGGGAAGGGGACTTTGTGTTTTCTTTGTGACTTCTTTGACTTTGTGAATTCAGCATTACATGATCCTAAAAAAGCTGAAAGTGAATTGTCTGTCATTTACTCATCTTGAAGTGCAAAAGCTGCCCCAGTCTTTTCGTTTAGTATCTCACTGCATGTAACTACATGCTGCTGTATGTGTGTCAGTTCTAGTTGTAGCAGAGGCTGATGTCCTGGAGGAGGATGTGTTCCAGGAGGAGGCAGTGTCCTGTTTGCTCTCTCCTCTAAACCCTGAGAGCCTAGACTTCCCCGACACACCTGTGAGTTTACGATCCTTCACTTTACAGATGTAAAAAGTTTTTTTTTTCTGGGATACCAGTTGTGAAATGCAGAGGGGCAGGGTTTCCTGTGGTTTGCAGACAAAACTTTCTTACTCCCAAATACAGCAGCCTCAACAGTGGCCTCACACCTCAAACTATGGCGTGCTAGGTAGCCCCGTAACTCACAACATCGGTTTCTGCTTGTTACAGGCATCCAGCATTTTTTCAAAATAAGCGTTGGTGTTCAGAGGAAGCAATCAGTTTTCAATGTCTTTTCAAAATAAACTTGCATGTAAACAGGAAAAATACAATTTCCACTTGTTACATGCATTTACTGTCTTTTCAAAATAAATTTCCATAGTCACAGGAAACATACATTGACATGCATAACAATGTCTTTTTAAACTAAACTTCCGTGTTCACTCGAAACATCGGTTTCCGCTTGTGTGTCTTTTCAAAATAAATTCACGCGTTCACAGGACAGATGAAACTTCTGCTCGTTACATGCATACAGCCTCTTTTCAAAATAAACGTCCGTGTTCACCATAAACTTGCAGTTATCACTTGTTAGATGCATATAATGTCTTTTCAAAATAAACTTGCATGTAAACAGGAAACGTACAATTTCCACTTTTTACTTGCCTGTTACTTGTCTTTTCAAAATAAATTTCCATAGTCACACGAAACATACATTTTCTGTCTGTGACATGCATACAATGTCTTTTCAGAATAAACTTGTCTGTACAAAGGAAACATTCAGTTTTCATTCTGTCTTTTCGAAATAAACTCACGTGTTCACAGGACAGATAAAGTTTATGCTCGTTACATGCATACAGCTTCTTTTCAAAATAAACTTCCATGTTTACTGTAAACATGAATTTTTCGCTTGTCTTTTCAAAATAAACTTGCGTGTACACAGGAAGCATTCAGTGTCTACTCTTAACTACGTACAGCGTCTTTTCAAAACAAACTTCCATGTTCACTCAAAACATCAGTGTCAGCTTGTTACATGCATTCAGTATCTTTTCAAAATAAACTCATGTGTTCACAGCAAACATACAGTTTCTGCTCATTACAGGAATCCTGCACCTTTCAAAATAAGCTTCTCTGTTCAGAGTAAAAATTAGAGTTTCTGCATGTGACGTGCATACAGCGTCTTTTCAAAATAAACTTGTGTTTACACGAAACATCAGTTTCCGCTTGTTTCATGCATTCAGTATCTTTTCAAAATAAACTCATATGTTCACAGGAAACATAGCGTTTCTGCTCATTAAATGCAGACAATGTCTTTTCAAAATAAACTTGTAAAGGACACATTCAGTTTCTGCTTGTTACATGCATTCAGTATCTTTTAAAAAATGAACGCATATAATGTTATTTCAAAATAAACTTCCATGTTCCCTTGAAGCATCAGTTACAGGCATTCTGTGTCTTTTCACAACAAACTCACGTGTTCACAGGAACCAGAGTTTCTGCCTGTTACTATATACAGTGTCTTTTCAAAATAAACTTCCAAGTTCACCATAAACATCCAGTTTTCGTTTGTTATATGCAAACAATGTCTTTCAAACTAAACTTGCGTGTACACAGGAAACATTCCGAGGTCGAGATGTAGAGGTGCTGTGTTCAGAGGAAACGTCTTCATTCTGCACCAGGTGCTCTGAGTGTCTAGTATTGCAATGGACGGGTTTACATTGAGTTTGTTGAGAGCTTGGTGCGTCACAGACAGAAGCCCGAGGGGTGTGACAAAGCATCTATATTATGATGTTTAAAGTATTTGGCGACCTGGGACTGAGACGCACCCTAAATTGTTTCAATACTATAAAAAAGCTACTGACAGGTCCTCAGGTTACACTTTATATTTGTGGAAAAAGTCTGTTGGCTATTCATCCACCTATCAGTTTTGAAGAATACCACATTATACAGAAAACAATACACGGAGCCACATCTGCCTCAACGTCCAGCCGACACCAGACCTTTAGTCTGTCAGAAAATGTTTGTCAGAAAGGACAGGGAGTGATAATGACGAACAAAAAACTGAACACTTCACTGTTTTGTTGACAGTGGCTTCACTTCCTCGCTGTCTTCTGACTCTCGTTATTAGAAAGGTATTGAAAAAGGACCACATTTAAAGTAGGTGGTAAAATACAGAAGTGAGTTTTATCATGTCAGATACGGAAATATATAACGTTTTATGAGTTTTATGGAGTGAGCAAATTTACTTTGTTTGCCAAGCAGTCACAAAAAATTCAATTCAGTTCACTCCCTTGAACATGGTGACTTCACTTAGATTTACGTACCTTGTTGTAATGGTGACTGGAGCCATGTCAAAGGTCAGCTATAAGTTGCTCCATTTGCAGCGTCTCTGACTGAATGAACTGTCATGTGGCGTATGTGTTGATTATCTGTGTGATTTCAGACGTTATGCAGCCCGGAGGAGATGCTGGAGAGGAGGCTCGTGGTCCTGAAAGGCATCCTGGAGAGTGAGGAGGTTTATCTGAGGGAGCTGGAGGCCCTGCTGATGGTAACATACACACACATACATGGAAACAAGTTCTCTTATTTTAGCATCGAAACTCGTGTTACTCTTCGGGCTATTCCACATTGCAAAAAGGGGAAAAACACCATTGACATAATAATTACTGTTAAACTTCCTCTTTGCTTTTCTGCTGTCGCCATATAAAAATATGAAGTTTATTTATCGTGTGGCCTGAAGGAGGATCAGGAAGTGTTTAAATTAACTTTGCGTGAACACACAGAAGAGGTCTTTTCTTTGTTTTGTTTGTGTTAACTGTATGTGAGCAGCAGTCACGTGCATGGGAGGTTGTGTCATACAAGATTTTGTGTCTTCATTAATCAGCTTCCTTGCTAAACCACAAATGGATTGTTCTCCATCAGAAGAGGTTCCCCTTTTTTTTTAATCAAAAGTTTGATGCCACTCACGTCTGTGCAGTTAATAAGAAGCTACAGCTAGCAGCCAGTTAGTGGGGGCACTCTGTTATGCGGACAAAGATAAGCTAGCTACAGTAATGTCATAATGTCACGTCTCCTCTCCTCTCCTTGTTACATGCATTCAGTATCTTTTCAAAAATGAATGCATATAATGTTGTTTCAAAAATAAACTTCCATCTTCCCTCGAAACATCGGTTGCAGGCATCAGGTGTCTTTTCACAACAAACTCACGTGTTCACAGGAAACACAAAGTTTCTGCTTGTTACTATATGCAGTGTTTTTTCAAAATAAACTTCCAAGTTCACAGTAAACCTCGGTACTACATACAATGTCTTTTCAAAATAAACTACCATTTTCACTCGATACATCAGTTTCTGCTTGTTACGGGCATTCTGTGTCTTTTCAAAGTAAACTCCCATGTCCACTGTAAACATACAGTTTTCGCTTGTTATATGCATACAGCGTCTTTTCAATATAAACCTCCATGTTCACAGGAAACTTGCAGTTTCCACTGATTATGCGCATTTAGCATCGTTTCAAAATAAAATTCCGTAGTTAAAGGAAACTTACACTTTCAGTTTGTTACCTGCATACTGTATCTTTTCAGAATAATTCCGCTCATTAAAAAACGTCATTAATAAATACTGTTTAAGAATCCCAGAGAACAGAAACAAGCAACCCTGCGCTGCTCCTCTCCTCCTCTGCGCTCTTTACGCCCCAAACTACATGTCATTTTTGTGTAAATTAAGTATCAGAGATGCAACGTGGGAGATGTAAACTTTATTTCAGGTTGAATTTTGGTTTAAAAAGACGCACAGAAGTGGGGAAACAATTCGGCGTCTGTCTCCGCTCACATCTGGCGGAGAGTTGGAGGGAGACGGTGTGATTTTACTCCAGACTAGCGTGTTGGTAACGGTGGGCTATTGCTTAAATTAGCCTGTCTGTACTGAGTGGTTTCATTTCACAACAGAGACAAACAAAGCTGAGGCTGAGGGCAAACACTGCAGTTACCTGGCTGTCCATGATGGCAGATAATGAACATGTGATGCTGCTCTGCAGGGCGCTTGATTTACGTGTGGCTGGGAGGTTGGAGAGGGAGGGGAATGGGCTCGACTCAGATTCACACTTAACTAAAACATAAAATTATTGAAGGAAATTTAAAAAAAAAAGTCTTGCAAAAAGTGCACTTATCTAGACCGAGGGCAAAAGTGCATGTGTGAGCACCACCTGGGGGCTATCTGTGCACGTGCCTGCTCCTGATAAGAGCAGAATTAGATTCAAAGCAGGAAGTTGGTGCAATAACGAGTGACTGAACGCTTTCTTTGTCAATTTCTTCTTTTTTTTCTGTCCACTATTAACAGCAACAGCACCCCGTGTTTCCTCATTCTAAAAAGATGTGACTCATTTAACCCCAACAAGAAAAAAAGGGTGAATGTGCGAAATGACTCAGAAAGTTGATGTTTTGTCTGTGCGGTTGTTTCTCAGCAGTGTGTGTGTGTGTGTGTATTTGCTTGCTGATTGTCAGCAGTGGTTTGAGTATATGTGTCACAGTTGACAGGCTGCTGGAACGCCTGCGAGTGAAGCTTTGAGGTTTTGTAGGAAATGTGCACTCGACTCAGTGTGTTAAAACATTCTTCCTTTTCTCGCCGCACCACTGCCCATTTCTCTTTTTTTATTTTATCCTCTACACACCAGCTTGTTCTCACCACCTACGTTTGTTGGCCTTTAGCCTCTCTGCTTCTACAGCTCAGTTAAACTAAATCTCTTTCTTCCTGTAGCCCATGAAGGCTCTGCGCGCCTCGGCCGGCACCTCTCAGCCCGTCCTGTCCAGTCAACAGGTCCAGACTGTTTTCTACCAGGTGCCTGAGCTCAGAGACATGCACCAAAGCTTCTTCTCTGGCCTGAAGGACCGGCTGAGCTCACACTGCCCCGCTGACCCCAGCACTGGTGAAGAAGGAAGGATGAGCTACACAGGCTTTGAGCTGATGGTGGGAGACCTGTTTCTGAAGATGGTACGTTCTCTTAACTATTAGTGCTCGTGTCCTGCGTCGCACTTTGATTAGGAATCCACAAAGAAACAGCGGAAAAGAAGGGGTCTGACACGGGTCAGTGACACAAAGAAAGAAAAATCTAATTTCCCTTTTTGTAAAGTAGCTATGAAACAGTGGATCTACAGAGCGTTTAGCATCTTTCAGCCTGTTGTTTTGGTTTTATGGCCTGCAGCTTTACTGTTTCGGTCAGCCAAGATGTTTGCCTTGTACATTCCTACACACCATGCATACGTTAGATTTTTATGTCTCATATGTGTCATATCATCGTCTCCAAAGCAGCATAGTTCAGATTACATACATGAGTTTCCCATTAGGAGGAGGAGGGGATAGCACATGGTGTGACACCTTGGCAAGATGGCTGCCAAGCTTACCAACAAACTTTTCCAGTCGTGTTTATGGCAACAAAATCAGGCATTTTTTAATGACACATCAGGACATTTTCAGCCAGTTTTTTGAAGACAAAACCGTGTATTTTTTAATAACATGTTGGGACATTTCTGTCTGTATTTGTTGTGACAAAACCAGGTATTGATTAACAACACACCAAGGCATTTACAGCTGTGTTCATGTTGACAAAACCAGGTATTTTTAACGCCATGTCAGGACATTCCCAGCCAGGTTTGTTGCGACAAAACCGTGTATTTGTTAAATAGAATTCGGGACATTTCTGGCTTTGTTGCGACAAAACCAGGTATGTTTTACAACACATTGGGACATTTTCAGCCAGGTTTGTTGCGACAAAACAGGATATTCTTTAACAGCAGGTCGGGGTATTTCCTGTCGTGTTTGTGGCAACAAACCTGGTATTTTTTAATGACACATCAGGACATTTTCAGCCGTGATTGTTGCAACAAAACAGCCTATTTGCTAACAAGGTGTCGGGACATTTCTGGCTGTGTTTGTTGCAAGAAAACAGCATATCTTTTAACAACACAGTTGGACATTTCCAGCCAGGTTTGTTGCATGCAAATTAGGGTTTTTTTTTCGTAACACGTCTAGACATTTCCAGCAGTGTTAGTTGGGACAAATCCAGGTATTTTTTAAGGACACATCAGGACATTTTCAAGCCAGGTTTGTTGCAACAAAACAGCATATTTGTTAATGAAATGTGGGACATGTCAGGTATTTTTTAACAACATATCAGGACATTTTTAGCCGTGTTTATGGTGACAAGTCTGTGTATTGGTTAACAAGGTGTTGGAACATTTCTGGCTGTTTGTTGCAACAAAACGGGGTATTTTTAATAACACATTTGGACAATTTCAGCAGTGTTAGCTGTGACAGAACAGGGTATTTTTAATACTTGCAGTCAAGCTTATGGTGACCAATCCAGGTATTTTAAGCCAAAACATGATCTTTTCCTACCCCTAATCGAGTGGTTTCAGTGCCTAAACACACAGTAACCACAGTGTTGTCACAACATAAAATTGAAAATTGAAACATTCAAATTTAACATATGAAACATACAAATATAACATATCTGGGATTTGCAGAATCAATGTCAACATTTATTTTGGGCTCTCATCAACCTAATTATCACTGTTTTTAGCAATTTCATACTAGTTGCTCAACAGACAGACTCAGTTAGCGACAAGTCTGTGAAAATTGAGTATTTACTAAAGATCCAGATATTTATTTCTCAGGAACTGGGACTAGAACAGAGTAAAATGGAGACTGACTATTGCACATTTTATTCATCAGTTCCCAAAAACACAACTCTAAATTAACAGTCACGTTCACCACAGCATCTTCACACAGTCATGCTATTATATTA
Source organism: Epinephelus cyanopodus (assembly GCA_026686955.1). Lineage (NCBI taxonomy): Eukaryota > Metazoa > Chordata > Actinopteri > Perciformes > Serranidae > Epinephelus > Epinephelus cyanopodus. The sequence continues at coordinate 9,151,859 of CM048934.1, forward strand.
TATTTATTATATTCAAAAAAGTTTAGTTTGACCCACAGGCAGGTCAGTGTGGTTTAAGTGTCTACTTTTGTGCACAAATTAATAACAGTTTCTTGCTTTCTGTGCCTTACACCTCACACAGCTCCCCTCATTTTTTCTTTGCTCAGAATTTTAATGCATAACATTTGTTTTGTATCATTTAATCTTATTTTTATTCAGTTTTTAGTCCTCACACATCCATACCTCATACTCTACTAAACTGTTTTTATATGTTTGCATGTACAGTATGTTAAGTATGTACTATTTTTATATGAATAAAACCAAACCAAAATTTCAAACTCTACATTTTGGCTTCTCACAGCCGGCAAAGCAACAGGTGCAATTAATGACACTGACGGAGGCTCCACAGTGAAGCTGTGCTGGTGAATGTTCAGCCATCGTTAATGTTATTAACTCCACCTGTGGGTTTCCTCCGTGCTCGGGAAAATGGACGCACCTGTCTGCTTGCTCGGCCCCGCCCTGATGAGAGCCTATTAAACACCTGTGCATGCAGAGGACTCTTGATGGTTGCGTGAGGGAGTGTGTGTGACAATGTGTGTGTGAGAAGATGGTTAAAACAGACAATAATGTGGCAGTCATGCAGCTGTGCTAAAATTTGGGTCACGGGCTGCGATGTTCATGTTGATGAACACACAAGTGCCTGTAGCTGCACGCCTGCAGTGTGAACGCTGTCTTTGCCAGGATTAAAAAGAAAACAATACAAAAGTCCTAACAAGTCCCACAGCTCTATCAAATCCCAGTAAGACCTTGGCACAGAAACTCTAATTTATATTCCACATAATACTCATTTAACTGTTCACATCTTTTCATTAAGTTGGATTTATCAACTGCCTTATCAATATACAAATCTTCCAAATAATTCCCATGTGAGGAATGTCATTGCTTTGCCTACAAACAGTCACATTTGAGGTTATTTACTCTGAAAAATCAGCTTCGACCGAAAACAAAAACCCCCCACTTGCCTGTAAAAAGGAGCATGTGGAAACTCCAAGTACAGTCACAACAAAATACTGTACAAAAACACAACGCAAAGACAGTGTGATAATATACCTGCTCAGAGTATACTTGCTTGCAGAGGGTTTCTGCCTTCGACTAAAAGGGTTCAAGACCCTGTTCCTAGTACTGGCTTATCTTTAGCATTCATAACAGTTCGTAAACTAAACTAAACTAAACTAAACCCCTGAAATCTGGAGCAATACAACGTCTGTTAATACTGGCATTCCTTTCTGTGCAAAGGATCATTATGAACTAGACAGTACAGAAATAACTGGCTGAGGGATTTCATAGAATTTAATAAAATTAAAATCCCCCACATTCCCAAAAACAATAGGACATGATCTCAGGTGTCTGCAATGATAGCAAACCTGAATTACACCGGCCCCGAGTGGAAAAACAGATGTATTTATACACACTTGTATACAGACTCATGGAATTTAATCACGTTTTTATAATCTGAAGTTGTTTTGCGAGAAAAATGGTGCAAATACACAAACATGTAGGCCTGCAGCATTAGTACCAGCTTTCACGCTCAGGCAGGCGATACAGGACGCACAAATTTAAACTGAACCATTTTAAAAATTTAGCATTTACAGACAAGGAATTAATTAACAAACCTTTATTGGGGAGGTGGGGGCTCCCCAAAGAGACTTTTCCCCATTCACGGCAGCTATATGCAATTTTTTTTTCCAGCCATGTGAGATAATAAAATGCCTAAAAATCTGTACATGACGTGGGAGAATAAAAGATGGTCGCCCAGTTCTTGTGGAGCCTACATCTTATATTGTATCTAATTTATCTCCAGCTGTCTTCATCATTCTGAAACCACAACATAACAGATGTCGCGGATGACTAATTTCACTCCTACCACATGAAAAGATGTGACTAATTTTAAAGGGAGCGTAGGAATTTGGTGTTTAGATATTTTGCTCTGTTGATATGCTGATCCAGTCAAGTGACACAAAATTTAAGGCATTTTAAAAACCTCAAAGTTTTAGGGATTTGGGTAAAACATTTAGAGCCAACCCCACATCTTGCCCCACAATACACACGTGTTTTTACCATGGAATCCTTTTGTAATTCATTTCTCAGTGCAATTTGTCACGGCCCCACACACCTGCACAGGTGTTTCCACTTATTTTGGCTGATTGAAACTCAGGTCAAAGCTGGGTGGACTTTGATGAAGTAAGCTCACCACTAATAAGAATGACAAAGGAGGAAGTTTTCCTGCCTGAAAAGCTGCAACAAAACTACCAGGAGAATAAAGCAGATGTCAGTCAAGCACAGTTTGTTCCACAAGTCCTGAGATGAGGTTCAATCAGGCAGCGTGAGTGGAAACACCTGTGAGTTTATGTTGCGCTGCCCTTTGGAAGCCAGAAAACATTTGTCATTTCTCAATTAAAATACTGCAGAGCAAGGTAGAGCTTTACTAAAACCACTTTACCTAGAACATAAAATATAAACTGCAAGACACACTTTCACCTCACTGGTCACATGTACCTATGTAAAGTTTTGCAACTAAAATAAACAGGTTCAAGGTTTCTTTTATCGTCATTCTACAGCACAGGGCTGCACAACAAAATGCAAACCCTTCATGCTACACAAGAAAAAACAGTTTATGGTGGAGATCTGCAAACCCAAACCCAGATTTCTTAATATTAAAGGGAACATGTTATGCTATTCTCTATTTTATGATATGCCCTGAAACTTCACATTTCACAGGAGGCAACTGATGCTTTTTGGGGACATAACGATCAGATGTCATTGAGAAGTAACCAAAAGGGCCTAAACTACGCATTGGAGGGATATAATCATCATTTTATTGTTGAAGGTCGATGAAAAGCTTAAATTACAAGCCAAAATTTACAGGTCACAGTGTTACACTTGTGAACCGCATCTCGTTGCCGTCGCCATCAAAGACAACAAGTTAAAGTGCCACTGAAGTTAAGGTTTTTGGCTCAGAATATGAGAAAAGGATAACGGCCTGGAAAGGAATCGAAAATGACCAAACATGGATGGTGCAGTGATTCATCCTTCCTCCACCCATTCACCCATCCGTTATTCTGCCTCTGTAGGTGAACCAGATCGGTGTGTACGGCGGTTTCATCGGAAACTACGAGGAAGCTGTGGAAGTTGTTCGCAAGTGCACACAGTCGGACCCTCGCTTCCGAACTCTGGCCCAGGTACGACACCCTCCGCCCCACCAGAGGAGCACCTTCGGTAACAAGCTGTGTACAAAGTTATCCTCACCAGTCTCACTTTCTCTCTGCAGAGCATGATGTCTCATAACGGCTCCGACAAAACCAAGTACACATTTGAAGGTACATGCTCTTAAATTTGTTGTCGTTGTTTTTCAAAAACTATTAGGCTGACAGTGTCTGATTGCTGTCTTTGTTTCTACAGCTCTACTATATAAGCCTTTGGACCGAGTAACCAAGACCACACTTGTGCTGCGTGTGAGAAAACCCTGGATAATTAAACTCCAACATCACCTCTACTTTCCCCCCATGTCTCATTTCCTGACTTGGCAACCTCTCTGTGATCTTGTAGGACCTCCTGAAGACGACCCCAGCGGAGCACGGAGATTACGCGCCCTTACAGGAAGCCTTGAGATTGTCCCGCAGCTTCCTGTCTGGTGTCAACGAGAGTTCGCAGTGCAAACGAGAGGTCACGCTCAGTCACGGCATGGTGAGGCTTAACACTGTACAAAATCTGGCCAAGACGTGCACCTGTCCTCTTTGACACCTGCACTCGTGACCACGTGTGTGTTTGTGTGTCACCTCTAGAGGCGTCAACTGATGCGTGACGGCTTTGTGGTGGATGCGAGCGAGGGGGACCGCAGCCTGCGTCACCTCTTCCTTTACACCGACCTCCTGTTGTGCACCAGATTCAAACATTCAACCAGGGGGTGAGCGCAGCAAGAGAATGCAAAGGGGCTTGAGGGAAATGTGGTCTTCATTTTGTCAGAGAACATTAGTTTGAAACGCTGCATGTATTCTTCCAGGAAGCAGGACCAGTACAGGTTCTGCTGGTATCTGCCCCTCGCTGGTCTCAAACTTCGCTGGGTTGCGGACCAGGCACGTTCACCAGACGCACACCATCGTTTACACACCATAAGAACCAAGATGCACCTCCTACGGCAACAAATGGTATGTTAATGTTTGTTTGGCAGCCCGTTTCCACCAGTGTCCTGGGAAAAAAGATCCCGTAGGTAATTATAATGAGAAACATTCTCATGTGATGTGGTTCTGTTGGCTTCACCACACTGTGACCTCCAGCATGTACTGAGGCGGTGTGCAGCTGAGAGTGAAGCGGCCGGGATGAGAGGATGGATGGATGAATGGATTAAGATGGATGAAGGGATTAAGATGGATGGATGATGATGGATGGATGATGGATGATGATGATGGATGGATGGATGGATGATGATGATGGATGGATGGATGGATGGATGGATGATGAGGATGGATGGATGGATGGATGGATGATGAGGATGGATGGATGGATGGATGATGGATTGATGATGATGAGGATGGATGGATGAGGATGGATGGATGATGATGGATGGATGATGATGGATGGATGATGATGGATGGAGATGATGGATGATAGATGATGATGGATGGATGGATGATGGATGATGATGATGATGGATGGATGATGATGATGGATGGATGGATGGATGGATGATGATGGATGGATGATGATGGATGGATGGATGGATGGATGATGATGATGGATGGATGATGATGGATGGATGATGATGGATGGATGGATGGATGGATGGATGGATGGATGGATGGATGATGGATGGATGGATGATGGATGGATAGAAATGGGTGGATGGATGGGTGGGGATGGATGGATGGATGGATGGATGGATGGATGGGTGGAGATGGATGGATGGATGGATGGGTGGAGATGGATGGATGGATGGATGGATGGGTGGAGATGGATGGATGGATGGATGGGTGGAGATGGATGGATGGATAGAAATGGGTGAAGATGGATGGATGGATGGATGGATGGATGGATGGATAGAAATGGGTGAAGATGGATGGATGGATGGATAGGGATGGATGGATTTGGATGGATGGATGGATAGGGATGGATGGATTTGGATGGATAGAAATGGGGGGAGATGGATGGAAATGGATGGATAGAAATGGGTGGAGATGGATGGATGGATGGGTGGAGATGGATGGATAGAAATGGGTGGAGATGGATGGATGGATGGGTGGAGATGGATGGATAGAAATGGGTGAAGATGGATGGATTGATGGATAGAAACAGGTGAAGATGGATGGCTGGATAGACATGGGTGAAGATGGATGGATGGATGGATGGATAGAAATGGGTGAAGATGGATGGATGGATGGATGGATGGATGGATAGAAATGGGTGGAGATGGATGGATGGATGGATGGATGAATGGATGGATGAATGGGTGGATAGAAATGGGTGGATAGAAATGGGTGGATAGAAATGGGTGGATAGAAATGGGTGGATGGGGATGGATAGGGATGGATAGAAATGGGTGGATGGGGATGGATAGGGATGGATAGGTGGATGGATAGAAATGGGTGAAGATGGATGGATGGATGGATGGATGGATGGATGGATGGATGGATGGATGGATAGAAATGGGTGGGGATGGATGGATGGATGGATAGAAATGGGTGGGGATGGATGGATGGATGGATAGAAATGGGTGGGGATGGATGGATGGATGGATAGAAATGGGTGGGGATGGATGGATGGATGGATAGAAATGGGTGGGGATGGATGGATAGAAATGGGTGGATAGAAATGGGTGGGGATGGATGGATAGAAATGGGTGGATAGAAATGGGTGGATGGGGGTGGATGGGGATGGATAGGTGGATGGATAGAAATGGGTGGATGGGGATGGATAGGTGGATGGATAGAAATGGGTGGATGGATAGAAATGGATGGATGGATGGATGGATGGATGGATGGATGGATGGATGGATGGGTGGATGGATAGAAATGGATGGATGGATGGATGGATGGATGGATGGATGGATGGGTGGATGGATGGGTGGATGGATGGGTGGATGGATAGAAATGGATGGATAGGGATGGATGGATGGATAGGGATGGGTGGATGGATGGACGGACGGACGGATGGACGGACGGACAAAGATGGATGGATGATCTTTCTCACGCTCTACCTCCACACTGTAACTCACTGTATGGAGAGTTTCTCACGGTGACCACAGGATGTGGAAACAGGCTCCTGTATTTATGTGTCAGATACAGAGAGAAGAGAACGACCAGTGTGAAACATAAATGTTTGTGTACAGACGGGGTCCAGGGGCTTCGCAGCTCGCAGCCGGAAGAAACTGGAGCAGATGGAGCTGATGCTGCTCACACACTCACCTGTTTACACACTGGAGCTGCACAGCCCAAGTGGAAAGGTACACACACACACACACACACATCATCATGGTGTCAGTAAAGTCATAAGTTTTGACTAATAAAACGACTGTAAGCCAAGTAGCAAAAGCATTTTAAACAAAAGCTTTGGTTGGGCAGTTAGACGAGGCCTACAGCTAAGGCTTTTATTTTTTTACTTAGCAGACCTTCTGGAGGCAGAAACATGTTATAACACCCAAAAGCACAACAGGTCCAACCTGCTTTGTCTCTGCAGAGTCACACTGTCCTCTTCTCGTCCCTGTACGAGCTGGAAGAATGGAGAGAAGCCATTCACAAACTCACCACAGACAGTAAGTCCGCAGCTTTGGGCCAATCTCCTTACTGTACTTTAAATTAAATTATTAATCAGTCTGCATAGGTGTGAAACAAACTTGAAATGTCTTGTGGACCCTAAAACACCTTCCTCTGAGGTCACGTGTGTCAGAATGTTATTATAAACTAAATATTTTGGGTTTTGCTCTGACAGTCTGACCAAAGCAGGTCATTTGATGGTATTACTTGTGCTTTAGCGAACTTTGGTGATGGCCATTCGTTCATTCGTCTTCGGCCTGAATTTGTTTTTAACAAAGTTTATTCTGAAATTTACAACTATGACACTTCACTGTATAAACGTGTGTGTGGACTAACATGTCCCCACCTCCCATCACCCACGACAACATTCAATGGGTTAACTACTCTACAATTTAAGGAATATATAAATGGATAAATAAATGAATAAATGAAACTAGAAAAATAGTGCAAAACAATTATAATTAAAATAAATAGAAATAGAATAGAATAAATTAAGTTACATAAAGAATAAAATAATGAATAAAATTAAAAAAAAACAATAAAAAAATATATCCAATTAAAAGACAGAATAAAATGAGTATGACTTAAATAATGAATAAATAATAAAAAATGAATAAAATTTAAAAAACAATCAAAACAATTTGAAATTAAAATACAGAAATGAATGAGAAAAATGAATAATTAATTAATAAATAATGAAATAATGAATTAAATTAAAAACAATAAATAATTTAAAATTAAAATACAGAATAAAATGAATAAAAATAATATGAAATTGAAATATGGAATAAAATGAATAAAAAATTAGTTAATGAATAAATAATAAAATGACTAAAAAAAACAATTAAAAATAATATGAAATTAAAATACAGAATTAAATGAATAAAAAATAAATAATTAATGACTAAATAATCAAATGAATTAAATTTAAAAAACAATACAAAATAATATGAAATGAAAAAACATTGAATGAATGAATGAATGAATGAATGAATGAATGAATGAATGAATGAATGAATGAATGAATGAATGAATGAATGAAAGAAATTTAAAAAAAAACAATAAAAAAAATAATGTGAAATTGAAATATGGAATAAAATGAGTAAAAGATAAAAAAAATTAATTAAAGCACAATCATGGTAAAATGCACAAATGAAAGGTGTTTTTTTTTATGTAAAGAACTATAAACTGTTTAAGCCAAAGACATCACATTTTTAAGGTCTGAGGCCTTCAGCAACTCTCCTCGATTTTTACTCTATAAGTTGAACAATACCAGTTGGAGCGCGAGCATCATAACTCAGTCTAATGTGGTGTTTCTGTGTAACTGTGAGCTGATCTGTGTCTATATTTGCTGTGTGTTGCTCATCAGACATAGAAACTGTCCCTCCAGACCTGCTCACCCTCACCAGTGCATGTGTGAAACTGAGAATGACCCAGCAGCCTCCGCTCCACAGCACAAACGCTGGTACAACCGTTGCCTCTCTGCTGACCTCTGTCCTATTTTCCTCGCTCGCAGAATCACATCCTGTATCTGAAATAAGATACACAGACTGATCTGTTAATGCTGGCCTCAAACCTCTGACACTTTATGTCTCTGTCTTCTTGCTCAGCTTCAGGATATTAATGTCTTTGTCTCTCACCAGTAGAGGACGAGGGGTCTCTGTGTGGGACTCTGAGCGTGGCGATCCACTCCGCCTGCGGCCTGCAGCAGCCAGCTTGTATGTTTATGATATTTCTTTTTTTAATTACCACACAAATAGACACATCCTGTATTTGAGCGATGAGCTGGAGGTCACTTAGTTATTGGTTCTTCTTTTTCAGGTGCGTATGTGTGTGTGGAAGTGGATGGTTACGAGTTTTACGATAAACAGGCCCAGACACACTCGTCAATCCACAGCCTCAACCCACACTGGGACCAGGTCAGAGTGCAGTTCTTCTTTTTACAAAATAAAAGAGACATAAAACTAATCTGAAAGGCAGATGATCTGTCAGCCAGTGCAGGGTGGTAAATGACTTCTTCATGTCTAGACAGTATCCGACATGATGTCAGGCTTCAGCAGGATTTAAAAGTCGGCGCTGCGGCCAGACCGTGCCTCGCTTTAAACATGATCAGTGGCAGTAAAACCTACACTAAACCCAACTGGTAGCCAGGCTCAAACGGCTTAAATCTGACATGAATGCTCCTGTTGTAGCGTCAGGACACCGCTGTAGTGTTTAACACCACCTTATTTCTCTCTGTGAAAACAGGAGCTGTCGTTCCAGGTGGACGGAGCGCAGGAGCTGAGGGTGCTCTGCGTGAGTCAGTCTGATGGACGGGATGGTAGCGTCCTGGGGAAAGCTTCTGTGAAGGTATGAGGATGGACTGAGGGCCAGGTTTTAAGCCAGGGGTCATAAAAAATTACCTTTTCATATGTATTCTGGCTAGTGTTAAAACGAAACCTACGCTCTTGCTCAGGTGTCAGATTTGGAAGCTTGGTGGGTGGTCGGTGGTGTCTGACTCCAACACACACGGCAACCTTTAGGGCCCTATTTAGATGGTCTAACGTGGACGGCGGAGGGCGCATAATCCATGTCGCAAGTGTCATTGCTATTTAGATGCAGGTGCAGTTGTCATTTTCACACCCTGCACCCTCATCATCTAACTAGCAAATGAACTTGCGCTTCGCTGGGTGTGTTGGGCTAAAAATGAGGAGTGGTCAGGCGCAGTCATGGCGCGTTGCTAGTTAGATGAAGCAAATGCGCCAGTGACCAACAAAAACCTGGTCTAAAGTCAACGGCGCAGTATTTCGCTGTTAAACAAGTCAGTAATATGCGTCTCTAGGCGGGTGCAAAAGACAACAAATAAAAATATGATTACAATGTGAAAGGTTATTATTGTGCACATTAAAATATTTATCAGGTCAATCATAAATCAGAATGATCTAAATCACAGTAATAATGATCATCATAATTTGTAATAATGACAAATGAAATTCTGAAATTATCTGACCAATCAATCATTTTTGAAAACCAAAGCCCACACATTGCATTTATTTTAACATGCTACACTAGGCTCCATTATATTATATTATATTATATTATATTATATTATATTATATTATATTATTGTTGTTATAGTAACTTGCGGAGTCAGAAACCAATGAAAAAAAGCCGTCCTTTAACATCGGCATGATACCCGGGAGGCCGGTGCGCATGTCCTGTAAGATTATAAAGCCAAACCCTGTTCTGGTTTCCTAAACCTAACCACTTGCGTTAGTTGAAGGAAAAAAATATTTATTTTGACAGATTTCCTTTAAGCATTGCAGTTCATTTTGAGGACACTGCTTCTTTTTTAAAGCCAGCTGAAGACGCACCTGTTTAGACAAGTGGTTGGGTGTTCTTTGATTACTTTCAGTATGTGCTGTTCAAATAGGTTTGCACTTTTAATACATGGCTCAAGTCGTCGCTTTATCGTCTGTGTTTTCTTTCTTGGATGATGCATACTGCCCTTGCAAAACACTTTGTGACCTATGGCTGTGAAAAGCGCTGTATAAATAGATTTTACAAGCTGCCATATTTGACAAGTTGCAAGTGAGAATGCGTCGGTAGTTTACCTCGGCTCTGCAGGGGTTTTTAGCGTCTTTCAGCTCATTGTTTTGGTCATCTTTCAGGTTCGCTCCCACAGCTCCTATCAGTGTTCCCAGCTGTTTTCGGCAAGAAACGCTCAGATAAACAGTATGTTACCTGCCCAACAGACACAGTTATATGCATATAACCACCGGAACATTTTAGAGCCAGTTCGTAAAAAGAGTGAAACATGTTCATCATATGGCAATGTTGTCTTTTTAGCTTGTGCTGGCCAGAAATCAATTAATGCTTACATTCATGATATAAATATCTATTTCTCTGCTGTCTTTTTTGTTGTGTTTTGTGTCAGTTGGATTCTAAAACCTTGACAAAGAGATGGAGGAGACAGACTCTACACCTCAGCCAGGTGGAGGTGACTCTATCCCTGAAGTACTGTCCCCACCCGCTCGAACCCCCGAGCTCCACGCCTCAACAACAGCAACCTGTCTTCTGTGTCCCCATTCAAACCGTGGCTCAGTAAGTCCCTCCAGAACTGTCGCTGACTCTGCCAGGCCTCACGGGAGCGTCTCAAAGGCTTGAAACTGAAAGCAGCGGCTCAGCCTGCAGTTTTATTTCCCTCGTGTGCTGTTTTTTTCTGCGGCTGGTTTTAAGAAGTGAGGCGGTGTGCTGTGTGGGAGAGGTCGGGTGAAGAGAAGCAGAAGTGTGGCAATAGTGGAATCTGACATGAAATGAAACAAGCGCATCCTATCAAACATCTGAGGTGCTTTTTCCTTCTTTCTTAACACTTTCAATTCTCCGTCAGGCAGGAGGGAGTGCTCGTCCCGCATGTGGTGCGCTGCTGCGTGGAGGAGGTGGAGAGGAGAGGCATGGACGAGGTGGGCATCTACAGGGTCTCAGGAACCACCAGTGACATCAACGCACTCAAGGCTGCGTTCAACAGCAGTAAGAAAGCACGCTGCAAGTTTTCTGTTGGCATGCGAGTGTACTTTTTTGTTTTTTTCCCCAAAGTTCTGACTAGTTGTTTGTAAACTTGGTATTGGGTCACTATACCGAAGCAAAGAAGACCTCAGCTTCCTGGGGACTAAAAACAAGACTCAGGGGGGAATTCAAAAAAAGACTCTGCGGCTTTAGCAGCAGCGAAACTTGCAAAAATAAGACAAAAATAAACTAATTGTCAGCGCGTCTGCAAAGTGTGAAATGCACCACTAACGGCAATGCTTAGTAAACAGCGCCTCAGTGTCCCTGTGCTATTTGCATGTATTCAAACTAGGTCATGTCAGTAAATTTGTTGAAAATCTGTCCCCTTTCTATGCAAATGAGCCTCACTGCAACAACAGTCCAACTCACAAAGATCAGCGCTTATAGCCACATGTAGCTAAAATAGAGTTAGAGAGTTGGTGGTAAATCAAGCGCTACGTTGGGTTACCTCTACCCTTTTGTTTCTGATTGCCTCTTTGCCCTCTGGAGCTTTGGTGTAGTGGTTGAAATCTTTCCCTATAAAATAAGACGACCCTTCAGGACCAAGATACGTTGTGGGTAGTTGCTGATGTTTACGGGAACAGGTGCGACTCTGACAATAACGGTGTTATCACAATGACTTTTACCATTTATCTGATGGGGATAGAAGAGCATGGCTGGGACTTGGGGTTTACTTGTTGCCGATTGGATATACTCAATGTGACGTTTTGTAATTACTATGGATATCGTAGATTAGCTGGGCTAACCGTTAGCTGTTAGCCATTAGCGGTGTCAAAATGGTCGCCCTGGTCAAAATGGTCAGGAATGCAACTAAGAAATATGTCAAAATGCAGGACTGTGACACACAAATCAGCTGGCTAGTTAGCTACTGAAACAATTCCCAGTCCATTCAACAGCTGAAAAATGACAATCATGTTGGATTTTTTTGATTCATGTTTGTCATGCATGCAAATAAAGCCCCATCACCACTGTACATAAACACACTGACTCATACAGTAAGGTATCAGCTGCTGCTCTACATTCTCAGCACCATGACAAGGCGTTTTTTTCTCATGCCTCTAAAGAAGGAAGTGTACATCAAAATAAGATGGTGTAATATTAATCACAGCCACCATGTGTCTGCCCCCCTCAGATCTGCGCGAAGCAGTAACCAGACTGAGAAGTGCTGAGGTCAACGCCGTCTCTGGCGTTCTCAAACTGTACCTCAGAGAGCTGCCGGAGTCTCTTATGCCCACTGAGCTGTTTCAGGATCTGGCCAGGACGCTGGGTAAGACAGAAAAATGTTCTTCACTGTGACTTGGAGGGATTCAACTGCTGTTTGTTCTTTTAATAGGCTGTTTTAAACTCTTCAGACCTGGTTTTTAAGTGTATTTTCATGTTCAAAACCCCTTTGGTTGCGCCAAAGAGCCACGCGGCAAATGAAAGTTTAAAACCCTGCAAGCTAAACTAAAGTCTACAATGGTAAAAATATGGATCCCTTAACAAAAAGGTTGACGTCAGTTCTTTCTTTTATCGGGAGCCAGTGAAGACAAGATAAAATAGCAGTCATGTGTTCAGACCTTGGGCCAGTGTGTCTAACCTGAAACAATCTAATCTAAAAAGCAAAGCAGGGAGAAGCACATTTGTCTGCACAGGAGGGGAGTAAAATCCCAAAGGAAATTAAATCGGCCCGATCTCCGAATGAATTTAAACGTGCTCTGTATGTGTTTCTGTCCCTTGCAGACATCCAGGACATAAACTCTCGGCTCGTCTCCATGTTGTCCCTGCTGCACTCCTGTCCTGACCCCAACCGCCACACCTTCCTCTTCCTCCTGCACCACCTCCAACGGTCTGACAGCAATCAGACACACACCATAACAACTCCTGCTGACTTGATTATCTGTCAGGAAATAATAAGACACTGCAGATGTTTTGCTGCTGCCAGTTCACCGCACTAAATATTTTTTTTTTTTTTTTAAAAATCATTTTCCCCAGGGTCTCTGAGAAGCAGGACGTCAACAAGATGACGCTGATCAACCTGGCCACAGTGTTCGGGCCCAGCCTCATACGCCCTCCTATGGTTGGACTGGGACATGACGGCCCCACCATGGATATCTCTCAGGAGGTGGTGGTGCAGGTGGGCATGAAGCAGCGAAAAGTACTGCTTGGAGAAAATGATTTGTTTTTTGTCTTTGCTTTTGGAAAAACTGTATTTGTGAGGGTGTAGTTTATTATTATTATTATTATTATTTATTATTATTGTTGTTATTATTGTTATTATTATTATTATTATTATTATTATTATTATTATTATTATTATTATTATTATTATGTTTTAAATTTTAAAGTATAGTTTTAGAAAAAAAACCTGAGGTAATTACTCCAAAAATATTGTCTCATTTTTAAAATTATTTATTCAGTTAGTTGTGATGTTTATTTTGCAACATTTAAAAATTTAAAAGCTGTTTGGTTTTTTTTTTGGTTAAAGCCTTCTCCACCAACAAGAATAGAAATAATTGTAAGGAAATATAGAGTACATTTTTGTTGACCAAAAAATTTGAAAATTAAATGTAAAGTAAAATTTAAAAACTAATAGAGTCTATTTATAAGTTTAGCAGCTAGTTTTTAATTGTAAACCGCTCCAGGTTACTGAAGTCCCCAAAGTTCAATTTAAAAAAAAAAAGAATAAATAAAATAAAATAAAATTTTAAAAAAAGATTAAATTAAATTAAATTAAAAATTAAATTAAATTAAATCAAATCAGTCCATGAATTTAATGTCCACAAATTGTTTTTAAGTGTAAACTGCACCAGGTTGCTGAAGTCCACACATTTCCATAAAAATAAAACACAACAAAATAAATAAAAAAAAAAATTAAAATAAAATAAAATACAATAAATACATAAAAAATAAAATAAAATTAACAAAAAATAAAGATGACTTAAACATAGTGTCTTCAAAAGTAGCCACAGCCCGAGACATAGATAAATTATTTACAAATAACTTTTTTGAAACAAAACCCTTTTGATACATATTGTTAAAAGTTAAATTTAAATGTCTTAATATGATAAAGCTGACACATTATGTATAATGTATGTTTGATGCCATTAGTACAGAAAAATTGGCCTCACCTTTAAAACAAAACAAGGTGTGTCATGGTAGAAACTCATGTACAATAAGATAAAGACGACGTGTAGAAATCACTTTACTGTAAAATAAGTTTGTCTTTTGAATGTTATTGAAGTAAAAGACGAATATTAAAGGGTCTCTACTTTCACGAGAAACCGAGCCGCAGCGAACAGGTTAAATGACACTTTTCTGCGTGTGTTTCAGGTCCAAGTGCTTTTCTGCTACCTGCAGTGCAACAACCTCCCTGAAGCCCAGACCTCTCTGCCATATGACACAGACTCTGAGGATGAGACCACCCACGTGTGAGACCACCATCAGTGTCTCGACGGCCGGCAGGAAACTCAAACTATGTGTGTGTATGTGTGTGTGTGTGTGTGTATATATGTATCTGCGTTTGAAAGGTGAGACAATAAAAGTATTTATTCATAAAAAAATATGGACTCTTTTGTCACTTTTTGCAACTTCTAAAATCTCAGCTGTAACATTTTGTTTGAATTAAATCTGTTACAGCATATTGAATTCAATGTACTTTATTTCAAAGATTTTTAAAAATAAAATATAAATATAAAAAACAAACACACACACAAATCACTAATTAACGGTAAAGAGACTCTCAATAAGCAACTTAAATTAACATTTCATGTCCAACATGGAGCATCAAGCTTGTTCAGTCCTGTTCCAGTGTCCGTCCCTGCATTAATATTATTTTGTTCATCGTCTTCATACTTAATCAACAACACCACCTAATCAAAACAGAGAATTTTAGACTGACAAATGCGAAATAAAAATATTTTAAAATGATTGCCAACAAACTTATCATACACTTCTTCCATATACTAAATCAAAATCCAGTCAAACTTTATTTATATAGCGCCTTTCATACAATCATGCAGCCTACAGTGCTTCACAGAGCAGGAGTGAACAATAACAACAATAAATGCTCAAATATTTAAAGTTAACATTTAAAAGAAATAAATGCAAAAAGAGACTAGACAAGTGTTAAAACATTACATTAAAACACTACATTAATTCTCAAAGACCTGCAACTACGTCAGCCTATAATAGTTGTTTAAATGTTTAAAACCTAATTACACGTGTTATAATACAAGCTTTTTTTTGTTTGGACTTTTCCACATCAGTTTAAAAATTGAGTTTCAAAGTCCACTAACACGGAAGCCGGAAAAAGCCGTGTTTGCATTTATTTTTTTCTTCAAGCTGGAATCTCAAGATCACACATTAAAGATTTCATTATCTTGAGATAACGAGTTAATAAAAAAAAAAAAAAGAATTTTTCCGACAAGATAAATTTATCACAAGAAAACAACTTTTATTTCTTTATCTTCCTTGCGGTGGTTCCCAATAGGTGGGTCCTGGTCCAAAATTGGTCACGGGTTCATTCTGAACGGACAGCAAGTGACTCGCAAACAAGTTTGTAAAAACACACTTTATTTTTAAGCGCAATAAATTTCTAGCACAGAGCTTTTACTTTGAAGTGTCATTTCTTGCTGCAGAGTGAGTAAATAACAGACAGGTGACAGTGTGACGCTGAGTGTATTAAACTGTCTGGACCTTGACCTAATCACTAAGGAGAAATCTGGACCAGTTGAATTAAAGTAAACCTAAAGGGATAAAAACTGAAATCAGCTGATTAACAGATTGTTCTGACTGGTGTATGTACCCAAGACTCCATAGAAATTGGATTATCCTGGAAGAATGAAGTAAATGTAATTAAAACGGTCCCTTTTCTCACCTTTACTTGAGGCATTTACTACTCTTGGTCCCCCGCAGGCTGTCGAAAGGCCAAAAACTACTAAAGGAAAAAAAGACTGCATGAATTTTAAGTCGGATCAAAGTGGAGAACATCACTATATGTCTTTCGCGGTGCAGTTGTGTTCTCTGTATTTGTACAGGCAGTAATGTGAAGTTAAAATGTGGCTGAGGAAAATTCAGGGGTGCAGATGTTGTAAAAAAGGTCGGGGGTCACCTCCCTGAGCCTGAAAACCAATCGGTTACGGTTCACATCCAACTAGACGGAGTTCACCACCAAGTGCACGCCCCATAAAAGTCATTCACACACACACACGGCCCATGTTCGACCCGTCCACACCACAGATGGGGAGTCTCTTTTCAACCGCGCCACCTGGGCAGGCCGGGCTAGTGTTACCCCCCCTCAACCTCACTCTTTTGATCGCTAATCCCGGACCCCAGCTCCAGCCCCCCAGCACTAATAGACTCTGCGTGGACGCCATAACAACATCCAGAAACAAACTGAAACACAAAATGGTGGCTCACCCCGCTGCCCCCGGCGCCATAAATCACCTGTCCCCTCTAACACGGTGGCTGCCAAAATAAGGTTCCGCTTGGCGACTACAAAGACAGAAAGAGGTTCAGGCTACAGACTACAAAGCCGAGGGTTGGCCTGAGACGTCCCAGACGCTGGTGACCAAAGACAGGACCAGACGACTGGTCGACACCTGGGGCTGGTGGGAACATTTTTACAGGAGAAGTCAGTTTCTGGACATGTGACAGCGCTTGTTCCACTCTGAGTTCGTACCAACTGTCCAGGCTGCAAAGATTATACAGTCATGGCGTTTATGTGGAAATTATTCTCGACATATGGTGGCAGAGTATCGACCTGTTTGAAAATAACAGACCAACATGGAACTCCAAATTTTTAAGGTTAGAAACTAAAAATCCGGCTTGTTATCAGCTGACCACGAGCATTCTTGAATCTCCAATGTTGAAAAAGTCACTTTTTTAAGTCACATTAATGCACCACCTGACCTGGCATATTGGGACCCTTTTGAAAGGTGGGTGTTCTGAGGTGAATGTGGAGCGTGGAAGACGCCACACACAGATTTTTAACTGCTGCCTATTTGGGTTATCATAGTGTTTTATTGTTTGATGAAGTCGTTTAATACCCCATTGATTTGAAGGGCATGTTTGTGTGGGGATTTCTGTCAGTTCATGGCTTCATCCTGCAACTCTCCACACATCCTGCAAATCGACTCTTTAACCAACCTGGATCATCAATCAGTGAGTGAAACTAAACCAAAGACAGTGAGTTCATCATATCGACACACACCGTCAATTTACGGTCACTAAAGGTGGTTGTTTTTGCCACTGACAGGCTCAGATTGTTGTAAGTGTTTGACAACATTATGGAAATGATCCCTACAGGGAGAGAGACATTTTTGTTTAAGAGTAAGATCATTTTTATTCAACCAGAAACAGCCCCGCATATTCACACCGTCAATTAACGTTCACTATAAGTGTTTTTTTTTTTTTGTTTTTTTTTTTGCCACTGACAGGCTCAGATTGTTGTGTCTGACAACATTATGAAAAGGATCCCTTCAGAGATAGACCTTTGTTAAAGAGTAAAGTCCTTTTTATTTAACCAGAAACAGCCCTGCATATTCACACCGTCAATTAACCTCCACTAAAAGTGCTTGTTTTTGCAACTGACAGGCTCAGATTGTGATTATCAGTGTCTGACAACATTATGAAAAGGATCCCTACAGAGATGGACCTTTTTGTTTGACAGTAAGATCCTTTTTATTTAACCAGAAACAGCTGTGCATATTCACACCGTCAATTAACATCCACTAAAAGTTCTTGTTTTTGTCACTGACAGGCTCAGATTGTTATGATCAGTGTCTGACAACATTATGGAAAGGATCCCTACAGAGATAGACCTTTTTGTTTTACCAGAAACAGCCACAAAATCGCTATCACCACACCCACCAGACTCCATTTAAATAAACAGTAATTTTAGTGTTTATAGAGTCAGCATGTTTTCACATCTAACTGGGTGAGTTAAGGGTTTATTTCAACCAATCCAGAGGTCCAATCCTGGATTTTTAAAAATCAAGCACATGCAAACAACTGTTAATC
The DNA here is from genome assembly GCA_026686955.1 of Epinephelus cyanopodus. Classification (NCBI taxonomy): domain Eukaryota; kingdom Metazoa; phylum Chordata; class Actinopteri; order Perciformes; family Serranidae; genus Epinephelus; species Epinephelus cyanopodus. Next base: position 9,170,191 of record CM048934.1, read on the forward strand.
TTACAGCATCCGTCAGGTGGAGCTTACTGTATATTTACAGTCTACAGTTTAATCTACAATTTAGCAGACTTTTTGTGAATGCAAACATCCGAACACGGACTATGAAAGATCAATATGCGCAAATAGCTGAATTTTTAGCAAGATTACCACAAATTGTTTTTACTAAAACAATTTCATGATGCGTCTGAGTTTGAGGGCTTTTTGAAAGGGACATTTTGTCAACTGTTGTCACACTTGAAGGGTTGAAGATTGTGAATTTGACACGCATGATTTATCTCTGCAGGGTGGAGGTTTGTGTGAACGCACAGAGACAGAAACATGGGTGATAACAGTGGGTGTCACTTTCTGTTTTGCTCGTGAAAACAACATTTCACTCTCCGTTACTTTCAGCAATCATGTGTAAGAAATGTAAAACAGCCAGTGCTGCTGGTGTGCACATGTTTGTGGTGCAGTACAAACATGTGTGTGTCATGGTGTTGCTGCCCGGAGCTGTGCCATGCTTGATTAGTCCTAATCTAGCTGGGAGTCAGGTTGCTGTGTCGGCGGCGTGTCTGTATGGAAGGCATGCAGGCTGCGGATCACAAGGATTGACCCTCTGCCTCTCAGGTTAACAGAAGCCCTGTGTGTGTGTGTGTGTGTGTGTGTGTGTGTGTGTGTGTGTGTGTGTGTGTGTGTGTGTGTGTGTGTGTGTGTGTGTGTGTGTCCTGAAAAACAGCGTGAAACCTGCTGAACTTGGACTTCAGCTTTCGGGTGAGTGTGTGAGGAGGAGATGCACAAACTGTCACAGCGAGTGTGTGTGTGTGTGTGTGTGAGAAAAAGGAAGTGAGAGGATAAAAATAAGTGTGTGTGTGTGTGTGTGTGTGTGTGTGTGTGTGTGTGTGTGTGTGTGTGTGTGTGTGTGTGTGTGCGTGCATGAGGTCTAGTTGAACTTTGGCTCCGGCTGCAGCGCAGAAGGAGTCACCTCTCGTAAAACGTACCCTCAGCAGGTTGTAAACATAATGCCACACACTCACAAACACACTGCCGCACAGGAGAAGAAGCTGAGCTCCATTTTCCCAAACAGTTGGCCTCAGAAAAGTGTGCGTTGTCGGTTTAAACGTGACGCGTTCGCCCCCTGCAGCAGAACGAGCCGCGGGCTTAAGTTGTCTGTTAGTGTCTGTGTAAGTGTGTGTGTTTGGGGAGGTTCAGGATCAAACCCTCATGTCGACAGAGGCTGCACCACGGAGACGACCGCTGACAGGTGCTTCCTGCAGCAACGCAGCAGGTGCTTTGCGCTCACACACACTCACACACACACACACACACACACAAGGGCCTCCAAGACATGATTTTGCATGTACTGACACACATACTCCCTCCCCCCTCTCGTTCCCTCCAACACAAAGTTTGTATTATTAAACATGTGCTGATGTGAGCTGTAGCCCTGCAGCACACTGTACATGTTAACGTTATAGCTGCTGCGCTTTCTAGTCTTGATCTGTTGCACTCCCACCAGTTTTTGTCACTATCTATCAAAAATGTGGCAGCAAATTTCCAAACAGGAGATATTTGAATAAACTGACAAAAATATTGGGAATCTGAATGGTTAGAAAAAACAGAAAAAAACAACTTAATAAAGTGACATGCTAACAGCTTTTAGCCTGACTCAAAATCTCCGTGCTAATCAGAAGAGAAGCAATGCATTGTGGGGCACTACATCCTCAATTTGACATCATACATAATATGAGTAGAAAGTTAGTATGCGATACCAAACACAGTCCAATAGTTACTTTCTTTTAGCTCTAATTTTGGTCTCCACCAGCTCCTGAGAAAAATATCTAGCTGCTAAATTCTCATCTAAAGCCCCGTTTGCACCAAACACTTTGGGAATGGTGTCTTTGGAACCAGCAGTAACCCTTCAGACATGGTACCTAGACCCTAGTGTTTCCACCGCAAACTGTACTTCTTTATCAGTCTGCGTCTCGTTTACCGTCCACAGAACGAGGCTGCACGCCGACATTTTCAGAACAAAACAAAACAGGCTGCAGTGAGAGTCTCTCTCCATGGGATATTTAAAAATAGCAGCTTTGTGCATTTAGTCCTTCTCAGGCAAGCGCAGGGGTTTAGTGTTGCTGTAGCCCACAGGAACAACGCTCCACGATGCTTCCTTTTTCTTCCAAGTGAGAATATATGCCGCTCACATAACCTGGTCGCAATTAATATATATATTTAAATGCTTGAAGATCCACTCATTACTAAGTGTATGTGTTATAAAAACTAAAGTGATGGTCAAAGTTGAATGAAGTTATTTTTCCTCAGACTCCAGCTGCTGTGAGAGGCAGCAAAACATCCTTTCATTTTATAGTCACAGTTTACTAATAAAACTCTCCACAGTATGAACAGCGGTACAGGGGACCAAACATGGGGACGGTACGTAACGGTTTCATTGGTACCATCCACAACTTTTCACAGTGGAAACAGAAAAAAAGCAAACTGAACTGTACGTTTCCGAACTGCTTGGTGGAAACAGGGCTTATGTTCACCAGCTAGTCTCCAACTCTGTTGTTTAAACCAGCTGCCACAATAAATGCCTGAGTATAGTGAACCACAACAATGAGGTGAAAGACTACTGAGGGGAACTGCAGGTATTTCCAGTGTAGTTTCCACAGGGCCCCCTCTGGATTGTGCTGGCCTAAGCTGCTGAGGAAGCTCATGAAGACATTCGGACCACATGAGTATAAAAAACCCGGCAGACCCTCCCTCAGTGAGCCGTATGATCAGTCCCACTGAGTGTTCATCAGTCAGCGAGTCTATTTTTCTCTCTTTATTTTCAATCACAGGCTCCAACACGGTGGCGCAGCCAATCGCTGACGCAGCCGCAACCAAAACAACATGGCTGCTCAACAAATCGGAGCTCTTACATCTGTCTTAATATACCCTCCACCCCACTGCCACTACCACTACCGCCATTTCCCCTGGGCTATGACGCCATAGCTCCCAAATGGAAACAGAAGTCATGACTACAGGTCGGGCCGATGCTTTTTAGATCCATATCTGGGCTCCTAATGATCTATCTGAGGATTCCTTTACGGTTAGAAAATCAGGCTGAGGTTAGTTTGGTCTCTGCGTCAGCTGTTCAATGAGGGAGCAGATTGTAGATAGTGTCAGTTTACCCAAATAATGTAAACACAAGGTGACGTGTGTGTGCGTGTGTGTGTGTGTGTGTGTGTGTGTGTGTGTGTGTGTGTGTGTGTGTGTGTGTGTGTGTGTGTGTGTGTGTGTGAGAGAGAGACTGAGCTTGTAATATCCAAACTGAAAACACGTGAAGAGGACAAAAGCAGAAAAAGGCAAACCTGTATTAGAAAAACATGAACTGTGGACATAATACAGATGCAAAATTGTCCCTATAATTTAAAAAAATATTCATTTTTTTAATTGACATTATAGTTCACTAATTGCCACAACACCCGACTGCATTGTGACACAGCAACTTAAATGTAAGCCAAACAGTTCAAGCTGTTTATTTTTGTTTTTAACTGATTTATTTCTATTTTATTTAACACAAATAAATTTAATTATATATATTTTAATTATTTTTTTAATTCATTTTATTTTTTAATTATTTCTTATTTTTTTTTAATGTTTTTTTTTATTTTTTTTTATTTTTATTTTTTATTAAATTATTATTCTATTTATTTTTTATTGGCCCTCAGCTGTAGTGACACTTATCAACACATTTAAAAAAAAAACAAAAAAACATTTATAGAACATAGCCACTCTTTTATTTTCTTTATTTATAAAAGGAAACATTTCTCAATAAGGTTCAATGCACATTCTGTACCTTTATGTTATTTATTTATTCAGTTTTTCTTGTTTGTATGTGGCTACATACAGTAACGTGAACCAAGAATAAATATGATTCAAACAATCTTTACAAAAAACACTGCTTGGCATTTCAGTAAGCATTTAGTCAGACTTTAATATTCAGAGATTCTTTTCGTAGAAAATATTTAAATTCTTACAGTTCATGTTTCACATAGCACCAATTTTGTTGGTGGATTTTTTTAATATATATTTTTATTTGCTGCAGGGAGTTGACCTTTTACCTTAAAAAAACAAAACAAAACAGCTGTACATGAGGAAACGTGTGTGTTTCTTCACCTTTTTTGAAAAGCATTTGAACATCACATGAGAGGTGTATATGTATAGAAGCCCCGTTTCTGCCAGTGTGATTTGATTCAGTTGAATTTGATAACGTAGCCCAGAAACTTTAAGTAAGGAGTCCTTAGCTTAGGAGTGATTTAGGAAAGTTCTCAGATCAACTCTGAGCGAGGAAGAGACAGAAACTTTTACCTTAATGAGGAGGTGTGGTCGACCCTGATGCTAGGTGTGATGCATTCTATTAACAGGTGTGATTGGTTGTCACAGACGAGGACACCCAGTGGAAATTAAGTGGTCGGCATTGTCGCCTCACAGCAAGATGGTTCCTCTCACCAAAGCTTTTTAAAAAAATAATGTGAAACTTCCTCAAAATGACGAGTAAGTGTCTGAAAAATATTCTCACTATCTCGTTACTTTGGGAAAGTTTCTCATCATGACTTGCGGGATCTTACTTTTTAATCACTTTGGCAGAACTGGGCTTCCATATTTATGTGTTTGAGTGTTTCTGGGGAAGCAAAGTCTCGTCTGATTCTCCTGTAACGTTCAGGAAAAACTGTAAATGAAGAGTCTGAAAAAGAGCTTGTTCCTCTGCTTGTAGTTCTTGTACCTCTGCAGAGGCATGTGGTTTGTGTTGTTCATCCAGGACCTGGAGTGGAGCACACCAGAGCGGGTGTAGCAGGCGAGGGGGTCGCCTCTGTGGGTGTGACCTCACTGTCTGTGTGAGAGTGTGTGTGCGGCACCACTGACGTTTGAGTGTCCTCCACTGTGTCCTCACCGTGAGGCTCGGTGTGTGTCTCAGTCCGCAGGTGAGGGGGGATGTACCCAGACTGGGGCTTCGTGTGCTCCCTGTGATGGTGGTGCTGGTGGCTGTTGGGGGATTTCGCCGGGCAGCGGCCCCTCTTGTCCTGCCCCCGGAAGCCCCTTAGTTTGGGGCTCCAGTGTTCCCGCCACTGGAGGGCCAGAGTGGAGCGGTCCGCCACCAGCCGACTCTCCTCAGGGCCCCAGCCCCGCTCCCCCTCCTCCGCACCGATCAGGAGAAAAGTCCGGCCCACGTGCAGGGCGGGGCAGCCGCAGCTGAGGTCCCGGTCGGGGACCCAGAGGGACTGGGGCCCCTGCGGACGCGGGACGTGGACGCCGTGCGGAAGACGGTCTGGACGGAGATGGAGAACTGCCACCAGGGACCTGAACGCTCCATCCCTCTCACCTGCACCTTCAGCACTGAGAAACACAACATAAATATAGTTTAAGTTTGGTTTCATTCCTCAGATTTACAGTAGCTTCGATTTTATTTCAGAGGCAAAAATAAGTGAAGAAGAACAAACAGTTTGTGGACTTTATTTTCCTTTTTTGACAAGATGATAAATAAAGAACATGACACCAACCGAAGTCCTTGAGACAATAGGTCTCCAAGTTCATCCTGACTTTAACCTGAGAGGGCTGGCAGTATGAAACACACTCCTCCGCTACAACAGACACAGAGACAGAGAGGGGGAGGGGGAGAATGCATTAGATGAGAGGGTATCATTTCATAGCAGGCATATCAGCACATGTCTTTTCCCCTAATTACAATATGGCTGCTTCTATTTGTCATCACAGTATCCTGTGACTAACAGATGACCCCGTCTGCAGCAGGTGGGACATTCCTCAAGCCGCCACTAGGAGGGAGTGGTTAGCTGCTGCATGAAGAGACACAGATTCATGTATGTTTTACATGTGATAAATATGTGTGTTGTATCAACAAGGGATGTTTAGAGTGAATTACTGTGTCATTATGGCAAAGGCATAATTTCCTTTCACTGAAATTACTGTAGACATTTTGATTTTTGAGTCTCACACACATCTCTTGTCAGCACCTTTCACACTAGTGACTACAAGGCGATTTATAATAAGATCACAGTGTATAAACAGATATTGAAAAAAGACCAAACAGGAGTAGATGAACCCAAAAAGTGGGACAAAAAGAAAAATAGACAGCCAGAGTTTTAAGTATGTAACATCAGGGGTGGGAGATCAAGGGAGGCTATAGGTATTTTTGTGATGGTTAGGGTTAGTTTAGCGCGAACAAGTAGTTGTTTTAAGTTAGGATTTTTCCTGTAGGCTGGAACAATCCGAAATGAATGTCCTATTGTTGTGTCCTTTAGAACAGTGTCAAAGTTGCGTCGAAGGGAATGAACTGCACACGTCCCAAAGGAGGAATATGTCACAACTAATGGGATGTGCTGTTTGTCAGTATTGCGGTTACGTGTTATTGGGTTATGAATTGACCGTCTGGCTTTCCGTGGGAATCCACGTGAGTATCCGCGTTTACGTAAGGCCGAAAACAATTCTTTCCTCGCCTCGTCACGATGTTGTGTGCGTGTACAGATGCGGGAGAATCGTAGCAACTGGGACTTTAAAATGCCCGTAAAAACATGTTTTGGATGGAAGCTTTTGCGATGCAAGAGTGCATGTGTGTCTGTTGGTTTACAGAAGAGTTTCACATCCAATTTACCTGTTTCCGCAAAGTCTGGGCCCTTAAAGGTCGTGGTGTCGAGGAAGTTGACCTGTGTGTCGTGCAGCTCTGGTTCAACTTTGATGGATGCATGGTGGGTGTTCAGGGTGTGCAAAAACATATCAAATTCTGCCTTAGAATGAGTCCAGACACCCCATATGTCATCTAAGTAACGCAGATATATCAATGGCAGCAGACGGCATTTTTTGAAGACCGTTTCCTCCCAGTCTGCCATGTATATATTTGCATAAGCTGGCGCAAAACGTTTGCCCATTGCTGTGCCTTTGACCTGGAGATAATATTTGTCTTGGAAGAGGAAATCGTTCCTCGTCAAGCTGATTTCAAGGAGTCGCAACAGTGCGTCATCAGGCCTGGCAGCATCAGGGTAACGTGCAAAGATTCTGCGAACAGACTCTATTCCAAGCGGGATCTCAATGTTGGTGTACAGACTATTGACATCCATGGTAAAAAGGAAACAAGGTTCAGAGAGCTTTAAAGCGGCCACCTGTTGTAGAAAATGTTGGGTGTCTTTAACATAGCTGGCATGTCGTGTTGATAGTGGTGTTAAAAAATGATCGAGATATTCTGCCACCCCGTAGCTTTCATTGCCGCAATCTGAGACTATGGGACGGCCTGGTGGAATACGGTGTGGTATTGTCCATTTCGCCATCGGTTTGTGGATTTTTGGCAGGAGGTAGAAATAGCGAGGACGGGGTGGAGATTGGCCACATAAGTATTTGAGTTGTCGTTTGTTGATGAGTTTTGACTGGTAAAGTAAGCGTAACTCGTCTAAGATTATTTTTGCTGGGTCCTTTACATGGGACCAGGTAGTTGAACGTAGTACTCCGTGTCTTGGAGTTGACGGTGCGCTTCCGAGACATAGTCCACCAGATCCATTAACACTACGGCGCTGCCTTTATCGGCGGGCTGTAATGTGATATCATACATTTTCTTGACAAACAATTGAGAAACTGTTTTGTTTACAGTAAGCATTATATAACACTATTTGAAGAATCAAGGTTATTTCATCGCAAATTTCAATGCAAATTTCCTGTAAATCCAATACTGCCAAAGATGTTTGGCAGCATTATCCACATGACCAAATGTATGTAATTTTCACTCATTGCGCAAATCAAGAAAAAGCACGTTGGCCGATACTGATGACGTGTCGATACTATCGTGCGTCACCACTTAAAACTCTTAGAGCTAGAGGCTACAATGAGGCTAAAAACAGAGTTCAAATGACGTTTTTCCAAACAACTTTTTATGTCGGGGCTTCAGGACACTTGGATCACTATGGATGAGCAGTATGGAGATATTTTGTGGTTTCAATTCTGTGTTCTTGGACGTTTTAATCTGGGGCGCTGTCAACCATTAGGTGCAGTTGTGTTGCTTCCCACTCTCCCCTTGGATCTCCACAAGGGATGTGAGGACTCTAAAACTTCACCTTAGCCTCCCTCGGGTTATGGGTGAATAGATAATGTCTGAATTTTCATTTTGGGGTGCACTATTCCTTTAATAAGTGAAAGACAAACAATCTTAAAATGTCAGGCTTTTCAGCTATTTGAAATGACATCATATCTTTCGATATTAAATATATATGTCAATGCTTGATTAAGATCATTTGCGTTTTGTGTAGTTGGTGTGTATGCAGCCTGTTTTTGCTGAGTCTTTGTTGTCTCCTACAAGACACACAGACTTTATAGTTTTGTGTTTTTTGGCATCTCTTTGCAGTCAAAATGCCTCTCCTTGTGGTTTTGTGTCTCTCTGCAGTTCCTTTGCATCTCTCTGTGGTCACTTTGAATCTCTTCCTGGTCAGTATGTGTTAATCTGAGTGACATTTTCAGGTGAGGGTCAGGAGGGCCCCCTTACACTTTGGGCCCCTGGAAGGCCCGTTCAATAATGCTCCCCTGGTTAGGTTTAGAAAATGGTAGTGTTTTCGGTTAAAATTACTGCATTTGTTTTGTGCAGAGCGAGAAAGTCCGTGTACAGAGAAGGTTGGGGTGGTTGATGGGTCAAACAAACACCGGACTTTCGACCAGGAGAAAGTGAGAATGTCAGGTAATGTGATCTAACTACATAAAGGACAATGTGTTCACACCATGATGCGAATTTTGAATGACTTTGAATGCCAGAATATTTTGTGTTGACTCACTTCATACGTGCGTGGAATCACTGAATTGATGAATGAACTTCCTCCTGGTACGACCTCAGTGTCATGCGTCCCCAGAGGATCATAATGCTGTCACACAGCGAATTGGTCGCTGAAGTTCAGATTTTTCAACTTGCGTTACTTGCTTAATTTGCACTGCTTAATTCACGGTATGAACACAACAGTACAGCGTAAAGTTAAAAGACTCAGTGTTGACTTTTTGTTTCACAAATGGTGGTCTCCTGGTTGAAAGTGCGGTGTTTGTTTGACCTATGAACTACCCCAACCTCCTTCACACATGAGCTTTCTTGCTCTTTACACTACCTATGCCACGGGTGCTATAAAAAGAGGGGTCGTAACATTAACCAGAGCTCATTGTGTGGCAGTGAATTCATGCGTCCATGATGACAAATATGTGCCGTTCCATTAGCATTGTTTACATGGTGCCAGTTACGTGATTTTAACACATCGCATGCCACCACCATGTGATGCAATTTTACAAATACTATTGAAAAATACAGATGTATGTATTTATTGATAGTTAAAACATGTGTCACTGGTTTCTGCGAGCAGATCTACTCACCTATGCTGTACTGAGGTTGGTAAACTGGGGTCGGCGCGACCTCTTGAATTCCTGCAAACATAAGTACAGTTTCAGACATGAGCACGATGCACGAACACAGCGAAGCTTCAGCGTACCCACATGAGCTGTCAGGTTGCTGCAGACAGAGCGTGTGTGTCGGTGTGTGTGTGTGTGTGTGTGTGTGTTATGCCTATCGGTGCGTGGGGCATGTCTGCACAGAAGATAAGCAAGTGTCAGAAACGTGTGTGTGTGTGGTCCTTTTATGGGCCAGAAAACTGAGGCTCACTCTAACACACACACACTCTCACACACACACACACACACACACACACACACACACACACACACACACACACACACACACACACACACACACAGAGATACAAACTTGACTTTTAATAAGGTTGAACCATCACTTCTTGCACGGTTTTGTCTCAAACATTAAACACAGTATATTAAAGTTGCCCGTGTGTCTGTGAACCGGTGCGTACATACATTATCCAGGCCTCTTGTAAAAGTGTGTGAGAGTGCTGCCATATTTCACCAAGTTCACACTCTGTCCCCCCCGTCCGTGTGCTGTCCTCTCTGACACAACTGGGCCAATGACACCCTACACCGCCCACTTTAAAAAGACAGGAGGGTGCTGTGTGTTTGTATGTACATACAGTATATGTGACAGGTCAAAATTGGTAAATGCTCTGAACGGGGCTGGGTGTCATTTCATTTTTTGATACCGTACAATAGATTTGTTAAAGATACTAAGATAATGTTTCTTGATATCTGGCTGTGAAGAAGATGAAATCGATTTTTCTGCAACTTTAGCTAAACTAAAAAATAATAGGGAAAAATCTGACTTTGACTCTGGGGGACTCGATTGGGCGGGGAATGCCAAAATATTTCACACCTTCATTTGGTTCGGTTCACTTTCGAACTGCACTTTTTAAAGCGGACCAAACAGACCAACGTCACGCAGTTACAACAGCTGCTCATTTGGGGGCTGTATTGCCCGAAACGACCACTGACCAGGAAGAAAAAAAGCACGGGGAAGAAGAAAACCCGGCCAGGACCAAAAACAGAAATCCACTTCCTGTCTTTGGTTCACTTCCTCTCTTTGGTCCATTTACATTTCCCACTGGAAGCGAACAGCACCAGGGTTCACTTGCAAGTGAACTGAGACCCCCAGTTTTTAAGCGGACCAGGGTTCGCTCATTTGATTCGAATGAGCGTTCACACCACTCCAAGCAAACCGAATTATCCAAGGAAGCGGACCAGGGTTCATTTAAAGCGGACCAAATAGCGCCAGTATGAATGCGTCTCTCATCGCGGTTTAGTCAAACCAGATAACGAGAAGATATCCTGGGTAGGTTCGTAGTACAGGTTCTCATTCAGAAGTCATCAAATACTGGCGCTTGGGCAGTGACTTCCCGCGTCAAACACCGACGCAAGAAGCTGCCTTTTGACGTCGCTATTACACACGCCATCAGTATGAAATGGCGCCCAATAGTGTCCCAGGGAAACATGGTCAGACAACCACTGTGTTGCCGCAAATTTGAGGATATATGTTTGAAAGATATCGATGAGCAGTAGATGGTTGATTTTAACATTCTGACCCAGAGAAATACTGAATATTTGACCATGGCAAAAACATTCCTTAGAAACCTTTTGAAAAGTCTCCTTTATGTGTCATGTTAAGAGGATATTGAGCTGGGGAACATACTGTAGCTACGTTCCTGAGACATGCACTTGATTCTTCCTGTGCTGTTCAAATCGTGGCTAAAAAGCTTCAGTGGGAGCTAACTTTAAGTTCAGCCTGGCTGCTGCGTGCCTTTTGGTCTGTCTGATGAGAGGCGAGGTGTTAGAGGTGGTGGTAGGGGGTAAGAGATGCTATACATAGCCTGAGATGGTCTGGCAGTAAAAACAAACAAGGTTTTCTTTCACTCACTCCTTTCACTGGGAGAGTTATGAGTCTGGGCCCTGCGATGGGGGCCGTTTTGAGCTGCACAACAGGTGTGAAGCTCGCCGCCGCTGGCTCCCTATGTCACCTGATTGGGGCTTACCCAGCGTCAGTGCCTGTGTGGTTGTCGGCACTCGCGCGATGAGCCGGGGAAGCGCACGTGGATTAGCGCTCGGGGCTGAGGTTCGGTGCTGGCCAGGCGCACGGATACGAGTAGCAACAATCCACTTGATCTGACGCTGATCCCACATCAGCTGGAGATGAGGTTTCCCTGTAGCGGTCAGCTCATGTTAACGCTGCTATGGAAACCGTCTCTAGGGATGATGAGAAGGGGACACGCTGGGAGATCGGGCCAAATTAGTCCGGACAGCAGCGGCCCCTTTTATATTGAGCTACTACTTGATAAAGGCTTAGAGAGCTTGATAGGAGGTTTAATCCATTTAGGCCGCGAGCAAATGAGGTTGAAGGAGAAATTAAAGCGGTCACTTTGTTATGATTGACTACAAACTATTAAAAGTCTGATTTATTTAAGCGGGGTGGCATGCAGTGAATGCTGAGAGAAGTTAAGACCCATAATCCATATTAAAACAAGTCCTTGAGCATCTGATCTGAGCTTCATATGATTGTTTTCTGAGCTGCCCTCTTCATGATAAAGGTTTAGGAGACTCAAACTACTTGCACAAGGTTAGAGAAAGACCACGGTGACTGTTATGACAAGCCAGCGTCGAGGGGAGCTCCTCTCCAAACGTTTTTTCGGCTCTACCTTTTTCTTTTGCTCCTCAAAGACAACTTTCACTAGTTTTCCAGATTCTGATTTAACATTAATACTCAGCACAATTGCCAGAATACATATGGGCAGTGTACACTTACACAAACCACTGACATGTTAAATTTGTGTGTTATTAAAAGCAGATTTGCTGAAACTTTATGTTTATTTCCATTTTAATAATGCTGTGGTTAACGTGAGGTCAAGTTTAGGCACAAAACTTATTATTATTTATATAATTATTTTTGGCTTAAAATACTCACTTTTGGTGCTGGAAATGCAGCAATGTGTCATTAAAAAAATTACCATTTTAGTGGTGTTATCCCAGCAGGAAATGCAGGGATACCTTAGTAAAAAAACAACCATTTTCGTGGCCCTATCCTAGCTGGAAATGCAGCAATGTCTCTGTAAAAAACAACAGCTTTTCAAGGCACTGTCCATCCAGGAAAGGCAACAATGTCAAGGTAGAAAATGACCGTTTTTTGTGGCACTATTGGCAGTATTTTCAGACTACCAGAAAATACTATCTTGGCTGGAAGACACGGCAATATATCTGTAAAAATAACTGCTTTTTTTGTGGCACTATCCTGGCTGGAAATACAGCTGAATACATAAAAAAAATAGTCACTTTTCAAGGCACTATCCCTGCAGGAAACAGAGCAATGTTTCAGTAAACATGAAACAGCTTTTCATGACACTATCCCTGCAGGAAAGGCAGGGATAATAATAACTCAGCTCATATACTGTGCCACATCACTTTAGAAATGCTGACATGACGTGTAATGTACAAATGTAATGTATCTGTGGTTAACAAATTGTAAAAATACATTTTCTTCGAGTGGCTAGGCTGTAGTGTTGGCAGTTGACTTACGTATGCAGGGCCGCAGAGGGGACTTGCCCTGTTTGTATCCCGGGGCACAGCGGTTACACCTGAGGCCGGTCACGCCTTCTCGACACAGACACTGACCTGACGTCTGGTTACACCAGCGACCCACTGCTCCCAAAGGATGGCACTGACACGCTGAAAAGGAGAACGAGAAGATTAAAGTGATGCTGATGTCTTATGTTTTGTAGCCTAGAGGTTAAAGCAGCAAGAATTGATGTTAGTAGTTGTTTTTTAGGCTCCTTGGGGCAGCAAAACAAGTTGGTATCCAGCAGCAGCTACCACCAGTTTCTCTCCTCCGACGCAAAAACGGCGAGCAAAAAGCTTCATTCTCAATAAAAACAATTACAAAAAGCCGCCTCCAGCTGCTGAAATGCTTTCTGTGAGATCAGACCTTAATGTGCATGTTAATATCGTCACTGATGAGAGCGGTGAGAGTGAAACAAAACAGTAAAGCTGCACGCTGTCAAACCAAAACATGGAGCTGAAAGATGCTAAAATACTCCGTAGAAATGAGGGAAACGGTCACAGCTCAAGTTTCTTGGGTTATGTTTTTTTATTTCATTCATTCACACATCTCTTGTTTCAGATCACTTCCTGCCCGTGTGTTTTCCCTCCCTTGTGATGACTTCACCTGTGTCTGACTGTCTGCTCCGCCCTGATTAGCCTCACCTGTGTGTCACCAGAGTATTCAGTGTGTCTCGTTTTCTCTCAATGCCAGTTCGTCAACATCAGTTCCTGGTGTTGTACCAATGTAGTGCTTGTATTTTGAAAGAGACTGTATGCAAACTGTAAATTTGTATCTTGAAAGAAGACAATGCAGGTAACAGCCAGAACTTGACACGGTGTCCAAGAACGTCAACAACCAACAACACACCCAGGGTACCTTGTACGTCGTAGAAAATCCATGACCAAACGTCAATATGTGACGATGTCAGAGTGAGAATGTGTTGGCTTAAAATCTTATAGGTTTCATTTGTATGAGCAGAGCAAAAGGCATCGAAACAAGTTAGATTTGGCTGAGTTGTCCTGGATTTGTGGAGACGACCACATCGAGTTTAGACAACACGAAAGCAAGTTGAAGATATATGAAGCCAAACTTTTGTGACGGCTGCACAGAGGACGGTAAACAGGATTAAAGAGACCATCCATCAGTGACGGGACCCAGGTTTAATCCTGTTTGACAGCATCCGTCCTGAGGGAATGTCCTTGAGCAAAGACCTCTACTCTACCCCATAAAAGCTGGTCTGTAGCTGCCTTGTTGTGCAAACAAAGACAAATTCCCTTGTAGAGCTATTGGCTGAACGTCACATGACGGCGGTGATGATCTGAATTGGTTGTCATGATTTCTCAGGGACAGAAAATAAGGTCCTGTTGTTATCCCTGGTACTTTCAGCCCACCAAGACGTAGACCAATCCTATATTAATTAATTTCCTCTGTTTTTGTTCTGTTAATGTCGCTGTTGTGATGCTGTATAATGATTACTGCCTGGATTTGCCACGGTTTATTCTGCAAAGCTTTTTATTTATCACCACTATCACAGCGTAAGCCCCGATGAGAGAAGACAGATAGGGAGAGGAAGCCGCACTTCAGCGGCTCTGCTCACACTCTGGTAATATTTACACAAATCCTTACAATGAGTCCAAACAACCTGACTGCAGAGAATGAATAATTGGCCTCTGAAGAGTAACTCTGTGAAATAAAGTATCGGTAAATTAAAGCCGAGACGTGAGACTGTGCGGTGGAGGATATGAATCTGCAGTTTGCTATGGTTTCATAAAAAGTGATAAAATACGGGGACGTTTAATCACAGCTGATATTTTTTCATCCCTGCGCGCGTGTCAGGCTCAAAGAGAGCCCATTATCTTTGGATATATTAGGCCCGTGGTCAGGCCTCCACATGCCTTAGTGTCACAGTCACTTAGGACATGTGACCAGTCAAAGGTCAGGGGTCACGGCAGATTCCAGCCGGTGGTAACGATGGGGATACAGGTGGCAGCTCAGTGGGTGTTTTTGTGTGCGAATCGCTAACAGGAATAGCTGCCCGCTCTCACAATGTAACCACCCCATAAACACTTGTGTACGGAGACAGAGTGGGCATGTAAACACACAGAGAGACAGTGAGACATAAACACCGTCTCTCAAACTGTGTTTTGCTTTTCATCTTCCAGGAATGTGCAGTTGGTTATTTGAGTTACTCGGCCATGCTTATGCGCAAATACACAAACAAGATATACACTTCCTTCGTCCCCTTAAAGGAATCCTTCACCCCCCCAGATGACCATTGTATATCAGTTTCTCACCCTGTGCTACACTGAATTCGCAAAGACAACTTAGGTTTCTTGCATGCCTCCACGGTGACGGAAGAATCCAGGAGGACACGAGAGCTGCTGGTGCACCACTGCCTCAATTGGTTTGTTTTACTGTGTGACCTTGCCGAATCAACACTAAAACGCCAAAGTCACACATCAACACAAAGAAACTAGAAAGGAAAAAAAGTCCACGACCAAACGTCGATATGTGACGAGGTTGGGGTGAGAATTTTGGAGGCATCCCAGAGGCAAATTACAAAACATGTCTCCTTCATTTGTGATGGAGCTGCCGCACGTTGCACAAAGCAGATCCATTTTTTTTTTATTGCTAATAGGCACTGTATGTGAAATGTAGATTGCCTACAATGTAGCCTAATGGAGGATTTTTAATGGCTAAAACATAACCACAAATATTTAATCCATGTAATTAATAACTGGACTTTGAACAGTATTAACTTTGTCTGAGGGCTACGACACAGCAAAGTAGGAAATTACAACAATTAAAACAAACAAAAGAAACCATTTAACTGCATACTCTGCTAATTTACTCATGTTAGAAGCACAAATATCAAGGAAGAATATGCAAATCAACAAAATCTGCAAATCTGACGCAAAACTGGTTTGTAGCTGGACCGCAAAGAATTTAGGGAACTGTCCCTCCTGGCTCCCTTACGGTCAAAATGGTGGCAAAAATAACAAAAAGTGAGGATTTATTCATCTCATATCGTGCCTAACTTTAGTGGATCATAACATATTAGTAATGGGATTAATTTGCAAATGGTACAAACTTTTCTATGGATGTCAGTTTTTGAGCCGTGACCAAGGCCAAAATGTGGCGTGCGACAGATGGAAAGGCTTGTCATTTTTAGTCTCGATGATTCCCTGAAAACTTGCGGCCCCTACCGACTGGTTAAGCAGAGCGAGGAGTCAGCACTCAGTGATGGTCTTAAACAGTCAATAGAACAGGTTTTTCAATAATTTCAGCATCCAGTCATACATGTGCACACGAAATATTCGGCTGACTGGTCCAGTAGTTTGTGAGCTTGGCTGCAGACAGACACATACACACACTCACACACACAACTAAACACATAATTACACCTGGTGGGGATAACTGATGGATGAAGGCAGCAGTAGACCTGCAGCTCCTGTGTTCAGCGAGGTAAAAATTACCGTTTTACTTTACGTTCAGCTCCTTGTTGGAAAGGACTGCGTGTTTGGGAGGCACTGAGCATACGACTGGATAAATGAGACTTGTATGACCTGTATGACTTAGATTCACAAAGTGTTTTCTCCATTTTTGGATTCTTCGTTCAACATGTGAGGCACGCGAGAAAAACAAGGTTTCGATACAAATTCAACTTTACACAGGGTGAGTAACTGATATAGAAATGATCATTTGGAGCATTCCTTTAACCATTTTAAACACACACACACACACACACACACACACACACACACACACACACACGTATAGTGACTAACGTTGGCAGGCCTTGCGGTGGTTCAACGGCTTGCTGTGGTCGCGGGTGTACCCGTTCTGGCAGTACTGGCAGTGGCGTCCGGCCGTGTGGTGGCGACACTTCTGACACACACCTCCGCTGCGTCGGCCCGACTGCTGAAACACCTCCATGCTGAAGCGACACTTGTTGGAGTGGCCGTTACACTCGCAGGCTGGACAAGGGAGAGAAGTAATAAATATCAGCGATGGAAATGCTCATCACAAGATATCACGACCAATGTGTTGGCTCCTTTTTAATAGGCAACTTTAGGGTTCGGGGTAAGGTAAGGGAAAACATTAATGTCCCAGAGGGGCAATTTGGGTACATACAGAAGTCATCATGGGTAAAACAAAACAGACAGTACAATACAAACAGACAGAATCCAGTATCACACACTGTCAGGGGTGAATCATGGACAATTAGTGGTTAAGATAAGCGATAGCAGATGGAACAAAGGACGATCCATGTAGGGAGGCAAACCTCTGCCCTGATGGAAGCATCTGAAGTTGTAATGTAATTGTTGTGTCATGCTGATGCCACGACTCTGTGACATCTTCGGAGCTGACGTCTGTTTATTTTCTTGTATACTTGGAACATTTACATTCTCAATCAAGAGCTGACAGCAGAAAGACGACAGGGAGGAATTTGACATGCAATAGAGGAAGCCTCGTGCCAGACTCCAACCGTGAACCACATGGCCACGACTAGGCGGCTCTTGGTCGGGGCCCCAAACCCTGAGGCAAGCAGGGCTCCCTGATTTCTGTTTATCCTGACTTTGACAGACAAAAATGCAGAAGCTCCATGTAAGTAAAATGGCCCAAACCAACTCCTCTGCCACAGGGTAACGATACAAAGGTGGGGCCTGATGTTACGGCATCT
This sequence comes from Epinephelus cyanopodus, assembly GCA_026686955.1. Classification (NCBI taxonomy): domain Eukaryota; kingdom Metazoa; phylum Chordata; class Actinopteri; order Perciformes; family Serranidae; genus Epinephelus; species Epinephelus cyanopodus. The sequence continues at coordinate 9,187,854 of CM048934.1, forward strand.
TTAAATTTGACCTGTGGCTAAGTCCCGCGCACAGTGCGTATAGCCATTAACATACACTCGGACATTCTCTGCCTGGACGTCCGTTGAAATGCATTACAGAAAGTCAGTTTTGTTCAGTTTTATGAGCTTTTTTGGAGATTTGAAGCTTAAAAATGGTCAAACAACTGAGCGATGAGGTGTATTTTTTACACTTTAAACCACATCTCAACCGAGAAAAGTGTCTCCTTTGGATAAAGTTGTGCGGTAACAGGTAAATCGTGCTAAATATAAAGTTACCTTAAACATCTCTGGTTCATTAGCCCATTTTGTTCTAGTTTTGTACTTTGGTGATCGTACATCATTGTTAGCTGTTGTCCAAAGGGCTCCAGTTAAGCTAATGTTAACTTCTGGAGCTCAGCTTCATTAACTTATCTGTAATCGTTTGTCAAAGCTGAAAACAGCGTCAGCTTGGCCTGTGCTGGTTCAGCAACTCAGTATATTGATTTACAGACATTAATTTTACACATACAGGCATACGCAAAGTTCAGTTTACTTGTCATGAGGAGTACTACTCAGCCTGTGAAAGCAGATATCATTTCTACTCTGACTCCGGGGGAGAAAATAACCCTGATGTCATCTCAACATCAACATAAGCCCTCCTCGTACAGGACTAATATTACCTGGGGACTTCTACTAATTTGTCGTAATTGCCGAGGTTGTCTGTGATCCTAATCCCCTGCGAGTCTGCCATGTCCGTAATTTGTCAAGTAAAAATTCCTCTGCAAATTACCCGCCATATTTTGCCAAACACAGGTCATGTGATAATATTAGTCCCCTGCAACTCAGCATCTCTGTGATCTACGGTTGTATTTTTTCAGCCTCTGTCCCAGTTCAGAGTTATGGAGGCTGCGTTGGCAGTTATAAAAGAAAGTTCTGACAGCATTTTGGATGCAGGAGGAGGATCATCTCTCTACGCAGCACGGAGACACGTTCTTGGAAAAAGCAAGCTCAAATCCATCAGAAGAGCGAAATCTCAGAAGATGATGAGATGGATGATGTGTGACAATATGAAACAGAACTGGTGCTGTGTGTTTGAAGCCCACGTTTAAAAGAAAAATGGAGGTGAACACCGTACATCACGCTGTAAGTGCTTTGCGGTGTTTCCGTGTTCTGTAGTGTGGCGGTAGAAATGACTGTGAGCATCATATGTAAAGGATAATGTCAGGAAATTGGAATGAAATACAGACTTTGCTCATCCTGTGCAGTGTGTCACACAAAACACAGACGTGGGGGGTGAATTTTAAATCACTTGAGGTCTTCTGGTAAATGAATAGGGCTAAAGTTTGCGTAACAAAATGTCAGTGTAGAGATTTAAAGAAATAGTGTTTGCCAATCAGGGAGGGTCGAACAAAAGACACTATCCAGTTGCATTATGGGAAATATAGGATCTGTTTCTTATACTCGGAACATTCAGGATATTAAGGAGTATTAGTGCCAGGCATAAGATTTTAAATTTTTTTTTTGCGTAACAAGATTTGAAATGTCGTTTAAAAACTTTTTGACATTTCGAGATTAAAGTCGAACTTTTGAGAGAAAATAAAACTACTAGCGTTACCTCATATGGTCACCTCACTTGGGATTTTGAGGAGATTGTGCTGAAAAATGCGTCTGATCAGAGTGAAGAAACTTGCAAACTTGTAAGAGGTGACCTCATTCGTGCAATCTGCAATAGCTTTCCATAGACAGATGCAAGGGTATTAACAGTTACACCTTTGTGCAATACAGTGAGGGCATGTTGTATGATAAGACACAATTTGATGGAGCAGAGGAGCTGACTTTATTCTTGAAGTTTTGACTTCACTGAAGTAATAGATTGCTAGAGCGCCACTTAAATAAACTAGAAATACTTACAGTATACTTTACAATATGTTTGGATATTTTTTCAATTCTTTGGAATAATATTTGATTGATTTTTTTGTGCTAGTGTTTGGGAAAATGACAAAATACACCTATAAATGAATAAAGAAATAAAAATGAATCAAACATGTCACACTTACATTTTGTTTGAAGTGTGTGTGGCGTGTTTCATATGTTTATCTATCATCTAAAAATATCAAGAAGTCCTCCCCGTCATGCAGCCAAATAAGTCAAATGTTCATGTCTCTGAATACGACCCACATGATAGACCATTAACAGTTACAACTTAAAACACGTGGGTAACGTTACGAAACAGTTACAGTTGCATAAATGGTTAGGTTTAGAAAGAACAGCATGGTTTGGCTTAAAATAAATGTTTGTCACTAAGGTAATGTATCTCATATGTTGACAGACTACGTTGTATTGTTAAAATAACTTCACTGACTTTTGGTTTCACAGGGACACAAACACCAGTCTCATGCATTAAAGTCTGGTGCTTGTTTGACCCACCAGCTGTCTGTAAGCGGACTTTGTTACTCCTTATACTATGTCGCTTGACTTCCTCCTTCACTACGGCCACTAGAGGTCGCCACCCAATAAAAAGTGTAAATATACGGTGTAATTTCTGCCTGTAAAAACAACCTGTGTAGTTGCATTTTGCAGGACAGTCTCAAAAACATTTTCTTTTCACGATTTAATTCAGCGACAGGATGCAGGACTCACCAACACAGGGGTTTGGGTGCGTGGGTGTCGCTCGATGCCACGGCCTGTCACAGAAGAAATCCTCGCACACGTCACAGTCCGGCCCTGCTGTGTGATGCTCACACACACACACAGCCTGGCCTGTGTCGTCACGGCGGCACTTGGAAGCGTGTCCGTTACATTTACACCGGCCGCCGACTTGTATGTCCGAGAGAGCCAGGGCAGCTCGGAGGGCAGAGGGCGGGGCCACCTGCAGATTCCTGGAGCTTTGTTTTGCGTTGAGATTATTGTTCCTCCTCTTCCTCAGTTCCCGCCCCTTGTTGTTCCTGCTCCGCCCCTCAACCGTCCAATTACAACCTCCAATGGGGCAAGGCAGCCAGTGGTTGTTTTCCTTCTTGCGGCCACGCCCTCTGGCTCTCCCGCCTTTCTTCGAGGAAGCGGGCGTGCTAAAACTGTCCCCCCCTTCCTTGCTGGTCACATTGTGTCCATCTTCATCTTGATCTGACCCTTTGTAATGTCCCTTCCGTCCATGTTTGTTGTTCCTCCCCCTTATTTCTGAGTTTTTTATCTCCCTCTCAAAAAATGCCAGTGTGTTATCTGTATTTAACTTGTCCTGACCTCCAGTGCGACCCTTGGAGCCCGATCTCCACCTCAGAAGTCCAGTCCCTCTGTCATCCTCTGCACTGTCACGCCATCGCACTTCCTCTTTCTTATCTGGTGTAGCCACTTTAGCGTCTTTGGACACATGATGGAAGACCACGCGTATATCCGTGGCTGTCACCCAGTCCTGTAGGGTGTGGCTGTAGTCAAAATCAGGCGAGGATGGCCGTCCGTCCAGCGTGGAGAATGCCAACACCATGCCGCCTCTCTGCTTCTGCAGGGGTCGAGGGTCTGAGCAGAGCGGCTCTGTCTCTTGGTGTCTCGTCTGAGCCACCGTCTGCGAGGGCATCCCAAAGTTTCCCAAGCAGTCGCTGGAGTAGTGCTGCATCGGCCTCCAGGTGCGCCCATAGTCCATCGACTTGAGGATGGAGATCGAAATGGGGTCCGACGGCTCCCCCTGTTGACAAAACTGCAAACTTATGTATGTGATCTCAAAGCGGCGGCCCAGAGGTAGCGTGATGATCCAGTCTCCGGTGTCCGCACCTCCACGAGCCATCCAGCAGGTGAGGTTGTGGGGGTTGTGGAGGTCCGTCAGGGTGGTGATGTTGCTGTCATAATCGGAGCCTTGCAGCGAGTGGCTGGCGTTGGCCGGGACGCCATAGGCGGCGTTGATGAACTCCGACAGGCAGTGCCGCGGGCGGCCGTCTAGGTAGTAGCAGGGGTCGTGAGGCGAAGTCCAGCTCAATGGGGTGTGGGAGAGGGAAGAGGAGACAAGGGATGGAGGGAGGAAAAGGAGGAGTAGAAGGAAAATGGGGAAGAGAGAGGTGGAGGGGGGAGGGGAGAAGGGCAGGAACATCATGTCATCGAGCCTGTGGAAGAAAAATAAGATGATGTTTAAAAGAAAACCATGGGAGCGAGATCATAAATGGAAAAAAGAAAACACAAACTGATTGATTTATATGACTCGCATCTGAAGCCAGAGCAGGAAATCTAAGATAGACCACCTGTGCCTTTATTGAAAACACACCATACCAGCTCACTGCATCACTTCAACTGCACCTTTTGGCTTGCAGTAGATGCCAGTAAAGATCTCATCCCGTAAAAATGTAATCCCTGATCTTCACAGTAGTGTCAGCCACCGGTTTGAACCTGTGACCTTGACAGCCTTTAAGAACATATCTGTCTTAAAACTCCCCTCGACCCCGAGAAGAGTGGATGAAGAAGGGCGCGTACCCAGCGGGTCTGTCTGAAATGACAAAAAACATGCCCGACAGCTGGGGCTAAACCCCGAGCTGGACCACATCCATCACGTTTATGGCCCTCCTTTTCAAATCACTTTACCGTCGGTCAGTGCTGCAGGCGAGCGAGGGGCCTGAGCATGAGCGGTGTGAAGTGTTATCGAGCAGAATGAGAAAAAGAAATGAGGGGAAGGGGAAGGAGAGGAGCTGGAGATTAGTCTTGAGGATGGTAGGAGATGATTTATAGATTGAAATGTGTGTTCGGCTTGAGCCCCTACATGGAAACTTCCGTGGTAAAGACAAACACGGACTTGTGTACGCTGCATGAACAAATCCCTTCCCGTCTCTTGCAACTGGTGATGAGTGTAATTTATTTCTCTTGTCAAGGTTCGATACCCGAGAGCGTTAATTTTGGCATGCGGACAAAACGAACAATGCATTCTCTGGAAGCAGTGATTTATTGTTTTCACCGCCTGGAGCACATTCCCAACAAGCACTTCTTTTATTTGTTCCTTCCTCAGAACACCTGCCACTTTTACTTTCCTTGTATCTCTCCTTCTCATCAATATTCCCTCCACATTTTCAAACAACTTTCCCTTCCTCATCTATCACCTGCCCCCTTCATTCTGTTCTGGGAATATTCTTAACTGCTGCGAGATTGATGATGCCCTAACAAGCGTTTGACACTGACAGCAAAGTCAGCAGGGCTGCATAAACCAAACCCGTAGGAGAGGACGGGGCTGAGAGCCTCTCCGGCCTCGTCATCCCGCTCAATTAGCCAACCACCGAAATATGAGGCTCCCCTCGGGGACCACACAGCTCCGAGGGGCCTGCGCGGAGGCCGTGGCACTACCTCGGACACGCTGCTCTGCTCCTGACACCGCTGTGGCTCGGCCAGACCTGGGTTAGGACACAAGCCAAGATCAGGCCTGTTTTGTGGTGTTGCTACAGGAAACAAGCACAGAGCGCGGCGATGAGCGCCTGTCTGTGACCCCGGTGCCGCTTGGCCACATTCCTGAGGTCCAGAATGCCTCGGCTGGTCATTCCTGGCGTGTCGAGACATGCCCCACGGGAACCTGAACGCACTGATAGAAAGCAGCACTTATAAGTTGATCGGATGATTAATTAGATCTCTGGTTTCATTCGGTGTCAGTGCTCCGGCTGCATACGAAGGGAAGCCAGTGTCAAAGGGATTATGTGCAGGGTAAAGGTTAGCAGAGGATTCAGGGAAGCGGTGGAGGAATTCACTCTGGATGAGGAGCGAGCGTAGGCGGACGGGAGGGGGGGGTTCAGGGTTGGGACGAGGCTACAAGAGGAAGGCGGCGCTTGTTTAACATTCCCATGACATGCACTTGCTCTTGTCTTTGTCACATTACATGACTAATTAAACATCGGCCCATTACAACCACTTTGATAAATGGATGCTCAGCGGAGCGAGGCCCCTGAGGTTTTTTAATGCGCCCCTCTAGGCCAAATCCAGACTCTCCCGAAACCAGATCATCTGTCTGGCACCGCCACCGTAACCCACCGGATATGGTTTCAACGGTTTTTCTCTGCTGCTTTCCATAAATTCACACAGCCGGGTGTCGGAGGAACATGTTGAAGACGAGCGGCATTCCTGCTAAAGTGACGTCTGATAACAGGAAAATGAGCGACTCACCAAGTCTGTCTAAAAGATGCCGTCAACCCTTTTTCTGAGGTCTAACCCTCAAAGAATACAAACTTCCATTTTGAAAAGTTTTGAAGCGACTTGGCAGCGACGTGTGTGTGTGTGTTCAAAAAGCTTATACAGCCAAATAGTGGTAAGATGAGATCAACATCTCCGGCGGGTGATCTTTAGAAGCAGCTATGCTTGGCTGGCAAGGGGCTGGAAAAATACTTGCTGACAACCTGGGGGCATGTTTACAGCATAGTCGAACGGAGGAGAGCGGGGAGAGCGACGCTCATGTTCGTGCTCTGCAGTCCCCGTTTGTTTCATAATGCCATTCTATATTTCATTATGCTGAAATGTGTCTGATGGGCGAACAGAGACACAGGCACTGTTATATGTGTAGGCTGAAGTCATTTGTCGTGCATATACATCGCCGAGATAAACTACTCACCCCCCTGTTGGAAAGTTTACTCTGTTGTCTTAGAACATTGAATTAAAGTAGATTTAGTGGGAGTTAATATGTCAAAGCTGAGTTAGTGGCTTGAGTTAATTAGTTTGCGTAAGTTTCACCCTCTCAGAGTCAGTATTATACTGACTTGTAACACTCGAGTCGGACTCAAGTCACAAATTCAGTGACTTTAGACTCAACTTGATAAATGAAACTTAAATAAGACTTGCAACTGAACTTGGACTTTAACACCAATGACTTGTGACTTCACTTGGACTTCACGTCTCCCCAATTTATTCCCTGAATTGATTAACTGACGCTGTTAATTCCCAGCAAGTCGACACTTAATTTTTTTGATTGAACCAATCTGACGGTATCAAATCAAGTCACAGGAGAAAATAACAAATGTTTAACTAGCGTCCACCTCTCCTTCTAAAATAAATCAATTATATATTATAATATTTATCATAAGCAAGTGCGGCTGTACAGTATACTGTGTGAATATGCAATGAATAAAAGCTCCTGCTGTCTATGTAAATTACACATGCAGCACAAAATAAATCACTGACGCTTAACTCAGACTTCACGTGGGCTATTTTAGCAGTTAACCAGTGGTGGAATGTAACTAAGTACATTTACTCAAGTACAAACATGAGATACTTGAGTATTTTCTTCTTATGCCACTTTACACTTTTACTCCATTACATTTCAGCAGGAAATGTTGCACTTTTTACTTCACTACATTTCTGACAGCTTTAGTTACTAGTTACTTTACAGTTAAACTTTTTGCAGAAAAATCTGAATTTATAAAGTATGATGTTGTGTAATTTATTAATCTGCTCAACAGTTTATTAAAGTAACGCTGAAAATTAGCTGATTGACAGAAAATTAATTGGCGACTATTTTTATACACATTTAAGTCACTTTCTAATTTTTTAAAATAACTTTTAGGGTTTTTTTGGTGTGGTTTTTTCCTGCATTGGGTATTTTTACATTTTCCTGATGAGACTACACTTTTACTGAAGAATTTTGTTTTTTTTATTTTGGCATTTGGTACTTATACTTTTCATACTTTAAGTACATTGTCCTGATTATATTTACATAATTTTTCCTAAAGTAATTTATCTATTTATTTACTTATTTATTTTTTATATGGTTCAAAATCAAAACAGTGGTAACTTTAACGGTTCAAAACAACAAAACAAAACTAAAAAAGTAGCATTAAGTGACATTTTCCCTGCAGCACTTTTCACTTTTCAACTTTTAAGTGTGGTATTCATACTTTTACTGAAGTTAAGTGACTGAATACTTCCTCCACAACTGAATATAACACAAAAAATGACATTAACTTAAGCTGAATACACTTATGAGCTGTGCTCTGCTGGGGTACGGCAACACCACTGGGACAAACCACACACCACATTACACTTCTGCAGTAATGGCAATTTGTTGATTATAGTTACATGATTATTTTTTATTTATTTATTTATAAATAATTTATTTATATTTTTGAATCAATATATTGGAGTGGTCATTTTGAGTATATTTGAATAATGGGAGGAATGTGTGTGCCCCAATATATGTATTATAATTACTGCCTTGCATTTAGACAGAAAACACTCAACAGTGTACAGCATCTCTTTATAGGGGGAATAATCTTACAGGAAATGTCTAACAAATTTAAGAAGAGAAAGCTATAAAAACAGTTCTCCAGCATGAGATGCAATGTCACCACTACTTTTTATCATAAAGTTTGGCTGCACTTGTTTTTACAAAACTTGATTTAACAAATAAATACAAATTTTAAAAAGCATTCATGACTTTTGCAAATGTAATGTATTACTCCTCTGTGATTAGAATGACATTACAGTTGGTAGAAAGTGCATTCTGACTCGTTTAGGGCTTGAAATTCAAAGTTCAGGACTCGGGACTTAAGTGCAAAGACATACTTGTGACTTGCAAAACAATGACTCTGACTTGCAGTGTACTTTTACGAGTACGGTGGTGTTAAACAGGGATAATAAAACAGAAAATTTGTTCTGAGATCAGAGACGACGCGAGATGGAGCATGAAGGAGCGTAGGTGTAGATTTCAGGGTGGACGCACGGGACACGTCCCCCCTCAGTGTATTGAACAAATGCATTTGTGCCCCTCTATAAAACACGGGAGTAGCAGTGGACTATTATTTTGACAAAATTAAACACATTTACACCATAAACTGATGCGTCCCCCCAATACTGAAACAAATCCTACGCCCATGTGAAGGAGATTTTTATTTGCATGTTTGCTATTTGTTTTTAATTATTGCTTTTGTTTTCTGTCTATATTCCTTGTGCAGCAAGTCTTCTGTTGCCTTTTTTAAGAAGTGACAGTAAAATAAGATCACCAAGACGTAGCAACATGATCATTTATCAGTGTTTTACGCCACAGATGTACATGTTCACAGCCTTATTCTGCTGCAACAAACTAAACTGCTCTGACTTAAACAGGAAACTTTGAAGCTTTCTCAAACCAACCCCTGCACCCTCATGCTCCCAGCTTCCACTCCGTTCCTGCGGTCACACGGAGGGTCCTGCCGTCCCCAAACCAGCTAGCGGGGAGTGGAAGTGGCTCATAAAACCCTGCCGATTTACTGACCATGTGCGACGGCGTACTGTGCTCGTCACGGAAGAAGCTCTGCACATATAAAGTTCAGTGTGACTGCTCTGTAACAGCTCTGTCTCACTTCACTGCTGTGTGTTATTATATCTTTATATTCTTTTTACCTATTTTCTGTTTCCCTATGTGTGCCTTTGTTTTTCTATGCCTTATGTAATAAGACTGGCTCATTAATAAACTGTATCTATTCAATCAGAGGACTGTAGGACATCAGACTGTAGATGGTTTGTAAGGCAGGGGACGACTTCACCTGCGTCTTCAACAGCTTCAGCTTTAGTGGGAAATTACATACTATTGAATCTGCACATGATTTTTGTTTCTTCTTTGTTTGGTAAACGGCTGAACGTTTGCAGACTGAAAGAAACACTTTTTATTTATCGTGGCAGTAGTTTCAGTGGTTCAGAGATCAAATTAGCTGGACTAAAATGAGTTTGACACCCCTGCCTTTGTATTTAGGATCAAACACACTCGTCTGTAGAAAACAGTGGTCGTGTTTATTTGATTATAAAGTGTTTATGTATATGTTTACAGGAACTGTTGCAAAAAACAAGCAGCTTATAAGCATTAAAAATGAGCAGATGTTTGCAGGAAAAAAAGAAATGTCACCAAAGAAGAGCAGGAGAAAGGAAGCTTAGGGGTAATTTTAATTTCAATTGATTCATTTTTATTTATTTATTATTACTATTTCTTTTAATTTATTGAGTTATTTAATTCTTTTACTGACCCAAAAAATTCTGGTAACATGGCAGCACGTAGCCTACAGATCAAATTTAAGTTCGACAAATACATAAAATTGAATCAAACTTTTTTCCTTTCTTTTTTTAATAGACTTAAGTTTGGGTTTTCCATTCAGAGGAAAAGGTTTAGAGTTACAGCTGACGTCTCCCACTCCGAACGCTCGCTCCTCTCCCTTCCAAGGTGACATATATACATGTACATTAAACTACAGCAAAGACTGGACAAAAGTACCATATTCAATTGACTAAATGTGTTAATACAAAAAAGAAAAAGGCGTGAGAGTGGTCAGATAATTATAGTCGTTAAAGGGGCATCAGTATATTATGATATTAATGTTTAACTCAAGCAAAGGACAGTGTTCCTACGTATCTTCTTGTATAAAACTTTGCCTGAGAATATTTTAAAGAGTGCTCATCATCTCTGATCCATTGTATAAATGAGGCTTTGCTGATTTCTAGTTGAGTAGAATGATACGTGAAGATAAGTTCACCTCTGAAGCTTTATTTTACTTGGTTACGAAACATTAACTGAAGCTATTTGTCGCCATTCGTGCTTGGGAATTATTAGTGCGCGACACATGAAAAGCGAAAACTACTTGTCTTGTTCTAGAAGCTAATGTGCACAGATTTAAATACAGTTGTGCCTTGAGATTTTGGCTTTCCTTACACCTTCATAAAGCGAGCTCCATTCAGCTGCGAAGGTGACTACGAATGAGCTGTGCCTCAAGTCAGGGGCTGCGGACTTCAAAGGCTATTGCGTCACATTGGCGCGACGGAGGCCGTTTCCCGCCATTTCGAAGGCTGTTTCGAATGCAGCCGAGAAACGTCAGAATTTGGACGATGCAATGGATGAATCCTTCGTGGACCAACCCATCCCAAGATGTTAACTAGCTAACGGTTAACTGTTGTTAACATTAGGCTACTATTAGCTAAAAGCACACAGCTTAAAAAAAAACGGTCCATCAGCATGAAATATATCAAACGGCGGCGGTGAATCGCCTCCTCAAGTATTAAATAAAAAATTATATAGTAAGAATCTCTGGGTGCATGATTTAGGGTGAACTAAATTACTAACTTACTCATTTTTTCGTCAGGCGCAGCTGGTTGCTAGGTAACGGGAACACCAAAAGGTCGGGGCAAGAACAACTGGTGACGCAACCAGGAAATTCTCAGAGACAGAGACCGTTTGATTTGGTTGATTCGGTCTTCAAAGGATGCGGCCGACGTAGACTGCGAAGGCTACGTCCTTTTGAAGGCTCGGTTCGGTTCGGTTCGGTTTTGGAAAGGCCCAGATAGTGTGTAAAATGAGTCACATCCCTGCGTCTAACCAGTAACCAGTAAGGAAGTTTGTGACCCAGTTGCCATGTTGGAAACAATCGAGCTGAAACAAAACAGGCGGTGAGCAAGCGTTCTCATATTACAGCTAAACAGTACACTAAAATATGTGTAAGGTGAGAAACAGACAGAATCTTGATTCATTCAGCTGTGTTAGAGAATCCGCGGCTCTGATTGGTTGCTTTTGGTGCGTCGCAGCTGATTTTAATAAATGCTATCAGAGGCAGAAGAGACAGGAGGAAGCATGTGAGTTTTTTCACAGATATCCTGTCAGCACGTCGTGACAGTTGCAGCAAATATGACGAGTTCTTTTCCCAAAAGCAGCTTTAAGCTCTGACAATAAAGCGTGGCAGCGCGGGGTGTGTGTGGTATTCTCTCCCGCTACCTGTTAACTCTCTTTGGCCTGTTCACACTTCGGAGCTGTGGGCCTGTCTGGCTTTATCGGAGCTGTTTCTGGTGAGCAGATGAGCTGGATTTGGCCCGTCTCACACATTTTAACATTCCTCGTCATGGCCGAGCAGCGCTGGCCGGCGAGACGGAGGCAGAGACGTTCGAATTCAAACTGTTGTGCTGCTCCGCGTTGAGTCTCCAAAGACTAAACAACAAGGTTTGGGTAAATAAACACAGGTCGATAGTCGCTGGGAAGATTTCCCAGCGTTCACTGCAGCAGCTCTGCACGGAGCCTTTAAATAAATCTGATCAATTATATAAGCTCTCTGCGTCGTAGCCTACATGTTTGAAGCTGGACCAAAGCACCTGTTGGCGCATGTTACCACACTGACACCTTTGTTAATTTGCAATTGTCCTCAGCCGCTCAGAAATACAACACTGAGCTTTCGGGTACGTCTGTATTCTCAAACTGCATTCCTGCCGGCACAGTCGAAGCCCATCTGTGTGTTATTCCACACGGAGCAGATTCCACCCGTTCTGTTTTAGGTGTAATAATCTAATTTTAGTGGGGGCAGCCCGGGAGGCGAGAGCAACAGACAGCACAAAATGGATTATCACTGCTTGTATCTTTAGCTAAAGGCCTCTGTCCTTCACGTTTGCACCTCCAACAAAACGCCCAATCCGGTGCATGTGCGCGGGGGGCCTCCAGGGGCCAACTGCACCTCTCTGTGCGTCTGCGCTGACCCGTGCAGCCTGCTAACTTCATTTTTTAAATAAAAAAACACATGTTACCCACTTGATATTTAAAAGTTTCCTGTCAATCCCCCCCACCCCTCAACCCCAACCGCCACCTCCTCCACCAGTTCACAGCCTCACACAAGTTGGCAAGCCGCTCTCCAGCAGCTCCGGCTTCACATGTTGATATTGAAAAACAGATGGAAATGAAATCATTGTGATTTCATGTTGCAGTCACGCCAAGGACAACCTCGGGCACGGTGGAAATAAAAGTAGAGCCTGTAGGCTGTAATTGCTTGTCAATTAAATCTGGAGAAAAATGTCATACAGGGAAGAGGAGGGTGGGGGGGGGGGGGGGGGGGGTTAATAAACAGGAAAACACAGGAATACTCCGGGGCTGCAGCCTTTATGAGCACAAAAACAAATAAAATGCACCCATAATTTTTTCTGTTGGCTGATTTATTATTAAAATGATGAGAAGAAGGAAATAAACAGTCTGTTTTGAATAATTCGCACCACCCAAAGGCCAGATGCATGACTGAGAGGTGTAGCTACGCCCCTGTGAAGTAAAGTAAAGTAAAATAAATAAAATCCACCTTATATGTCTGTTAAAGTCAATACGGTAAAGTTTCTCTCTCCAGAGGGATTTTCACACAAACTAATCAACCACAGACCTTAAAAGGAAAAACAGCCCGCAGTCACACGCACTTCTACTCTGCGGGCGTTGCATTTAATGAACCCGGGAATAATGATGCACTCACCCACGGTTCATTAAACATAAATGTTTATCATATTTAGTGTGATTACTTTGGCGAGAGTTAAACAGCGGAGCCCGGAGCCTAATTGCCTCCACTCTGCAGAGCTAATTGCACTTGTTAGGCACAAATTGGTTGCAGTCAATTGGCTTTATCTCACAGGAGAGGAAAAATAATATTTACAGAGGTGGGTTATCACAGTTTGATCTGAAAACTTCACTCAGAGGGTTTGAAAAAATCTTGATTATTAGTCATGTATGTTTGGCTATACGAACTGTTATTTTTTTCCAAATTTAAAAGCAGTCAAACTAATTAAAGCAATGCAGCCTGAAGTGAAAACATATTTTTAAAAATATAAATAAATCCTAAAAAAAAACCTTTAAATTATATTTGCTTGGTATATTTCATGACAAAAAAATTTACAAACATTTTTTAAACCAATTGGCATCAGACTGCAGATCATGGAGGGTTAAAACACGCATGTTATCTTCATATTTTATGTTTTCACCTTTCTTTTTTAAAGTTTTCTCTAACCCGCAACAAAATGACAAAAATCAAACACATATGCGTAAAATTACTTACAATTAAATCATAATAACGGTGGGATTATCAAAGCAGCAATTTCATGTTTATAAAACTTTTTATAGTTAATTAATTTTAAGGAAATTCGGTTTTAGATTTTAAAATAACTGGGTCAACTTTGGATTTATGATGGAAAATAATTATATATCATAAATAAGAACAAAGCAAGCTGATCCATTTAGCCTGTTGTCTAAATAGGTTTCTGCACTAAAATCAGTCAAATAAAGTAAAATAAACTTAAATTGCTAAATATTTATATATTACAAAATACAAAATAAAGTCTGATAGACGCACATCGGCTGGATTTCTAAGGATAAGTTGAGCAGCGATGCCATAAAAAAATACCAGGCTACTTAATGCGTTTAATTATTAGACCAATTACAAAGTAGTGATGAATGCGTGTCTTTTATGCCACATTTTGCAAATAAATTTCCGTGATTTTCTGGCGTTTCTTTGCCCTCAGTGCCAAAAACACAAGCTCGCCCTGTCCTGCCGTTCATTTCTTCTCTTTACGCGCGACTTCAGCGCCAGATGAAACCTCCCAAACACCCCACTGAGTCCACGCAGAGCCAATAAACTCTCAGAAAGAGGAAGAAATAAATCAACTCACCATGTGCCTCCCAGTGATTCTCCTTCTCCTCACTTCTCCTGCTCCTCCGGATCATTAAGAGAAGCGCAGCAGCAGCAGCAGCAGCAGCAGCAAGTGTCCGCACATCCAGCTCCGGCGCGTCTGCTGCAGAGGAGCAGAGCAAGAAGACAAACCTACCGAGAGAGGGCAACACACCGGGTACTGGAGGAAGAGGAGGAGGGAGGGAGTGAGGGAGGGAGCGAGAGGGGAGGAAGATAAATTAACGGGATCAGCTGGGAGGTGCGTCTCTGCATATAGTAACTGAAGTGAGCCAAGTGCTCCCACCTCCAGGGGAGTCACATCCTGCTTGACGCGCAGCCAAACCAACTCACATGGCAAAATGTATCAAACTCAAACAAGCAGGGTGTTTTCTATTAAACAGAGTCTCACAGGTGGAGCTTTCAGAGGGGGGGACGCAGGGGACACGTCCCCCCTCAATATTAAGAACATGTGCATTTGTCCTCTCCAATAAGAGGATCGCCATAAGAAGTCATTTGCACCATAAATGGCTCCAGAAAAGCCACAAATTGAAGCATAAAAATTCACCAGAACTCAAGAAAATTAAGTTTGATGCTCAGATTTTTTTTTTGGTGAAGGCCCCCCAAAATTTTAGACATTTAATTTCCTTCATGCTGATGAATTTTTATGCTCCAATTTGTGCCTTTTTCTGCATCAATTTGTCAAAATAAAAGTCCACTGCCACTCATGTTTTTACTGGGCCAAAAATGCACATGTGCTGTATTGAAATCCCCCAAAATCCTTCTTGTGCAAGATATTATAAATATTCCATTGGATTAAACGATTTTTACCTCACTACATTTTTGCCTTTTTTATTTTTACATACAGAACATGATCCACCTGTAGAGGCAACGTCCTGCATTAAGTATTATTATTTTTCATATTATAAGTCATTGTTTTGCAAGTCTTAAGTTTTAAACTTTGAGTTTCGAGTCCTAAACAAGTCGTCGTGTGCATTTCACCAAATGTAAAGCCTTTTTAACAAGAGAGCAATGATATATTCAATTTACAAAAATTATAAAAGCTTTGTTAAATTTAGATTTATTTGTTTAAAGAAGTGCAACTGAACTAAATCATAATAAAGTGGTGCTGACACAACACAATAAACATTGTGTTTCTGTCTTGTTGTAATTGTCTCCTCAAATATTGGAAAAATGTCAAAGTTAAATTGTCAGCTATGTTGTTGCATGTTTCATATTTTATGTTAGAATAAATGAAAAGATAAATGTTATTTTTCAAACTGGTTGCTCAGTAATGTAACTTTACTCTCAACTCTTCTGCATACATGACAGTACAAAGACAAAATACAGAATACAGATACATAAATGGCACAAAGCAACAATCAAAGTTAAGATTTGAGGGGAAAAAGTACTTATCTGTCATTTATTAAGTATTTAACTCATAGAAAAATCACTTAATTAGGACTGTGGACAACATTACCACAACTGTAATCAAAATCAACCCAATTACTGTAAAAAAAAAAAATGTTCGCATCGTACATTTGTGAAGCCCACAGATATGTTACATTTGTACATTATGTTGTCGTGGTAGCTAGAAACTTAATGTTTCTCAAGAAAGCTGCAGGTGATGTCATGTTTAGGCACAAAAATTCGGTAATGGGTTATGAAAAGATCATGGTTTAGCTTAAAACACCCATGTTCGGTGGTTGCACAAAAGTTGCAGCAACAGTCTAATAAAACACTAGAAAACAAGAGCAAAAAGTTAGGGCGGAAGAGGTGACGGATGGGACCAAGAAAAACCAGGTAGAGTGGTGTTCGCGACAGACCCTGTTGTTTTTTCCTTAACCTAACCACATGCTTTTGTTGACTAAACCCAGTTACGTGCATTAGGAAAAAAATGTCAAATCTGTTGTAAGGTGTCCGACTGGGGCATGTGGAAAAAAACCTCTATTCACGAAGTTGTACCAACGTAGTGTGTTTATTTTGAAAGAGACTGTGTGTAAACAGTAAATTTCCTGTGAAAACAGAAGTGAATTTTGAAAGAAGACAATGCATATAACAGGCAGAACTTGACACAGTGTCCCAGAACGTCAACAACCAACGCACCCAGGGTACCTTGAACGTCATCTCTGGACGTAAAAAGTCCATGACTGAACGTCGGTATGTGACAAGGTTGGAATAAGAATGTGTTGCACTATCCCCTCAACCTTCCAATAACAAAATCAGCCCAAATACTACATCACTTTAGAAACGTTGATATTTAACATATGGTTTGCAGAAATGTACTTTACCGACATTTTCTACTGGTGACTGGGTTGTAAATTGATTAAATGGTAAGGGGCCTAACACAGATCCTTGGGGTACTCCTACTAACTTGAATTAAAATTGTCCCTGCATGGTTTTTAAAACGTACAATATAAAAGCTTTCTTCTGGTGACTGAGCTGCAAACTTCAGTTCAAATGTTGCCAAAATCTAATTGGTGCACCGAAATATGTGGCGTTAGCT
Source organism: Epinephelus cyanopodus (assembly GCA_026686955.1). NCBI lineage: Eukaryota > Metazoa > Chordata > Actinopteri > Perciformes > Serranidae > Epinephelus > Epinephelus cyanopodus. Next base: position 9,204,693 of record CM048934.1, read on the forward strand.
TGTTCCAACAAAGCCCCAAATGAAAAATCACTCAGTTGAATTATAGGATCCTGCTGCTCACAATAAGAAGCTCACTGAAGAAATTAATTTTCAGGGTCTTAAAGTATGAATAAATACTTCTTCCTCTACTGGTAACACATTAACGTCACTTGATGGCACGCTGAGTGTCATAATTTATCTGAAAACAAACCATTTCACTGTATTTGTTGTTACAAGCTCTGGAGAAAATCAGACAAACCAACGTCAACACACTTGAGGGAAGACAGTTGCTGAAACAGGTTGATCTGCCTCAGATACAACTTTCAAGGCAGTTTTTGCCTCTTTAAAACAAAACTGGAACTCAATTCAACATTTCACAGCTTGTTAAAGACATTTTTTTTTTACCTTGTGGAGATCCTCCACCTTCAGGTTTATTACCACTGGCGGGCAAATTGAGCACACAGAGGAAAGCCAGTTGTAATAGCCTTTATCTCGTACCGTCCAGGCAAAGATCTCACTCCCCAGTTTGCTCCAATTATCCCTCAGTGGAATAAAAAAAAATGGTTGAAGTTAATTGGCTGGAGTGGATCGTTCTCAGATGTGAACCAAAACTGATACAGATGGAAATATAAGAAAGAGGATCGAGGAGGGCGGAGGGAGGGAGGGAAGACGCTTGATTGGAGAGGAGGAAACTTTCCCAGAGAAAGCCATAAAACTGATTGATGACTTCCCTCGAGGAATGTTTCCCCAGTGTGTGTGTGTGTGTGTGTGTGTGTGTGTGTGTGTGCGGCAGTTACAGTGCAGTTAAGAAATGCTATCCTTGGATGCAGGACAAGTGCAATAAAGTAAATTGAGCTGTGAAATGGCACGTTTATGCGTCAATATTGCACTTTGGCAGCATAAACACAAAGACACAAGAGATTTCAGAGAGCTGAGGCGGAGGGGGGATTAAATTGGTGCCATTTAAAGAATGATTTAAGTAACACAAATTGATAACAGAAATCATTGCTAAAAACGATATGAGGGAAAAGTTTAACGGCTTAATAAAACACCTCAGGTGGTCCTTGACAGGTGCCGTGCGCTGCCAACGTTTGCACCCTGCAGCTAGGAGTGTGCTGAGAGACTCAAATCATAATAAACAAAATACCACGGAGGTGTAATTATACGAGTCAACATTAAGCCGCCATGACAGAATAGGAGCAGATTTCACAATACATGGGCGTCGTCTGTTTGATGGATTAGTTGTGCTTAAATATTCAAAGTGCAACAATATGGCTTTGTACTCTGGTTTAATGATCAGATGTGAACGTGAAGATGCAATTTATATAAAACATATTCATTTGCACTCACAGCATATATTTATTTCAAATTACAGAAGCAAAGAAACACCATGAACGCTCTAAATGAAAACCTGAAATGCATCTTTTGGCACCACAAATGGGATGATGTGTCATCGCCTGATTATCTGAAATATGGCTGTGGCACATTAACAAGTGGTATTAACTCTGCAAGGGAAAGATTTATTGTACAGGTAGACAGTGATTCACCCCAGGCCAATAAATTTCTGCGGTGCAGATGGTATGTAGAATTAAAAAGGCTTCAGAGACAACTGAGGTTAGCTAAATCAGATTTTTATCTCAATACAATGAAGGGGGCAAAAGGTAACAGTAAATGAATGTGGAAGCATTTTCATAATCTTTTACAACTCCGAGCACGAGAAATATTAATTGACGACAATGGGTGTACCCCAAGGATCTGTGTAAGGCCCCTTACCATTTAACTAATATACAACCTAGCTGCCAGAGGAAAATGTCAGCATTGTACGTTTCAACATATTCTAACTCCGACCTCGTCACATATCGACGTTTGGTCATGGACTTTCCACGTCCACATACAACGTACCCTGGGTGTGTTGGTTGTTGGCGCTCTGGGACATCATGTCAAGTTCTGCCTGTTACATGGATCTTTTAAGATAAACCTCTGTTTTCACTGGAAATTTAACATTTACATACAGTCTCTTTCAAAATAAACACACTACGTCGGTACAACTTCGTGAATAGAGGTTTTTTCCCACCTGCCCCAGTCGGACTTTCATCGCCTAAACTTTTACCCTTGTCCCGTCACGTTTCCCCGTGATGCTGCCAGGCGGAGTGTGACTGGGCTTAACGTAAACCTTCCATATTACAATAACACAACTGAAAGTAATACTGGTCAGAGACTCGTCCTAAAATAAAATAAAAAAATAAAAAAATAAATAAAATAAATAAAATAAAATAAAAAAGTAAAATAAAATGAAGTAAAATAAAACAAAATAAAAGAAAAACAATTTAAAACAAGCAAACCCTACCTGTAAATTAAAGTTAAAGTAAATTAAGTTGAAAATGAAGATACAAAAAGGAAATAAATAAAAATGAAATCAATTAAAAATACAATTACACACGCCGACGACACTGTTGTATACACACGTCATACAAATAATCCAAAATTGGGTAAAAGACAAATACAATTCCACAATAAAAGAGAAACATGATCTTCAAAGCTTTGAGAATTTTAGATCATATTCAAATTGGTCATAAATAGCAAAAAACAACAACAAGAAAGGGATAAAGAAATAACTGTGTCACAGTAGTTACACCCACACTGTGTTTAAGTCTTCAAGCTGATGTTTGGTCCAAACTTTTAGCACAGGAGCATCTTCTGAAAAACTTAATTCAATTAGGGTAAAGAAATGAGCACAAATAACTGTGTGTTTTACTTCAAGATTTCAAGGTTCAGAAGTTGTAAGAAGATCCTTTACTAACGTGGAGGTGTATCTCACATGTCTCGCTCATTTCAGGGGTCCCCTCCCGTCATCTGAGTAGATCTTCAAGGAGATCATGTTGCCTCCCCTCTGACCTTCTCCAGTGTGCGCAGCAGCAGTGAGGAGAGGAAGGAAATGACGGACAGACTTTTAAAAATGAACTGTCCTGTGCCTTGCAACAAAACTTATTAACATTGGTCCGGATGATGGACACTTACATTTAGATGTTTTATTTATTTAGTGTGACTCTTCAACAATCCACAGGGAGCATTTTGTTGCTGGTAACTATGATGTTTTTGTTTTAATGCAACAACGAGACAGATGTCTGTAAAACAAACCTTGACTGAAGGCTTTGGCTTTTAAACATGGTTGGCAAAAAGAGCAGACTGGAAAATTATCCTGGTTGCCATGAATCCAAATGTTTTTGTTTTTCCAAGCCTCCCTGACTTTGACGCGAGTGTTGACAGGTGCTGGATGGAGATGGGGAGCAGACGGTTGTTGTGCAGCGAAGGAAAACTCACCAATAACCGCGACTTAACCTGCTTTGCTAAGGGATCAAAGATCAAGAGGAAGAAAAATCCGTCTAAAGCAAGCTAGAAATCCAGATATTCCAACAGGAATTCATCAGGCCACACACAATAGCAACCTGAACTCCAGAAAATATGTTGGCATTGTAAGTTTCTGCAAACCACAAATATGTGAAATATGTATCACATGTCGCAAATATGTTGAAACTTTACATTGTTTTACATTTCATTTCTCAGTTTTATGTTGTGACAACACTAGGGTTAATATATGGTTAAGTTTAGGCAAAAGAAACACTTGGTTGGGGTTAGGAAATGATCTTTGGCTTAAAAAAGTGGTTTGGTCTCACAAAAATGTCTGGAAATGTTTTAATGTGCTGTTAAAAAATAACAAACAACGGCTGTTGATCCCCCAACGTGTCATTTCCATGTACCTGGTTTTCTCTGTATAAACATGACGGGAAATGTCCCAACAATTTGTTAAAAAAAATATCCAGTTTTGTTGGCACAAACATAGTCGTAAATGTCCCAGCATCTCATCAAAAATATCCAGTTATATCGTCACAAACATGGCTGGAAGCAGTCTGACTTCTCGTTAAAATACTAATTTTTTGTAGCAACATGTGGCCAGAAATGTCCCAACAACTGCTTAAAAGATAATCGGCTTTGTTGCCACAAACAAAGCAGGAAATGTCCTGATATCTTACAAAAACACTCAGCTTTGTCATCACAAATGCACCTGGAAATGCTCTAAAGATGTTGTTTAAAAAATACCTGGTTTTGTTGCACAAACACAACAAAAAATGTCACTAGGTCTTGTTTAAAAATACCCAGTTGTGTCATCACTAATATGGCTAGAAATGCTCCAACGTCTTGTGAAAAATGACTCAAGGTTATTACAGCAAATGTGTCCGGAAATGCCCTGGTGTCTCATTAAAAAAATATCCAGTTCAGTCGCCACAAATGCAGCAGGAAATGCTCTGACATGTTAAAAAATATACCTGGTTGTGTTGCCACAAACATGGCTGGAAATGCTCTGACATTTTGTCCGAAAAAAGCACAGTTTTGTCATCACCAACAGGGCTGGAAATGCTCTGACATATATCTGACAAAAATATCTGGTTTTGTAGCCACACACAAGGCTGGAAATGTCCCAAAACCTTGTTAGAAAAAAAAGGTTTTCTCATCACAAACAGGGCTGGAAATGCTCTGACATGTTAAAAAAACAACAACCTGGTTTTGTGGCAATAAATGTGGCTGGAAATGTTCCTTTATCTTGTCAAAAATAAATATTTTGTCACCACAAATACAACAAGAAATGTCCCTATGTCTTGTTTAAAAATACCCGATCGTGTTGCCACAAACTGAGGTGGAAATGCCCCAGCACCTCATTAAAAACACTTGGTTTGGTCATGACAAACATGGCTGGAAACATCTCATTTAAAAAATCACGAATCAAAGAAGTTTTCTACTTTTCATTCTCATTAAGGTATCTGATTACAAAATCGTTCCCAGATCCCTTTAATCTTACAGTTGAGTGAGAAACAAATTGAGGGGAGAGCAGCTCGCCCAATAAAAGCTCAAAAATGAAAGCTTCCACACGAACAGCATCACCACCAATGTCAACACATAATAAGATAAAAATATTTATGTTTGCTTTTGTAGTTGAGTCTAGCTGGAGTTTCAGCATCAGAAGAAGTCGAGCGTGTAATACAGACGTGCCGACACATGTTGATATTTAAGGCTTTGTCATGCACGATTGAAAAAGAAACACAAACGGATAAAAATTTGAATTAGTGGTTACATATGTCAAACCGCTGACTGATCCCTCCAGCCAGACTGTGACTCCTGATATAAAGTTATGGTTCAAGTGCATCTTGCAAAGATGAAAGCCTCGATGATGAAAGCAATCAGACTGCAGACTGACCAATCAGATGTCTTTCATCAGCCAGCATGTGTCCAAACAGTGGCGTGATTGCCAGACAGTACGCATCATAAAACTGATGTGGGTGAATGTAAAGTCACATGATTTCTGGTAAAACCTTCAAACAGGAACTCGGCAAACTATATTCACAACCATCTGAGGTTATAAAGGCTCAGACAGTTACACATAAAACACCCGTAGAATTTCTGAAAGTACATCTGAAAACATGTTTTATTTTTTGGAGATTATCTTAGTTTAGTTTAGCATTTGATGATTATTACATTCTCGTGACTTAAAAAAAGAAGTCTTTGATATTGTATCTGTTTCTTGTTTGTTTTTGTGCTTTGTTGTACTTGGGAATTGCCCATTAGTCCGACATCCCATCGTTCCGACCATATTAAACCCATTGTTCCGAAGTCTGTTCCGAAATCATCATGATGCCCTGTGGTTAAGGTCTGGTTAGGTTTAGGCACAAAAACCACAAGCCTTTCCCGGCTGACCCAGACGCCCGCCGCGAGCCGTTCAGCACTGTGGACAGTCGGACTAACGGGATGTCGTACTAATGGGCTGTTGGACCAATGACATGGACCCGTTGTACTTTAGTAGCCTTGTGTAACATCTTGGCGAAGGGACTACGGATGAAAAATAGCCTTTTGGCTAATTTTGGCATTTTTATTCAACATGTATTTAGTATTTTGCGCCGTCCCTTCTAAATTAAACTAAGTTAAAGAAAGCTAAACTAACTTAAACTAAACAAAACAAAGCTAAACTAAGCTACACTAAACTGAGCTCAAATAAGCTACACTGAGCTAAACTAAACTAAACTGAGCTAAACTAAACTAAACTCAACTAAGTGAAAATAAGCTCAGCTTAACTAAACTAAGCTAAACAAAACTAAGTTATACTAAACTAAACTAAGCTACACTAAACTGAGCTAAACTAAACTAAACTTAGCTAAACAAAGCTAAGTTAAACTAAGCTAAATTAAGCTAAACTAAGCTAGACTAAGCTAAGCTAAACTGATCTAAGCTAAGCTAAACTAAAGGTAAAAGCTCCAGCAACACACGTTGTGTTAACAATGTTACAGTCACTTTAATTAATATTTTGTTTAATCTTGTGTAATTGTTACGTATTTTATTCCACACTGGTTTTAATAGTTGGTTTTGATTTGCCTCATTGCAGCCATTAAGTGTTTTAATCCTGGTGAAACCACTTAAAGCACTTAATCCTGTGTTAAGGTCATTATCATTCATTATGTTGATCACATAAATGGTAAAGTTGTGCCAGTTTACTCTGAACAAATTGAGCCGTACAGTAACTGTTCAGCTCATAAGCACAGGGGAACCTGTTCAGGTGATGTGGCGTCACATGATCAAATAGAGACTTGAAATTGGATTAAAATACTGAAGAAAGTCAGGAATTGTTTGTTTATTCGAATAATCTTTAATACCTTTATTCAGAGTTTAAGTAGAGTAAGTATATATTTTAGATTTTATAACACCAAAACCGAAAAAGAAAAGGAAACCATGATGGAGATGGGTTTGCTTTCAAAGGTATATGACACCATTTTTAATTAAATGTGAGTTTCTTTGGCATATTTTAAGGTGGTATTATAAATTACTCACAAATAATATCAGTTTTTGAGATTTTACAATGCAATGTCAGAAAAAAAAATCTGTGTACATGGGACAAACATGCTTTAATGTGTTATCCTCTAGAAACACACTGTTTGTTGGCTGTTTAATGCAGTGTTTTTATTCCAGAGAACCTCTAAAGAACAATAAACAATACAGGGGCTTAAACAGTTCCTCGTGTTGCAGCGGTGCCATGTAGCACCTCATCCCACGCCAAAGAACTGCTCGGAGAACAACATTTGTCTGTGTGTGTGTGTGTGTGTGTGTGTGTGTGTGTGTGTGTGTGTGTGTGTGTGTGTGTACCACCCACTCTAGTCTGCACATAAAGACAATGTCACAGTGCTTAACACCTTTATTAAACCCAGTCACTTTCACACAGATATGTGTGTTGTAGTCAGCTTTAAGGGGAGAAATATCACTGGACCCACGGTGGTTTCTCTGTGCAGCTCTGCAAGGACAGAAAGCTGAGTTAATTAACCAGTCTGCAATTCTGTGACTCATAAACTGCCTGTGTTAATGCACAGTGTTCAGTATCAGACGCAGCGTGAGCAGTGCTGCAGTACCAGTGTCTGGGCTTTGTTTTGCTCCTTAACGCCCTCCTGTGGTTGGATTTGGCGCCACTGCTGCAGCTCTCACAGACACGGTCATCACCATCCACTGACCTCCACCTGACGGATTCAAAATATTTCATTAAATCTCTTAGATGCCACATGTTTTTGAGAATAGCTTCAGCATTTAAGTAATGAGACTGGTGATGCTGACCTCCCACCCATGACAGAACAGGCCCTTTTCACAGGCTCCTTGTTTGAGACGGGCTCTGCTTCCAGGTAACATGTTATATACATCTGCAGGAGACAGTGCGACACATGCTGAGGCATTTTCCTCTCTACCGTCGATATATTAAAAACATGTGAAATAGTGCTGACGGTGTGTCTGTGGTCCTGGTGGAAGAGGAAAGGTTGGAGCTGAATGTGGAGGAGTTGGTCGTGGACTCTGGGCAGGAAACGGGAGCTGGAGCCGTCCAGCTGTGAGTCTGTGAAACATCTGCGAAGAGCAGACATGTCCTTATCAGATTTAACCAGTAATTTGGGTGCATTTTATAAGAATGGGATACAGATTGATGTGGGCCACCGAAACGTGGTCAAAAGGAAGTAGTTTTCATTTGGAAAATTAATCGCAGGAACCAGTGGAGACGTTACAGATGCAGCGACTCACCCCTGGTGGTCTACGAAGGCGTATCTGGGGTAAGAAGTCGCATCAGAGGTCAGAGTGGCCACACAGCTGTCTGCATACACACGAAGAGGAGGGTGAGGATGATCGACAGCGGCCTCGATGTTCATCACGTCACCCAGGAAGTAAACAGATGACCTTCTCTCGCTGCTCCAGTCATCTGTGGAAACACAAGACACACCGAAAATTAAAAATTCACCTCTTTTCACAGCAGTTTCTTCAGTGAATTGAGCATTTTAGGACAGGGCTGTAACCCTGTTTGTGAGCCTTGTCACATTTTTCTTGTAGGTCATCGTCACAGTAAATGGGAGATAGTTTATCAGACTCACTTGTCATGAGTCTGAGGTGGAAGTCCAGGTCCACATGTGCCGACTGGATGGAGATCGGGGGACTCCAGGTTGGTTTCAGGGCCCTGCTGCTCACTGTGTACCTCCTGCAAGGTCGACCCAATCGGCAGAAGAAAATGTGGGAATTGTACATTTATGCAAAGCACAGGTGACGTGACATTTGTACGTTATTATGTAGCAGATACCTTGAAACTTTGTGGTTATTGTGTGGTTACGCTTAGGCACAAAAACCACATAGTTAGGGTGACAAAACCATCATCTTTGGGCTTTGTGAAGGCACAAACTCAGTAGGAAACACAGCAATGTCTTTGTGAAGAACAACTGTTTTTTGTGGCACTATCACAGCTGGAAATGCAGCAATCTCACTGTGAAGAACAACTTTTTTTTGTGGAAATATCAAGGCTAGAAATACTGTGACAGTTTGGTTAAAAAAACAAACAAAATGCTTTTCATGGCACTATAACTGCAGAAAATGCAGCGATCTCTCTGTAAAGTACAGCTATTTTTCCTGACAATTATGTCTGAAAATACTGATTTTGGTTAAAAACCAACCGCTTTTCATGGCACTATCCCAATGTCTCGATTAAAAACCAACTGACTTTCCTTGCACCATCCCAGCAGGGATATCTCGGTAAAAAAAACCAACCGCTTTGTAAACTATATTCCGGCAGGAAACACAGCAATGTCTCAGTAAAAAACAACCGCTTTAAAGGCACCATCCCATTTGGAAAAGTAGCGATATCTTGGTAAAAATACAACTGCTTTTGGTGACACTCTGCCGGCAGGAAACGCAGTGATGTCTGGGTAAAAAACAAATGCCAAAAAGCCACTGGAAACATGACACACTCACCAAGCAGCTTGGCAGGTGAGCTATCTACCATCAACTCCTCCAGAAGACAAAGTCAGCTCATATTCTATGTCACTTCAGAAATGTTGATAAACCTACAAATGTAACATACTCATGGTTTGCAGAATCATACACTGAATCATTGTCTTCTGGCGACAGAGCTGGCAGTAGAGGAATCTCAAACACGCACTTGTGTACATTTACTTTATAATTATACTGTGCAGCACTCTTGTGTAATCCTCCTACTTGTGCAATATTTACATTTCAATGCCACACACCATGTGTGCATCACAATTATCTTATGCAATCATCCATCATGCACGTACTGTGTCTGTATAAGGGAAAGTTGAATAAAGTAGCTTTTTTATTTTGCCTCATCGTCTTTATTGTCTCATATTACTTATATTAAAATTGTATTAAGAAGGGATCTCTCCAGGGCCAGTATAGAGAGGGGGAATGATTTTACTATAGACTGTCGTGATGATGAATGCGGCAAACGCGGTCGGTAAGGTGAGTGAGACTCCATTGTAGATGCCGGTTGGAAATATAGATGACTCGCAGCTTCCTGTTTAAAATAGTTAGGTATGTGTGAACGTAACCGATGCAGTGACGTAGTGAGTGGTGTCCCAATTCCTAGGGAAAGATTTCAACCTCTACCCCTCATTGCTTCATTCGAGGGCCAAGGGAGGTATTGGGATTGGGCCTAAATCTTTTATGGCTTAAAACTTAAGGTAATGATCATCTTCATCTGTTCTGTACCCACCGACTGTATTACCACACAAGGAGGAAGAGTGCATCTACTGCTAGCTCACCTAGCACCGCTGAGCTAACTCAGCTGAGGAGGATTTCATTCGTGTTTACGAAGCTGGAGCTTGAGCTGTCGCAAACGCGAGCCTCTCGTCCGTGAGTAGATGCACGCTTCCTTCTGCTCGGTGATTCGGTTGGTGGGTGTAGTTCAGTAGAGAATAGTTCCTACATTAAACTGCTCACAACAAGGTCTGTGGATTATCTTGACTAACCAGGTATTTATTTATTTCATTGTATATTTTAGTATTTTATTTATATCTTCATCTTTATCTCGTTTCCATTCATGCTGTATTTCTATTTCTAACACAGGAGCAGCAACACATTTAAAGCTCTGGAGTGCATTTTGTGTGTAAATGCACCTGTCATATTCGCACTGGACTGGGACAGCAGCTGTCTGTGCCTGCATCGCGTCTCCAGGCGATGGAGGAGGAGGAGAGTACAGCAGGAGGTTGTTGTACACCACAGAGCTCCTGGTGAACTGCAAACAGGACACACAGAGCACTATCAAAATAAAAGCACTAGGTGGCAGCAGTAGGCAGCTATAAGGATCCATGGAGGTTGAGTGTGGTTTATATTATTATTTTGCTCTCTGCTGTCAAGTCAACACAATATTTAGATTATCAGGAGGCTCACCGACCATCACTCTGCTCCCACACTCAGCCAGAGCTGCTCTGATGACGTACTCCCCGTTTCCAGACTCTCTGGCCGTGCAGTGATCTCCCGCGGCTCTGACGGGCCCGAGCCTCAAGCGCGTGGGCTCCACAGGCCGGCCAGGGTCAAACAGATAGGCTTTCATCACAACCTCGACGCTGTCCTCGTGACATTTCACCGCAAAGGTCTTGAGCCTGCGATCTGCGACAAAGCGAGGGTTGTTGGGCTGATGCAGGGAGTTTGCTTCGAGGGCGGCCAAGTCAGAGAAGGACAGAAACAGAGGCTTGGTTTGGTAAGAGTAGGGCAAAACTGGCACTAATTTAGACAGGAAGTAGAGAGAAAGTGTAAAGCACAAAGACGTAGGTGGCATTGTGGTGCTGCACTGAAAACAGCTCTGCAAAGTTTCTCACTGTGGCTGTCAACAAGAGCAAAGGAACACCTGAAACTCATCATCCCTGATTGCCAACCTGACTTCTGTTCCAATTTAAAACTAAAAAACTAAATATCCAAAAGCATTACCAAAAAAGGGATTTTATTCACAATGAAAAACTGTACATATTGCATTTAAAGGCTGGGGTAAAAAACACTGATATGTACCATATAAAGTTTGCTCAAGGAGCCATGTAACAGCGTGTACACATAATATAACACTGGAGATTCTGGAGAGTGTTTTAAAGGTGCAACAGTTGCCATTAATGTGAAACTAACAGGAGAGCGTTAAAGTCTATAAAGCATCTTCTCGCACTAATTTGGCACCAGAAATGTAAAAATATACGACTGATTGTATGTCACGTACAGTCAAAGGCTAAAATGGTGTCAGAAAACACAATCTCTTTGCAGCCCAAAATTGAGGTTATTCTGTTGTCTTCTGCATTTATCTTCTTGACATCTTTTGCCTCATAGCTCCGCAGCGTCGTGTGTTTTTCCTTCCTCTTCTGTGCCGTCACTGTCCGCCTCCTTGGCTCCTCCTTTAGTCCCTGTGTCTCCCTTCAACATCTCCGTCATACATTCTGAGGGAGGGTGAGAGAAAACAACAGATTTGAGATGCAACATTTCTGCAAGGGTAAAGAGAGGGCTGAGATTACACTCACAGGAAGTGAGTTTAAATGTCTTGATTACACGGGTTTATTTATTCATTTTAGAAATACAGTACGCTGAAATTTAATGAGCATAGTCAAGATGACACTTTTTTTCTTTTTCTTTTATACACCCCCCCCATCATCATCATCATCAAGTTAAGTAAAATAAAAGTACATAAATAAATACAATTAAATTGAATTAAAAAATAAATGTAATTTAATTAAAAACAATAAAATAAAGTAAAACAAAATAAAAGAAATGAATAAAAACAATTAAATTAAAAAAGATAAAAAATAAAATGATAATAATAAAATAAAGAAATAAAGTAAAAGTAAATAAATAAATACAATTAAATTGAAATAAATTAAATAAAAACATTTTTTAAATTAGATAGAAAAATAATAATACAATTAAAAAATAATACTAATAAAATAAAGTTGAATACAATAAAAGTAAATAAATAAATACAGTTAAACTGAATTAAAAAATAAATTAAATTAAAAAAATAATAAAATTAAATAAATAAATAAATAATAAATAAATAAAATGAATGAATTAATTAAAAAGATAAAAATACAATAAAATACTAATAATAAAAATAGTAAATAGCAAAAATTTAAAAAAATAAATTAAAAAAACAACAATAATAAAATAAAAGAAATAAACACAATTAAATTTAATGAAATTTAAAAAAAAAAAAAAAAAAACACCAACCTTCACATAATGGTTGAGTCCATGACAATATAGAGGGAGATGTAAATGGACAATGATGCAAAACAATCCCGAGTAAGATAAAATGTCAACATGTATTAACAACACTCTGAAATATCCTCTATTTGCTTATGTAGTCAATCACAGGGCCCCGGACAGTCTCAGACTACACTTGACTTTCTCCAGGTTTAAGAAAAGCACGAGGTCTTTAAGCCACAGAGATGATTTGGGGGCAAATGGTGACCTCCACTCTAATAGTACTGTCCTACACACTCATAGAGAAGTTTAATTTAAGAGCCTTTTAATAAGAATAATTAAGACACTGTTTTATGATAGATTTAAATGTAAAACGCACCAACACAGGAACCACAACACCAAGCTCATGTTATCTTCTAACATGAGGTTTTGGGCATTTTTTCAATTTTTTTTCAGACATTTATTTAGAAATTTTCGGACATTTTTTCAATATTTTTCCGACATTTACTAATAATTATAAGGACATTTTATAAATAATTTTTCGGACATTTCATAAATATTTGTCAGACATTTTAATAACAATTTTTCAGACATTTTATGGATACATTTTTTGGACATTTTTTCAATATTCTTCTGACGTTTATTTTTAATTTTTTGGACGTTTTCTCAATATTTGTCCGACATTTTATGAATAATTTTCCAGAAATTTTATTAATAATTTTTTGAACATTTTCTCAATATTTGTTGGAAATTTTATTTAGAATATTCCGGATATTTTATTAATAATTGTCCGGATATTTTATGGATACATTTTTAAAATATTTTTCTGACATTTATTAATAAATTTTCAAACATTTTATCAATATTTGTCAGACATTTTATTATATTTTTTGGACATTTTATTAACATTTCGGACAATTATTAATTATTTTTTTGTTGTCTGACAAATCAGGGAGTTTGTGCGTTTCACCTGAGATTAGAATCCACATTTCTTTATTAAGAGTTCAATATATGAATATGTGGCGCTAGAATTTCTGATGAGACGTGAGCAAAAGTGCTCCCAAGCTAATGTGGCTTAAACATTCAAAGCAGGCTAAGGGTGTGTGTCCACATAGCATTTTTCTTTGGCAGAAAAGTGGTTGCTGGGGAGTGTTTCATCCCAGAGCTTCATAAAAAAATGCTCACTGGCTGTTTTTTCAAGCACTATGCAGGTTTTTTTTTTCTATGACAAAAATATTTTGAAATGTATGTAAGCTAGGTGGTTACATTAGGACGTAAAGTAGATGCTGGGGCGCTACGCTTTTTCTCTAGGATGCCCCATATACTCTGTCCTCACTGGCAACAGCTGAAAAAAGATGCTGCCCCTAAGGCAAAAATACTATGTGGACTCACATAATAAAAGTGTAGCTAGCTTGAGCCAATTTCTTTGGGTCATGTGTCATTGTCACCTTGCTCTGATGGCTTGAGGACGTGTTTCTGGCAGAGGAAGTTCTCCAGCCTCTGGTCCTGATGATGGAAGTACCAGTCCTCCACGACCTCCTCGTACTGCTCCAGCATCGTCTCACACTGAACAACACACATGAATTTCAGTGGTCAAATGAGCTGCATTGCTGTACACATTTTCAATGTTATGTAGTGTTAACAGGGGGTGTTTATGGTTTCCAGTACAGCTTCCTCTGTTTTTAATTGACTCATCTGAGATATTACTTTAGCGCTGAAAAGTTTGATCTTGTTTCAGCACTTACAGCAAAGAGACAGGTGCACGCACACACACACACACACACACACACACACACACACACACACACACACACACACACATCATCCGACCTGTTTCTTCATGTCTGACACCTCCACAGAGGGTTCGTCCCACAGCTCGTACGGCAGACCCAGATCCACTTTAACTCCTTTGTGGACCAGGTTCTTCAGAGTCGTCATGGTCTGACTGGCGCCCTGCACAACAAACAAACCAGCCAGATGTCCATTTGATTCACAGTTAAACACACAACTCAGGGTATACACATTTAACTTCTATATTTTTCCTTTGACAGAAAGTGTCATAATTTAATTTTTTCTCCTATCCTTAATTGTAAATGTATTTTTTTTTTCATATTTTTTACTGAGGATTTTTGTATTACTGTTACCATTTCTCTATTTTATTTAATTTTGTCTTTATTTATTTATATTTTTCTATCATTTGTTTAATTTTGTTAAATTATTTTATTTATTTTTTACTTAATTTATGAAGTATTTTATATACATTTTTGGGGGGATTACTGTGTCTTTTATTTAACTTTTGTCTTTAATTATTTGTGTTTCTATTTCTTAAAATTATTATCATTATTATTACTATTATTATTATTATTATTATTATTATTATTATGATATCTATTTTCTTTGATTTTTTATTATTATTTGTCTATTTTATTGAAGTCTTCTTGCCATTTTTTTTTTATTATTGCTATTACTATCCCTCTCTCTATCTCTCCATGTATAGAGGTATGTACCTATGTATATTATATGTCCTAAAAATGGACATTGACATTTAGACACTGAACTACTGATCCATGTACGCCCTGAAATTCCTAATAAACAAAACTGTTGGGCACAAAATGAGCAAGGGTTTCGGGTAGATACGTCTACTGTTATGAAACATAATAGTAAGTGAATCTTTAAACATCTGCAGAAAAACCTCCCAGAGACATTAAAACCTGCAGGTCTCTGGCAGATTGACGTCACCTTGGCGTATCGGAGGCTGCCAGGCCTCTCTGCATGAACATTATACTGCAGGATGCGCTCACATATGTTGTCCACAGCTTCAGTCAGCCGAGTTTCACTGTGGGCACAACACAGGTTGAAATACAGCTATTACACACACATACACAAACCAATGATACAGGCTTCCTAGCAATTAATACAACGCAGAAACAATGTGTAAGGTAGCATTTACTTATATTTCATCTACTCCAGGATATCTTTCTCTTCATATTAAAGTGATATTCCTCCCAGAGTTCAACTCACGAGGTGTTGTATCTGATCTTCCTCCTCCTCTTGCCTGTATCCAGCACTTCTCCCACCTCCAGCACTTCTTTGGAGCGACCCGTTTTCTCCAGAGCCTCCTGCAGCTCGACTGTCAGAAACTTACACACTGACAGCACATGGAATAAATACAGGAATTAAACACTACATAAAAAACATGTTATATGCACGTACATGGTGCAGAGCTTAAGCAGAGGACACAGTCATGTCAACCGCTGGAATAAAGTCACATTAATGACATCATAAGTAGCTAATGTCGCTTCTTCGTCCTACCTTCGCATTTATTCGGCAGCCTCTCGTCTTCTTCTGCTGTGACAAAGCAGCAGACACAAAATAAAACCAGTATAAAAAGTTTCATTGCTGCAGTTTGTTCTTAAACTTTCAGGCTGAGTAAAAGTTTAATAACTTTCCAGCCACATCTGCAGCTGACTGGAGATTGATACTGCGCATGCGTAGCGTCGCCAACAGACATGACCAGTCGAGCCGGGAGGATGGATTTCAGGGAAAACTGATCGATAGAAGTAAAGTGATTTATTTCCTTATATTACACGCTGTAACTCCATATTTCACCTATTATTATTATTATTATTATTATTATTATTATTATTATTATTATATAGATAGTGTGTTTTTAATTTAATTTTTTAACAGTATACAAACATGATATATGCGAGTGTGTAGCAGGAATACTTGTTTTGGTACATATCTAGCAACATATATTCATTCACCTTTAAAATATGACATGTTTAAAGTGTTTCTACTTAATGAGTGTAAAATATGGCTGTGCATTACTTAAAGGTTCGATAGTGGCATCTTGTAAAGAAATAAAGGTGTCAATGAATAAATATATAAATAAATAAATAAACAAATAAATAAATAAACAAATAAATAAATAAATAAATAAATGTAGAAAGAAAGAAAGAAAGAAAGAAAGAGAGAAAGAAAGAAAAAGTAAAGAAATAAATTATGTGTAAATGAATAGATAAATAAGTAAATAAATAAATGTGTAAATTGGAAGGGACAATGCATATTGATGAACATCAGTATAAATACATCTGTAAATATGCCAGAGTTAGCAGAACTGCTAATTTGCATCCGTTGCCCCTTGGCAGGTCACATAGATAAATAAGTAAATAAATAAATGTGTAAATGAATAAATAAGTACAGAAATACATGTGTAAATGAATACGGAAATAAATATGTAAATGCCTAAATAAATAAATTTGTAAATGAATGAATAAGTAAAGAAATAAATGTGTAAATTTAATTAATTTAAGTATTTATTTGGAAGGGACAATGCATATTGATGAACATCAGTATAAATACATCTGTAAATATGCCAGAGTTAGCAGAACTGCTAATTTACATCCATTGTCCCTTGGCAGGTCACATAGATAAATAAGTAAATAAATAAATGTGTAAATAAATAAGGAAATAAATATGTAAATGCCTAAATAAATACATTTGTAAATGAATGAATAAGTAAAGAAATAAATATGTCAATAAATAAGTAAAGAAATAAATGTGTAAATGAATAAATAAGTAAAGAAATGAATGTGTAAATAAGTAAATGAATAAATATGTAAATAGATAAATGAGTAAATAAATAAATGAGTAAATAGATAAATGTGTAGATAAATAAATAAATAAAGAAATAAATGTGTAAATAAATAAATAAAGAAATAAATGTATGAATAAATAAAAAGAAATAAGTAAATTAATTAATTAATTAAATAAACCTAATTTATCAACAAAACATATTTTGAAATATTCCTATGTATATTACTGAGAATATAATAAAAGCTGTGTTTTACTGGACAATAAAACATCTGTATTATAAGGTTTATTTCAGGTTTTTGCTTTTATTTACATGTTGCTATGGTAGCAGCTTTTCAGTGCTTTTCTTTATCCCTCAAACAAGTGTGTAGCTGAGACAGGTTTTCTATCAGCCCTGAGTTGCTGCTTCATTTTGATCACACACTCACACACACACAGGAATAAGGTAATAATAATTAGCTTGATATTTGGCAGTGAGGTGGTTAAAATAGAAGGCGCTTGACTCTTGGTTTCTCAGGTGTCAGGGGCAACACGCTCGACAGCAACAGATACGTCAGGAGTCTGAGCGGGAGAAGATATGAGGGAAGAGGAGAAGAGACCAAGACGATAAGACAGAAAACGAGAAGAGAGGGGAGCACAGGCCACGTTAGTATGAGGACAGAGGAGAGAGGAAGACAGAAATGTGCTCGGTCACCAGCCAGAAGTGAGTGACACACACACATGCGCACACAAAACACACTTGTTTATGTCATCCAGCTGCAGCACAGTGTGCACACGCTGAGGATAAAGTGTCTGTTTCAGAAGCTGAAGCGTAACCGCAGTGTTTCCCTGCTGTGCAGCTGTAATGGTGTGTTATGTCACTCAGCGAGGTGACTGTCTGTCTATTGTCTGTGTGGAGGGAGGTAGAGTTACACAGGCACTCGGCTCCACCGGTGTGTCATCGTGCCCCTGTGTGTCACGGCTGTATGCACATGGACACACACGGTCATGCATCAGCTCCACAGGCTGTTACGTATACACACACACACACTCATAAGAGATGGTGTCAGGGAACATGCAGCATCACTCACAGTGTAGCTTTGCATTGTACTCTTCCTGATTCTGTTTTCTCGTGCAGGCCGAGTGAAACACATCTCCAACATGACACTGAGTTAAACACTCGGTGGAAATGACTCACACACTCCTGACAGACTCAGACAGAAGAAGAAAGTGTCGGTCAGCATTTAACAGCTGATTCTGGGACGAAGAGGAGCAAGAGGAAGGAGATGACAGATGCTGGATATTTGTCGTAACAGAGGATCTGCTGCCTGAGCTCGAGGAATAGTTTCATCTCAGGGAAACAAGTGGATAAACTTCAAGTCTGACTATAAGGTACAACTCACTTGTGAACATCACAATCTAATGACTGACAGTTAAAATGGCTGCAGAATGAGGTCACTAATGAGTAAAATATAAACTCAAGGGCAGCTCAAACCACAGGGCTGAACCAAGATATCACTCAGACTGGTGACTGCTCTTTTAATACACTAGATGATAATATTGTTGACTGTCAAATGTTTTCTGATGTTGTCAGAGGACGTTTAAATCAGTAATGTCGCCATAAATCTTCTATTAGAAATCTTATTTGTTCCCATATTTAAAATACGTGCGTGTGTGTGAAAGCATCACAACAGGGTTCCAGTTAAAAACAGCAGAACATACCTGAGTATGTATAACAACTTTTCCATCCTTCTTTCAGAGAACCTCCTAAACACAGGACTTATTTTGGGTGTAACATGAACGACACTGTTGCATGTATTTAAACGCACCTTATGTCTGCACTTGTCTGTGCCATGTTCTTTACTTTTGTTTTATCTGTCAGCTTTTATGTCCAAGACAAATTGCCCTTGGGACAAATAAAATAATTTGTATCCTGAATATTGAAAGCAGAACTAAAATAATATCTTTATTATTAAAAGATAAATACGTAGCATACATAGAATATACAACAGGTGGAAATTTACTGCACTTTTTAAAACCTTCATTTTCATCTTTCATGCACACATGAGCCCACGAAGCAAAATAGAACAGAAAAAAAAACATTTTTCAAGACTAAATTACAGCAATAAAAAGCAAAAATTCTATCAATAAAATTAATAGAAAAAAAATAAAAATTATATAACAATAATAATAATAATAAACACCAGAGATAAAAATGATTTAAATACCGATGAATAACAATTAACAACTAATGCTATAACATCACAACAAATGCCAGATTAAAAAGACTAGTCTTACATTTCCTTTTGAAAATACAGAGAACTTATTATAACTCATTTGCAGGAGTGTGGACATGACATATAACACATAACTAGAGATGTCTTATATTATCGGCCTACCATTATTATCAGCCGATATTGGCATCAAAATGCAATATCGGACTTTTTTAATGACACAACTTTTACACAGCATGCACATATTATACATCAAACTCTTCAGCTACTTCTCCTCTCACTCAAAATGTCAAAATATGAGAGATGTGGTGTAGATGTGACCCTGCATATATCGGTATCGGAAATTAAGATTTGGACAATATCGGTATATTGGACATCGGTAAAAAAGCCAATATCGAACATCCCTACACACAACATATGGCATATAAAACAAGAAAACACGGAGGCAAGGCACAGATATACACAAATAATTTAGGCACACTGAGCATCACTGGGCAGGATACTCATAAAAAAGCCACACAGTAACATAAGGGCATCAAAAAATCATTATTAAGATCTAGGATAATATAAGGTATTAAGAGAGCGAGGCAATGGGTTCACAGTTCAGGGCAGGGATCAGTAACCTTTACTCTTGAAAGTATCACTTTTGACCCTAAAAAAAAAAAAAAAAGTAAATAAATGAAAGTTGTGTTGGCTGGGAAAAGGGGGGAAAAGAAATTAAAACTAATCCTACCTTTACTCTGTTACCTTCAATACTAATGATTAAATAACAATTTATAATAATAACATCCGGGGGAGTGTCCCGCGTCTGCCGACAGTGAAGCAGTACAGGGGCATCATGGGAAAATCTAGAACGGGTCATCAGGGAGAGTCTGGTGGGATCAACCAGGTTATTGACATGAAGTTTGGGCTAAAATTTTATATGGACACAAGTGCAGTTTCCATATTTTTGGGGGCATTTTTGCCTTTATAGATAGGACAGTTAAGCGTGAAGAGGAGAGAGAGAAAAGAGAGAGGGAGAGAGAGAGAGGGAGTGACATGCAGCAAAGGGCCACAGTTTCCATATTGTTTTGTCTACATGTGATTTATTTTTGTGATTATTATTATTATTCCAGGTTGGTTGTGTTTCTTTAGTTTGTCCACACATGATTAAACTCTCTAATTCTCTAGGCTTCACATTTTTACAATTGACAGTTGACCTAAGGCTAAGCCACAGCTTAAAGTACAAGCCAGAATTTACAGGTCACAGTGTTACGCTTGTGAACCGCATCTGGTTGCCGTCACCATCAAAGACAGCAAGTTAAAGTGGCACTGAAGTTAAGGTTTTTGGCTCAGAATATGAGAAAAGGATAACGGCCTTTTTACCATCTTTACCAAGAGTGTCTCTCCGTTAGTTTGGTGCTACAGTATTTACACTGAATCATTCAGCATAACGTTTGCCAACCTTTGTTATCTCTGCCATTACAGATAAGTTCATGAAGCTAAGCTCCAGAAGTTAACGTCAGCTTAACTAGAGCCCTTTGGACAGCAGCTAACAATGATGTTGGAGTTGTGTCAGAGTTTCATGTACCCCATGCACACTGTTTGACCATTTTTTAAACTTCAAATCTCAGAAAAAGCTCATAAAACTGAACACAACTGACTTTCTGTAATGCATTTCAATGGACGTCCAGGCAGAGAATGTCCGAGTGTATGGGAATGGCTATACAAAGAAAAGCGGTGGAGGACCTTTGTGATCTTTCACAGTTTTGACAACAAAAACGTCTTCATCAAAATCTGTCATCATGAATGTTTGCTAAAGTTGAACCAAATAAGCCGACGATTCAATGGAAAAACATCTCATGAAATCCATTCATGGACCAATGCAGCTAGATGTGATCAAAGAGAATTTAAGTTTTATTGAGCTGCAACGTCTCGTTCAGAATTGATGGTCTATTAGGTTCAAACTGATCAGATAATCATATTGTGATGTATTCGCTCGCTGCGGTCATTAAAACATGATAAGCCATTAATTCGTTATGCGCTCGTTAATCCTGGATCGTGACTGAGTTCATGTGTTTTCCTCGCGTTTATTTGTCTCGCTGCATAAATCTGATACAAGGAAAACAAAACCTGGCTGATAATTAATGACGCTGACCTGATCGGTATCTGCAAACCCTGCACGGTTTCATGTCTGCTTTTCCTCTCCGCACAGCAAGACCCTGAGATGACCCAGCCGTCAACACACACACACACACACACGCACACACACCTGGCATACTCACGCTGACACAGAATCACACTGCTTCCCTCACACTGGCACACACACTGGTTGATGCTCACACACACACACACGCTGCTGACCCCAGCAGGTCATATCACTGATGACTAAAACGGTACCATTACCTTATTGCTCTCCTCACCCTATCTCCCAACACACACACACACACACACACTGACCCTGCAGGACCCTCAGCTAACTCTACCAGGAGCCTTGTAACCCTTTAGACGTCTGTTGATGTTCATATTTGCACTGGTATCTAACAATTTTAAGCTAATGTTGTGTAAAAGTTTGCATTTATGTGCAGAATATTTGAAAGATAATACAAGCTGTAACAGAGATGTTATTTCTGTGTGTAATATTAGTCAGTGTAGCCTCTGTGTTTACCCGTCATGGATATTATTATGCACCCTTAAAACATACTAAACACTGGCATATTATTAGGGGTTACAACTTACTGCGTGTCTTCTGATAAACAATGTAAACCACGATATTCAGTGGTTATTTTCTTTTATTTGTTATTATGAATTTATTTCATTTTATTATTTCATTTATATTTTATTTAATTTTATTTATTTTACTTTGCTTTATTTTATTTTATTAAACCAGGAGTACCCCGTACCCCCGAAGATAAAGAATCTCAAATATATATATTAAAAAAAAGCATAAAAACACACATACTTACTTACACATACAAAAAACAAAAAGAGACAACAATTAAAAGGAACTAAAAATCCAATCTAATCAGCAAAAAAATAAATAAATATATGTCAGCATTGTATGTTACTGCAAACCACAGGTGTGTTTCATTTGCACATTATTATGTAGCCGATACAGTGTACTGAAACTTTGTGTTTCAACAGTGCTCTGATTATTGTGTGGTTATGTTTAGGCACAGAAACCACTTGGTTATGATTAGGAATAGATTATGTTTTGAAAATATTTGGTTTAGGTGGCACAGTTCCTGATGTCTTGATAAAAACCTCTCATGGCACTATGCTGACTGGAAAAACAGCCAAGAGTCACTACAAAGCACCCAGCATGTTTGGAGACCCTGGAAACACAGCAATGACTCTGGTTTCGGAAGGTTTGTGACAAAATCTCTAAGTTTATGTTTTGGCTGAAAATGCCTCGTTTTCATGCCTATCCTGCAGGAATCTCAACAATGTCTTGGTAAGAAACAATTGCCTTTTGTGGCACAATTCCAGCTGGAATAACAGTGACAGGTCGCTAAAAAACACCATATTCGGTTCCTGTATCTTGAAATGCAGCAATGACTCAGCCAGTTTCGTTGTCTGCTGGTCTTGAACAGTGGTCTGCAGCTTGGCAGGCGTCTTCCCCTCCACCTCCCGATTACAAAGTCGGCTCACATAGTACGTTACTTTAGAAATGTTGATATGACGTGTTAAATTGTGCAAATACACTGTAAACTTCGATTAATAGCCCGGGCTATTATTTGCTTAAATCACTGAAATCAACAGGCCTATGTTTGAGACAGGCCTTTAATTCCTTTCACACAAAACTGTTGCTCAGCAAAGATGGTAAATACAATCAAAATGTTTATTTAAACCAGTATGAATATTACTTGTGTAAGAATCACTTTATCCTGTTAAAACAATAATCACAACTTGGGTTAATTTTCATGAAAAACTATTTTGGTTCTTTTCATCTAAGGACCCTTACGGACCAAAGGAATAATTAACTAACAGTGTAATTGAGAAACTGACGCATAATTTTGACTATAGTCAACAACCTGCTTTTATACATCCAATGAACTTCTGTAAAAAGAAATTAACTGCTTGGTAACCAGCCTCTAATTGAGACAGGCCTTTATTTGTCAAAATGTGTAGCTACACCTGGCTAGTAATGAGGACAGGGCGTTTAATCGGGACTAGGCTTTTAATTGAAGTCTCATGTTATTTAAAGTTTTATGCCATTGCGGTATTTTATGGTGTTTTACTGTATTTTACGGTGTTTTACGGTATTTTACAGTATTTTACGGTGTTTTACAGTATTTTACGATGTTTTACTGTATTTTACGGTATTTTACAGTGTTTTACGGTGTTTTACTGTATTTTACATTGTTTTTCCATATATTACGGTACAGTATAATTGAAGTATTACGGTTGCTGCAAGGTTTTGGATTTTGGTTTCAAGTCGTTCCTCAGGGTATGGCAGGTCATGTTTTTGAACAAAGGAAGTTTTGTCACAGTATAAATGCTGCCTTTGTGTCTGATCACAGCAGTCTGTGACAGTAGTGGTTGTGCGACCTGTCTCTGACTTCATGTCACTGTGTTTTAATTTGAAACTGATATAAATGTATCATCAAGGTTTTGACCACTGTGGATGTTTTATAATTACACCCCACTCAATATGCTGTCAGTGTAACCCTATACTGCTTCATGTAGCATGGCCGAGTGATTCATCCGTCCCTCTTCTCCTCTTCTGTCCACCTTTCCTAAAGCCTTTCCTCTCCAGCCGCAATGTCCGAACGAGTGCACAACTTCCAGGGCCAAAGCTTTCACAAGCTGAGACGGGCCTGCTTGCGTCGAGGTGCGCTCTTCAAGGATCCCCTGTTCCCGGCCACTGCCCAGTCCCTCTTCTACAAGAGGGAGCCCCCGCCGGGACTGACCTGGAAGAGGCCGAGGGTGAGTGTGACGCAGGAGGAGAAGCCTAAAATTAGGCTATATCAAAATAGATATGATTTCTTTTTTTTTTTTTTTACACATCTGCATTGCCAGAATTACCCAGGTCAAATCAGTTCAAACAACAGTTATTTTACAAATACATCTCCCCTGCTCCCACATCTAAATCAAGCGGTTGGATCACGTTATATTTCCATCAGATTGGGGTTAATTAAAGCACTTTCTATTATAGGAGACATGTTGGGCAGTGAAACCTTAGCCCTCAGGGAGCAAGTGGTGCCTGCTGCTGATGGACCACTCTGTTAGTGTGTGTGTAGAGTTGAGTTTAGATAAAGCAGCAGTCGAATTTAAATAGCCCAGGTGATTTTAGCACAGTGTTGAGGGGTGTAGATGTGTATAAGTGTAGGTGTTTATTGTGGCTATAGTAAGCTAAGAGGCCTTTAACAGTGGCAATGATATGGGAGGTTAAAGTCAAGGCTAAATTATTTATTGACCGGTGTCGATAGCCAAAAACAAATTTATAGAGCAAGGACTTATTAGGAAATAGATTAGGCATGTTTAACCAAAAAGAATGATTATACCGCCAAGCACAAACATGTTTTAGTGATATTTTAGCAGAAATGCATAATAGAGACGACAGAAACATTTTGTCACAAGAGGTGACTGTTGTCTTTTGTTTCTGATGACCTGGACATTTTTTCAGTTTCAGGAAGAATTTTCTGCAAAAGATAATGCACACATTGGGGAGAAATTACAGATTGCAAGTCAAAATCCCAAACTTCTTTCCCTTAAACATGGAACAACTTCAGCTGATAACTGGTTTCCCTGGTGTTAGCATGTAGCTACATGTAGCACGGCACTTAAGCTGGGGAATGACTGTAGCAGAGAATGGTGGCACTTCGTACTTCGTGAAAAATCATAAATAAAAGCTCTAAAACACAACCTGACAAGTTCTGGCAGGAATATCATCCAAAAGTGAGGAGAAATTAACAACATCAGCAACCAAAATTACTTTATCTGATGTTAGCATGTAGCTACATGTAGCAGTGTAGTTGTAGCTGAGGAATGACTGTAACAGAGTGTAGCAGTACTTTGTCCCATTAAAAATCATGCATAAAAGCTTCTGAACCAAATTCTTCACAACTGGACATGTTCGAGCAGGAATATGATCCAAAATCGGGGAGAAATTACCGGCCAAGATTACATGATTCCCTGGTGTTAGCGTGTAGCTACATGTAGCAGTGTATTTGTGCAAATTGATTGTGTACAACAGCACTTTCTCCCCTTAAAGGAATATGATCCAAAATCGGGGAGAACCTAACAACATTAGCAACCAAGATTACATGTTCCCCTAACATTAGCATATAGCTACATGTAGCAGTGTACTTGTGTGAATTGATTGTGTATATCAGCACTTTCTCCCCTTAAAAATCAGAAGATTTTTAAGGGGAAAAAGCTTCTGAACCAAAATCCTCAAAACTGGACACGTTCCAGCAGGAATATGATCTGAAATTTGGCATTAGCATTAAACATTAACAGCCAAGATTACATGATTCCCTGGTGTTAGCATGTAGCTACATATAGCAGTGTACTTGTCTTTAGCAGATGATCATGTAAAGAAATATGTCATGAGCTCATGTCAGCTTGTCTCAAACTTGGAAAAGACTGTCAGAGACACAGCATTAAAATGGTATCACGCCTGAGGTTTTTTGCACATACTCCTTACTTTTTGTATACGTTTATCTTATTACCTCATTAAACTGGCCGTGTTTGATATGAACGGAAAATAAGGAAAAGCATAAAAGGTCCCTTTTGATAATCGAAGGTGATCTGAAAATTGATGGATGGATTAAGACAGATAAAAATTAAGTTATAACTTATACTAAAACTAATACTGTTTATGCAAGTAGGAAAAAATGTGCAAGGAAAACCTTTGCAAATAATTTTTTTGAATAAAATATACAGCCTTTTTTGAGGGGTTCAGTGCTGTCTAAGACTTTTCAAGACATACAGATGCCTTCAATTCATCAATGAACTGCACTGAACTAAAAAAAATATAGACCGTCATGCTCTGAAAATGAATGTAGGCCAGGAGCATGAAGTGGTATTGCTCATGGCCTCTTCTCTACTTCCTGCCCCCGTACTTCCGAGAACATGCTTGGACTGCACTCATCTTCAAACTCAGCCTTCATTACAATCTCAAATGCACACTTGTGTCATCTCATGACTGCACCTTGCACAGTTGCACTCACAAGGTGAACACAATACCAGCTGTCACGACGTTGTCACGGCTGGTAAAACTCTGTCTTTGAGAAATGTGTGATCAGTAGTTCATCTGGTTCATTCAGTTGCGCCAAACCTTTAGTGTTAATGTGAAACCCTGCTGCCACTTAATTTGCTGACTCAGAGCTGAAGAGAAAGGGTTAATGGTATTGTGTTGCTAATGCTCCACTCAGGTATTTTAAGTGTGAATCAACAGGGAGTCGGATGATAGGATCTGTCACCTTCCTCTGCTGACACATACACACAGAAACTGCATTGACACACTCTGTAACTTCCCCTGAACTGTCACAATCCAGGTGGCCTCCTACTTGTCATGAAGTTGATATCATCACAAGGAAGGTACATATCTTGTCTGAAGTTACATCCAAAGGGTTATGACCACCCAGTGTGTATTTTCCTGCCTGTGTGTGTGTGTGTGTGTGTGTGTGTGTGTGTGTGTGTGTGTGTGTGTGTGTGTGTGTGTGTGTGTGTGTGTGTGTGTGTGTCCGGCAGCACCTCTACTGTTACCTGACTCTGTCCAAAGTGAGATCAACAGATCTACACAGACAGGATCTGTCTCCTCAGCAGTGCTCTGACACTCTCAGGCCCCATAAAACACTGTGACACTGCTAACTGCTGCAATCATTAATAAGAGTTTGTTTAAAGGGCACCTATTATGCTCAATTTCAGGTTCATATTTGTATTTTGGGTCTCTACTAAAACAGGTTTACATGCTTTAATGTATAAAAAAACACTTTATTTTCCTCATTCTGTCTGTGCTGAATGAATATGATCCTGAATATGAATATGATGTGATCTAAATTGGGGAGAAATGATCAACATCAGCAACCAAAATCATATGTTTCCCTGACGTTAGCATGTAGCTACATGTAGCTGTGTCCTTGCAGCTACATTTTCTTGTTATAGATCACCAGTAAAAGCTTCTTTTAAATACAACTTAACATGTTCCGGCAAGAATAAGAGCTGAAATTGGAGGGAAACTGAAAACACTGGCAATCAAAAGAACAATGTTTCCCAAGTGTTAGCATGTAGCTACATGTAGCAGTGTACTTGCAGCCAGGGAATATATTAGTATAGCAGCACTTTCTCTCAGTAAAAATTACCAATAAAAACTTGTGAATGTAACTTAACATGTTCTAGCGGGAATATGATCCAAAATTGAAGAGAAATTAACACCATCTGCAGCCAAGATTACATGTTTCCCTGATGTTAGCATGTAGCTACATGTAGCAGTGTAGGCTAAGTAATGTAAAAGTAACATGCCGAGAGCAGACAACCATATAAAGAAATCTGTCACGAGTTGAAGTCATCTTGTAGCAAAGCAGAAAAGTATGCTGGAAACAGAGTCTTCAAACTGGTCTGAAGCCAGAGTGCAGTTCCCAAAATCTACGGAGCACTTTAGCACCTTTCAGCTCGTTGTTTTAGTTTTCTGACCCACAACCATTATAGTTCATTCTCAATGCTCTTAATAGCATTGTTCAAGCAGCTGCAGGCAGCTGTTAAAAAGATTTAAAACCCACTGGACACTACCAACCAAGTACCAAACAACAAAGTTAGCAACCAGCTAGTGAACATACTGTAGCATTTAGCAGCTTAAGAGCCAGATATTTCCTGCCCCCAAGTGGCCAAAAAGATCTAATAATGCAGGTTTAAAGTGTCTTCTCTGAAAAGAAACTCAGTGTCTGTTTCCTCTGATCCCACTCCAGGAGATATGCAAGGACCCGCGTCTGTTTGTGGATGGCATCAGCACTCGTGACTTGCATCAAGGCAGTCTGGGTAACTGCTGGATGGTGGCTGCGATTTCCTGCCTAGCATCTGAGCCATCTCTGTGGAAGAAGGTTGTGTTTTGGTCGTTCTTCTTACTTCCCTTCTTTTCTTTCTTCCTTCATGGCTTCATCTTATCGCCCTCCTGTTATCGTCCTCCTTCCAGGTAATCCCAGACCATGTGGACCAGGAGTGGAATCCAAAGCATCCTGACCTGTACGCAGGAATCTTCCATTTCCGGTTCTGGAGACTCGGCCGTTGGATGGATGTCGTCGTGGACGACCGCCTGCCGGTCAGCGCGGATGGAGTGCTGCTCTTCTGCCGCTCGGCCACACCACGAGAATTTTGGAGCGCCTTGTTGGAGAAGGCCTATGCTAAGTAAGGACCTTGCAGGACCCAGTCTACAATTGCTAACCTCTCTGGTTTCTAGTTTTCTGTACAAACGTTTACGACATCCTAACAAAACACCCATTCTCCTTTCGGTAATGGTATAGGAACTTTTACGAAGCTTTATTAACCCGCAAGCTAAAGACTTGCTTTGGGTCCATGGGTTTGGGCAATCCAAGTCTCCCTATCCAAACCAAAAATGTCTGGGAACAGATACCAAATGAACAGTGGAACCATGTTCTAGACTTGGTCCATTCCTCCTCAATATGTGCCTATCATGGACTGATTCAATGCAAAATCCGACAAAGAATCCACTATACTGATGCCAGACTGGCCGAAATATATCCTTATGTAAGTGACATAAGTTTCGGCCTTGTCCAAAGTTAATAATCATCTGCTCGAACATATCTGAAACTGTTCTACTCAAATGGATCCACACTTCTCGCCTTGCACATGTTCATTGGATTAAGGAAGTTCTACATCAAACTAAGGAAATTTATATTCTCTCTCATGAGCTCGATAAAAACATCCCAGAAAACATGAAACCCTTTTTTGGAATAGACTGACCTGCTCAACATTTCACAGAAGAGACTTGAACTACCTCCTATTTTTCATTTATATTTTATTTATTTACCTAAATCAAATATTTCAGTTGTCGTACTTTATTCGAGGTTTAGGTGGAAATCAAACATTGATGTTCTTGTCTGGTGAAAGAAAAAATACAATATTCCTTTTGCATCTGCAGCCGCCCACTCCAGCCACCAGAAGAAATGTTGTAGTACATGAGATTGTCATCATGGAATGGTCGATGGCATGTCACCTAGGTGAGACACTGGCCAAGCTGCAGACTACTGTTCAGTACCAACAAACAACAAACCTGCTTGTGATTTAGTGAGTCATGGCCATGTTTCCAGCAGGTTTTAAGGCATCAAACGTGGGTGTTTTGCAGCAAACCCTCGCGGTGTTTCCTGCACAAATAGTGCCACGAGAAGCTGTTGTTTTTACTAAGACATTGCTGCTTTTCCAGTAGAGATTGTGCCCCCAAAACTTGGTGTTTCAAGTGGAAACATTAGCTTTTCCTGACCACAACCAAATGGTTTTTGTGCCTAAATTTAACCAAATGTTTCAACCTATCCGCTACATAAGAACGTGCAAATGTAACAGAAATGTACAATGCCAACATTTCTTTCTGGAAATTTGGTCACCATAATAATCCTCATCATCCAAAACACCAGAGTAACCATCTCCTAAAGTCCCACCAGCACCAAAAGCCATAGCAACCACATGGAAGTATCCGTCTAATGAGTACCTAGTATGCATCCCCTAACATTTAAAAGCTGCCTATATCTTCATAACCTCAAAGGCAACCACTCTCATTATCAATCCACACTCATGGGACATGCACCAATTTTATTTTAAAAATGTCCCAGCTCTATCACAAACATACACCTGTGGAGTGGGACATGAAAAAGTGAGACGAGGGGCACAGCCATTAATCATTCATTCAGTCTATATCTGGTTACTCTGTAGGCTGAACGGCTGCTACGAGGCTCTGGAGGGAGGAAACACTACAGAGGCACTGATCGACTTCACCGGCGGGGTTTCAGAGCCCCTCAGCCTGGATCGTGAGGCCCTCAGCCTGCACAGCGACCAGAGGAGGGCGCTCTTCCAGACGTTAACCAAGGCTCATGAACGTAAAGCCCTCATCACCTGCTCCATTCGGGTACGGCCCAGCATCTCTGAGTATCTTCAAAAAAAAAGAGATGCATGATTTGTTAGAAACGTGGTGACTGAGATTAAATGAATTCATCATTTGTACAATGTTTCCCAGCCAGCAGAAGGGGAGACAGTGGAGTCGGTTTTGGACTGCGGTCTGGTGCGAGGACACGCCTATGGGATCACAGCAGTGAGGAAGGTGAGGCTGGGGGAGAAGCTGCAGAAGACAGGCTGGATGTCCCGACTCTTCATGGTGCGCATGAGGAACCCATGGGGCACCACGGACTGGACAGGTGCCTGGAGTCAGAGGTAAGGGAACTCTGTACTCTGTACTGGCTTCATCTGCCACATTTCTGACTGCTGAGTACATTGCACGTTTTGCTGGAGCTGTGGGGATTAAGCCTCTGCTGACATTTAACAGTGTCAGTCTGTTTTACAACATTTTATAATTACAGTTTCTGACATTTTACAATCGTGTTGGAGTTGTTTTACAAGAG
The DNA here is from genome assembly GCA_026686955.1 of Epinephelus cyanopodus. Lineage (NCBI taxonomy): Eukaryota > Metazoa > Chordata > Actinopteri > Perciformes > Serranidae > Epinephelus > Epinephelus cyanopodus. The sequence goes on from CM048934.1 coordinate 9,235,564, forward strand.
GACATCTGGCGTTTACATTATAGAAGTCTGAGAAACTCTGAAAATGGCCAAAATGGACCTATAAAGGTTTCCAGAAGTTGAAACGCTACTTGTACTTTTCACATGTCATTTCCAGTGTGTTGGACCTTGCAGCTTTTTTTTCTGCTGCCTTTCACATTGTTGTACTTTTGCGCCCCCTGCAGGTCACAGCAGTGGCAACAGATGAGTCGTGCAGAGAGGGAGAAGATGGGTCTCATTGTTCGAGACGTCGGGGAGTTCTGGTAGATTTTCATTCTTTATCATTTGTCTGGATCCCCATTTCCCTTCAGTAACGTAGCTGCTCGTTTTCCAGATGTCGAGAATTACCACCTTGCGCTTGTATAGCAATGAGAACCAGTCAAGTTCCAGTTACAGTTCACATCGATGTCTGTCCAGACTCACATGTAGCAATGACTGCAGACAATGCTTATAATACAGATGTTCCTACAAAGGATTTGCATTTTCAAGATGACACCCAAGATTAGTGTCACCAACTCAGTATCTGACCAAATGTCTCCCCTTCTGTTCCTGAGATATGACATTGAATAATGGCCAGAGAAGTGTTTTTCCAGGACTTTATGATGTCACAGTGAAGATGACCTTTGACCTTATGGATATAAAATGTCATCACCTCATCATTTTATCCACTTTGACATATGTGAGAAATTTTGTCATAATTAGCTTACGAATTCTTGAGGTATAGCCAAGATCATGTTTTATAAGGTCACCTATAAGGCAACCTTTGGCTACCAAATTCTAATTAATTCATCCTTGAGTTCAAGTGGACAATTGTGCCAAATTTGAGGGATTAAGATATTGCGCATTCACAAGAATGAGACGGACGCAAGGTCATAAACTTTGACTTTCACCACCTAAATCGATTCAGTTGATCATTGAGTTTGTGCCAAATTGGAGAATTTCCTCAAGACCACTTTGGGACATGATGTTCACAAGTGACCTTAACTTCTGACCACCAACTTCTAATTAGTTCATTGTTACGTCCAAATTCAAATTTGTGCCAAATTTGAGGAAATTCCCTCAAGGCGTTCTTGAAATATCTGTTCACAAAGATGAGATGGACACAAGGTGACAGCAACCTTGACCTTTTGACCTTTGACCACCAAAATCGAATTAGTTTATCATTGAGTCCACCCACACATTTCTGCCAAATTTGAGGACTCCCTCAAGGTGTTTTTGTGATATTGTTTTCAGAGGAAATGAGTGACCTTGACCTTTGACCACTAACTTCTAATCAGTTCACTGTTGAAAATTGTGCCAAATTTTTAGGAAATTCCCTCAAGGCATTATTGAAATATCCATTCACAAGAATAAGATGGACACAAGGCGACAGCGACCTTGACCTTTGACCAGCAAAATCTAATTAGTGACTGGAGTCCAACCGGCCCTTTGTGCCAAATTTGAGAAAATGTCCTCAAGGTCTTCTTGAAAGATTATGTTCACAAGAAATGAGACAGATTTAAGGTCACAGTGATCTTGAACTTTGACCACCACCTTCTAATCAGTTCATTGTTGAGTCCAAGTTAAAAATTTGTGCCAAATTTGAACGAGGTCCCTCAGGGTGTTCTTGAGATATTGCATTCATGAGAATGAGACAGACCAGGTTACAGTGACCACCAAGATCTAATCAGTTCATTGTTAAGTGCAAGTGGACATTTGTGCCAAATTTGAGAAGAGGAAGAGAATGAGATGGACACAAGGCCTTGCTTTTGCTGGTTCTTGATACAAATGTCCAGTCAATCTCATGCTAGTTTTTCCTTTCTGTTCCTCAGGATGGATTTCGAGGATTTCTGTCACTACTTCACAGACGTGGTGGTGTGCCGGCTGGTGGAGAGGGCTCTGCTGTGGCCGAGCTCTCACTGGAAGGAAGTGCGTGAGTATGGGGAGTGGGCTCCAGCTCCTGCTTCCCTGGGAACACCCCCGCCCACCGTCCTCCACCAAAGCAACCACACGCTGAGCTTGGGCAAGAACAACAACGCCAAACCTGGAGGGACCAAGCAGCGGGGAAACCGGAAGGAGGCCAGACTTGGGGAGAGTCAGCAGAAGGGAGAGAACGGAGGGAGGTGTGAGCGAGACAAGGCTGTCAAAAAAGCGACAAAAGAAGATGATGGTGCAGAGGTTGGAGAATGGGAGGAACAGATGGACAAGAGGAGCCGATGTGGAGGATGCATCAACCACAGAGACACTTTCCTGCACAATCCACAGGTACAAGAAGTTGAACCTTTAATTATTTTGATAAGTGCATGAAGGTTTTAAACATTTTTCTGTCTGGCTTTCTAGTTCATGTTTGAGGTGAGACGCAAAGAGGAGGAGGTGCTGATCTGTCTGCAGCAGGAGGACAGGAGGATACGAAGGAAAGATGGAGGAGGGGAAAACCTGCCTATCGGCTTTGAGGTGCTGAAGGTGAGCAGTTCGGCGTCCAAACTGTGACACCTTTTCAGTTCCCATACAAAGATAATTTACCTGCTGCCCTCTGCTGGCCCAGGTGGAGGTGAACCGCTGCAGCCGGGTGCAGTGTGTGGTGGAGCAGGCAGCCAGCTCAGTTTACATGGACTCCCGCAGTGTGACGCTGAGAGGGACTCTGACTCCAGGTCGCTACGTCGTGCTGCCCACCACCTTCCTGCCGGGCGCCACGGGACGCTTCCTGCTACGCCTCTTCTCCCATTCCCACATCCGACTCAGGTGTGTCACAGGAAGTTTGTGTGTGGCAAAAAAAATGGTTTCTTATGCTTTTTAAAATCAGCAAAATGGAAATAGAAACTCCTGTATGTGCTTTTCAGAGGATTTTATCCAAAATATTTAAAACAATAAATATAAAATCTGCATAAATTCAATTCATATTAAGTAATTAAGGTGATATGAGTTTGCACAGATGCAGTACATGAATTTAAATATGTATATACTGCAATAATGTGGATTTTAAACTTGTTTACATATAATGATATTTTTAATTCTACCATTCTTATGATATTTTTCATGGCAAAAGAGAAAATAAAAATATAATAAATAATAAAAAAAAAGCACGAGAAAAAGAAAAAAACATATAACGTGGGAAAAAAATACACAAAAACAAAAAATTTACAAAAATCCTCACATGCAGAATTTCAGAATTTTTTAAAAGAATTTTTCTACAAAAATATTGCAGATAATTTCTCTTACTTTTACACAAACAGTATGCTTCTTGTTCACAGGTTTAACTTAGTGTGTGTGTGTGTGTGTGTGTGTGTGTGTGTGTGTGTGTGTGTGTGTGTGTGTGTGTGTGTGTGTAGGGAACTGAGGGAGGATTTGCCATCTCCCTCTGTCTTCCAGTGTTTTCTACCTCAACCCACTGTGGTGACCACAGTCTACCTCCGCAGGGCGTCAGGACTCTGCTCTCCCAAACAGACAGGTGGCTCCTCACAGCACCGCATCTCCTCTGGGTTTACACACAGAAGAGGGCAGAAATAAAGCAAGAAAATCACACCATGACCAACTTGTCGTGTGTTATGATCCACAGCTCCAGATGTTTACGCCACAGTGCGCTGTGAGAACGACACCGTAAGGACGCGAGTTTTCAAGGCGGAGGGAAACCCTGAGTTCAACCTCAGAACCATCTTCTACAGGAGACACCCCAGCACACACATCTCTATCGAGGTTTGACACATTCGTATTCCCTCCGTCTCACACCAAACCAATTCAGGATGAGTGTTGGCATTGTACGCTTGCTGCAAACCACAGATATGTCACATTTGTATTTTGTAGCAGCTATGTTGAAACACAATCGCTGCTGGAAATTTTTGACCACCAACTTCTAATCAGTTCATTGTTGAATCCAAGTTAAAAAGTGTGCCAAATTTGAGGAAATCCCCTCAAGGCATTCTTGAAATATCTGTTCACAATAATAAGATGGACACAAGGTGACAGCGACCTTGATCTTTGACCAGCAAAATCTAATTAGTGAGTGGAGTCCGACTGGCCCTTTGTGCCAAATTTGAGAAAATGTCCTCACGGTCTTCTTGAGAGATTATGTTTACAAGAAATGAGACGGATTCAAGGTCACAGTGACCTTTAACTTTGACCACCACCTTCTAATCAGTTCATCGTTGCATCCAATTTGACGTTTGTGCCATATTTGAAGAAACTCCCTCAGGGCATCATGTTATCATGTTTATGAGAAAGAGAAAAAAAAACAGGACCTTGACCTTTGGCCTATGATTACCAAAACGTGATCAGTACATTGTTCAAGAGGACGTTTGTGTCAAATTTGAAAGGATTCCCTCAATTTGTCAATGTTCACAAGGAAAAAAAAAACAGTCTTGGAGGCACAGGTACTGGAAATGCCCTTATGTCTCACTAAAAAACAAGCAGTTTTGGTGGCAAAATCTCTGCTAGAAATGCAACGATGTGTCCCAAAAGAAAAACAGTTTTGGTGGCACTAATCGCTGCTGGAAATGCAGTGATGCTAAAAAAACCCACCCAATTTATGGAGCACAATTGGTGCTTCAATGTAGCAGATATCTCACTAAAAACAAGCACTTTTGGTGACACTATTGCTGCAGGGAATACAGAAATGTGTCCCTAAAAAACACATCGTGGAATGCTGTCGATGTCTCACTAAAAACATGCAGTTTTGTTGGCACAGTCACTGCAGCAAAGTGTACCTAAAAAAAAACAGATTGGGTGGCACAATCGTGGCTGGAAATGCTGCTGAGTTCCCACTAAAAATATACACGGTTTTGGCTGCAAAATCTCTGCCGGAAATGCAGCCATTTGTCCCAAAAGAAAAACTGTATTTATGGCACAATTGCAGCTGGAAATGCAGTGACGTCTCGCTAAAAAACACCCAATACATGGAGCACAATTGGTGCTGCAAATGTAGCAGATATGCTGCAGGGAATATAGAAATGTGTCCCTCAAAAACGCAAAAAAAGGAAACAATTTGCAGTTGCAGAAACGTACAATGCCAACATTATTTTCTGCTGACTGGGTTGCTCACACACACACATGGATAACACGCACACACTGTTAATCTTGTCTTGCTGCGTGCAGTTATGGAGCAGAGGTCGACTGTGGGACTCCGTGCTCGGTGGGACTCGACTCCAGACGGCAGAGTCCGAGAGGAGTCGGAGCCATGTGATCGACCTGCGAGGCGGCCAGTCGCATTCAGGATACCGAGGGTGCATCTACGTCGAGACGTCTTCCAGCGTCTGCCTCACAGACTTGTGACAGCATCGTCTGGTTGCCCCGGTAACCACATCAAGCCATGACGCCTAATAAGAAAACTTCACAGATACAGACTGTTTAACAACAAAGGTGCTGTAGTTGTAGTTTAATGATGCGTTTTGAATTTACAGGTGTTTTGTGTATTTTATTCTTCACTGTGTTTGTTCTGTGGTGCTCTGCTGGTCAGACGTGACGGTCTTCATGGCTTCAGCAGTCTATCAAAACTCAATTGGAACTGCTGCCAAATCAAGTTCTGTCTTATTACATTTAATTTATTATCAGCAGTGTTGATGTCGTATGTGTTTTATTGCTGTTGTTGCTCTCATATCATTTTTACAGTTATTTATGTTGTTAAAATGCTTCAATATTAATGTACAAAATCACCTTTGCATTTGTGTTTTGAAAACATTTTATTATGATTAAAATGATGATGATTAAAAGAAATCAACACTGAGTGAGTGTTTTCACAATTTATTTCACTGCTTGGAGGCTTTAGATTATTTAAATTATCATTATATTTTACAGGACATTAGACTTCACATTTTAAAAACCTGTTCAAGGAACACTTTCACTCTCAGCCCAGAGAGATTCGTTGCTACAAACAGGTTTGCACTCCTGCCAATATCTTTCCATTCACTTCTGCTGACCTCGGACAGCCTCATATCTTCACATGATTAGACAAGACTTAAATCAGTAGTGAGACAACGTCCACTATTAAAGGAAACACTAGTGAGAGTGAATGTTTGAGCATCGACCGCAATGCAAACACAAAAGTTTCATTTACATCATTAAAATTACACTTTACACCCGAGTTATACTGTAACTTTCTGATACGCCTGGGGAAATCATACCTTTCTACCAGATCAGTCTGCTGTGACCACACCTCTGTTCCAGTGCAAACACAGATTAAAGGCTCTTTTGACTTTTATCTGGTCTCATTTGACAGTATTTGTTTATCCTGAGCCAGAGCCTGACATATTCCAGTGCTGCTTCTTAAAGTGACCGTAACGTACCCAATACCTGCATTTGAAAATAAAGTTTGCTCAATTTTGCTCTGAGATTTATTTTTTATAACAGCTTTATTACAGCTATTCAAAAAAGTAAAAGTAAATTACAGTTTGCCTGCTAGTCAAATGTAGGTGATTTTTACAGGTGCCAAATGTACAAAGGTTTCGTTCGTGCCTGCAGCAGCCCGGGTTTGATTCTGACCTGCGTCCCTTTGCTGCTAGTATGATGGTGCGTTCCAGGCAACCTGTAACCAGTGAAAGTTCACTGGAACGGCAGTCAATCCCGTAACTTCCCACTCATGAACTAGTACCAGATCGATGTCCTCCCAGTTACAGTTTCTGACGTCACACAGTCCTCTAAACCAATGACCTTACTCCTCTAAACAACAACGGCAGGTGATACATGGTGAGAAATAGACATAATAACCCTAGTGTTAACGCATTATTGGCAGCCGCTCTAACAGCTGGTTTCTAGTGCAAGAATAAATCAATACAAAATACGTTTTCAAACACACAGATAACGTAAAATAATAGCCTATAATAGCATCTGTGACCTTATCTTCCTCCGTTTCACTCAAATGAGCAAGGAGCACGTACCTTTGGATAAGCACAAACAAACGGTTCGCCATGTTCGACGTTAAACAGGAAGTAACTGGCAGTTTGCCGTAACTTTCCTGGAACGCTACAAAGTCGTAACTCGTGACTTGAAGTCGTGACTTACGAGTTCAAAAGCCTGCCTGGAACGCAGCGTAACTATGCTGCCTCGTAATGTTAGCTAATTAGCTAGCTAGCATTGCCTGTTGTTCATCAGGCGAAGCTGATGAATACAGCAAATGCGATCGGTAGGGCGAATGAGACTTGCCGGTTGGAAATGTAGATGACTCGCAGCTTCCTGTTCAAAATAGTTACGTATGCGTGAACGTAACCGACGCGGTGACGTAGTGAGTGGGGAAAGATTTCAACCTTTACCCCTCGTTGCTTCATTTTGAGGGCCAAGAGGTAGCGGACAAGGGGGGGTAGTGGGATTGGGCCTTAGTTTCCAGGGTTAAAACATGAGGCTGGCCAGTAATGAGAGTCACCAGTGCAGGGCAGGCGCAGCAGCGAGTCAGTGAGTCGGACTACGCACCTCCCGCCAAGCTTAACGATTTGGTGAACGAATCTTTTGAACGAATCATTTTAATGAAAAGTAATTTTACTTTTTATATTTAAAGTAGCCTCCTTTTTACTTTTACACAAATATCACTTTAAATGCACTATTTATTTATTTATTTATTCATTCATTTTACTTTTTGTTATATCAGAGTATTTTAACAGGCTACTTTAACTTAGCTAAATGATCTGAGTACCAGCGACAAACTATAATTTGGGTGAGCACGCGCACAGGAGGACTTGCTCACCGCGTGAAAGCCGCTCTGGGCGTGCGCGCTCCCGAGAGGAGGAGGCGCGGCAGCAGCAGCAGCAGCAGCAGCTGTCAGAGTCCCGGCAGCAGCAGCAGCAGCAGCAGCAGGAAGGTGAACTTTGACTGAAGGTAAGTGTCGGAGAATAAACCCAAACTACAAACTGTGACTCACAGAGCTTTAAAGTACAACTTCACCTGCACCTGCGCGGGTTTACGTGCAGTTTGAAGGCGTTATTAAGCGGCAGAAGTTGACGCTGTCGGTGTGTTACCGGGGCGTTGCCGCAACATTTAACGTGAACTTCAGAATAAAAAGGCGAGGCCGCGGTTTCACGTTATCTTTCCTGGTCTGACCACATTTATTAGCATGTGACTCAAGTTTGGCCGCAGCTGTTTTCATGTGAGCTCCTGAAACTGCTCTGAGGCGACTTGACCTCAATTCAAAACACAATTTAACTTTTTAAATCAATCAAACTGCACTAAACTAGCTTCACATATGTTGTGTTGTTCAAACCCTAAATGTTGCTTATTTCCTGCTGTGTGTTTTAACGGTAGGTTAGTGAATGCACAGGTTGTATCTTGCTGCTGTTTTTATTCTGGTTGAACTGGCTCTGTTGGGAATGTGGTCCAACCTCTCTGCTGTTTTTCTGCACAGCAGCACTGTAGGTGTGTAAACTAAGTGAATCCACACTGTGTCATGTCACAACATCACATGCATTTTATTTAGTCTGTGCTGGAGACTGATAATTGGGAACTGCATGAGAACTAACTGATATTTCTTCTTGAAAAACTTGCAGTATTTTCGCCTTATGTTGCACACAGACAAAATTAAAATATAGGACACTTCCATGAGCCATATCCCCAAATGCTGACACTGATTTTCTACGTCTGTGCAACAGCTGTGTAACATCTGAAGTGACTCCAAAGGGAGCTGCTGACAATTTTAAAAAGCAAATAACCCGCTTACTGCCTTGGGCTCAAGACCTGGAGCTTTATCTTACAAAAGGCGCCAAACAGTGCACGACTGTCATTACTAGTTTCACGCTGATCCACATTGTGTAAGTGGGCGTGTAGGTCTTGAAGCGAGGTGTCGTCAGGTGCATTGTTGTTGTTGTGAAGCGGCGGAAAGCAATTGCGCCATTGACAAACACAAACCTGGCCTAAAGTCCACAGTGGAGAATTCCCCTGCTATTCAACAGGTGCATTTTTCAAATAGTACGATGCACAACATGCCTTCATTCTGCTTGTTACACACACAGGACTTGTGTAAGGGCTGCAGGTGGGTGTAATCATACATCAGCAGCGAGGGAAATATTAATTACACTCAGAGTCGCTGTCCAACTCTTTATTTAGGGCACTCAATACCAAGTGGAAGATTTAAGGGGTAGAAATGGGACAGGCCCTAATACTGTTTTCCATACACGCTTGCTGGTCTTGCTTGACTTGGTTTGACTCGGCGCGTCTGCCCAGCGTGGCAGGGATTTGCACTGACGGCTTCTCGTGAGTCGATGACGTCCAAAAGCAGTGGGCTGATCCACGGCTAAAGTCCCCCTCCCAGCAGGTAAAGAAGTTTACCTGTTGGAGGTGAGCTGTGTGCAGAGGTGCAGTAAGAGCCTGTCGTCTGCAGCTCTTCGTCAACATCTCACTGTGGCTGTTTCTGCTTACACTCTTCCTCCCTGTGGCACTAGTGGACTTGTTTTGTAGAAGAAAAGCAGCAGAAAAGTTCCGCTAATTCGGTGATAAACACATTTAATTCCCAAATTCTTCACAGTAAAAATCCCTATGTAAAAGTTTTAATTGTGAAGCAGCAACACGAGGAAATGCTGAGTTTTAACCCGCAGTCACTTGACTGTGTCATATGACTCTGATGCAGCCAAAAACGAAACCGTAAAATAAGGCAGATTTCCAAAGTACGAACAGGGACTCACAAAAGAAACTCCAAACCACAGAAATTCAGGAAGTCCTGAGAGCTGAGCTTTTAAAGATGTCTTTCTCGGTGGCTTCCTGCACAGACAGACATCAGTTAAGTCTGACAACACACGCCCGTTTCAGGGGGAGAAGGGAGGTCAGCGTGAAGCCACCACCACCGGCTTGGAGGTGGTCAGGTGCGCTTTTGGCCAAGTAGAGACAGTCCATCTCGGGTGCGGCTTACAGCGGCACGTTACGGCATGTTCTATTTTCATTACCTTGCAGTGAAACGTTTGGCGTTCGGGAGAGGTTGCCTATGAAGAGCAAGGTGGATAAAGAATGAGAGGAGCAAAATCTTACCTTTTAGATTTTAAAGCATTTGTTTTCTTCCTGCTTTCTGGCTGATTCAGATCACATCTTAAGTCTTGACGTCTGACTCAGTTCTTGATCTTCCCCCGTAGGTGAGAGTCCTCACGACTGATAATGTCTAGCAGTGGCCTTATACGACGCATCCGCAGCCCTCCGCAACCCCCAACACCGATACTAGGTGAGATCAGCTGAAACATCTCAGTCAGTGTTGTCAGTGTTTGTGCTTTGTCTAAATGTGTCTTTTCGTCCTGCAGCATGTTCAAAGTTGGCTCTCTGTGTCATGCCCATCGCTCAGATTGCAGTTGGTGAGTGATTCACATTTACAGATATTTTATTCCTATTGTTTGTTTCACTGAAATGTTTTAAATGTGGAAAGTCAGAATTTTCCTGCAGTGAAATGCGACTTAATCTCCTGCTGTCACCCCATGTCCAACAGGTGCGGTACATCTGGATGACTGTCCACGACAGCGCTACATCCCCATCTATTTGATAGTGGCGGGAGTCTTTGGCCTGGTGCTGGCGGTGCTCTCCTGCCTGCCCTGCGCCAAGAAGGCCGACGACGGCACCTCAAACCCGCTCACTTCAATTTGCGCCACCTGGAACTCCTTGATAGGCATCTTTGTCTTCTGCTGGTTTATTGCAGGTGAGTTTCAACAGCGGTGGGCTGACGAGTGACAAGCACAGAAGGGAGGCGCGACTAAAGATAGAGCGAGTGACCTCCAGCCTATTTTACATTGTACCATGGCCAAGGGAAATACTTTTGCGGTTGGCACGTGCCTGTTAAAATTGTGTATTGGGATTCTCAAACGACTGAATATTAACAATTTGACAACAGCATAACTACAGCCTCCAAAATGACCAGAAATCTGAAGCCCAGTTCAGACCAAAGATCGCGAGACAAGTTGAAACAAGCGACTACTTGTGACGAACCGTTCTGCAACGTTCTAAAAACCTGCCGGTTCACACCAGTGCAACTAGATGAGATGGAGGATCATCTCTGTGCAACAACTTTCTGTTTCTGTTGTGATTTGCAGCTTTTCAGGCTTATTTTGTGACCGAATATAATTAATAGCTTCCGTAGTGTAGTGAGATACTGGCTGCAGCTGCATTTGGAGTTACCTCTCTAGTTGTCGCCACTCTCTCTCTATATCTTGCATTTGCACTGCGGCTGAAAGGGCTGAGCTGTCCTCCCTCTCTGTCTCCTTACCTTTGTTTTACTGTCTGTCTGTTTGCGGTCCACCTCCTCCTCCTCCTCCTCCTCCTCATTATTATCCACCTGGAAATTACTAGCCTGTCTGACCTGTTGAAAGTGAGCTATCCGAGTTATGAAATTATGCTGTGCGACCCGTTCCTATGTCTCGTCACAGATGTGTCTCGCTGCCACGTTTTCTTCGCTAATTCATGGTCAAACAAGTCTGTTAAAGCTCCTGAAATAGTACCGTCAACGATGGACGAAAGTTTCAGACTGGACAAAAAAAACTGACTCAGTGTGTAAAGGCCTTTACCGATAATCACTGAGTGTATGTAACAGAGAGTAATTGTAGCAACAAAACTAAGAATTCAGGCCATGTAAGTCACTGGTGAAGGTGAGGCTTAGCCGCTGATAAATGTCGGGCCGTAAGTGAGTGTCCATCGCCCTAGTTTTTGTGGTGTGTCCCGCACGGTTGCCACTAGTTAGCTGTTGTTTATTTTGGCTGTGTCAGCATTTTGAATTGGCATTGGAGATGGCGAAGCCTGTTGGTGAGTGGAATCACTCTGATCGGCAGTTAAGCTCAGTGCACGAGAAGCGAAACAGAAGTGAGGAAAGTAAACAAACATCTAAAGTTATGTGGGCGTGAGATCAAAACAAAATTGATATAATAGGTATGATAATTTTTAAGCCATTGAGCTCTTTAGCAGAAACAGTTCGTAATTGTTTGGGTTATTGTTTTGCTAGCGCACAGTGCATATGATTTGGTCTTTAAACATGGGGTTGTGTTGTTGATGTGCTAACTGGCCAACTAGTGTCTTAAATCCATTTTGTAGGTCCTCTGGTTCCCCTATTTAAATAACTAATACAGACTAACACCGCCTGCTGCTATAGAGAGTTATCCCCTCTCACGCAGGTGCGCAACATACCTGTTAGTTGGCTGTTGGTGGGAGCCTTTGGGTGCAACTTTTTGGCCGAGACACAGGCGACGTGAGGCGACCCAACGGTTGGCCTTTGTCGCCACTAGTTCTTTGATGCTGGTTTGACATGTCTGGCGCTAAGTAAGACTGCACCACAGGGTGTCCTGAGAATAATAGATTCAATTGAGGAAATTTTCCTTGCTGTCTCTGTGTTGTCTGTTATTTTGTTACAGCAGGCATTATCTCTTACATAACCTGCCTTTGTAGTCTTTACAGGGCAATACAAATACAGCAAGGGTTACATTTTTACAGTTTAAAAAATATAAAGGAAAGAGATACAAGGGATGCAAAATTTAAAAGGAAAAGCAGCAATTCGCAGCAATCATTAAGATGCACTAGTTGGAGAATGCACACTGTAGTAACATGTATTGTCCACTAGATGTCCACCTATGATCCTCCCTTTCTCTAAAGTGACACAGCTGCACACAAACCCTTCAGGTGTACAAGCAAAATGAACAAAAAACATTTCTAGTTGCACTAAGGCCAGAAAATACAGGTTCAACCTGTTATCACTCAGTCCTCTTAACATCACAGCTGAAGTAACCAAAAGGCAGAATTTGTTTTGGACTTCTGCCTCACATTAAATAAATGATACTGTTGGGGCATCCTGGTGGCGTCATCATTCTTAAAATGCCCCAGAGAAATACTGAAATGTAAGAAACATGTATGTAGATAAACAACAAAGTGTTGAGAAAGATAAATGCCTCCCATATACTGAAATACCTTTAAAAGACTAAAGTGACACTCATCTAAAGACAATATGAGTTTTTAGTCAGACTATAAGTATTACAAAGACTCCAGGACTCTATTTGCAAGACCACAACTATTTCCTTTTGAGATTATTTCCCATCCTGCTCCTGGTGAAAAAATATTATGCCAAACTCCCTTTTAAAAAATGTGACATAATAACAATCCCTCATGTGTCTGCAAAAACACATAACTCTGGAAACACTAGATAAAAGCCGTCACATGTCGACAGGGTTCTTATCAATTCGGCATCGATATAATCCATAAAGACAAACTGTCCTTGTGTTCAAACTTTACATTTAAGTTACATTTTTGTGGCCTCAACTTGTGACCAGCCTCCATTCGTCAGCTGTCTTGTTTCAGTTGGAGGAGACTGTGTAAATTAGAGGCGAGCCTTTTTCAAAAATTACGATTTCTCACTAATATAATAATAATCAGTTACACAATGAATTAAACATCGACTCTTGTTGACTCCACAACTCCACCAGGCAGAAATTTGGACGGTACGGAGCGGTTCCATTGGTACTATTCACAACTTTTCACAATGGAAATAGATAGCTGTTTTTTTTTTACGTTAGACCACAATGCAGAGTGTTGTATGAAGTTAAACTAGATTAAATATATATGGGTAATTAATGCCTGTGAATTAATTCTCTTTTATTTCTTTTTCGTCTAGGTAATGTGTGGATATACTCCATTTACCAGCCCAACTACAACAAGAACACAACAAATGTGGATCCCTACTGCGACAGGGGTCTCTACCTGTTTGCCTTCTGGACCACCACCTTAATCTACATCCTCCTGGGTCTGTTCCTGGTAGGCGGCTGCTGCGTAATGGTCTGCTTCTACCTGTGTGGCCGAGCCGACGCCGACGACGTCTAGAGACAAACAATGAGGAGAGAGGATGCACACAATGAGCTTGCTGCTGAGGCTGTTAATGTTGATGGTTCATACTTTGCAACACAGGACTAATATATCTGAAGCCTGTCATGTCTCACAGTGGCTCTTGCCTTCATGTTGACAGCCCAAGCTGGAAACATACTTAACTCAAAGATGCTGTTAATTTTAACGCTGGTCTGAAAGGATAACTTTGGTGTTTTTCAACCTGAGCCTGTGACTAATGGGAACAAGTGTTTTAAAATTTGGTCCAGTATTTAGCAAGTAACACAACAGGGTGTAAAGTGAACACTAATAATGATAATAATAATAATAATAATAATAATAATAATGCATCATCAATTTCCGTCCTGGTTTTTGTCTGACAGGCTCAGATTGTTACTAATATGTCTGACACTACGGAAAGGATCCCTACAGAGATAAGCGTTTTTATTTTAAGAGTAAAATTGTTTTTATTCAACCAAAAACAGCCACAAAATCGGTAATGCCAAACCCACCAGACTCCACTTAAATAAACAGTAATTTTAGTGTGTATAGAGCCTGCATAATTTCACATCTAACCAGATGAATTATTAATTATTATGAATTATTTCAACCAAACCAGAGTTGGCGATTGTTGGAATGAAAAGATTAACCAAGATGGTTTTTGTGAGTTTTATTTTGTTTTTGTCGACTTTGAATGAAGTGTGTTTAACAGTGATTCAGTTACTGTTTATTTAATTGGAGTCTTGTGGGTTTGGCGATGGCGAAGGTCTATCTCTGTAGGGATCCTTTCAATAATGTTGTCAGACACTTAAAATCTGAGCCTGTCAGTGGCAAAAACAAAAACACACATTGCAGCCTGTGTCACAGCTGTCTCGCTCAAAATCGACCAATTTCAAAAACGTTTTTTCCCATTAGCCACCTCGACGCAAAAACATGACAAACAAACGTGAAAATAGGGTCCAAATTTTAAAAATACCAAAGTAACCCTTTAAATAACATCTGCAGCAGGGATGTAACACATGTCAGTATAAAGGTTAATTTTGCTACTCCTAAGTTTACTGCACGGCACACCAGCCCGGTTTGATGGGAGCTAGCTAGTGGCTACGCTCATTCGGAGATTAGCGCTAGCAATGCCGTCCCGAGTCAAGAGCGTTGCTGTGGAAACAATGTGCACACTCTCCGCTCTCCCCTCAGGTCAATTTTGAGACACAAACCCGCTTTAGCATTGCTAACTTTGCTATCACTGTTAGCAGTGTTAGCACGGCTAGTGTCACTAACGTAGTGAACAATGCTAAAGAGGTCTTGCGACTCAAAATGAAACTGCTTACTCACTAGGGCTACCGAGGGGGAGACAAGAGGCTGGCCACCATTTTTTTGCACCAGTAGGACATTGTTACCAGCAGTAATCGGTAATAATAGCTAGCTCCCACCTAGCCTCGGTGGTGTGCAGTGTAGAGCAGCCAAGGCTAATGTTAGCAAACCAGGAGACACTGGAGGGAGGTTTCCATGTTATCGCGGCTAGCCAGCCTTCTGTAAGCAAAGCCAACAGAAAATAAATGTTAGTCAAAACATTTACATCACAAAACATTTAAATTTCACCTCCACTAAATGGATAGCACTTTGAAACAGAGCGCTGATGCTAATTGAGTCAATGGGGCGCTGCACTAAAAGGAAAGGCCTCTTGTGTTTCACCTCATGTTGCTATATTTAGCCTTTTGGGCTATTGAAAGCTAAATTAACTGAAACTGTCAGATGTCTGTAAGAGTTTACCTAATGCTGAGCCTTCTCTACCTCCTGCAGAAGCCGCACTGCTCTCTGTGCAAATCCTCTCTCACTTCCTGTGCAAAAGTTATATGCGATGTATTGTTTACATGATGAACCAGGAGGATTTTGACTTCAACTTTATACATAGTATGAGATAATATGTTTGTTCTTTGTTTGTTGTTTTTTTACTGCAATGCTCATGTTTTTGTTAATTAGTGTCAGGAGGGCACGCCAGAAAACATGTTCACGTTTAATCAATCATACTGCAAATCTTTCCCATCATGCACTTTACCAGACAATGATTTCTGATACACTATAAGCCTTTATGAAATACTATAAGATCCATGTTGTTTCCAGCAGGGACAACATTTTTAAGGCTCCCTCTTTGGTCTAACATTTAATCACAACACTAAACAGATGACTTCCACTGCTGTAACTTATACTACTGTAACTACTGAGATCACACACAGTACGTCACCCACAATACAATTAAAACTATGTTGTATTTTGTCACAATTAAAAGAGAAAGAAACATGCAACTGTGTCATATGATAACTCTGTGAAAACAGGAAGTGGTTACCAACTGGGGGGTTGCGGGTCTGTTCTGAACCGACCACAAGTGAATCGCTGTGAATTTCTGACACAGAGTTTTTAGTTTGAAGTGCCGGTTCTTGCTGTAGAGTGAGTGACTAAGGGACAGCTGCTTGACTGCGACCGCAAACTAGCTGGACGGCATGACGCTATATATTAAACTGCGTGGACCTTGAACTAATGAGGAGAAAGGAGAAATCTGGACCCCGTGGCTGGACCAGTTGGGAACCACTACTATACGCGACTATGTGGACAACTTTCCTGGAGACATAGCGGAAGAGCGTTATGTATTTACTTCTTTTTCTTTCTTTCTTCAACCCTATTTTTCCATGTTTTTGTGTCTAAGTGACTCATGGGAACAACAACTTTTGAAACTGCTCTAGTATTCTTCAAGAGTGCTGCTGCTACAAGCTGCGAAACAGGCTGCAATGTAACCACTCGGGGCAATTATGCACTTCACATCCTCTAAAAGTGCTTGTTTTTGCCACTGACAGGCTCAAATTGTTATTATAAGTGTCTGACAACATTATGGAAAGGATCCCTACAGAGATAGAGCTTTTTGTTTAAGTGCAAGATTCTTTTTGTTTAACCAGAAACAGTATTAAAACTCCCATCGTCAAACCCACCAGACTCCATTTAAATAAAGTGTAATTTTGGAGTCGTAAAACACACCTTATTCCAAGTCAATGGAAATTAAATCAAACTTATAAGAGCTGTTTACGTTCATCTCTCTGCTGTTCCAACAATCATCAACTCTGGTTTGGTTGAAATAAACTCTTAATTCACCCAGTTAGATGTGAAAACACGCTGCCTCTATACACGCTAAAATTATTGTTGATTTAAATGGAGTCTGGTGGGTGTCTGACAACATTATGGAAAGGATCCCTACAGAGATAGACCTTTTTGTTAAAGAGTAAGATCCTTTTTGTTTAACTAGAAACAGCCCCGAAATGGCCATCTCCAAAGCCACCAGACACCAGTAATTTTATCATCGTAAAACACACTTCATGCAAGCCTTAGGCTAAGCTTTGGCGAGGGAACAACTGGCATTGTCGCCTCACAGCAAGAGGGTTCCTGGTTTGAACCCAGGGTGTGGGAGCTCCTGTATGTCGGGTTTGCGCCTTCTCCCTGTGTCAGCGTGGGTTTTCCCGGGGTACTCCAGCTTCCTCCCACAGTCCAAAGACATGCAGGTTAACTGGTGACTCTGGTGAATTGTCCGCAGTGTAACGAAGTACAAATACTTTGTTACTGTACTTAAGTAGATTTTCTTGACCTATTAAGAGCTTTCGTGCCATGTCCACAGCCAATGAGAGCCCGTGTTGAAAGGAAGGGCCTTCCTCCATTTCTTCTTCTCAAGAATGAAACAGTTGCAACTGAGTCTTCAGCTGACTGACGCACTGAATAGCCAAAGAGTTATTGTGTATCACTGTCAGTAAAAATTCATTTTTACTTTTGTATTTAAGTACATTTCAGAGCCTGTACTTTCTTACTTTCACTTGAGTAAAGGAGTTCAATCAGCACTTCTACTTTTACCAAAGTCGTAGGTGTGAATGTGAGTGTGAATGGTTGTCTGTCTCTATGTGTCAGCCCTGTGATAGTCTGGCGACCTGTCCAGGGTGAACCCCGCCTGTCACCCAGTATCAGCTGGGATAGGCTCCAGCCAGGTTTCCACTGAATCACCAACTTCGGTTTGGTTGATATTACAGCTTAATTCAGCCAGTTAGATGTCCGACACTTAAAGTAATAACCTGAGTCTGTCAGTGGCAAAAACAAACACTAGACGTACAATGACGCTGCAGCTGTGCCCAGAGTGGTTACACTGCAGCCCAATTTCAAAAGATATGTTGTCGCCATGAATCACTAAGACACAAAAACATGCGCCCAGATAGAAAAATACCAAAGTTACCCTTTTATATACATGCAAGGATGAAGGGGAAATCTAAAGAAAATGGGAAGCTAATTTTTGTTGAGATACTTCACCCAAAAAGTCTTTAAGTTGTAGGACAAGACCAGATACGAAGTGATTAATCAGTAAAAACATGATACAGAGTCTGTGACAACAACAAAAGGTCAATGCTGAATTACTCCAGTTTACAGTTTGACTTGCTTCCTCTTTGCCAAACAGAAAGGAAACCTCACCTCACCTCACACAGCACAAGACCTCTGAATCACACCACAAGTGAACTGTCTCTGACCTTCGGATGTCACGGCAGTCCGTCAATCCAGAGGAGACACATTGAGGAGATACTCTTACTCACACGGAGGTATTTGACCTGCCTGATTAGGTTATGGTTTTTTACATGCACAGATTGTTCTGCCATTTTCTTTTAACTCAAATCATATTAGTTTTAGCACTTCTTTCATCTATTTTCAACTTCAGAACAGCCAGTTTCCTGTCTCTTTTATAGTTCGTTTAGTCATTTTAGATCTGTGCTAACTTTCTGCAGTTAAAAGAACAACACGAAACCTTCCCCTTTATTTTAGGAAAGTGCACTGCAGCACGTTTGTGGAGCTATTTCACCACTTTATATGTAATTAGGAGCAGTTAATGAGAAATATGGCACTGCAGACAAAATTCGACATCTGATGCGTCTGTCTTTCTTTCTTTTGGCCCTCTGTAGTTTCGGTTTATCATGTCAGACAGCGAAGGACTTCAGCGCATCCGCAGCCTTCTTCAACCTCCAGCAGCAATATTAGGTGAGAGATAGTGACGTGGAAAAGTCATGCACACTTGTGTTCATATGGAATTAATCTCATCACATGTATAAAATGTTGTCTGTCTCTCCTCAGTATGTGTCCAGGTGGTCATGGGGGTCATGCCCATCGCTCAGATAGTCGTAGGTAAGTGATTCACCTTTGAACTTGTTGTTTCACTGTGGATCGCAAATGTAGCCAAAAATATGGAGGCATGAAAATGACTCAAGTATCAATAACTTAATAAATAAATGAGTACAGGATACATAAATACATGCATGAATAAGAACAGAAATAAGTAAAAAACAATACAACAAATAAACAAATGTATAGCTAAATAAATACAGGAAAAAATACAGAAATAAATAAAAGAATGAATAAATGCATAGATAAATAAAACAAAATAATAAGTGATGAAAAGTGTTGCTAAACTAAATAGATAAATGCATAAAATAAGAAAATGATTGAATATGGAATAAATAAATTCTGAAATGTATAAAAAAAAAATGAATACAAGAATAAATAAATAATTGCTACAATTTTTAAAAAAAAGCTGAATAAAAGAATAAATTACCAAATAAATATATTTTTAAAATATGGAAATAAAGATAAAAGTTTAAATTAATAAACAACTGAACACAGAATAAATAGATAAATGTATTAATAAATACAGGACAAACATTTCAGAAATGGAAATACATGAATGTATGAAATTTACAGAAATAAATATGAAAACAGAAATATTTTAAATGGTAAATAAATGATGAAACATATACCTGGAAAAATAAATAAATGTGGAAATATATAAATGTATAAATAGATAAATAAACACGGAAATGTATAAATTAGAAAATAAAATACAGGGTTAAATAATTTAAAAAGAATAAATAAATGCTGAAATAAATACCCAAATAAATAAATAAATGCATAACTAAATAAATAAAATGACTAAATAAAGTGGAAATAAATATAGAAAAAAAAATAGATAATTGCATAAATAAATAAACAACTGAATATGGAATAAATACATTAATGTATGAATAGATAGAATAGAAAGCAATGTATAAAATATACAGAAATAATTAAGATAATAAATAAATGCTGGCGTAAAGACCTAAATAAATACATTACTGGCCAAATAAATGTTGAAACAAATGTGGAAATTAATAGATAAATGTGTAAATACATAACCATTTAAATACAGAATAAATAAACCAATGAATGTGTAAATAAAACAGAATTTAAAAAAAGAATAAATACATGCTGAAATTAATACCAAAATAAATAAATACATAGAAGGATAAATGACTAAATAAATGTTGAAATAAATATGTAAGTAAATGGATAAATGTATGCATAAATGTTAATCACTAAAAAGGACAAACAAATATCCTAACCTAACTTATTTCTTTTTCCATGCATTTTTTATTTGCATATTTATTTATAAATTTTTGGGAGGGGGGTTATTTTTATTTTTTGACTTTTGTCATTTTTCACCCTCCATAACTAAAATGAAGTTCAATGATCAATAATAGACGAGGCAGGTGAAGTGACGCACCTCGTGTCCTACAGGAGCAATATATCAGCATGACTGTCCGCGGCAGCCCTACATCCCCATCTACCTGTTGGTGATGGGCGTCGTCTCCCTGCTTCTGACCGTGCTCTCCATCCTGCCCTGCTGTGCCAACTTTGGGAATCAAAGCACGACCTGGAGCTGCTTCGTCTCTCTCTTCTTCTTCTGCTGGTTCATCGCTGGTAGGCTAAAAGGCTGAAAGACTGGAGTGGTTGTCCAACAAATGTAGAATCAAGACTTTGACCCAGGGCACTGCTGTTCATAATTCTTCTTCTTTTTCTGTAGGTAATGTGTGGATTTATTCCATCTATGAGCCCAGCTATAACAGGACGGTTTCCAGCCTGGACACCTACTGCAACAAGACGCTCTACCTGTTTGCCTTCTGGACCACCAACCTCTTCTACATCCTGTTGGGCTTCAGCATTTTCTGCTGCTGTTGCTCATGTCTCCTGTGTGGCAACGAATAAACACACACATGGAGTGGTCGGTCGATGGAATGACAGTAAACATAAGAATATTTAATCGTGTTTTGATGATGTTTGATTTTGCCTTTAAAGTGTGCCATTAGATTTTGTTTAAAGAACAGCATAAAGGAGAGTCTTACATCACCTTAATGCACCATATAGTTTATTGTTCTGTAAAATATTATAATTTACATACAGAATACAAAAGTTTTTGCGAATGTTTTGTCATAATTAGCACAAGATTTCTTATGGGCAAAAATATGTTTAATGAGGTCACAGTGACCTTGACCTTTGACCCCAAAATCAATTGGTTCATTCTTGAGTCCAAGTAGACATTTGTGCCAAATTTAAGAAAATTCTTCCACAGCCTTTTTGAGATATGGCTTTCACAAGAATGAGATGGGTAAACGGTCACAGTGACCTTTGACCCCCCAAATCTTATCCCTAAGTCCAAGTGGATGTTTGTGCCAAAGTTGAAGAAATTTCCTTAAGGTGTTAGCCACGTCGGTACCAAACTTGAAAGAGTTCTTGAAATATACCGTTCACAAGAAGAAGACAGAAGGTCACAGTGACCTTGACCTTTAACCTACAATGACCAAAATCTTATGAGTTCATTCTTGAGTCCAACTGGATGTTTGTGTCAAAGTTGGGAAAAAAATTCCTGAAGTGTTCTTGACATATCACTTTCATGAGAATAAGACAAAAGGAGGTCACAGTGACCTTGACCTATGAACTACAACCACCAAAATCTAATCAGTTCATTCTTGAGCCCAAGCAGACATTTGTGCCAAAGTTGATGGAATTGCCTTAAGGTGTTAGCCACGTCGGCACCAAACTTGAAAAAGAACCCAGAGAGTTCTTGAAATATCACAATCACAAGAATGAGACAGAAGGTCACAGTGACCTTGACCTATGAACTACAACCACCAAAATATAATCAGTTCATCCTTGAGTCCAAGTGGATGTTTGTGCCAAAGTTGAAGAAATACCCTTACCATGTTCTTGAGATATCCTGCTAACGAGAATGCTGAGAACAAGGTCACAGTGGCCTTTGACCACCGAAATCTAATCAGTTCATTCTTGAGCCCAAGCAGACATTTGTGTCAAAGTTGAAGGAATGCCCTTAAGGGTTTCTTGAGATATCACATTAACAAGAATGCAAAGGACAAGGTTATAGTGACCTTGACCTTTGACCACCAAAATCGAATCAGTTCATCGTTGAGTCCAAGTAGACGTTTGTGAAAAACATTACCCTGAAGTGTTCTTGAGATATCACGATCACAAGAATGAGACAGAAGGTCACAGTAACCATGGCCTTGACCATGACCACCACAGTCTAATCAGCTCATCCTTAAATCCAAGTTGATGTTTGTGCCAAAGTTGGAGAGATTCTCTTAAGGTGTTTCATGAGAATGTGAAGGACAGACGACCTGAAACATAATGCCTTCTGTGACATTAATATATTAATCTATGCTTTGATGTTTGTGCCTAATAAAAATTTTACCTTAAAGTGTTTCACGTCATATTTCACTGTGAACAGTAGAAGTGAGATATTAGATCACGTTAAGCACCAGATGGTTTATTGATGTGCACCTTTAATCACAGACATATCATAACTTACATACAAAATACAAAATATAACACTTTATAATGTTGTATGTGTTTTTAAAAATCATTTTTCACGGCAGCATGTATAAAAATCAGGTTTGGATATTACTCATAATATTTTCACTCTTTATGTAAAGCTACATGTGATCAGAGAGAGAGTCAGAGGGCTGTCCATCTGATTGGTGGGCTGGGCTGTGATGTCAGCACGGTTTGCCCGCCAGGTTGGCCAGTGCTTTGGCGTGGATGGGCTTGTAGAGGAGGGTGAAGCTGGAGGGGCTGAGATGGCCGTTGCCCAGTGCGTCGACTTTTCCCATCAACACGTAGTTGCGTCCTGGACGAGAGAAAGACCGAATATGTCAAATATTGCTTTGTTCTACGAGTTTATGTGACGGGCGCAAATAGTTACACATAGCTGCACTGTACCTTTAATTAGCCCAGGGCATTTCTTGCATGTGGAGGTCAGTGTGGCCGACATGATGGGCCCTGATCTGGTGATGTTCAGGCGTCCTGGCTTGTAGGCCTTGATCAGGAACACCTCGACTGACACTGAGCCCCTCTCACCAGGGGTCAAGACGTGACCTTACCTGTTATCACTGGAAGACAGAGGAATATAACAAGTTATTTCTGAATATTTCAGTTGTTGGGACAGAGAGATTTCGTGAGGAGAAGAGGGGCAGCTGACTGGCTCACCGAAGTCATGAGGGCAGAAGCTGGACTGGAGGGTTCCTGTCCTCTTACAGGGTTGTGTGCACGCTGGGTTCAGTGGTAAAGCTGAGGGAGACACACAGCGACAAACACATGATGAGCACCTTCACTGCTCCTGATACAGGTGTGCACTAGCTGGTCTGGCTTTCAGGCAATTTTGTGGCTTACTGAGGTCTTTAATGTATTTCTTTGGTAGCTATTTGTCTCTTTGTGGTTTTTACTTAACTACTAGTTATATTTAACGTCACTGTGTTCTCGACTTTGAACCTTGTTGGGCTAACGTTAGCTTTCTGGCTCATAGTTGGGTCAAAGGGTTCAATGTGCTAAGTCATATTTAAGGGTCGTCCTATTTACTGGAGTAGAGAATGATGTTTCCATTACATGAGAACCTTAAAGGAAGAACACTTTTTTTTTTTTTTAGATTATTTTTAGGGCTATTTTGTCGTTAATGACAGGACAGTTGTAAGCATGAAAGGCTGACAGAGTAAGGACATGCAGCAGAGTGCCGCGGGCACTGTGTGTGTGTCCTAAATACGAATACTGGGCGCCCTGAAACTTTTATTTTCAAAATGCATGAAAGTATAAATTAATATTCTCAGTTTTTTTTCTTTGTCATGTAAAAATGGTACAAGCAGGATGTTGCCTTTCAAGATGTCTGTGATCAGGAATTAATGTGCCCTGTGGCAGCAGCTTCTGAATCTGGCCATGGGCATTGTTTCATGTCTCTTTGTAGTTCTCTTGCTTCTCTTTATGGTCTTTTTGTTGTCAGTTTGAGTCTCCTTGTAGTCATTTTGTCTTACTGAGGTAATTTAATGTATTTTTTGGTAGTTTAATGTCACTTTGTAGTCATTTTGAGTCTTACTGGGGTAATTTTGTGTATTTGTTTGGGTCATTTTGTGTCTCCTTGTGGTCATTTTGTGTCCTATTGAGGTAACTTATGTATTGTTTGGTAGTTTTATGTCTCTTTGAAGTCATTTTGTGTCTTATTAAGGTAATTAAATGTATTTTTTTGTTGTTTTATGTCTCTTTGAAGTCATTTTGTGTCTCCTCATGGTTGTTTTGTGTCTTTTTGAGCTAATTTTCTGTCCTATTGAGGTCATTTAATGTATTGTTTGGTAGGTTTATGTCTCATTTTGTGTCTTATTGAGGTAATTCAATGTATTTTCTGGTTTCTTTGTGGTCATTTTGTGTATTATTGCGGTAATTTTATGTATCTTTTGGGTCATTTTATGTCTGTTCGCAGTAATTTTGTGTCTCCTTGTGGTCGTTTTGTGTGTCTTTGCAGTTCCTTTACGTATCTTTGTGGTGTTATTGTCTTTTTGTTGTCACTTTGAGTTGGTTGTTTTGTGTCTCACTGAGGTAATTTAATCCATGTTCTGGCCTCCCTGTCGTCCATTGATTTCTGTTAATGGACACCCTGTCAGGGATTATACAGAGAATCTCAGCTGCACTTGTGCATCTCTGGCCTGTCAGACTTTCATTTAAGCAAGAAAACTTTTTGTTTCATTTCTTTAAGGGTCATTCTAACAAACAACATTATCAATAACAAACTGTGTAATGCTGTTATACTGTGAAATTGATTTTTCTGAGATGGTTATCATACTGTGAAACTCTCACACAGCAGCATTGTGCACATACAGATATATGAAAGCAAAGTGCAGATTGTTAATTATTGTCACTCACGTTTCTTGGTCACGAGAGGCTTCTTCGTCACCGTCTTGCTAACTGCAGGTTTCGGCGTCACTTTGGGTTTAATCTTGGGTTTGGGCGTGGGTTTGGCTCTGCTCTTTGGAGTTGGCTTCACTGGTTTGACGGCAGGTTTTAAGGTGGGCTTGGTCTTCAGTGCGGGCTTACGTGTGGGTTTAGTCTTGATGCTCGGTTTGAGCGTCGGTTTGATGATCTTAGGTTTGGGTGTAGGTTTAAGTCTAGGTTTAGGTGTGGGTTTTCTCACAGGTGCTTTAGGTGTGGGTTTAGCTGGTTTGGGTTTAGATGTGGGCTTGGCGGCAGGTTTGGGAGGTGGTTTGGTGGGTTTGATCGGTTTCTTCACCAGTGGTCTCTTGGCTGGTTTTGGGGTGGGTTTAGGTTTGGGGGCAGGCTTAGGTTTGGGAGGTGTTTTGGTGGGTTTGATCGGCTTCACGGCTGGATTTTGTGGGGCCGTGGTCGTCTGAGGT
Source organism: Epinephelus cyanopodus (assembly GCA_026686955.1). Taxonomy (NCBI): domain Eukaryota; kingdom Metazoa; phylum Chordata; class Actinopteri; order Perciformes; family Serranidae; genus Epinephelus; species Epinephelus cyanopodus. The sequence continues at coordinate 9,260,850 of CM048934.1, forward strand.
CCGTAGATGAAGTCTCCCCCGGCGGTGGGCCTCCGAGACCCGCGGGGCACACTTGCGTAGTGGGCCATGAAGCCATCTGAGGTAATGCTGAGGTCGGAGACGAACTGGACGAGGAGCTCGTTCCCATTTGTCACTATTGTTCTAAGTAGAGAAAGATGTAGGGAGGGACAGACGGAGGATCAGTAAAGGGGTACGGAATATGTGAGAAAGCAGAAACATTTCAGATCAGTGGTCTCACCCTGGCGGCCTGTCTCCGCAGAACTTCCCGATACGCCGCGAGTTGTCTCTCTCTCCCCCGTTAAACAGCGCCACATAGTCGTAGCGACAGTACGTGTCGGGCTCCAGGTCCAGCTTCTCAAACTTCACCTCGATCACCTGGGGAAGAAACATGAAACACAGACTCATGACGGGGAGCGGATGATGTGAGCTGCTACATGTTTATAGTCTTCATGAGTCCAGCACAGTGCGGACATACAGCCGGCGGAGGAGGAAGAGGAGGAGGAGGGCCAGGCTTGTGAAATACAGAAGGGCATTTACTCTCTCCCTCGCTCTTGCTTCCTTCCCTCTTTCCTTACGTTCAATCTCTTGGCACACATGAAACACACCTCCAGGCACTAAATGAACTCTTTCATTTGAACTTCGTCAGGAGGACGCCATCACACACACACACATGTACACTACATCAGGACATGAGGCTGGACGGGCCCCTTCACTACACTTTTCATTTCTCCTTCTCGTCCAGCATCAACCAGCCTGGATCAACACACCCAGGCATTTTTTACTTAAGGAACCAATCCTGTAACGCAACAGCAGAATGAAGGGTATCAGAGAAGAAGGTTAAAGGTGCTTTCAGACCTAGAGTCGTCTCCTTTGGTCTGAATCAGGGACTGAGTTCGTCACAAAGTTGTATAATTGCCTAGAGTTGGTTCATGTTCTCACGGCTGCATTTACAAGCGGACCAGATCAAATGTCTTGTGTGAGAAAGCTGCTCTTGATTGGTCAGAAAAATCCAGGAAGTAAAGCAAACGTTGTTACTGACATGAGAGAGGGGAGGCTATCGAGTCTGTTGTTTGGTATTTCTTTGCTTCTACCGTTGGAAAGCCTGTTTATTTCCCTTTTAAATGGTGCCACATTTATAAGGAACATGCATTTGTGGGATGAGCAGCAGAGCTGAGTGCGTGGGGTTGCGCGCACGGAAAATTAGCCAAATCTTCTCCTCAGATTCAGTCCAGCTTAAACACACAGCTCCATTGAAGATTCGACTCTTCCTACTGGATAATCAACTTAAATTCATTACATTTATATTAAAATTGTCACTCTGTGTCTTTAACGGGAAATGTTTAAGGTACATGATATGACTGGCTTACGTTGCCTGTTTCTACGGAGATGTGCCAGGAGCAGCTGATGCCTGCTGGGTAATTAGAGTTGGGCCAGTTGGGCGTCTTGACAGAGCCCTGAGACTTGGTCAGACGCCCTCCGCAGAACTGGTTCTCTGTGGGGAAAACAAAGGAAATGCTAACACATTTAAAAACCTTTTTCAAATGAGAGACGGATGTTTTACCGTCCTGAAACATGTCTGCTGCACTCATGTGACTGTTCTGGATCTGGCGTGGGATTCACACCTTCCACATGCGGCTTCCCGGCGCTGAAGGCGGCGAGAAAGCCTCTTCCCCCCGTGGCCTCGTCTGACACCATCTCTAACATCATGGTGTTGGAGGTGGCGATGAGGGCGCCGGGCCGGAACGTCCCACAGAAACGACCCAGCTTCTGCACCAGGCGGGAGTGACCGTTGTAGACGTCCAGGTAGTCGTAGCGACAGGTGGGGTCGGCCTCCATGTCGAAGAGGCGGAAAGACAGCATGACCACGTGACCCTCTGGGACCTGGAGAGGGCGACAGGTGGTGCTTTTAGGAAGGACTGACTCGTGTGTGTGTGTGTGTGTGTGTGTGTGTGTGTGTGTGTGTGTGTGTGGGTGTATTTTAACCAATGAATTTAAAGTCCAGTGTTTAACTTAATCTGCAGTGTTATATTATTATAGAAAAAAAATATGGAAATGAATAAATAAATAAATACACGCATAAATAAATGAAAGAATAAATAAATGCTGAAAAAAAAATATAAAACAATAAATGCATAAATAAATAAATTGACGCAGAGGTTAAGAGATTCTACCTCGTTAACATACAGACACAAAAATACAAAAATAAAAGTAGATGGACAAAAATGTAGAAACACATTTAAGATATGTGTTTATTTACTGTTTAATTATCTTTGGTATTTTTCAATGCATGTATATTTTTATTTCCTTTTTTATTTCAACATTTATTTAGTAATTTATTCTTTAATTTATTTATGATTTAATTCTGTATATATTATATATTTTTTATTTAATTATCTTATTTAGTTATTTATTATTTTATTTATTTCAGCATTTATTTATTCCTTTATTCAGATTTCTCGTATTTATTTATTTTATTTATTCATTTTAGCATTTTTTTCAGCATTCATGTATTCTTTTATCCAAATATTTTCTTACTTATTCCAACATTTGCTTATTTATTTATTCATTCGTTATTTTAGCTTTTATGTCTGTATGTTTTTACATTCATGTATTCTTTCATTCAAATATTTTCATATTTAAACATTTATTAAGTTATTTATTCATGCACTTATTTCTGTATTTACTTAAGCATTAATTACTTCTTTTGTTTAATTATTTCCTTATTATTTATTTATCCCTGTATTTAATTTTTTATATATATTGATTTCTGTATGAATTTATTTATTTCATATTTATTTATTTATTTATTTATTGAGCCATTTTTTTCCCTCCATATATAACTAAATACAAGCTTGTTTAAATTATGACCTGTAAAAATGCTTAAAGAGGACAGTTGTAGTTGTCGTCCTGCTTGTGATGTTGCCGCACATCATCAGCTTGATTAGTTAAAGTGAAAACAGGTGTGTATCATGAATGAAACAGGTGTGTATGATTAGATCCTCTGCACAGAGTGACTGGGCTCAACCAAGCTGTGGGAGAAAGGCTGTGTAAACGCTCTACAGTTTATTAGTTTCTGTTAAAGTTCGTACCCTGAATGTGTGTCTGTGCCCAAAGATAAAGTGATTGTCAGCAGTTTTGTTTTGTTATTCTGACTTGTTGAGAGCTTTGTATGAGTTAAGCTCCTCCTGTTAACCTGAGCAGTCACTGGGCTGCACTAGCAGAGATACTAGCAACGTGCTGTGTCAGACCTTGTCGAGCTACTATAAGCTGCTTAAGGGGAACATTTTTATTTTGTTTTTTAAGTCAAGAAGAACTGAACATAAATCAGCTTTTAAGTCACTTCCCACCTTTCTGTGTGTTCAAAATTCGGAATAAATGGAAGAAACCCTGAGAATTAAAACTGCAACTGAACACTGCCCACAAAGCCTGACAAGCTGTTAATCACTGATGAGAATCTCTGATGTGACCAAACTGCTGACTTCATGAGTGTTCTTACTACTATCCCATAATTACCTTGAAGGTACCCAGGCTTGTAATTAGGTAGAAAACTAACTCTATCCACTAATAAAGGCGACACAGCTGCTGCCTGTGCACCCACACACAGTCCTGAGAGCAGGTCTAATCAGCCAACAGTGATCACCTGTGCAGGTTCACCATGGCTGTGCATGAAAATGAGTCACGGTTCCCCGACTTAATTATCATTAAACATCTGTGGATGGGCCGAAATGAGCAGCGCATGAAGACAAGAATCTCACAGAGCTAGAAGCTTTTTGCAGTCACCAGACTCTCATTGAAAATGAATGACTTCCGCCGCTTTTGAAACTCTGGTCGCTCTGGTCTGAAAATTTCGGCTGCTTGTATCTGCGATCTCATTCTTTCAGTCACTACCCAAAGTTCATGATCATAGTTGAGAGTTGGGACGTAGATGGACCAGGAAATCAAAAGCTTTGCCTTCTGGCTCAGCTCCTTCTTCACCACGACGGTCCGGCGTCAAACGACCGATCCGTCTCACGCTCCACTCTACCCTCGCTCGAGATATGGTGCAGTGATTTTTTTTAAAGTGACTCACAGTGATGTACCAGGTGCATTTACTGTTGGGTTTGTAGGGACTGGGGAACCCTTCACTGGCCACGATGCCCGAGTCTGTGACCAGGTGGCCTCCACACTGGAAGTTGGGCCTAGAAAGAGAATCACAAAACCACCGTCAACTGAACTGCGTTTAACTTGACGTGCTGCACTGGAGGAAAACACAGGTTTACTGAGAGTTTCGAGGCACACACACACACACACACACAGGTTTACATACACGCTGAAAACCACAGTGGCACAGTCTGTCTCTGTTCACAGAGTCTGGGGAGGTTCCCAACAAACTCCACTGGTTTTTTCTTGAAAAGCTGCTCCGACCGAGCCAGGAAGAGTGTCAATATACAGCGTACGTGCTGCGAGCTTTCTCCACACACCACAAGAAAGTTGTCAGTAGTATTTAATTTTAGCAGACGGGCACTTTAAACGGCCCGTTCACACATGGAGTTTGGTGACACACACTCACACAGATTACACAGATCAAAGCGGGGGCAAGCCTCCACTTTAAATTTCGCAGCAGACTCGTTAATTTAGACGTTGTCTGCTCTGTCAGTTTGTTTCCTCCTTTTTAAAATCAACATTTTGTCTTCAAATGTGCTCAGTGTTTGTTTTTGTGCTTGTTTTGTGGAGAAAAAAAGGCCAAAGTAAATCATCTTTTACGCTGTGAGGACTGTTTTTGCAATCATAAACCCACTTTTAGTCTATTTTTCTTTCCGGTCATGCTCTTTTCATGTTGTGTGTCTGCTGCGGTACTACAAGGCCACTTTTGGCCAACAAAAAAAAAACAACCCAGTGGCAGTGGAGTCCCTCCCTTCTGACCCTCTGGAGCTGAACAACCCACAGGCATTTGTTTGTCCCTCGTGTTCAATTTACACCCTGTGCGTGTGTGGACGTAGCTGCAGCAGTGCATGCGTCAGGTTCAACAAGCTTCTCTAAATTTAAAGAGTAAAATTCATGATTTATCTCTAGCTTTGACCCAAACATCAGACGTGAGGGCAAACTGCTGTACATCTGCCCGGTTAAATCACTGCATCAATTACAGCATGCTGTCATTTGGCATGTTTACGGGCACCGACCACATCTTCCCTAACACTCAACCCTTCTATTTCCCTGTAGCCATAATACTGCAACCAGCAGAGGAAAAAACACAGTAGTTAATCTAGACAGATGTGGGCTGGTAAACGGCGTGCCACATGTGCACATGCAGGCGAGAAGACGGGATGCACAAGAGGGACATTGATAGACTCAGAGACCTGACACACGCGCACCTGAAGGTATCTGAAATCTGTCGGCCTACCTGGTGAAGTTCTGATTCTGAGCGTCGGTCCATCCCAGCGTCAAAATGACAAGGAGGCACACAGTCCACACCCTGTCCTCCATCCTGCTGTCCTCCGAGGTTAGGAAGCGATAGGAGAGGCAGGAGGAAGGAGGGAGAAGGAGAGGAGAGGCGGGGAGAGAGGAAGAGGAGGAGGAGGAGGAGGAGGAGGGAGTGTTATGGAAGGAAGGAGAAGAAAGAGAAAAAGGTGAATGAATGTGATATTGAGAGGACAGACGGCTGTTTGACAGTGTGTACAGTCGAGAGTACAGTGTGTGTGTTATGTTCCAGCTCTGTGTTGTTGATGTTTAACAGGTAAGGTCATGGAATATATGGGGACTGTATGTTTCTGCAGGTGCTGATGGACACAGTACCTCTGTTACATGTCTGTACAGTATAATGACCTATTCACTGCACTGTGTTTGGCAACGTTGGCCGGTCCAACACTTTGGTCCAAACTCTAAATATCTCAACATCTAACACGTGCATTGGTATGAAATTTTGCTCAGAAACTCATGGTCCCTGGAGGCTGAATCGTAATGGCGTCCAAGATCCCGACTCTTTCTCGTAGCATCAATTGCAGGTCAAAGCTTTCATTATGCTATGAAATATCTTGACATCTAGAGCGTGGATTGGCGCCAAATTTTGTACAGATATTCGATGTCCCAACCAACGTCTGGAAAAGGTTGGCGTTGCAGTATTTGCACAAATGCAAAACCTGTTCATATTAACGTGCTTAAGCGTGTCATAGGTCACAGGTCACATTCCAAAATCATCGAATAGCTGCGCTTGCACTTTCAACCAGGAGGCCAGTGTTTTGCTTCCCGTTAAAGCCCTATTCAGACGGGATTGTTTAACATGGAGACGTGGAGTTAAGTAGTTATTACCAGGGATTTTAGTCTCGTTTGAACGTGCCATGTCTGTAATCATTACGGATGATGTCAGTAAAAATTACGGCGACTTTTACCTTCTGTAAAAGGTAATATTAATCCTGTGCGAACGCAATGCTAAAAATACATGTAAATATTTCGTCATGTCCTGTTGACAACCATTTTTCCGTGTTTACAGCTAGTTTTTCCACGTTTTTCCGATGACGAAGAAGCATTCGGTGTTGCCGGCAGTCGTGATAGTGGACGTTCTTCTAATGATGGCATAGCCCTACGTGGGAGACCAATCAGAAAGGTCGAGAAGAAAGTGCTTTCCAGAGCCACGAGACTTCTGGTTGTGTTAGGTAGACCTGATATAAATCCACATTGCTAATCGTTGCGTACACACAATCCAGATCATGGTCAATATTTCATGTTGGGCTAACCATGAAATATTATTATCCTTCAGCTGATGCTTACAGGAAGAAACGTAGCACGCACATGCAGACAGGGAGGTGACGCCAGGGCGCAGACCGATTACCACTCCCATCTCTGGTAGAACTACGGAGATTTCTTGTCTCGTGTGAATCGGACATTTATACTGCGTGTGTTCACTAAACCTAATCATGCACGTTTGTTGTTGAAGGAAAAAAGTCAATTTGCGGTGTTGTACCAACGTAGTGCTTTTATTTTGAAAGTAATTTTCCCGTGAAAACAGAGGTGTATCTTGAAAGAAGACAATGCACATAACCGACAGAACTTAACATTTCGTCCAGACATTCATGGTCCTGACAGGATGAATCCTATTGTGTGTTCGGACAGAATTAAGTTAATTATTTTGATATTTTGAGATAATAATGGAATCATTTATGTTGGTTCTTGAGAAAACAAAGGCCGATTTCTCAAGATTGGGAGAAATCATATGAAGAAATCAACTTGTTTTATCCATCCATCAATCCATTTTTATCTGTTTAGCCGAGGTCCTCAACTGACCCCTTTCGACGTGAAGGAGCAGCAGCTCTACTCCGAGCTCCCTCTGGATGACCCTATCTCGAAGGCTGAGCCCAGACACCCTACGGAGGAAACTTATTTCGGCAGCTTGTATCCACGACCTCATTCTTTTGGGCACTACCCAGAGCTCATGACCAAGGGTGAGGGTTTGGACGTAGATGCATTGTTTGGAACGTATTTAGTCCCAAACCCAGCACTCAATTAGCCCCACTTGTGCTTTGCGTTAAGGGCTGATAAGTTGACATCAGCACCTTGGCATCGTCACATTAGCATTTAGCTTAAAGCGCCGCCTAAATACAGCCTCACAGAGCTGCAATCACGGCTGCAGGCTTGTTTTTAAAACCTACCTGGGCACACACGCGCAATTAACTCTGCAAGTGATGGTTGTTATGTGGATTAAATTCCTTTCCACAGAATTTACGACGGTGGAAAGTAAGTAGGTGGAGACAGAGCTCAGTTAAACGGAGGAAAGAATGAAAAATACAGTAGCTTCAACCAAAGCCGACCTCACACTGGACGTATAAAAGTAAATATGGAAGACTTGAGAGAAATATGCGGAATTATACTGCATAATGTATTTTGTTTTGGCAGGGACAGGGCTGTAATTATTGTTTCAAAAATGAGCTGTTTTAAACGCTCATACAGTGACTTTAAATACGCTGGTCGTTATCATCAGCTCCCTCACAAAGTGACCCACGTACATAACAGTCATTGTCGTCATTGTTATAATGATAAAGTGCAATGAAGTCGACGTTGTGTTTGCCTGAGTGAGGGCATGCCATTGTCTTTTTTAAGCTGCGGTGACCACTCTGGGTAGAAACCACAGCTGAATAGAAGGAGACTGTGGTTCGGTGAGGAAAGCAGCTGCCCTGATCCGCTCTCTGATTCCAGTCCATTCTGGACACTTCTGCGTCTCCAGGCCAACTGCTGCAAAACACCCGCTGACAAAAATAGACTGCAGAAGTATGGGAGTCCGTTTCTGTCAGTGTGATGGGGGAGAAAAGATCCTGTAAATCCAGTGGAGTAGTGTCCTCCTTTTTCCTCCTTTTTCTGGCCAAAGCCTATAGAATGTATAGGAGAACATGTGATGTCCGCACACAGTTGCTCTCTCCTTCTCCTTCCTGACTGATTCTTCTCTAGTTTTGTGTTCTGCTAGTGTCCTTGTCACTACTGTTCGCATGAGACCGTAGAGCCGTAGAAGGGCATCAACCCAGCAGCAGGACCAGTATCTGCTCCTTTGTGTGAGGAGGAACAGGAGGAGCACCGCCAGAGCCCCACACAGTGACCTCCAGCAGGCTGCTAGTGTGCATGTTTCTGACCACACTGTCAGAAACAGTCAGACTTTACGCTGGTGCAGCGGGCCCTGGTGTCTGTGTCTCAAAATGATGAGTAAGTATCTCAATAACGAGAAACTTTCTCAAAAGTTTGTATCTCAAAATACTAAACGTTTTCAAAAAATTGAGAAACTTTCTAAAAAAAATTATGAGTAAATTTTTAGTATCTAAAAATACTTTAAAAAATATTGCGAGTCTAGAAATAATGAGTTAGTATCTCAAAAACAGACTCAATACCTTTTTAAAATAATTGGAAACCATCTAAAACAATACTGACCTATCTTGAAATGACTTAGTACCTCAAAACAACTTTACCAAAGTTGACATAAGTACAAAAACGTACTTATCTCAAAATAATTTACGCATCGGTATTTCAAAATGAGAAATGTTGTAAAAAATAAATACTTTTTTTCAAAATGACTTAGGATCTTGAAATTAGGATCTCGAAAAGAGAAACTCTCAAAATATCTTAAAATGACTTAGTATATTGAAATACAGACTTAATATTTTAAAAATATCTCAGTATGACTTAGGATTATTTTGAGAAAAATAAATTTAAGTATTTTCATTCATTTTTAATTTTTTGTTAATTTTTTTATTTATATTCATTATTTTTTATTTATTTTGTTCCAATTATCTTTATTTTTTAGTTGATTTTATTCATTATTTTTTGTCATTTATTTTTTTAATTCATATTCATTCTTTATTTTTCAAATTGTTTTATTCATTTTTTTAGTCATTTTCTTAAATTCCTATTCATTTTTATCTATTTCTTGAATTATGTTTTATTTATTTATTTTTTTTTATTATCATCATCATCATCATGACTTACAGGATTTTTTCCCCCCCATCATATTGGTGTAAATGTTCTTCCATAGAAAGAGATGTAATTATAGAACTGCTGTAAAAAGACAACAAAAGTCACACTTCACATTTTAAAGGCTTTTCAAGTTGTTTTATTGTCTTTTTTTGTACAAAGAATTTCACAAAAATATTTAGAAACTGTTGCAGACACCACTGACGCCATAAAGCATAGGATATCACATGACCAGAACAGTGCCACAGAATAGGAAGAGAAAGAGCAATAGGGACAGAGAGGAAATAAAGATAGTCAACACTCTCAGAACTCCCCTGACTTTTTAGAGAGTTACGTCCACCTCTTTCAAATCCACCTCGGAGCTTTCGCTCGGCTCCTTGAGGTGCCGGCAGTTTGGGAAATACTGTCTGTAATGTTTGTGAGAGAATCATTTTACTGTGGGGACGCCACATCAATGCACAAACTAATGCCCGGCTGAGGAGGAACCTTCAAGTCCAGGTTCGTCTCCCGGTGATTGCCACGCTGCTCCACCATCACCTGTACATCCCTCATTTAAAGCAACTTTTAGTGTCATGAGAAACTGATTGTTTTTCAGTCTCCGATTTCACATCGACACCCCATTTATCCCGCCTCTATCTGCAGTGGGTGAAAGTATAAAAATATACACACTGTTTACAAAATGTGTCTCTCGGGTTAAAGTTGCTTCTGTTTTTTAAACGGGGCAATTTTTTTTTTTTTATACATAAAATAAAGAGAAGTCTTTGAGAGAAACAGGATCTAAGTGGGAGCAGGATCCCAAACCACCTGTGAAACATTCAACAAGAAGAAAAGTCACGGATAAACCCCCTTCTTCTCCTCGCCAGCCCGACCCTGAGCAGCAGGGAGAGCGCCGAGGACACTGCGGTGAAGCACATCCATCTTCACGTCAAGGTGCCTTATCTGTGTAACACATTCACCTTCCTCCGCCCTGATTATCTTACAACTTTTAAATAAATAGACCGAGAACTACGAGAACGAGGAAAGTGAATTCACCCTCTACACGTGTGCATGTCCGGTGGTTTCCAAGGCATTTAGTATACGACATGCCTGGTCATCAAAGTCAGACTTCATGGACAGTGCCCGGGGCCAAGTGTCCCGCCTGACCTGTCAAACACCAAATGGAAGTTGTCTCGATCAGTTTGCACCTTTTTTAACGTCCCACTTTAACACCCTGTGTAAGGATGTGTCGGGCACAGGAAGTTCCTGGAAGGTGCACATCGTCTGCGTATCAGCGCAGAAACGTCGTGTATCATAGTGTTCTGTCTCTTTGGCCGCCTGCTTAGTGTGTCATGACAGACTTTTCTTTAACGTCCTCTGAGGTAGCGCTCGGCTCCTCCGCCGCCATGTCTTGGTTGCTGTCGTGTGTTTCGACTTCTTTCTCCTCCACCTCCTCGTCTTCGTCCTCTGGCTGAGCTTCATCCATGGCCGTCTCGCACAGGTTCTCCTTGCCCTTGATGGCGCCGTCCTCCTGAGCTTTCAGCACGCTGCACAGCTCCATCTCGTGGATCTCCACGTCGAACGGAGCGGCGGTGGGCACGGAGGGAGGAGACTTACAGCCTGTACAGCCCTGAAAGACACAAGAGACAGAAACACATGATTTCCTTTCTTTTATATAAACAATTATAAATGAATAAAACATCATTAAAAATTAATTAAAAATAAATAAGAATAAATACGAAATTCAAATAAATAAATGAACGAACAAAAATCTATAAATATATATATATATATATATATATTAAATATAAAAATAAAAATAAATAAATTGAAAAAACTGAAAATTTTTCAAAAATAAATGAAATAAAAAATGAATTCAACAAAAATAATGAATGTAAATGAATAAAAAATAAGAATAAATAAAAAATATTTTAACAAAAAAAATGTATGAATGAATGAATTGAAATAAAATAAATGAAATAAAAAATGATTTGAACAAGAAATAAAAATATTAATTAAAATAAATAAATAAATAAAAATGAATTTTACAAAAAATTAAAAATAAAATGAATGAGAAATAAAAATAAATAAAAAAATGCACAAAAAGAAGAAAAGAATTGAAGAAAAAAAATTAAAATAATGTATATAAAAATATAAATCATGAATAAAAAAAAAAAATGACTAAAATTGAATTTAAAAACAGTAAAAGAAAGGACTACTGAACTGAATTAACAAATTAATGAATTCTAAAATAACAAACAACATACAAGGGGAAATAACTTACAGAGATGTTGATGGCTCGGGGCAGGCGTCCCGTGCGGATCCAGGGGTGCACCTGGCTCAGCTCCCTCTTCTGCTCCTCAGTGAAGCGTGGCTGGTGTTTCTGCATGTTCCTCAAGGCCTCACGGTCTTCTCGCAGCACGGTCTCCATGTCTCTGTTGTACGGGCACAGGGGATAAAGGGGGTCACTGATGGTCCAACACTGACAGGTTCATTCACAAAGAATCAGCATAGAGTGTTGCTGCTGAATACAAAATAAAATAAGTGTATTTTTGCCCATTGTTGTACCTGACAGGCAGCTGGTAAGTCATCATGACCTTGTCGTCAGTGTTGGCCATCAGCAGCCAGATGGGATCCTGCAGGACGCACTTGATGAACTGCTCCTCGCCTCCATCTCCTCCGGCGCTGCTGCTGCCCCCTGCTGGCTGTTTGCGTGAATGATCGTTCTCTGAGGAGTCGATGCTGCCGAAGTACTTGCTGGTGTGGCTGCCCTGGCTGCTGCCTGAAGGGACACGGAGAGAAAAGATGAGAATTAAAGTGTTTTGTTTCCAAAACCAGAAATGTTCAAGGTTTCACATTTAACTAAACTTTATGCAGCCAGCTCCAAATCTGGCATCAAGACTCTCATCAGAGGGAAGTGACATCAGATTATTGTTCATTTTCATCAAGGATATATTTTGGACGTCGACAAAGTATTTCAGGTAAATTGCCTCTGACATCTATCAACCTGGAGGAACTCTGTGACTCAAGTCAAGAGTCACTCGACAGTCAGGGCGACCCACGGCTCTTTGAGAAAAGGAAATTGGGATGCCATTTTAAAATCTCCGTGATGTTAAAATTAGACGACTCACTTGTGCCGCTGGTGCCGGAGGAGCTGCAGCCGTTGGAGCCGGAGCCTGAACCAGACGACCTGGTGCCCGAGGAGCCTGAGCCGGAGGCGGCTGAGCCGGTGCCTGAGCGGGCGTCTTCCTGCAGCAACATATCCAGCAAGTCGCTGGAGGTGGACATGGCGTCGTTGTTGGACTCATTGGCTTCACCCTGGTGAGAGAGGAATACAGCTTTTCAAATCTTCCATGAAATAAAGACACATTTAAAATGACGTAATGGTTTAAAATCTTAAAGGGGACATGTTATGCTCATTTTCAGGGAACAAAGATTACATGTTTCCCAGTTGTTAGCATGTAGCTACATGTAGCAGTGTACCTTCAGTCAAGGGCGAAGATTTGTTTTACCACAAGTGAAACGGGGAATTTGGTGTCAAACACTTCCTGCGTTCAGGTGAATTATCTGACTTTAAAAATTAAAGACAATTTCTTCAAATTCAAGGACCTGAGACGGCAGAGTTTGAGACACAAATCACGGTTATATACTGTGACAGCACTGAGAATTTCTATAATGATAAGTAGCGTGCTTCCCAAAAGCTCAAAAACAATAGTTCTTGCAATTTCCTTTTCCCGTGTCTCTTTTCAAAAACTTGACTTAGCATAATAGGTGCCCTTTAACATCCTGTCCTGACGTCTGTGTACTTACATTCTCCTTGGAGGTATCATCGGAGCTCCCCTGATTTCCTGAGCTCTGTCCCCCTGCTGCACCACCCTGCACCGACGGCGTGGCTTGCTGTGACGCCAGGGCCGTCGCGACCTCTAACCGGTTGCTCGGCGACTCCTCCAGCTGCAGCAGGTTGAGAGGTGAGGAGCATCGGGACTGGAAGAGGGGGGACTCTGCACCCTCGCGGTCAGCAGGCGTCTGGCTGTAGGACTGCGGGGTGCTGCTACGAGACGGGGCGCAGGTGGCCGCAGCGGGTACGGGGTTGGTGATGACAGTGGGGGCGGCTACTGGGGTGGCGGCGGGGTATGTGAAGTTAGGGTTGTAGAAGTGTCCGGGGGTGGGGCCTGGCTGAGAGATGGGCGCTGCCATCTGGGGGAACATGTAGTTCGGTAAAACGAGGGCCATCATGGGAGGTACGATCTGGTTAGGGGGGAAACGTAACGGATCCTGGGGGGTTAGCGGCTGCGCCAGTGGCGGGTAAACAGGGTAGATTGGAAGCATACCAGGAGCAAATGGGGCGGCGGGGATGCTGGCCTGGGAGCCGACAGACGGCCAGGAGGAGGAGTTTGTTGGGGGTCCGATGGGCATGTTGAGCGGCATGGGAGCTGTGCTGGTTCTGGGGTCACGCCGGCTCCCGCTCAGGCCCAGAGAGCTGTGCTGGTCAGATGACTCCTGGTGCTTCAGTCTCTTACCGCCACGACCACGTCTGTGGCCGGTGCTGCTTCCTGCGGCGGGGTAATCCCGGGAACAGCGCACTCCTGGGGAAGAGAAGAAGACACTGAATTAAGCAAAATTGTTTTGCACTTTTTATGGCCACCGCGCAAATGGTGAGAGTGTGTTCAAATTTTACCAGCCACACTGTGTGTTGTGTATAAATGACAGCGTGTGTGTGTGTGTGTCTCTACCTCGTGACAGAGGGTTGGCAGCCGGGGTCTGACAGCGCAGGGCCGAAGACGCCGGCTGATCGAAAACGCGCAGCTTGCTAAGGTCCTTGAAGCGGTCAAGGAACGCCTGTTCCTCCTGCTGGGTGTGGGCAGACAGCACCTCCTTCGTGAGACCCATACGGCCTCCTCCACTTCCTCCTCCTCCTCCTGCTCCGCCTCCTACACTTCCACTTCTCCGACTGTCCCTCTCTGGCTGAGTGGCTTGAGGCGGAGGAGGCGGGGGAGGCAGAGGAGGAAAGGTGAGAGTTGTGTTAGCGGGATGCGTCGGGCCGCTTGTGGGAGGAGTTGGCGTCGTTGTGGGAGCGGCAAGAGTGGGAGTTGTGGGAGCCTCCTCCATAATGATGTCTGTGAGGGACGAAACAGTAAAGAGGGGTGTTAAAGCAGTGAAGTGAGGCGATGTAACTTTAAAAAGAAAAGTTAAATACATAAAATACACTCAGCTCAGTACACTCATGGAATTTTTTTTGCGACCAGTGACTTGAGGTGGCTAATGTTAGCAAACTTAAGACAGATTCTTTTTATATCATCATCTTTCAAAAGACGCACAAAAACATGTTTTGGGTAAAGCAAAAAACAAAAGACAGCAGAAGAGGCGACACCCACAAAATAAAAAGAACATTTCCAGGATTGACAAAGATGAGAAACACAGACACAAATCAGATTACCTCCAATCTGCAGTTTTATCATGCAGCTACATGTTTCTGCAAGATAATTCTTCAGACTTTGATAAAAACACTTTTTTGGTCAGTTTCTTTGCAAAAGAAAAAAACAAAAAAACAAAAACACAAAACAAGCAAAAAACATGACAATGATCATTTTGTCCCTATTGATCAGTATTGATTTATAGTTTGACAGTGCTGCCAGTTTGAATGAATGAGTATTGTGATGGCTGAAGCCTGAAGACACCAGATGGAGCATTAGTTAAACGTCAGAATATTGTTTTTCCATTTTATGTTAACAAATAATTAAAGCTACGGTACACAGAAAATTCGAAAATACACCCTTCCCTCTCTTTCCTAAGCCCCTCCCACACACAGTATTTCCCATGCATTAATTTATCTAATCTTATTTTTTTGTGAAGTAGCATGTAGCTCATTAACTCGGCCCCTCGTTGCCCTACTCTGTATCTATTTATCAGACCATTAATAGGACAAGAACTAGCTAGAATGTGAGTAGGCAGCAGCTCAGGGAATGTGTCTACAGTCGGTGGCTTTAACGGTTTGAATTCAGCCAGTGCAAATCCCCCAGAGCCGGGTCTAATGTGCGTAATGGCAGCAACAGAAAGTTTTCTGATCCACTGGGAGTCGAGTCGAGGTTGTCTGATCTGGTGGAGCTGCTGCCTGCTCTCCTCCTGGCGAGGCGGTCTGTTGCGGCGGGGAGTGAGGTGGAGGACACACTCAGTACATTTACATGGACAGTTTAATGCCACTTTCATTCAGAATAAAAGGCCATTCTGATTAAAAGAGGTCATTCCGATTGAAAATTAAATCCGATTAAAGGGGGTGGTTTATTCTGTTTGTCATTCCGAATGAAAGAATGTTGTGTGCATGTATACACTCATTCCTCTTTAAGCACATTCCGGTCTTTCCGCGCATGCTTGTTTCCTTGCCCTTCTGGCGTGATGATGTATATAGCGCACATAGCAACGGGCTGAGTTAGAGCTATCGGACTTGTTGCCAAAGCACAGTCTTCTATCTCCCTTCTTCGACCTTCTACCTACCTTCTCCTCCTCAACACACGGAGCATTAGCAGAACAAGGTTGTTGTCGTACTGCTGCTTCGAGAATATAAGCAAAACAAGCCCAAAAAAGGCACTAAGAACGGCGTCGTCAAGCATCTTGTCATCCGGAGTGAGGACTACAGTGTTTTCTTCTGGTAAACATAAACACGTAACATCCGCCCCCTATCCAATCAGAAACCTTCTTCTTCGTTTCTTGAAGAAGTTTCGCCTCTCATCCAAGAAGCTTCAGAAGAAGAAGCTTCTTGGATGAGAGGCGAAACGTCTTCAAGAAACGCAAGCAAGTCCAGTTGCCTACGATATTAGCACTTCTGAGCTTTGTTGCTTTTGAGAAATCCAAACCACTTCCATGACACTGTTAACAGAAAAGGTACCTTAAATGTCAGTGTCCTCAGCTTTGGAGGATAACGCAAGTTCACTTTTGGCAGAGAAGAGAAGCAGCAGTCTGACTGATTTGAGATCGTTTTATTGCCCGGGCCTGAGGCAACTAAGGACTTTTATCAGAGTGTGTTACTGGTTCAGAGCTCCAAAGAAAAAAGAAAAGATCTTTAAACTCAACCCTCAATTACATTAAAGGCCTTTGAATTAAATTAAAAACATGCAGTGACTTCATACCTTACCATGACATAGACAGAACCTGCTGAGTAACACACTGAGAGTTCTGAGAGTGTGAGTGTTGAGGATTCCCACCTGACTCAGGTGGCTTCTTGTCTCCCACATGCACGATGGTGCTGCTGAAGCTACACTGCGACGTGACTGAGGCTACACTCTCTGCCTTTGTGGCCATGGTCAGAGGAGGCAGAGGAGGTGGTTCACTTACGAGGTTAACTGAACCACCTGCAGAGGAAAACAAGTCCAACAAGTTTGATGTAAGTGATTGTTTACTGTCCAGACAAGCAGCACAAATGAGTAAAGCATGTTTATTGGTAATAGAAGAAGCTGTCATGAGACAAATCAACGATGCTGCATAAGAAAAAAAAATCCATAGTCAAAAATAAGAATCAGTATTTTGGCGGTAAATACACGCTGACCAAAATGAAATGGGGAAATAACCTTAAATATGTGGATCAGAGATATCAGAAATGCAAACTATCTTATCGTCTACATAACAAACCAGCTGTGGTTAAGTTATAAAAAAAAAAGTACCTTGGTTGTTGCTGGCCTCCTGCTGTTTGTCGTCATCAGACGTGGAGGACGCCGTGTAGGAGCCGCACTTCCTTTTAACTGTGTTGGGAATGTTACAGCTGTCCAAGTACCTGCGCAGGCAGAGTGTTGTGGATGAGTGACTTTACAACCAAAGCAACACGAACAAAAGAGAGACGGGCTGCAGGGTTGCACACGCACCTTATGATGCTGTCCAGACAGTTGATCTGCTGGTAGGAGTAGCCAGTGGGAGGCTCCTTGGGGACAAGCGGCGCAGGGACCAGAGCTTTGGGTGGCTTCGTCATGTCAGCTATCAAACCTCTGATTGGGTCGCTGCTGATGGCTCTGATGCCCGCAGCACCTGGATGAAGGGAAAGAGGGACAGGAAATTAAAAATGTAGGCAGCTACGTTCAGTTTGTTTCACATTACACGTTAAAGGAAGAGCCTATCTGCGTTCGTCAATGGGTCAGCTCCATTTAGACGCAACAGTGAGGGTTGGAAAACATGAGCCTGAATGACGTTCATCAGTTCTCGGTCTGTTTTTTTTACTTGTTTGTGTTTGTATGATCGAGTAAATGCCGCTCTCAAATCTATCACTTGGATCTGTGGATCATATTTTACCTGTGCTGGTGTTTTTCCTCGGCGGTGGCCGGTTACGGGACTCAATAAACACCTGCTGTCCGTTAGTCTTAACCATGTGGACGTCTTTGCAGATCTGCTGGAACGTCATCTGGAAAAATCACAGCAGTGTATTGTTATACGTTGAGATGAAACACCTGTTAAAACCAAGATGTAGCTACACCTTAAACCACACGTCGCTCGTAAGGCTCACCGGTTTGTGTAACGCGACGGCTGCACCAGCCTCGTCCATGGCGGGGCCGTTGCTGTCGCTGGACGAGGCGGCGGAGGCACTGAGGTGCTGTTGGTGTGAACGCCGGGAGCCTCGCGAGCCGCTGGACCCGAGCGAGCTGTAGCCCTGAGAGCTGCCGCTGTGCACCGGCTGCACCAGGAGCCGGTGGATCTGCTCGCTTAGCTGGACGACGTCAGGCGTGGTGGCGCGCATCTCGCAGCCCTGCGGCGTCGTGAACACGTCTTCGTTCAGAGGGCTCCTGGAGACAACGTTGGAGAAGACAGTTCATACCTCTCAGGCCTCAGAGGAGTGTAACATTTCAACTCTCAGCATTTGTCTTTGAGTGAGCAGAAGGTTAGTAATCTTACGTTCTGACTTTGTGGCGCCCGACGATGAACGCCACCTTGCGGCTCCAGGGGTTGACAAAGGAGGACCAGCTGGTGTCGATGGTCAGATATTCCCCGCTGCGGGCACACATCCTCAGGGGTGTATAATCGAACGGCTGCCCTGCAAACTGGAAGACTGAAGAGAGACAACAGTGCAGACGTGTATGAGTGACTTAATCGGTAAATACAAGAAGAAACAGGAAGTGAGTGACTCCTATTACAGCTCAGTCTGAATATACTCACTCTTCTCATGTATAGCCACCATCAGGGGTCTGTCTTCAGGGTGGATGTAGAGCAGGGTGGGGGTTCCCACCAAGTCCTGAGGCAGGTAGCCCAACAGCGGCACTGCCCTGCAAACACACATGTATTCACACATTATTTCACTTCATCGTCATCGCACTAAATCTCATATTATTGTGCTCTAAACAACCAAAGTCATGATTTGTGCCATGATTTTGTTGTTTTCAAGCCAACGCCGATCGAAACGAGGACCTCCCAGCATGCTATCCGTCTGCTATCCTCCCACTGCTCCATCAGAGGCCACACATCAAAAGAGATTGACAAGATCACACATGCTCAGAGCGGCAGGCGAGGCTCGAGTGGAGCTGTGTTCAGTTTATGTGAAAAGCACTTGGGCTTTCAAGCAGTGTTCAAGAGCCCCACACAAATGTTTTCAAGGGTTCCCAGCACCCATACAAACCCTGACATAACGTCCATTAAGATTCAAAAGGACTGACCGTTCATCCACTTCCTGGAAGAGGCAGCTGGGAGTGTGACTGGTGGTGAAGATCCTCTTGTCTGGAGGGATACGAGGAGCTGGAGGAACAACACATAAAAAGCGTGTTTTAAAGGGTTATGAGATGAGTTCATACAGACACATTTGACAAGTTCATAATCGTGTGGAGAGCTGCTCTCTTGAAACACAATTAAATTCAAGAACAATCTTGATAGAGATAAAACAACTCAGTGAAGCTGCCTGGGTTACTCTGACATAACGTTATCAGTGCCACACAGCCACAATAAAATCACGATGAGGAGCTTTATATTATAAGAGCTGCTTCATCAGTTATTTTCAGTGTACGACCAAAAACTCAGAATACAAATGTAGTAGAATAATAAATACCCTCGTATCCAGAGTGGACCCTCTCTGCGATGAGCAGGCAGCAGGGCTGAGGCTCAGCATCGTCCGAGTCTCTGATGGTCAGCTGGTAGGGCGTGAGGCGAAAGGGGTAGTAGCGCATCTCGCCGCCGTGCGCCCGGTCGGCACTGATCCGACAGAACATGGATTTCTCCTGAGTGCAGTCCACCGGAGGAGAAGCTGAACGGGAAGAGAGTTGGAGTCAGACACTGAGAAGCTTTTCCTCATCTACCTTTTATTTCTAACCCTCTCCCAAAGCCAACATCGCTCCGTCTCCGCTCACCAGACCCGATGCAGGAGGCCCAGTTGGGCAGGCGGCAGGGCGCCGTGCTGCTGTAGAAGATGCTGACGTCCTGCGGGGCCAAGAGCTCGGAGAACATCGCCCCCTGGAGACACTCTGGCTTGCAGCGCAGCAGGGACGAGCCCTGGGGTGACACGTACACGACCTTCCCCGACAAGAAGGACACGGCCATAGAGAAAGTGTCCTGAAGAAACAAACGAACATCAGTTACAGGAGTTCAATTTCACAGAAAAATGTGAAAACTTTTCCATGACTTTTCCAGGACTTCAATATTAAGTTTAATAAAGCAGGCGTTAACTGTTCAACTCACAGTGTTTTTGAGGGTGTATTCTGAGGTGATGTTGTCAAGCTCCTCGATTGTGAAGGCAGACAAGTCCAGACTGCAGCCGTGACACTCCTCCACGCTCCACTGATGATAATACTCCTTGTTGGCTGGAAACATTGAACATAAAACAGTCAGAGTGTGAATGTTTACATATATATGAAGATACAATCACATAATGCAAAAAACAAGCACTAATCCAGAAAGATGCAAACACAAACACGAACGTCCCCTCACCTCGGACTTGTTTGACACACTGGAGTGCGTATTTGAGTGCATTCAGAGTGCTGACGTGACCCTTGGTCTTGCGCTCGTTCGGTAGGCGGAGCTTCAGCTCCTTGATGGCCTTCATCAAGTCCTTCTGGGTCTGGACCCTCGCCGACTGGTTGCTGCTGCAGCCGGAGGTGGAGGGGGGGTCGTGCTCCGAGCTGGTGGACAGCAGGCTGTAGGCCAGCGAGCTGCTGGGAGGTGAGAGACTCTGGGAGTTGGAGCTGGGAGAGAAGGAAGAAGAGATTATGGTGAGCGACCATTTTACACACAGACGGACAGATGTGTACGGAAGCCCTGAGAGGCAAGTGAGGACAAACAGAAATCTTGTGATCATTTTTTTTAGTCTAATCTTAATAGTTTTCTCTTATTTCTTATTTTCATACATTAATGAAAACATATTTAAAAATATTAATTCAATTTCTGCCAACATATCCCCAAATACTTAGAAAATGATCATGACAAAAAATTAATAAACATATTAACACATATTAAAAAAATAAAATAAAAAATAACCTAGAAAATAATCCTGGAAAAACTTCTCAACTTTTTTTTCCTAAATAAAAAAATAAAATAACTTGAAACATTATCCTGGTAAAGCCATTATCCTGTTCACACACATTGAAAAAATAACATAAAAATTATCCTTTTTAAATATTAAAACTGAAAATTAAGCGTTTTTTCACATAATCTTTTTGGATGAAAAAAATTACCTAAAAACTGATCCTGGCAAAATTATTTTTTTTATGTTTTCACATATTAAAAAATAAAAATAAATAAATAACAAATGATACTGGAAAAACTTTTCTTTACTTGTTTTCACACATAAAAAGAAAAAGAACAACTTCCAGTTTTTATTAACAACTTTTCCTGTTTTCACAGATTTAGAAAAAAAAAATAAATATGAAAATTATCCTTTTTTTAAAAATTCTAAATATTTTTTTCCACCAAAAAATACCTAAAAACTGATCCTGGTAAAATTATTTTTCCCCTTTTCACAGATATAAAGAAATTTATTTTTGAAAAATCTGACAAAACTGTTTTTTTTTTCACCTGATTTTTTTTTTTTTAATTTAAAAAAAAAAAAAAAAAAAAAAAACTTTTAAAAATATTTTTCCCATTTCCACACATAAAACGAAAAGTCATACTGGCAAAAATTATTTAATTTATTATCAAATTCTCAAAATTATTAATTTAATATATCTACAAATGATCCTGGCAAAACCGTTTTTCCCGTTTTCACAGATTTAAAAATAGAACTTAAAAAACGGATCCTGGCAAACTTGTTTTTCACCTGTTCTGTTAGTCATAAACACAGGAGAGAAAACAGGTTTAGATCAGCCTAAAGAAACGCATTACCAGATGTTTTTTTTTCCTCACTTGCCTCTCAGAGCCTCCGTACAGTTGTATGCACGAATTGTTTAAAAGACAGCTGCTCTGCTTTTTTTTCCAAAGTGGCTTTCAGTCTCTGAACGTCTCTTACCTCTTGTTGCTCTCTGTGGTTTCCAGCATCATGCCAGAGTCCTTGCCATTTGACGAGCTGTGGGAGCTGCGTACGGACTGGCGCCCACGTGACCCGCTGTCCCTCTCCATCCTGCCCTCGCTCTCCCTCTCCCCGGAGTCGTTCCCACTGGAGAGTCCATCCATATCATCTGAATTGGGACCCGTCCGGTCTCGGGACAAACCTCCAGACCCCGACCCCACGCTGGGAGATGAGCCGCCTTCATTTCCACTTCCCTGCTCCTGAGTGGCGACACTGGCGCTGGGCTGACCGCTGCTGGCTTTCAGAGAGTTTAACACCTCTGACTCTGCTTCCTGGTCATTGTCTTTCTCATCGCCCCTTGCCACTCGCCCCTGAGTGCTGCTGCTGGGCATTGATTTAGGGTTGTCATAACTCATACTAGAGTAAGAAGGGGCTGGAACAGCTTTTATTTAAGTCTTGGCAAAGGGGAAACAGGAATAACTTGAGTTTAAGTGGGACTACTATGTATACACGCGTGAATCATGGTTATCTGCTGGTAGCTGAAAGAACTAAGGAGAGAAATTCATTGCTTCTCCTGCAAAAAAGGTGGAAAACCAAAGAGTTATGGGCTGTGAGCCCTTCTTCGAGGGGTTTAAAAAGTGCAGAGTTTCAACTGGCTGTCTGTCTGTCCAAAAACAGACAGCAATTATCTTGAGAGAAAGTGTCACTCAAAGTAACGCAGACAAGAGATGAATTCCCGCTTATGAAACAGCCTTGGCACAAGTGCTCCAACAGATGGGACGAGAGATTGTGAGAAAAACAGCTCTTGGTGAGAGCGAGCTGAAAAAAAAAAACACAAACCACACTCTCTTCACTTTGTATCTGGTTTTCTTCAGAGATGTGATGCTCGAGGTGCTGAGGTCCACCTGAGATGGACAGAAGAAGAGAGAGATGGACAGAGAAAGAGAACGTTAGCTGCAGGATTACAAAACACCTGTCATGGTCTTGCAAGTGTCTCCCAAGGACTTGCAGCTATGAAAGGACAAAAAAAAAAAGCTTATCAGTTTATCGTGCCGGCCTCCAAAGAAGCTGCAAATGTGGCCGTGAAATGTTGCCGCTGCCTTGTGGTGCAGACTGAGTGTCTGTCACAAGTGTGTTGTTGTGCTGCGAGCACCCAGCTGTTCGCCTTTTACCCAGATTATCCAGAATAAACAATCACCCCGTCTTGAGCACAGAATAACAATAATCTCCTGCTCCTATTTGCATGCAGCAAGTGCGTATGCATGCATCTGAATATATAGAGCAGGTGAACCAAATTACACGGGATATTTTGTCAGTCGTCATAGCTGAGTCCACTTTTACCCAGAGGACTAACAACAAAGATAACACCGGGAGGACGCAACAAAGCTCCACACATCAGAGGGTTGTGGCAAATTAAGGATCTAAGTGTATATCTGTCCACCTCCTACACAAGTGAAAGTCTATTGCTATTTATTCCTTAGGCAAGGGAGACACCCTGTAATCCTTTAAGCCCTGCAGACGCAAACAGAAGACGACGCAGGCCAGTTTTCAGCCGTCAATCCTGTCAATTTTGTACACCTTGCTGGCCCACAACCCTCCTTACCTGCCTCCCTAAAGGGTGCAGGGATGCTTCGGTGCAGAATTTGTTCGGGACAGGTTTAACTTTGTACCTGCACTGACAGCTCAGACAAACTATAGCTTCCTCTACTGACGCACTAACCTAATATGGCTGAGTGAACATGGTCATCACCAGCTCGTTACATCTGAGGAGAGGATAACAGCCAATGATAATGTAACATTACACTGAAATAACTAAAGCAAACGTAACAGATTAGATGGCGGCGGACGACTTCAGGTACCAGGGTTCGTCAAATTCATGTGATGCTGCCTCCTCCTCGGCCCCGAGATGCTAATGAGCATTATGTTTGGTCAGATGGATGGTGCACATGACAAACAGTGTGCGCTGTGGCTGAACTGGGCGGGGGAAGGAGCAATTATGTATCTGGAGATATGCGAGCAGGGCGTGAGTGGGCGTCCAGGCAGGCTGGCATCCATGCATACTTCCACGGGTGATGGCAAAGACACACGGCGGTGGGTGGAGGTGGTGGGGAAGCTGTGCTCAGGCGACGAGAATACCGTCCACACTGAACCTGGCTCTTTGTCAGCTGCAACTTGTTTACAATACTGTAAAACGGACACATTCCAGATATTATGACATCCAATCTAATATATCTAGTCACTGTATCAATATAAAGTCCAGCCCTACTTACTAAGTCAACTGTAGCAGGCCGTTTGCTTCAAAGGTGCATCCCTAAATTCAATCAATCTCCAGTTCAGCCAGTCACCGCACACACTAATGCACACATTCCCACCTACAGGCAATTCAGCGCTTCCAGTTCACCGAACATGCATGTCTGTGGACCGTGGGAGGACACCGGAGCACAAGGAGGGAGCCCACACAGACACGGGCTGAGCATTAAGAAACGCCACGCTGCCAGGCCTGAATCAGCGAGGTCAGGTTTGAACCCACGACTCTGAGGTAACAGTGCTAGCCACTCGGATCGGCCACTATGTCGCCCACCTGCTCCAATTATTCACAGGAAATGCACTCGGTAGGACCATGTCTGATCATGCCAGATAGTGTCTGTCTTACACTGTTTCAAGACTGTGATCCCTGTGAACATAAGTGCAGCCATGAGTTTAAGTCAGTTTAAAGTAAAGATGTCAAACACTGCCTACTTCCTGTTCCTCAGCTGTGATGATATTTACCATCTTATGAGTGAACAGTGAACATCTCTTGTTTTATAGACTGAGATATTTGAGATGTAACCTTGGACCTGCACATTTCACTGTTTTCTGATATCTGGTCGATTAAACCATTAACAGACAGTTTTATATGTATCTATCTATATATATATATAGATATATCTATCTAGATAGATATATATATATATAGATATATATATATGTAACAGACACAATATTTATTCTTAATACAATCTCTATTTTAAAAGCTCATCTAAACTACTGTAGACTACTTCAACACCAACTAATAAACAAACTAGTTACAGTTAAGTTAAATAAGGAAGTCTTATATAAAGTTGAGGTACTGCTACAATAAAGTTAAATATAGTACTGTTACAATACAGTTAAATGAAGTTTTGTTATATTTAAGTTGAATAAAGTGCTGTTGCTGTAAAGTTAAATAAAGTATTGTTATATTAAAGTCAAATAAAATACTGTTGCAGTAAAGTTAAATAAAGTGCTGTTGCTGTAAAGTTAAATCAAATACTGTTGCAGTAAAGTTAAATAAAATACTGTTGCAGTTAAGTTACATAAAGTATTGTTATATCAAAGTCAAATAAATACTGTTGCAGTAAAGTTACATAAAGTATTGTTATATCAAAGTCAAATAAATACTGTTGCAGTAAAGTTAAATAAAGTGTTGTTGCTGTAAAGTTAAATAAAATACTGTTGCACTAAATTTAAATAAAGTATTGTTATATTTAAGTTAAATAAAGTGCTATTACAGTGAAGTTAAATTACGTATTGTTATATTTAAGTTAAATAAAGTACTGTTGCAGTTAAGTTAAATTAAGTACCGTTATAATAAATTAAATAAAGTGCTTTTTAAATAAAGTTAAGTAAAGTACTGTTATAATTAAGTTAAACAAAGTACTTTTATGATCAAGTTGAAGTAATGTTATATCGAAATCAAATAATTAATTAATTAATCCATAAATGAGGTGCTGTCATAAAGTACTGTCATAATTAAGTTAAATAAAGTATCGTTATAATGAAATACATCCATGCAGAACCACTGCTGCTTTAATTCTGAAGCATTCGGCTCGTCTTGAGCCAAATGTGTTGGTGCTAACCCTGACCAAACAACAGTTAGATGTTACCAGTTAGCTAAAAGTTAAACCGTTATATCGGCGCCGTTAACCGTGAGGATTTCTTCACTGTGAGCAGGACACAAACCAACAGCTCTCCAGTTCATACATAACATTCACAAGTCGCACTGGTGCTCCATGGTTGCAAAATACAACTACACAGTCACAGTCTGGAGCTCTGCACATACAAAAACAAACTACTCAGCACTGTGACATCACTTCTTTTTTTAGGGCTTTGAGAACAGTCATCACTACAACACAACAAACAAGCATTACTGTATCTGTAAACAAGAGGCAGGAGACACCACCACATCTTGTGGAGTCACAAAGAGCATTATAACCAGTGAAACAGCACAGCTCCACCTCACTGTTGGCTGGGCTCTGCTCCAACAGCTGCTCTCAAATCTGCTCACTATGATGGTAATGAGAAACAAGAGTCCGTCTGATGTAAAGACTATATCTGTAAAGCTACAAACAATCTCAGAGATCAGGGAGGTGACAATAGCAATCACACAACGTTACTGTGTTGTTGTAAGAACAATGAAGCGATTCTAAGGGAAACCACACACACAAGAAGAAAGTGCATGCTAATTTTAACTGTTAGCAAAATATTAGATATTAAGTTTTTTAAGTAAAAACTGAGTAAATAAAACAGTTTGCTGGTTGCACCTTCTTAAATTTGGGTTGCTTCTTCTCAGTCGTCTATGACAGTAATTTGGGGGCCATCAAGTTGGCATGTTGTACAATGAACAACTGATTAATTAAGAAAATAATCATCAGATTAAATGACAATTAAAACAAATATTAGCTGCAGTTAATGTTGCTGAATAGGGACGAGCATTTTAAGTAATTTCCATATTCGACTACTCACATTAAATTGTTATAAAGCACTCGTGAAATAAAAGTCTGACAAAAGAACAAGGTCTTAAATAAACATTTGAGTGAAAACGCAGGTAGGGGTTCAGGTTAACGCTGAAATACATGGGACACGGATGCAGCGTGACATCTGACGTAGCTACCTGAGCACGTCCATTATAATCAACTGAAGCTGGTACAATGACCACGCGCTTCTCTGTTTTCATGCACCTGTTCTCTAAAAAGCTCAAAACTACACCGAACTGTGACAAAAATGATTAAAATAAACACCTCATTGAAGCTGCAGAGCAACTTTGAGGATGTTTTTACACTCAACATGAAAATAAATCAATCAAATCAATGCATCCTGTCGTTCAGCTGTTAGCTCACTTTCTGCAAAAACTGTAGAGATTAGCCGTCATTATAGCGATACATATTTGAAACGGTTTCAATAATCACTTTACGCTACCAGCTGTACTTTCACTACAGTCATTCTGATGTTCTCTACTTCTAACCAAGGAAAGAAAGGTCATCGCTGTCATATTATGGCCTTGTAATATTTATTTTTTTATAGAAACTGTGATGAGTGTGTCCTCCCTGGTATCAAAAATAGTATTGAATATCTTAAGGTATCCTATCCCAGTTAGAAAGCCCAGTATCGTGACAACACTAACACAAAACATATTAATTTTATTTATTTATGAGCACTTCCAAACATCACTCCTCAGGCTCTAACAAACTTTCTGCATTGAACGTCAATGGACAAGATGCACACACAGTTCTATTCATCGTACAACACTGACACGACATTTTCTCAGACACACAAATCAGGACAAACTGCGAGCAAAATTAGAAACAAACACTGACTTTGTACCGTATATTGTGTTGCACTGTTTTGAATCTGAGGCAGGGGGCTGCAGGAGACACGACCACGCCCACTCAGGAAGTGTTTAACATTTCATACAACTGGCACAGCTTGTGTCTTTTGTTATAGAGCATCTTTGGTCCCACTGAGAACAAAGGTCTTCTGCAGATGTGACAGCGATTACATCACTGCCTCCTGTCCTAAATATATATATGCGCACAAATGAATGAACACTTGCATCCACAGAGTACTTGAGTGCTCAAACTTCATACTGTAGTTGCTATAATAATGTATACACGTGCTATATCTGCAGAAAACGTCCTGCCATTATTAATACACAGGCAACACCCTCACAAACTTGCTTTGTTTTCGTTTAATGGCACAACATGCGCTATGAAGCACAGTGTCAGCCTGGAGCAGTAACATCCACAGCATAAACACCCACTGATTCATGCTACACACTATACACACACATTGTCACAGAGAGAGAGACACACCTATGATACAACTTGTCCCGGACACAAGTCACCTGTCCTGAACGAGACACTTCACTTCCCTGCTGCAATGTACAGAGCGAGGCTGCAGGAAGGTGTGGCAGCTCCGCGCGTCAACATGTGCATCCACCCGTCAGCACCACGACGCGTCCGTATCACTCAGTCACGATAAGACAACAACAACATCAGCAGCAGCAGCAGCAGCGTTTCTTTACCTCGTCTGTTTCCGCAGAGTAACCACACGCCGCTCCGTGTGTCTCGTCCCAGCAGCTCTGTCCCGCTCTGTGTACACACGGCACGTGTCCGCGGCGGTGCTTTCCGCGAGCGCTGCCGGCCGCTGATTGGTCGGCGCGTCGGACCAATGAGAGCGCGCGTCCCGCAGAGGCCGGGCCTGCCTGCGACAGCGGTGCTGTCTGCCAAACACTGGTCTCAGCCCCGCCTCACACACACACACACACACACACACACACACACACACACACACACGGTGTGCAGATGCGCGAGCTGATCCTGGACCAGTGTCTGAGGGAGGCTGCGTACTGTACATCATGTACATTTATGAGACACGCGCTCCAGCAGAAACCCGTATGGACACATGACTTATTAAAGTAGAGACATTACTATACACCAATACACTAAATATATACATGCATATTTGCAATTCTATGGATACATTACCTTTTTTATACTGTGTTTTTTTAAGGTGTCTTTGAGTGCTTATTATTACAAAAAAAAAAAATTATATTGTATGTATAGACACACTTCCTCTGTTACAGTAAATGTATATGGTATGTTATCCTATGCATGGCTTGTACTCTGTATTGAGGTATTTTAATTTATTCTATATATATTTTTCCACTGATAAATTTGGTGTATATATTAAACCTGGATAACCTGTTGATGTAACACAAGTATTTCCCAATTTAAGATCTTAAAGTCCATCCAGCCAGCCAACTATATTTTTTATACCATCAACTTAAATTAAAAGCGTAGTCCCGATTGAATGCACAGTCCCTTTTGCTAGCTGGTGTGGCGACACATTTTGACAATTAGAGGCCTGGGGTCTCATTTGCAAAGATTGCATACACACAAAACGAGGCCTGAAAGAGGTGTACGCCACTTCCTATGGGAAAGTTGTGATCTATTAAAAAAAAAAAGTGGAAAAGTTGAGATCTATTAAAAACAGACTTGATGGGAGAAACTTTGACCCACGCTTACAAACTTTTTGGAGACAGAAAATCGGCGATGCAGATGGTGACGTGAAAGCCTGATTGTAGAAACTGTCAAATGTCCGTATGTTCACTTTTTAGTATGGATCCTACTCGCTGTTATATAAATGAGACCAGCTCATTTTTTTAATAGAAGTTCTTCGGATGTATAAAACCGGGTTGTTGGCTACCTCAAATTATGTATCCATTCCTTGATAACCCTGTAAATTATTCACATTCCTTTAGTCCATAATGGTCCTAAGATCAAAAGTGCTTTAAATAAACAATTGGATTGTATGTCCCGATGGTTCCTGAGCAACGGCCTGTCCCAAATATAGGCCCAGAGTTACGCAAATAATAGCCCGGGCTACTAACTGAAGTTTTACAGTAACTTGTATTTATATATGCTGAGGTTTTGTTCTTGTATTCTGTATTGAGCTATTTTGATTTATTTTATATGTTTATTTTTCTTTTCATTTACATTTTTCAGGTGAATTTATCCTTCCCATGCAATACCCGTTGATAAGAATTTCCCAATTTGGGATCAATAAAGTCCATCCAGCCAGCTATAATCTTACTTATAGTGTCTACCTTACTTGATCTTTCCAATCTAATACATCATATCTATCCTATCTTATTTATCTAATTTATTAGGGATGCATAACAATATTGGCACATCACTGGTATCGGCCGATATCACCCAGTACGCTTTTTCTTATTTTGAACAATGAATGAATATTAGAGTATGTATGTATAATATGATGTTAATTCCACAACAGGAGAGACTTGTAAGATCAATATCGGTATCGGTTATCTCTTAAATGAGTTGTTACATATTGGATATAGGCAAAAAATCCACTACCAATCATCGTATTGTTCTATCTTATCAATCGTATTTATCGCTTACCTTTTTTTATCTTATGTAATCTATCTACAACACGTTTCAAATAATTCATTAAACTGACATTTTTAAGCTCACCGAATGTCAATAAATCCTATTGCTCTAAATTCCAACTGTGTTAAATTAATTTCTGTGGCCTCATTGAGGGGAAGGATTATTGTTTGCCTTGGGAAAAATCCCGGGTACAACATGTCCAATCTGCCATGGGCGGGGGCTCCGCCTGTCACTCAGACCAGGTAACCTCAGGTAAACAAGTCCACCAGCTGGCACAAAACTTGCAGACTGGGAAAGGTCGTAACGTGAAATCGATGCAACGTCTTTAAAGACTAGCTGTGGTGAGTCAGCTCAGTGTGAGTGAACGTCAGAGCTGCAGAGCTTTCTGCATAATCCAAGCTGTTGAAACCTATGTTACAATAACCTAGTTGGAAGATTATGAATGTGCAATAAAGTGGTTCAGCTACAGTGGAGCAAAGGGGAAGGTCCGAGCACATCCGCTGGATTTCTGCAGGGTTTCTCCAACTTATTTTCCATGTTGGAATTTCACACACAACACGTGCCAGCTTCCTCTGCATCACTGTATCAAGCTGTTGTATTAAGTAGCTTAATCTGCCGTCCATTGAGGTATTATTTTATCAATGGACAACAGACGGGCCATTTTAGTGAAGCAAATGTTCGCTGATTTGGCTCAGACTCCCAAACCAGAGGAAGATTCAGTTTTGTGTCATACTGGGAAGCAATACTCATTATGTTTGCTTGTCTGGGAACCATCTATCACTTATTTATTACAGATTTTTAAAGAATCCCGCCCCTTTTATCAAATGAACTTGCCCTTTTCTCTTGAACTTAAACTTTTGCATGATTCTTCATGCTGTAGTGTCCTTTTTTTTTTAAATAGCAGGTCTAAATATATGCAATAACTGAGATAAAATGCTCCTTACAAGTCTTTTCATGACGCCGTGACAGAGCCAAGAAGTTTGATAACTGTGGTAAAACACACAAAGATAATTATACCAGCCTTAAACCACAATCCAGACTAACATTAGTATCAAATCTCTACGTAACATATCAAGTTCTGGTGTAATCACCATGATTCAAGTGTCAAATTGAAAAACAATAGACAATGCAATGTGCTGAACCTACAAGCAAACTCCACATAACTTTGTGTTTGCAACTTGAACATGAGACTGTTTAACAATCACCACCGGTCCTGGGATTAATAATTCTAATTGCAATAATTGCAAGACAACCCTCATTAGCAAGAGCAACGGAAACCGAACCACCACCGGCATCTTTAAGAGCCACCGGCGGGCCATTTCCTGGCAGCCTGTGGTAAACTCGGTAGCTTTGATTGTTTTATTGTTGTCTGAGAACAGGGAGGACACAAACAATCCCGCCTATCCTCCATAAATCTCTTTCCCTGTCTGTCTTTTCTTGCCTCCAGCTTTAGTTTTTCGCCATTTTAAGGTGCTTTAGCTCAGTTTAAAGTGGAGTAAAGAGACTCAGAGAGAAATGCTAGTCAAGGTACATGTAATGCTCTCGTCACAGAAACTGGTGGTGCATCGTCCGCTGCTCCTCTGCCTCACCCACCACAGTCCAAACCTGGTACTGCTGCTGGTGAATCACTCATTTTAAAGTGTCACAGTGATGGAAAACTATAAGCTGTTTACATGGCTTCCTGTCTTAAGTGGTGATGAGTCAGCCCCCCACATGTTTGATAATCTAGTTTAAATGGGGATTGAACTAGAGCTACGTTCAATTAGTTGATTCATCGATAGGCGGGATAATAATCGGCAATCGTCAGAGCAAAAATGGGACATTTCAAGGTTCGCAAGTGTGAGGATTTGCTGCTTTCCTTGGTCATGTAGTAAAAGTAATATATCAGGGTTTGGAAATGTTAGTCGGACAAAACAAGATGTGTAATGAAGTCACTTTATACTCAAGGGTATTGTGGCACTGTTTTCTGATGCTTTATAGACCAAACAATTAAGTAACTAACACGCCACTTCACCTCTTCTGCCATCCACGCATCAGTAAAGCTGCTTGCTGTTGGCAGAACTGTCATTTTACTTTCTTATGCATAAGCTGAAAGAGTCGTCTTTATGATGCCCACCCACAACTTTCTCCAAGATTAGAAGAAAGTAGGTTACTCCGACCTTCCTCTTTTTTAATCTTCTGCTCTGCACTATCTTGTCCGACACTTGCCTTTGTAAACGTCTCGGATGTTTTCGTGCAACTGCTCTGCACACTCAGACGCTAAATCGGGTGTGATATCTGCGAGAACCTGCTTGGTTGAATCCGTGCAGCTTTTATGGTTTGTCTGTGGACGATTTACTGTAAAGCAGAACATAAGGAAAACCACACAGGGCGTGCATTTATATTCTCACGAACACCGCCACATGTTGAGCATCATAGAGAGTGATAATATAGACGTCGCCAGCAGTTCACTCCATGGTTACCACTTATGTGTGAGAATACATGCACTGAAATGGCTGACTGTGAACACATCATAGCAAAGGCCTATGAACGTACACCTGATTTGTAACTAGATGTTTAGAGACATGTAAGAGCAACTGAATAGTTTACGTTGAATATAATCACTCAAATTGTTCAAAACACTCAGGCTCGACTACCTCTCCTGTCCTGGACAGTGGTGGAATGTAAATTTACTCACATATTGTACGTAGGTACAAATTTGAGGCACTTTTTTTTACTTAACTTGAGCATTTTAATCTCACGTTGCTTTCTTCTTCTACTCCACTGCATTTCAGAGGGACATATTGTACTTTTTACTCCTAAAATTATAAGATTACTTCAGTTAGTTACTTTACAATCTGAGATTTTTGTGCACAAACCACATGAAAATATACAACCGCAACTGAAACCTTGCATTTTCCTGACTGCACTAACATACCTTTATTTAAGCAAGTGTTTCTACAGTGTGTGTGTACATTATTAGTTTTTTTAAATGTGAATTTGACCAACTGAATTTAAGCGACCTGAATGTATTTTACTTATTTGTTTTTTTATTTTTTAATGAAACTTTTTTTTAAATCAGAATTTTCAAACAAAATTTGAAACTTCTTGATTTGCAATTTCAAAAGGGTAAAATTGAAAATATTTTTTTCAATATTTCCAAAGAGGTGAACTCAATTTGATGCACTATTTCAAAGTAAAATATTTCATATAGTGCAGGGATGCTCGATAATATCTGCACGTCATCGGTATCAGTTGATGGCTTTAAAATGAAGTATTAGAATCAACTGACATGCATTTTCTTAACTTGCACAATGAAGTAATATTACATACACTGAAAAAATATTGTGTATCTTCATCTGCTGGTGGGCCATCATGACAAGAGCATGCATGCATAATATGATGTTAATTCCACTGCAGATGAGACTTGATGATGATTAAGATTAGGTGGGGGAAAAAAGGGAGTTGTTGCATATTAGATATCAGCAATTAAAAAATCCAGTCTCACGCAACCCTTCAAGGGTGTTTAAATTTCCATGTATTCATTCAGTGGCTGCTCAAATCCAAACACTGTCTCCTATTTGCTCCCATAGATTTTGTTAGACTTGCGTGATTGTGACTATTTCTTTTGGTGCACAGAGGTATGCTGGGATGCAGCCTGTGTAGGTGACGTGCAGCAGCACAATGCATGGGTGGACTACAACAGTTGCCCACAGCAGGACGTCGCCTGATTGGCTAGAGGCACGCAACTTTGCACAGATTAAACCCAAAAAAGTACACAATGTGCACATCGGGAGCACGGGGGCTACTTGTATCCATGTATAAAAATCTTCCCATAATTAAGTCAGCATAAATCAGAAGTGGCTGTGGATGCAACGGGGCGTGCTCAGCCACCATTAACACTGCAATAGCAGCACGTATGCGCTGTTAATAAGACAATGGGCGGTTTATTTGATGTCCTGTCATTGCAGAACACGCTCACGTTGTTGTCAGCGAGCATAACGTAAATACTATACAGCACAGTGTGAACCTATCACAGCGGAGCATATAGGAGCCGGGTACATTGTGCAACGTCCACATGTGCTGTATGTCCAGCCTACAGCAACACAAGTGCACTTAGTTACAGAAATGCATCTCCTGGTATGTTGATACCAGCCAGTAATGGTGTTGATTTCTTCTTTAACCCCCACAGACATTAAAAATGACTTTATTGTGACACATTCCGCAGCACTTGAGGGGTTAACAAGACGACTAGTGTCATCGCACATTCCGAGAAGTGTTATCACAGCCAGCACTCGGCGATATAATTAGGTTTAATGTGAGGCAGCTAAATCAGGATACGGCTGTTGTCTTTGCCCCCGAAGTGACAGCTAGCATGCTAGCGTTAGCCACACAGCAACGGCCACAAAAGCCAGCACAAATCCGCCATCTTACCTTTTAAACACGCTTCCAAAACGACAACAACAGCTTCGGTTATTACGCGACGAGGTGTTTGTCAGCCTCACGGAAACAACAACATGAATCCTGGTATCGTTAGCGACGAGTCGTCTTCGCTCTGCGCTCCGCAGTCGCTCTGTACATTTGCTGTTTTTTGCTCAACCCCCTCCGTCTGTAGTCTACACGCAGGGACACACGTGCCGGTGCATGGTCGACCAAGTAATGTTGTACTCGCCGCTGTGATTGGACAGCGCCGCTCGAAGCCCCCGCCCCTTGCCCGCCCCTGCGTGCGCTGATTGGCTGAGAGGGGCGGGGCTCTCCGCACGGGGCTCGGAAGTCACGTTGCAGAGTGTCTGGTCCTCAGTTCTCCTCCGCGGACATGAGAGGGCGTCGCCCGTGCCCACACTTGATGTGGCCTACTTGGTGCACCGTACTACGTGTAGCAGCACCGCAACGACATTCACTGCTGCGAGGTTATTTTAGCTCATTGTGGCAGCTCAACCCAAGAGCTGCTGCTGAAGATTCACTGCTGCTAGTGTCTATATACATATGTTCATCAAATGAGCTGAAACAGGACACTGACAGCCGCATTCAACTACATTAGGTGCACTAACACTTGATGTGGTGCACATCATGTGCAATATAATTCTTCAATATCATGTTCACTTGTCAGTGCATTGCAATCTAATTTTGTCACTCATATGCGATACTACTAACCCACTGAGCATTTTTAGGTCTATTATACATATGTCTAAATGTTCCTTAGAGGTCTAGTCTAAAATTGGTCTATCAGGGGTATAGAAATGAAAGTTTTTTAGACGTCTAAATGTAGACTATATCTATACGATACTGTATATCGCTCAACGGCTATCGTTATTATTTTAGTTAAGTATTTGGAGATCAGTTATGCACCTTACAGTTGTTCTTTTTAATTAATAGTTATCGAATACTGGATTAAAGTGCAACGTCTAAATTCCGTCTAAAAATAGACGGAATCCAGACGGTTGAAATTAGGTCTAAAAAATAACTAGACGTCTAATATCCGTCTAGACGTCTCGTCTAAGTTTAGACCGAAATTCGCCCGCCTATAATCGGTCTATATTTTAGCCCGAATCTAGACGATAGAATTAAATATTAAATAAAAAAACAACTGTAAGTTGTATAAATGATGGTCAAATGTTGGATTAAAACATTTTTAACAGTCATTGATCAATGTACGGTGTAGTTTAGATTTAGACTCGATTTAGTCGTCTAAGATTAGACGAGGCGTATACATTTGGTTTAAAAATAAACATCTGTCTAACTATAGACGTCTATAAATAGACGTATATTAGCGGTTATTTAAATGTCTAAGATTAGACAAGGCGTATAGATGTAGTCGTCTTTTAGATGTCTATTGGACGGCTGGTCTAAGCTTAGACGACTAAAAAACTTTCATTTTTAGACCAGTGATAGACCAATTTTAACCCAGACGTCTAAGGACCATTAAACCGAAAAATGCTCGGTGGGAAGTCACAGAGATGGGGACTCGAGTCATTGTGACATTGTGACAACTGGACTCGAGTCGCTGTTTTGATGACTTGACAAAAAACAAAAGACTTGAGACTTGACTCGGACTTCGACGTCAAAGACTCGGGACTTGACTTGAGACGATGACTTGAATGAGTGTCATTCACATCATGTTTTCAGTGTGAATATAAAATTAATAAATTACTTTAAAAAATAATGTCGATTACCCAGTAGGAGCGCAGGCTGAGAATGGCGTTGTCATGATTGGATCACTATCCTGTCAATCAGTGTTTATTGGAGAAACACACCCTCTTATATCAGCTAGGCATCAACGTGTCAGCGGGAGGGCTACCGAGAGTCATCGTCTTCAGCTTTCGGAATTACCATTATGACGGCAAAAGACGAACAGCACAGTGCAAGACATGCGGCATAAACATCTCGGACAGCCAGACGACAACTTCAAACTTTGTTTGTCATTTGAAGAGCCATTCTGCCCTTAGGGCCCTGTGACCACGAGAGGTTACTGCTTATTTACTTAGAAAATAAGCAGCAGAATTTTCAAGTGTAATATGACATCTAACATGGCTAGCTTTTGTTGTTGTTGTTGTTGTTGTTGTTGTTGTTGTTGTTGTTGTTGTTGTTTTTCATCTTAGGTCCATCTCCATCCTCTGTGCCCACTGTCTCCTCTGTGCCTGCTACAACCTCAGCTCTATCTGGTAAGTTGACAACAAAACGGCCTTTGTAATTTTATTTTATTTATAAATCATTTTTGTTACCGTGTTTCAGGTGCCACTGTTCATTTACATCATTATTTAAGTATTTGTTTGATATTATTTAAATTTTATTTAATACGTCTGTTTTTGTACATTTGCTGTTACAGTTTATTTAAAACAAACAAAACAAGATAATAAAGCAGATTGTGTTTCCAGTAAAGACTGGTTTATTTTGTTACTTTTAGTTGGCCTAGATGACATTTGGTATCTAAGTGTAAATCAACCCCAGGCTGCTCTTGTAGCTGAATTTGCTACCATTTCAGATTAAAACCCATAGATGTGTAAAACACGCCAGGCTGCTCTTTGAGGTTTTATGTATTGACTCTCTGTGTGGCCAGTAGGGGGAGTTGCTGACTTTGCCAAATATTAACTGAACGATTTTTCTGCAAGTTTGCAAATCTGTTGTCTGCGTCCATGGCCTTAATCACTGTGGATTACAATCTAACTACAACGAAAAGTTCTCACCTCTAGTTTTACAAGTGATGACCGAGTAGAACATGAAATAACTCATAGTAGGTGTGTGAATGATCAATAATCAGTATTATTGGCAGCAATAGAGGGCCCCAAAATCAAATTTTGCTTCGGGCAAAATATATATTTATAATCACTTTAATTCATATTCTTTTAATGTTATATTTTATCCCCATATACCAACATTTCTTTTTGTTGCTATTTGTTTGCTATTATTATACATATTTAATTGCATTATTAGAGGGGCCCTCAGCTTCAAGATTTTAAAATTTGACAATTAATAACTTTGAGCTTTATTTACTGGTAGTTTTTACATTATTAGTTAAAGACCAGACGAGATGAGACAATGTTTTATTCGTCATTAGTGGGGAAATTTGCAATATTGCAGCAGCAAAGAGACAGAGTGCAAACTGGGAGCATCAGCAGAAAAACATTAAGTGCAAAGCAATATATAAGCACGTATAAAGTAAGTAAACTGTGTCTGACAGCAGCAGGAAGGAAGAACCTGCAGCATCTCTCCTTCAAACACCGCGAGTGAAGCAGCTTGTCTCTGAAGGAGCTGCCAAAGTGTCCAGCATGGGGTGGGACATGTTGTCCATGAGGAATAATAGCGTGGCCACCATCTCCACCTGGTCGAGAGAGCATCCAAGGACAGATGAATCTCTTCCTGTCAGCTGTCGAGATGCTGCTGCCCCTGCAGACCACTGAGCCACCACGGAGTCGTAGAAGGTCCTCGGGAGTGCCAGCTGTCCTCCAAAGGACCTGAGTCTATTTTTAAACCATTATCATTCATTCCTTTGTTATTTAGATTTGTCTGTTGTTTTATATACACCTCTTTAACTTTGACCAGCTTCTGAGGACTGTGGGATGCAGTCGAAAGCCCCAGAAAATAGTAAAATGATCTCATCATCTAAAAGCTATGGGCACAACAAGTTTTGTTTACAGGTGTGCAAATTATAAATAATTTTGTTCCCAAGCTAACTAGACAGCCAGTTGTATCTGAAACCTCTCACAGCCTCCCTGCATTCTCAGAAACTGCATGAGTGTTGCCGAGCAGAGGCGAGATCTCCCCAGCTCCTCCCTGAGCACGCACAGCAACACACGGGGCCTATTTCTCGCTGCGCGTCTGCCTCGCACTTACGGCTGCGGCGGAGCCTCGGCATGCACAGTTCAACGTGCTCGGAGCTGGTGACGTCATTTGTTCTGCTCGCCCTCCTCAGGCACGCGGCTCGCGGTGTGGTCGGTGAGAGGCTGTAAACAGTGCAGATGTAGGGCACATGCCTGCGTGTAAACGACCATTACTACAACATTACGCGCAATGGGAACGCGTTTACTGTGTCACGGTGCACTTATGCGACTGGAAATATATAAAACATGTTTGGAAATGTCATCATAAAGAAAAAAATATAAATTCACCTTCGTTTATAGTGGCTGAGATTATCTGTCAGTCAGTTTGGTCACACTTATAATATACTAAACAATGTGAGATGATGTAGAAAGATATATTTTCACTGGGTGGCAGCTGATGTACAGTCAATGGCTTTAAAACTTAAAGGTCCAGTGTGTCGGATTCAGATAAGGTTTATAATATTCACAGTTGTGTTTTCATTAATCTTATAATCACCTGAAAATAAGATTGTTATGTTTTTGTTACCTTAAGCAGGATTATACTTGTGTGGTGGTGTGTCTGTGTCACTCTGCAGTTATACCTCCAAAACACTGGTCGGTGGCAAAGGTTCCCAAAAAACAAACATCAAACACACATTAAACACACATTAAACACACATTAAACACACATTAAACATGGCTTAATAGCGACAATTTCAAACACAAGTACAGAAATCAGCTTCACTATAACTCGCAGCATTCACAGACAAACACTTGTCTTTATCCGGATGCATTTTCCCCTCAAATACAACAAGCGAACATTATTAGCACAAGCCTATGGCATTTTACATTGTATAAATTAGCCTAGCAGCTAGTGGACTTTTCCTCTACTCATATGAAGCCAGGGACAACATTTAACAAAGGTAATGTTAAAAAAATCGGCTCCATTATAAATCACAAGAATCACTGACAAAACAACTGTCTTAAACATTTTCCAAACAAATATAACATGCTAACATTATTAGCACAAGCCTATGGCATTTTACATTATATAAATTAGCCTAGGGATGAGCAGAGATTTCCTCTGCTCATATGAAGCCAGGATAAATCACACACAAGACTTAAAATGCTATTTTTGTGGAGGCTTTATTGTCTTCACAATTTATTGTTCGTTATCTGTGAAATTAAAGTAAATAAAAGCTTTGTTTCCACTGAGGGAAATGGTTTCAGCTTACAGAAACAGACAGGAGGTCTGCGTCGCTGCGACTTGTAGTTACATATCTGGGGAGATGCACGTCAGGCTACGGCGTAGGTTATGGTGTAGGATCCATGTCGTTACAGTGTTTTGAAAAGCTGCCAAAAATATTAAAGTGACTGATAGAAAATATACACAGTCTTGCGAAAGAGAGCAGTAAAGCTCTGTAGAGCTAGCTGCCCTCGTCATAAACATTATGGTGCTTCATTTTGTAGCTAGGTTGGCTAGCTGATGGGCCAACCTCACCGTAAATATGATCAAAAACACTAATGGCAAATACTATTGACAAAATGAACAAAGCTTATCGTGAAAAGAGAATTAAGTAACCTACACAGATGAGAAAAGCACGTTTATCACTAAGGTATGGATAATTAACATTATCGTACAGTCTGCGAAGTAATGAAAGTTGTCAAAATAGGCTAAATGTCATGGGGTGAAAACTGCAATAATTTCCTCTAAAATTTATGCAGTAAAGGGAGTTTTGTCAGTGAAGATCCAGGTCATGGTTATCATAAGTGCTATATCGTACGAAACTGGACTTGCTTGAGTTTCTTGAAGACGTTCCGCCTCTCATCTAAGAGGCTTCTCCAGTTCTAAGCAACTGGTGCGGAGTTGCAGGCTTTGAACTCTGTTTAGGTGTGAACCCTCACACAGTCACTGAGGTCACTATGTGAGTCGTTGCCATAGTCGCCATCATATGAGTCGTTAGGGTCAGGTGGGTCCAGGGGTGAACGGGTGTGAAGTGGTCCAGGAAGGGATCCCAAGACATGTGACCTCAACGACAATGAAACTAAGAGCTCACATGACAACAAGGGTTCACACCCACACTGGGTTTAAAGCCTGCGACTCCGCACTAGTCAGTTAGAACTGAAGACGCCTCTTGGATGAAACGTCTTCAAGAGACT
The DNA here is from genome assembly GCA_026686955.1 of Epinephelus cyanopodus. NCBI lineage: Eukaryota > Metazoa > Chordata > Actinopteri > Perciformes > Serranidae > Epinephelus > Epinephelus cyanopodus. The sequence goes on from CM048934.1 coordinate 9,301,298, forward strand.
CAAGCACGTCCAGCTGCCTACGATGTAGCACTAAGGAGTAAAGGGAGTAACAAAATTGACTACAAGTGCCTCAAAGTGTACATGCAGAGTTTGAAATATGGCTGCATCATATACTATAAAGTTGTTAAATATTGCCATAATGATAATACTGAATGCTAAATAAACAGTTTCTAACCAGTGTGTAACATACTCTTAAACCTTTGCTGATGAATATATGTGTATTAACATGGGATCAAATGACTCTGGTGCAAAACAACAAACACGTTTTACATCATGTGTGGCTGCTTCTCTCTTGATGTCTGAATCCGACAAACAGATTTACATTTCACCTGCTCTTAAAATGCGTTCCCGTCTAACTGGTTGGTTATTCATGTGTTGTTTATGCAGCCTTTCATTGGCCGAGCGGCGCTGAGCCATCTGGACAACAGCCTGGTGTTTGGCACCGGCGACTGGCAGGTTGCAAACAGTCAGATCACTTTACCGCACTGTCATGTTCACCACTTCAACATACCTGATTTAAAGTAGGAGGCAGGATACAGGAGCTAACCAATAATGCAATGTAATGTGTAAAGTAATGCAGATTAGCAGGTCAAAATGAAAGCATGATTAGGTCCAATAGAGGGCGGCATTTTATGATATTGATGCCACAGGAGGGAAACACTGACGTGCAGGACGTGCCGGACACGACAGTACAATCACAGTAGATGTTGACTGTGGTATCATATCAGATTATCTGCTAATTATAGAGAGTAAATAAAACAGGCGTGCATCATTAGCTCCTCTGAGCAGTGAGTGACAGGGCGATGTCAGGTTATTTTTTACAGGAAATGGCTTTCTGTTTAAATGCTGGTGCACCATGTGTGTGTGTGTGTGTCCTGAGATAAACTGTCATTGTTAGCAGTTTACTTTGAAAGCTTTGAAAGCCTTGTATGAACCCAGCTCCCCCTGTTTCTCACCAGAGCAGATGTGGTCTGTGGTACTGAACGAGTGCAGTGGAATAAGAAGTACAATAGCTTCCTCTAGTGGAGCAGAAATATAATGCAGTGGTTTGAAGTTTGAGGTCCTTGACTGTCATCTTCTCATGACACTTTCTACTTTACAACATTTATAAATATTGCACTTTCTGCATCATTACATTTATTTGACACAAATTCACAACCTAATATTTTTGCATATACGCTATGTGAAGGGTTTGTATCATGACTGAAAATACTGAGTACTTGAAGCTCCCCACCTGTTCCACCTCCTCTCCAGTGATCAGTGATCTTGTTGGAGTTGAGGAGCAAGTCGTTCTGACACCTGGATCTCCTCCCTGTAGGCTGCCTCATCATTGTTGGTTATTAACCCCACCACGGCTGTGTCATCGGCGAACTTGTATGTGTAGTTTGCGTTATGGACGGGAGTGCAGTCAAGAAAGTGAGTACAAGAGTGGACCGAGAACACAGCCTTGGGGAATACCGGTGTTGAGGATGGTGTTAGAGGAGAGATGTCTCACATGCTGTGGTCCGTTGAAGAGGAAGTCCAGGCCCAGTGACAGCAGCTTGTTGACCAGCTTTCCCAGGTTGACAGTGTTAAAGGCCGAGCTGAAGTCAACCAGCAGCATTCTCATGTAAGTGTCGGGGTTCTCCAGGTGGAGCAGCGCAGTGTGGAGCAGGAGTGAGATGGTGTCGATGATGCGTTGCCCCTGTGACCTGGCTTCGGATAAGCCATGGGGTAGTCAACCTGTGGCTCCAGAGCTCCGTGGAGCTGTTTGGCCCCTCTCCAGTCAAAATAACGGTTATATTTTTTAACATTTTAATTTTCATTTGTTGTTGTAGGCCTAAAGTGATTCTTACATTCTTCTACTGTGAAAATAAAGTAAACTCAACTAAAATGTGTGTCTCTCAAAACATCACTAGCGACTGCCACAGTAGCCTTGAGTCTTCCTCGCTCGGCTAGCTGTGGATTCCAAATCCAAAAAGGGAAAAGTCTTAGGTGAAAATAGAGAACTTAATCGTGTGTGGACAAATGTGTTTCCTTTTGTCAGAAACGCTGCAAAGCTAAAGTACCAAATGATCAAAACTAGCTCACTGCAGAATAGCTGCTTTGTGAAGTGAAGGTTCTAATCCCTGCGTTTCTTTATTTCTGCATTTACTTTAGCATTTAATGATTCTTTTATTTAGCCTATTTATTTCTATATTTATTTATTCCTGTATTTATCCATCTGTTTATTTATTTATTGATACATTTATCATCCCCCATACACACTACTGGTATACACTAGAATAAAATAAAAAAAAATTAAAAAAAGAAATTTGAAGAATAATAAAATAAAAAGACTGTTACCTTTTATTATGAGGCTCAAATATGTTTTGCAGTTCCAGTCAGATTTTATTTATTTATGTATTTTGGCTAAAAAGGTAGGCATTTATTTCTTAAGTTCTTTACTTATCTCCATATTTATTTAAGCATGCAATTATAATTTTATTTAGCCTAATTATTTCTGTATTTCATTTTGCCTTTTAGTTTCTGTGTTTATTTTGGCATTTAATTATTATTCTATATAGCCTATTTATTTCCGTATTTGTTTTTGATTTTTATGATGATTTTATTCAGCCTAATTATTTCTGTATTTATTTTTGCAATTAATTTTTATTTTATTCAGCTGATTTATTTCCGTATTATTTTTTAGCATTTAAGGTTTTTTTTTTATTGAGCCTAACATTTCAGTATTTATTTTAGCAAATTATTATTATTTCATTAGGCCTATTTATTCTGTATTTATTTTAGCATTTAATTATTCTTTTATTTATCCTATTTATTTCTGTATTTGTTTTGTATTTTCTTATGAAGCCTATTTATTTCCATATTTATTACAGCATTAAATTATTATTCTATTGAGCCAATTCATTTCCATATTTATTTTAGCACTGAATTATTATTTTATTTAACCTATTTATTTCTGTATTTGTTTTGTATTTTTTTAAGAAGCCTATTTATTTCCATATTTATTTTAGCATTTTTTTTTTTAGCAATTAATCATTATTTAATTTAGCCTTTTTATTCCATATTTATTTTAGCATTTAATTATTATTTTATTTATCCTATTTATTTCTGTATTTTTTATGAAGCCTATTTATTTCCATATTCATTTTAGCATTTAATTGGTATTTAACTCAGCCTATTTATTTCCTTATCTCTTAAGCATTTGATTATTATTCTATTAAGCCTATTTATTTCCGTATTTATTTTTTAGCAATTAATCATTATTTTATTTAGTCTATTTATTTCATATTTATTTCAGCATTAAATTATTATTCTATTGAGCCAATTCATTTCCATATTTATTTTCGCATTGAATTATTATTTTATTTAACCTATTTATTTCTGTATTTTTTATAAAGCCTATTTATTTCCATATTCATTTTAGCATTTAATTGGTATTTAATTCAGCCTATTTATTTCCTTATCTCTTAAGCATTTGATTATTATTTTATTTATCCTATTTATTTCCGTATTTATTTTTTAGCAATTAATTATTGTTTTATTTAGTCTATTTATTTCTATATTTATTTTAGCATTTAATTATTCTTTTATTTAGCCTATTTGTTTCCATATTTAATTTAGCATTTAATTATTTTATTTAGTCTATTTATTTCTATATTTATTTCAGCATTAAATTATTATTCTATTGAGCCAATTCATTTCCATATTTATTTTCGCATTGAATTATTATTTTATTTATTTCTGTATTTTTTATGTAGCCTATTTATTTCCATATTTATTTTAGCATTTATTTTTATTTCAATAAGCCTATTAATTCCAATATTTATCCTAGCATTTAATTATTATTAGTATTTATTTTAGTGATTAATTATTATTGTATTTTGCCTATTTATTCCCATATTCATTTTAGAATTTTAATTGGTATTTAATTCAGCCTATTTATTTCCTTATCTCTTAAGCATTTGATTCTTATTTTATTTAGCCTATTTATTTCCGTATTTATTTTAGCATTTAATTATTCTTTCATTTGTCCTTTTTATAAGCATTTGATTATTATTCTATTTAGCCTATTTATTTCTTTATGTATTGCTATATGGATTCCTTTATTTATAAACCTGTTTAATTATTTATTGAAACCTTTGTCATTTATCGCCCCCATAAGTAAAATAAAAGTAAAGTAGGGTAAAATAAAAATACTACTAGTTCAAAAACCGCCTTTTTAGTCACCAGCCGACGAAAGCGGAAGTAGCAGTGAGTGAACCCTCTCGCTGTCTCCCCACAGTGCAGAGCAGGGCGTATCCACTCTTTGGGAATCAGGAAACACGTTAACGCTGGAGTCAAGTCCCTCCTTCAGTTTGGTCTGACCACAGTCAGCGGTGACCGACCGTCCAGCGGCCGCCAGTCCCGAACATCACCTCCGGTCTCCCGGTTTGCTCCGGTCCATCAATGGCTGATTCAACCGTCAATACGCGTGAGTTTCCGACCTTATTTTTTACCCCGTGTTTGGAGAGGAGACGGTGCAGCAGTGCTGCGCTGACGGTGGTTAAAATTCAACGTTTTCTCTTCTTGGAAAAGTTTCCTGTGTTTTTGAAAATAGCTTTATTGAATTATGGCGGCGCCGCAGTGTCACAGGCTCGATGCCAGGCGGGCAGAAATGTAACGCTGGCTGAACTAGCACATAGAGATGAGTTTTAGAAACACACTGCGTGACACACAGCAGACACATTATAAATATGTGTAATTACTTTAGGGTTTGTTGTTGCTGCTCACTGTGCTATTTCTGATTTATCAGTAGCCTACTACATGATGTCAGCCCGACAAACTTAAAGGTTAAAGTGTATTTAAGGCTTTTTATAAGCTACTTAATTCTATTTTTTAAGATTTAAGTCTATCTGTCCAACTATCTCAGACACATTTGCTGCACCAGATCAACTTTTCCCTCCCTGAAAACTCCTATTTCTCTGTACTAAATGTGCAAAATCTCATTTGTTTCCGCAGTATTGATATTTAGATTTTCACGCTTTATAATACATTCATATATTACTTAACATGACATGAAACCGCTGCCGTAATACAGAAGATGGAGAGAAAAAAGGAGGCAAAGGACGCACACACTAACAAAAATGCTCCTCCTATGTTAATACATGGTGATCTATAAAAAATTGAAGTGAAAATGAAGGTGGCACGGTGGACCAGTGGTTCCTCCCACAGTCCACAGACATGCACTTGGTGACTCTAAGGATGCATTCACACTGGTATTTGGTCTGCTTTAAACGAACCCTGGTCCACTTCTATGGTTAGTTCGGTTCGTTTGCAGTGGTTTGCAGTGAAAGCTCATTCGGACTCTGTTGTGGATCAAACGAGCGAATCCTGGTCTGAAAACTGGGGGTCTTGGCTCACTTGCAAGTGAACCCTGGTGCGGTTCGCTTCCAGTGGGAAATGCAAACGGACTATCCAGCGGACCAAAGCGAGGAAGTGACGTAGAGCGCAGTGCTTTTTGGTGCTTGGTGTTTTTGTCGTGACCAAGCCATTTTCGGTCCCGGCCAATCGTTGAGCTGGATTTTCTTCTTCCTCACGCTTTTTTTCTTCCTGCTCAGTGGTCGTTTCGGGAAATACCGCCCCCAAATCAGTTTTAACTTCGTGAAGTTGTTCAGGCGGTTTGGTCCGCTTTAAAAATTGCATTGTGAAAGTGAACTGAACCAAATGAAGGTGTGAAATTTTTTGGCATTCCCCGCCCAATCCTTGAGGAAGTACTTTTTTAATTGACCCTCCGCAGACTGGCCAATCATAACTCAGCATCAGGCTCCTGTGCTCCATCGTGTCAGATTTCCTTAATTTCCAAAAATATGTTAATATTCCTTCGGGGAGTGCAGTTAGTGACAGTGTGGGCGCCATGCTTACTCCGACAGCTTGTCGGACCCTCACGAAGGGGCGGGGCTTCGCGAAAGGTCAGTACCCAAGAGGAAATTAAAGGTTTTTCCACTCTGTTGTCATACACACACAGGCCCAAAATACACACACATGCACAAACAGGATGCATGTAAGCATTAGATGGAGGGTTGTCAGAGCCCCATACCTGGTTGATGGGGTGTCCAGCTGTCCCTTCGTTTCTCAAGCCAAGTCCTGCCCCTAAACTAACTGTAATATTTGAGTAGTAGCTGTAGAAATATTTTATCTGCTGCATAACATCTTAATCTAAAATACATAATCGACAGGAAGTCACTGCCTTGTTGTAATGATATTGGAGTAGCACAGAAATGTAAACAGCACGCGTGTTGGATGTTATCTTTAGTTGAATCAGATTTCAAAATGAAGCTACTGCATATTTGAACAGGGTGTCTGCTTCCTCTGTAACCTTTCTGTTATTGACAGTCAGGACAAATGTCTCAGGAGCAGTGACACGTGTCGTACAGTCCCCAACCTGTTGAAGCCCTGAGTCAAGGAAAGTACCGTATGTGTCTCTGCATCGAGAGATACTCAAGCCAGCGCTCTTGCTCAGTCCCACGTTACGCTTTGGGTTTCTTCATAACCTTTAAGAGTCTGGGCCTGTTTCCATTTTCCATGGGGAGTCCACAGGAGGCTGTGGCTTACTGAAGGCCAGGGCTCAGTCGTCACGCTCATTCAATTAGACCCAGTCATGCAGTATGTTGGCTTGGCATTACACTCATGTAATGTGTGTGTGCGTGAGTGTACATACTGTACATCTCTGATTGTTTCGGCTTTCGCCACTGCTTCATGTCGCAGCTGCAGTGTACATACATGCTATGAACACTCTCCCAGTTGAGCTTGACACTCGTGTGCAGGCTGAGAGCGTTGTTGTGGTCTCGGTCAGCGGTTGCCAACCTGTGGTTTGGGACCCCCCAAGAGGTCCCAAGATCAGTGGCGCCCCCAGAAATTTTTCACAGGGGTGGTTTGATGGGGCGACTGAAAATCTTGAGGTATCACACCGAAACCAAAAGCCATAACTGGATTTCAGGAAATCGATTATGTTGTTAAAGCATAGCCTATTAAAAACTATGTCGATGGGAGAGTGAGGATATTACACACTGATGTACTTTGGTTTCTCATTTTACAGTTAATATTATTAAATATCCTGAAGCCAATTTTGCGTTAGTGCCGCAAAAAAATCCCCTGCAGCCCAAAACGCATTTTCCCCATTGACCACCGTTGTAAAAGGGACGTTTGTAAAACTGCTGACGGAGTACATTGGTCATAAGAAACAAAAAAACTTACAGGGAACAAGTTTTCTGAAGTTTAGGGGAGACTTATGTCGGGTTCACGCTACACAATATCAACCTGATTTTAGCAAAATAGACGTGGCGTCTTACGGTATCGGCTCAGATCGTGAACGACGATAATGCATCATTTTATCTCATAGTGTGACATAGTAGACGTTGACGCCTCATGACGTTCTTACATAAAGTGTTGCGTGTTTGATTTTCTTGCTCCCGTCACAGCCGTCACTTTGACCAATAGGAACACAGAGCGATCTGCTGCCGTAGACAACTGTACGGCAACAACACCCCAGGCTTTAAGATATTTCCTTTAGAGATGTTACCACACAGAGTTAAAAGGGAAAAATTATGGCGTTAAACAGCAATCCGGCGAGTACTGCCTTTACCATCAAGCTAGCAAAGAATGTTACGTCTTCATAACGGACATGGACGTAAAGTAAGAAAATTAAAATAGTGACGGGCTTTTACTCACTGCAACTGCAAAGGCTGTTCATTTGAAACAGACTGCGTTACGACAATAACATTTTGGCTGGCACATGAACAGACAAAGTGACTGAAATAATAGTAATAATAATTAAAAAAAAATAGGTGTCACAAGATGATTAAAGGGATAAAAAAAGGAAATAAAAACAGTTGACCACTCTTCCAATCATGGAAAATTATAGGAAACATAAAATGTCTCGGTAAATTATGTCCACATTTCCTATTTTCCTTTGGTTGAGAATAAACGACCCTAACACTGCCGTCTGAATGGGCAAAGTTATGTTCAGGATCATATTACTGTTCAAATGAAAGTTTATACACGAGAGTACGCTCTGGGTTGTGTTGTGGAAACGCTGTGAACACACCCCAAGGTCACATCACATGGTGGCACATACAGGTTGGATGACATTACAGCGTATGTGGCTAAAACGCAGAATAATTTGAGTCAAATTATCCTTCAGAAGTAAATATTAGTCACTGCCGGCTCGCAACCGCGGTGGTTTTTGTAAGGTTTGTAGACTGAAGTTGCTTTCTTCCCCACTGCAGACGCTCAGTTGCTTAAGTTGATGTTCTTGCTAGCTTGTTTCAAGGTTTGTGATTCGACTGTAGCTGGGAGCAGTGGTTTCAAATGTGTGCTGGCAATGGGAAGCCAGGACCTATGATTAATTGGTCATCATTTTTAAGCACGTAGAAGATAGATTCATAGACAAGTTATAGCCTGCACATGTTATAAGTCAGACTAGCCAAGAGTCCCTCTGTTATACCAGCTAGATTATCACTTAAAATGTCCTGGAAAACGATCTCTAGAAAGGACAGAACCTTGTATATGGACTTGAAGGCAGGTATAGACTGTTAACTTGTTTTATATTTGGGAAACACTCACTGTGAGATCAATGCCAAACATGATTGTACATCTCAAGAACCTTGTGGTAGCATTGCGTTTGATGCTGCATTTGAGATTCAGTATGGTAATAAAAGAGGATGAGTAGTTCAATGCCATCTGGGAGAGTGGGAGTTTGGGTTAGCTGAATCCACCTCACTGCACTTTTATCACAAATAGTCAGTTGCAGTTGAGCTTAAACGGATGGAAAATAAAACACTTTTTCAAGGGGCAGTTTTTGCTTCCGAAGTCTGACGTTCGGAGGCATTTACAACCTCACAGTTTTTTTGCCCTCTTGAATGTGTTTTTTGGGGCACATACCTTGAATTTAGGGGCAGTTTCTTGTATCAAGCTACATTTTGAAGTTGTCGTAATAAGAAGATCCTCTGCTGCCGTTTCCTCTCAGCAATTAACACTTTCGGTACCTTTGGAACTTAGAGTAACCCTTCAGACATGGTACCTAGACGAAATGTGGCCGTGGTTGTTGTCACTCACTGCTCCGTCCTGAGCAGAGTGACCCTCCTCTATTGACCAATCAACAGACTGCAGTGTTCACAGCTCCACCTTTTAGTTTCAGATCTGTGTGCTAGGTACCCAAACGGTTGATTTCACAAAGAATTACTCGGCAACAACCTTCCTTACCTTACTTCTCAAGGAAGTTACCTTGGGCTGATGTTTTACAGACTGAAAGTTGGATCTATTTGCTGAGAAAATAATCAGCAGTTTAATCCATCATAAAAAAATGATGTTACTCGCAGCCTACAAATGTCCGTCTTGTAATTTAGACACCACAGCCCTGTTTCTGGATTGTCTGTAATCGTCTCCTTCCTTAAAGACAAGTGGGAGTTTTGAGATTACTGATCAGCATGCAGTGTGAGAATGCAGTTTAGCAACTTCCTGCACAACAAGTACATGCTTGCTAATATGCATAGCTGTGTAAATTCAGACAAAGTAGTAAGCACAGGGAGATATTTGGCATGATGTGCAGACTGAGACGTTTGCATCTGTCACAGAGTCGAACAGCAATAGAGGGGTTTCATCTCTTCTCGTGAACGAGCTCCGACATGCATAAAGAGCCTGTTGGTTGGATGGCATTTTTGCATGATCTGAAATAAAATGTCATCACTTTAAGTCTGAGATTTGCTTTTTTAGCTGCACATGATTTCCTGAACATGAGGAAATGGGTAAACCGCAGCCACAGATGGACCGCTGGGCCTTTTAACCCATTAATATTCAGCGCTAAGCTGAGGGCCACAAACACTCTCTCTAATGAGCTGCTGTGGTGAATTGAAACCCTTTTACTGCACGACACTTTCTCAACAGTTAAAGAAGGACGATGCAGGATTTAAAGGTGTCAGTGTGTAGGATTCAGGGGGATATATTGGCAGGAGTGGAATATTGTATAATAGGTATGTATTCTTTAGTGTATAATCACGTGAAAATAAGAATTGTTGTGTTTTCGTTACCTTAGAATGAGCCGTTTATAGCTACATGGAGTAGGTCCTTGTCCATAGAAGTAGTATAGTGTTTCTATAGTAGCCCAGAATGGACAAACCAAACACTGACTCTAGATACGACCGAATGCAGCTTTTAAGACACCAAACATGGGTGTTTTTAGGGACCTGACGCTGTGTTTTGAGCGGCTTCAAAGGCACTGAACGTGGCTGTTTTTTCGGCATCTTGTGCTTTGTTTTCGATGGCTTTTAAAGCAGCGAACATCTGTATTTTTTAGGGACACGGCGCTGTGTGTTGAGCAACTTTTAAGACACTGAACATGGGTATTTTTTAGGGACCTGGCGCTGTGTTTAGAGCGGCTTTTAAAGCACCAAATGCAAGTGTTTTTTGGGTCCTGGCGCTGTGTTTAGAGCGGCTTTTAAAGCACCAAATGCAAGTGTTTTTTGGGTCCTGGCGCTGTGTTTAGAGCAGCTTTTAAAGCACCAAATGCAAGTGTTTTTTGGGTCCTGGCGCTGTGTTTAGAGCAGCTTTTAAAGCACCAAATGCAAGTGTTTTTTAGGGACCTGGCGCTGTGTTTAGAGCGGCTTTTAAAGCACCAAATGCAAGTGTTTTTTGGGTCCTGGCGCTGTGTTTAGAGCAGCTTTTAAAGCACCAAATGCAAGTGTTTTTTAGGGTCCTGGCGCTGTTTAGAGCGGCTTTTAAAGCACCAAATGCAAGTGTTTTGGGTCCTGGCACTGTGTTTTGAACGGCTTTTAAAGCACCAAATGCAAGTGTTTTTTAGGGTCTTGGCGCTGTGTTTTGAGCAGCTTTTAAAGCACCAAATGCAAGTGTTTTGTAGGGTCTTGGCGCTGTGTTTAGAGCAGCTTTTAAAGCACCAAATGCAAGTGTTTTTAGGGTCTTGGCGCTGTGTTTAGAGCGGCTTTTAAAGCACCAAATGCAAGTGTTTTTTGGGTCCTGGCACTGTGTTTTGAGCGGCTTTTAAAGCACCTAACATGGGTGTTTTTAGAGATCTAGTGCTGTGCTGTTGACGACTTTAAAGGCATCGAACATGAGTGTTTTTTAGGGACCATGTGCCTTGTTTTGAGCCCTTTTACAGCACCAAACATGGATGTTTTTTAGGAACCTTATGGTGTGTTTTGAGTGGCTTTTAAGGCACCAAACATGGGTATTTTTTAGAGATCTAGTGCTGTGCTGTTGACGACTTTAAAGGCACCAAACATGGGTGTTTTTTTAGGGACTCAGAACTCTTTCTCCAGCTGCTTGTGAGACCTCAAACGTTGGTGTTTTTTAGAGACCTATTTCTGTGTTTCCAGTGATTTCTTTAGCCCCCTTACAGTGGGTGTTTTTCAGCAACTCATCGTTGTTTTTCCAGCAGGGAAAGTGCCACAAAAATTGGTTATTTTTCACCAAGACATTGCTGCTCCCCCTGCTGGGATCGTGCCCCCAAACATGATCTATTTCTCACCATATCTAAGGCGTTTGACATATGTTAAACACATTGTTCAAATGTAAAGTTTCAATATATTCGCTACATAATAACAAGCACAAGGTCCGTATCTTTGGTTTGCAGAATGCCAACGTTTTGCTGGCAATTGGGTTGTCAGTGAGCAGAACCAGTTTTCATTTCCGTTCTTTCTCCTTCCCAAGATGAGTGAGTGGAGGAGAATAATGCAGTTACATCTAGTTGAGGATCAGATTGCTGAGTTGATGTAGCTGAGAGGTCAGTCACTGATAGAAACAGGGTGCAAGTCTTGCAGCTGTTTCTGATTGCTCAGACTAATATTTTTTAATGCCACACTCCCCAACGAGTGACTCACAAAGTTGGAAATGATCTGAAATAGTACACAACGTGCTGCCTGGTGTCATCGTTAGGTCTTTGCTGATCTCAGCAGGGAGTAACATTGACATCCTCTTTTCTGAGGTGCCCTTTGGCATTGTGGTGCAGACATCAGCGACATCAGCATAAACAGCTGATAAGTAATGAGTAATTTCCATCTACAGATCTGTTTGCTTGTCAGAGCAGGCGTGATACAAGGATTCAAATATTCCAGCTCACACATGAGCAGTGTTAAAATTGTCTTTATTAATAGCAAAAATAGATTCCCATTAGTGCATCTGATGCTCAGGAGAGAAGAGAAAGGGGAGAGAAGGAAAGAGAGGATAAAGGCAGAATTCAATCACAAAAGCTTCTCCTTTTGTGTTTTCGCAGGGATTGATTTTACATCATTTTGTGAAAGAAGCTGTTGCAGCAGAGACGTCGATAACCTTTTGGCAGACAGAACTTCTCAAAGACTAAATCCTCCTAAAACTGCAGGAAATTAAACGAGCTGAACAGTAATGCTGACCTATAGAGCCTGCGCTCAGCTCCAGAGGAGGTTTCAGATAAAGGATTTGACAGTGCTGACAGAAATACTTTTAGTCCTCCAGAGTCAGGGAGGGGGAATACCTTCCTCATATCGCAAAATCCAGAGCCTCACAGGATGTTACTTTGTGTTGTTGTTAGATATTTTCTCACGCCCGGAGTCCAAGTAAACACGGTTGCTTTTCGTCTCCAATTCATTTTCAGACGTTTACGTTGAGGCCTGAGTATCATTTTATTCTTTCAGCACTGGTGTCACTATGATACCTGAACGTTTTGTTCGTTTCACAAACAAGCCAAGTTTCTCAGAGGCAGCAGTGCTGTTTTAACACCAGCAGAGTTACAAGAACGTTGCTAAAATCGGAGGTGTAAAAAATATTAATACACTTATCTCAAGGCAATTGAATCAAACTGATTATGGAAAACACGTTTTTTTTAATTTAAGTAAATTTTCCCCCCTAAAGAATCATGCAACCGCCTTTATTTAATATAATTTTATTTTTTTCTTCATTTTTTTTATTTTTCATTTTATTTTATTTTATTTTTTTAATTTGTTTCATTTATTTATTTTACTTATACAGGCAAATGCTAATTACTTTGCTCACATTCAGTTTTTTAATTTAATATAATTTTGTTTTATTTTATTTTTCATTCTATTTTGTTTTTTAAATTTGTAATTTATTTTTAATTTTTCATTTTTACTTATACAGGCAAATGTTAATTACTTTGCTCACATTCAGTTTTTTTTATTTACTTAATTTTTTAACCTTAATTTTATTTTATTTTATTTTATTTCTTATAATTTTGTTTTTTTTGCGTAAAAAGCAAATATTGATTAGTTCTTTGTATGATGACATGAGTTTTTAAAAGATTGCAATAAATCACTCTGCTGACAGTATGCTAATATATTACAACATATTGAATCATAACCTTTGTATTTTGATACTTATAGTATTGAGTATTGAGTCTTATACATACAATTTGAAAGATTGTGATTATGATTACTGCCAATTGATAAATACAGCAAAAAAATACAGAAATAAATTGGCAAAATTGAATAATAATTAAATGCTAAATAAAAATAAAAATAAATAAATAAATAAATAAATGCACTTGCAATACATTTTAGATATGTATTTATGTCATTAAAGCAGATTATCGACCAACAAAGCCAATGTTCCCAATTCTCAAATTCTCACAATTTATTGCTTTTCTTTAATTTTATATTAATTAATTTAATTCTTTTAAAAAAATGTGCAGACGTCAGCTTGGGTGACGGGAACTTTTTCAGTATTTTCTGACATTTTATAAACTACAAGGTTAATTGGAAAAACAACAGACTGATGAATCCTTGGTTGCAGCCACAGATTTGCATTTAACTATAACTTTAACCCCAGCTGTGTTTACATCCTCACAAAACTGTGTCTCAAAATATCCAATCACAGCTTTGCAAAACATCAGAATTCACAGTTTAAATCCACATAATTATTATATAAATCCACACCTGTGATGTGCGTGTGTTTTTTGGCCGTCCCTCTGACGACTGTCATCTCGGCACCAGCTGTGGTTGCTAAGAGATTTTCATGACTCAAGTCTAAATCCTCCTCAAGGACTCTGCTCAACCCATTTTCCACTTTCTAGTCTTTTTTCTGAAATGGTTTTTATACAGTCGTCTAATTGGCCTTCGATTGCTTCTCATGAGTCATTTGCAGAGGCATGGCGGCACGCCAGGGCGGCCTACTAGTGTATGAGCACATGGACACACGGTCACAGGATGGTCAGCGAGCAGACAATGGTCTTTATCAGTGTGTTCAGTAGTCTGATGCATCAGAGCTGGGACAATGGCTGTGTGCAGCAGGAGGCTCATGGTTAGGTATGCAGGAGCACGCCTCTGTACGCACAGGGCCGCCGTGCGTTTAGAAATGTCATGAACATGTGATTTTAATTCTGATACGGTTAAAGATTCAAACTGTGGCCTCCCATTTCTGCCTTTGCGTCTCGCGTTCTCTCTCTCACACACACAGATGGGAACAGGAAAACAGACAAAGCCCTCTTGTGTGTCCCTGGAATGCCTCACGTGGTGTCCCAGCAACAGGAGCCATGGGAGCTCTCGCCTGTAGCTGACAGAAGGTCACCGTCTACCCTTTGACCTTTTGACCTCATCACTCCCAAGACTCTAAGGAGGTTTTCTCATCAGGGACCCAGATCTGAGTACATTTGAAAGTCCGGTTCATTTGTTCAGTGTGAACTCTGTGTACCATACCTGAGCATGGTGCGTCCACATTGAAAGGTCGTCTCTCTGTACGGGTCACGTGTGCTCAGGTACGGTTCAGGTGTGAAAACCAACTATACCGAAACATCTTTATCATGATACTGCTGCAAGAGTGTGAGCTCCAGGCCTGGGGTACTTTGTGAGAGTCCACAGGCAAACACTTGATGACAAGGCTAACTGTTAGCATCACATGGCTAATGGCTATAAAGTGCCGGTGGAATGAGCCCTTAAACCCGAAAATGAGTTAGCATTTCACCACTTATGGCGCCCTTGTAAAAGTCAATGGGTTTATTTAATGGGTTTTGGTTGGATGCCTGAAATCAGATCTCACAAAAACATAAATTACGTCAGTAAATACCCCACAAGTGAACTTCGAAGCTTCTGTGCGTCTTAAAAAAGGCGGTTGCTAACACTTGGCTAAATGAGGATACAAAGTGTCTTGTTGGCTTTACAGCCTTGTTATGGTGGTGATACGAGGACATTAGCGTGTTGCCTCTGGCGATTGCATTTAGGCTTCAAAAATCATTTAAGTGGTGTTTATTTGTGAAGATTATCTTGCTCAACAAAATGGTTGGTGTCATAAACATGTGTTTGCCACAGAGCTTATCTTCTTCAGTGATCCAAATCCCATTGGCTTTTTGACAAGGGAAAAAGTGCGACGCTAACATCACCCCGAGGGCACTCTATCAACAGGTTTAACAACAGAGTGGAGTCTTTCGGTGATGTTTTTGGTTTCGCTTGGTGACTCTGTGTTTGATGTTAGCCGCTGCCGCTGTGTCAGACGTGACCAGGCAGATGTTGAACTAAAGAGACCTATTTTTTTCCCACCTTGTTTGTATTTTTCATTTTATTTTATTTTATTTTATGATTTAATTTATTTACTTTTTTTTTTTTACTTATATAAGCAAATGTTGATAACTTCGCTCACATTAAGTTTTTTTTTACCCAAACAATCCTGCAACACATTTCATTTTATATTATTTTACTTTAAATTTAATTTTATTATTTAATTTATTTTCAATTATTTATTTATTTATGTTTACTGATATAGGCAAATGTTAATTACTTTGCTTAGATTCAGTTTTTTGATTTACTTAATTTTTTTTAACCAAAAAAATCCTGCAACCACCTTAATTTAATTTCATTTCATTTCATTCAATTTAATTCTAAATTTAATTTTGTTTTATTTTATTTTTCATTTTATTTTATTCTTAATATTTAATTTATTTTTAATTATTTATTTATTTTTACTTATATAGACAAATGTTAATTACTTTGCTCACATTCCAGTTTTTTAATTTACTTTTTTTTTTAACTAAAGAATCCTGCAAGCGCCTTAATTTAACTTAATTTAATTTAATTTAATGTTATTTTATTTCATTTTATTCTTTTATTTAATTCATTTTCAATTATTTATGTTTTTACTTATATAGGCAAATGTTAATTATTTTGCTCACATTGCACAAAAAGTAGTGCTATGATTTTGGATGTTACAGTAACTATCTTGCTCAACAAAATGCTCGGTGTCATAAACATTTGTGTGCCACAGAGCTTATTTTCTGCAGTGATCCAGAATTCATTGGAAAATCCCAGTGGCTTCGTGACGCGGGAACCAGTGTGACGCTACCATCACCCCAAGGGCACTCTATCAACAGGTTTAACAACAGAGCGGAGCCTTTTGATGTCGGTGTGAGTTTGTTGGGTTCACTCAGATATAACCTGGCAGATGTTGAACTAAGGAGCCCTATTTTTTTTCCCGCCTTGTTTTTTTAGCACCATCAAAATTATTAGGCTTTTAAAAGAACTTCATTCATGTAAAATGCAAAGTCTCCAACTGAATTACGGGTAAAAATACCCCATTTTTCACATTAAATAAAACCTATAAGCTGCAACAGTTAAAATGAATGATTAAAAGAAAATAAATGTGCAAATATTTTGATAACTTATTTATAATTGTATTAATTTTTCAAGCAAAAAAGGCAAACATTTGCCGGTTACAGCTTCTCAAAAGTGAGGAGTCCCTGTTTATTTGTCACATATAGAGCTGTGACAATTCTTTGATTGGTTGTCAACTAACTAATTTGATTATCAATTATGAATTTGTGTGATTTTTACTGAAGGAAAAAGCTCCTTGAATGTGAGTATTTTCTGTTTTTTAAACCGAAAATCTTTACTTGTGGACAAAATATATCATTTAAGGACGTTCTCATTTATGTTTGGGAACACTGATTTTTATTTTCTGATGTTTTGTATACCAAAATTGATTAATACAGAAAATAATTAATCGAAAGTGACAGTAATTGTTCCAGCCCTACACACAAATGATGGTAACTGAATATCTTTGGGTTTTGGACTGTTGGTTGGACGAAACAATCAATATGAAGACGTTACTTTGGCTCTGAGAGGGTGTGACTGCTGTTTTCAATACTCTAAAGCTGCCCAGTACCCTTCCCAGTCTCATGGCGCCCTGATGAGGCTAAAGTCCGCTGTGTACGTGGGTGGGCAGATGGGAGTGGGAGAGGGCAGCTGGAGCCAGGGTGGTAAAGTTTATGGACCTTGTGCTCATTTTGCTGCAGTCAGTTACTATAAAAACACAAAGATATGAGCAGCCATGATGTGTTCGTAGTTTCTGCCTCTGTCACCAAAAAGCTGTGAGAAGGGAGGCAGCTTGCACGAGATGGAGCAGTTAGAGGGCAGGGACAGCAGGTTGATCCAGGAAAGGGAACATGAAATCTCTGTCATGTTGCCGCTGAGAGCATGTAAATCCCCTCAGCTGCTCGGCCTCAGATGTGCCCACAGACTCACTGCGGGGATCAGGTTGCCTTCAAGGGCGTTGTAATGACAAACCGACTGTTTGCTTTGTCTGTGTGCATCAGGATTTAGAATAATTTCTCTCTTCTTCCTCTTCATCCTCCAGCAGGTCAGCCTACAGTCACCGGACCAGGTAACGGTGGAGCAGTGGGAGGCAACCCGGACTACTGCTTTCATCCTGGTGCCTGTGTTCTTCATCCTGGGCCTGTTGGGGGTGGTGATCTGTCACGTGTTGAAGAGGAAGGGCTACCGCTGCACCACTGAGGCCCACGATGAGGAGGAGGACGAGGTGTTTGAGGAGAAGGATCCCGAGCTGGGCGGAGGTAAGGGTGTCGGAATAAAAGAGGGAGGGGGTTGGGGCGACTCCAAAAACGAAACTATGTGTGAGAACATTGTGATTGGCTTTATGTGTTTATTGCATCCATGTGCTCGTTCTGTGAAGGCATCCATCATCTGTAAACAGTACACACCCAAGATTATTGCTCAACCAGGCTCCTGTTAATCTGAGCAGAGAGAGAAGGCTGTATACTGTCAGTATGCAGAGTTTTACAGCTGCCCTCCAGACAAGCTTTAACGTAAAATACTTACACTAATATTGGCTGAGCGCTGAAAGAGAAGTGCAGATCAGGTCGGCTAGTATTAGCTTCGGAGGAAACATACATACATGTTCGAGCCTCAGTCAGACCCAGACTCAGATGAGGAATCTGTTGTTGATGACTTGCAGATGTATCAGAATCTTTAGTGGAATTAGCATCTTTTACTTGTTAGTGTTTGCTCGCCTGTTAGCTTGTGATTGTGAAACATACAATAACAATGGTCGACAGTGGAGGGAAGCTCAAGGATCTGGTTTACACCCAAAACCTGAACACGACACCATGTTTGCTGTCAAAACTGTCACCAAGCTAATGCTAACTCGGCTCTGGAGGTTTCAGGTTTCGTTGCTGGCGTTGTGCAGAAGTCTGTTTCCCCGTCCATATGTGTTTCCTGTATCAGACAGTAATTAGCTTTCATGTTATCTGCCTTGCCGGCTATATGTTTGAATCTCAGATGTTAAGAAAGTCTACAGACTTCGCCCTCCTAGTGACGAACTTTTCACAGATACAAGTCAGTAAAGTCGAGGTCAGACATTTTAGGGGACATAAACATAAGAATGAAACATATTTTTTCAATGGAGGCAAACTTAAGACACATATCAGGTCGATATTTATTATTATTTAGCATTAAATATAATGCTGTTTTTTTAAAAGCAAACTTTAACCATAGATTTCACACGGCGGGTAGCAAATGGAGGAAGTTTTCAGAGGGGGTTTTCTGGCAGAAAATCATCGTTTATTTTAACCCAAACCATGATTTTCTTCACCCTAACCCAAAACAAAAGAATACCTTTTTGGCCGAAAACCCTCCAGGCAAACTTCTCGTAATAACTGGTAGGAATAACCAGTGGTTACCGTGATAACGACAAGTGTGTTTTTGTTTTGCCCCCATAATTGCGGGGGCAGCAACATTCCTGCAGCAGCTACTTTGTCCGAAATATAGCAGAAGGAGAACTGGTTTGTCTGTTCACAGTGCAGCCAAACAAACTCATAATTACAAGCGCTGTCTGGTTGCCGAAAGCACACGGTATGTGCAGATTACAACACAACAGCAGGACAATGTAAAAGCCTGTGTCCACTAAAGTGCTTTTTCCTGAGGCCAGAGTTTTGTTTTTTAAATTCTTGGCAATGGGAGCGGCGCATATTTACAATTTGCAATGAACACCAGCAGTGTGACGAGGCGCTGAGCGTCTGTTCTACTTCTTCGTCTTCTTTTAAAAAAAAAGTATTCAACTCAAGGTAAACGCTGCATTTTTCACTGTCATTTCCTCGCCAACCTCCAATCACAGCCAAGGATGGGCGGGACAAACACCAGATAAACTGAGAGTGCTGAACAACAACAACAATAGAGGAGAAATTAATATCGCTGGTCTCTGAGTATCCATGTCTGTACCAACTAACATCCCTGGACGCTGTACCCTACGGCGTAGCCTGATGTGCACCTCCCCAGAAATGTAACTACACATCGCAGCGACGCAGACTTCCTGTCTGTTTCTGTAAGCTGAAACCATTTCCCTCAGTGGAAACGAAGCTTTTATTTACTTTAATTTCACAGATAAGAAACAATAAATTGTGAAGACAATAAAGCCTCCACAAAAATAGTAGAGGTAGAGGAAAAGTCTGCGAGCAGCTCGGCTAATTTATACAATGTAAAATGCCATATGCTTGTGCTAATAATGTTAGCATGTTGTATTTGTGGGGAAACAAAGGTATAAATCCCACTTGTCTAACACGAAAATGCGTTCGAGCCTTTTCTTTATCCAGAGAAAATAGTCTAGTACCTTGTTTTGACATTTTTTTTCTCTGCAGATATTCCGTTTCATAGCAACCAGACTAACTCTGTGCCTCCAAAGCACTCTTGTAGACAGGGCCCTTTCAGCTGGCAAAAAATGTTTTTGTGAACAAGAGTTACTGCTCACTGTGGCTGCTCTGACTTATTCATAGCTTCCTGCAATATTTAAAATTGATCTGCTTTCAAAACAATTACCATTTTCTTTTCTAAAATGAATGATCATGGTGAACTTTAATGATGGCCACAAACACGAACATTGCATTTCCTGTGGTTTCCTCACAGTCAAAGCCTCCTGCATGTCACCAGTTAAATGCAGCAGCAGCAGCAGCATGTGCAGTTTGCATTAGCAGTAACTTAATACAGCTGACACAACTGTTGAAGAGCTCATGCCAAAGAACATAGATATTGAGATGAAGTTAAAAGCAGTAACACTAGATTACATGCTGATTTGTTTACATGAAGGCAGTTTGAGTGCACAAATGGTGACCGCTACTAACAAGTTAAACATAAACTGATGGTCAATATCAGCCCAAAGTCTCCGTGCACACAGTCACACTGTGATGCTGTCACCTTTCCGTCAATGGAAAAGTAAATGCAGAAGAAATGTTTTTAGTTGTTTTCCAGATTAGTCACATGTCTGCATGAGGTTTTCCATGTTCCTGTTATGATGGTGAAATTCAAGGTCAGCGATCATGCAGTAACATCACTAGAATCTCCACCTGCCCTCTAGTACTCACAGGCCTGTACTAAATTCCTGGATCTGATGAGTTTGGTGTGTGCCAGGTAGTGTAGGTGCGGACAGATGATAAGAATAGACTTGTGCGAGGTGAACTGCTAATTCATTTGCCAAAAAAAGCAGTAACAGATATTAAAACATGCAATAAACCTTTAAGAGTCAAAGCGTTTTCAAGGGATAGGTATGTATTTCATGCACCATCATTTAAGAGGCGCTGATGAACGAATCTTCAGAATGAAACCTGAGAAATCACAAATCTTATCAAAGGTGTATTTACAGTAAGTCACCGTGTTCTTTTACCATGAAGTCACGACCTTATCTCTGCCATTATCCTCCATTGCTTCTGTCTTTTTAGGGAGTGGAGGCCAATAGAAACCAGGAAGACTTTTTGGCATTCACGTCACTCATGCCCTGACTCAACTAGGGGCGTGTTAAGTGAAGTGAAACAAAGAAATTCTCTGCACAGGGCCAGCTTAATTTCCCCTGGCTCATAATGATAACTGCAGATAACGCTTAATTGCCATGAGCATTGTGTACGTGATGATGAGTTTTCAGGCCTCGTGGAGAATGTAGTCGGCTTTTTAAACTTCACGCACTGAAATAAAGTTCACTCGCTTGGTTTTCCCCTGTCTGCATCAGTACGGAGCCCCCAAGGGGACAATGAGGAGGAAAAAATAAGATATGGAGGAAAAAAGAATACTTTTGTGTTTCCTGGAGAAACTTTTATGTTCTCATGAAAAAATTTTGTGTTCTTCGAGGAAACTTTTGCATTCTCTCGCATGCTCCTGGGAAACGGTTGTATTCTCTCTCCTGAGAAACCTTTGTGTTCTCTCGCAAAACTTTTGCGTTCCCCAGAGAAACATTTCTGTTCTCCTAAGAAACGCTTCTGTTCTCCCGCAAAACTTTTGCAAAATCCCACAAAGCCTTTACATTCTCCTGAGAAACTTTTGTGCCCTCTCGCAAACCATTTGTGTTCCCCAGAAAATGTTTGTGCTCTCTTGCCAAAAATTGTGTTGTTTTGAGAAGCATGTGTTTTCCTGAGTAAGTTTTGCGCTCTCATGAGAAACTTTTCAGTTCTCCTGAGAAACCTTTGCGTTCTGTCACAAACCTGTTGCATTCCTCAGAGAAACTTTTGTGCTCTCTTGCGAAAATTTTGCATTGTGCTGAGAAGCTTGTGTGTTTGGCACTGTCTTGAGAAAGTAATGTGTTCTCCTGAGAAACTTTTGTATTGTCTCACAAAATGTTTGCGTTCTTCAGAGAAACTTCTCCAGAGAAACCATTACATTCTCTTGAAAAATACGGAGAAACTTTTGTTTTGTCCCGGGAAACTTTTGCAGCCTCTCGCATACTCCTGAGAATTGTATTCTCCAGCAAAACGTTTTCGTTCTCCCGCAAAATGTTTGCAGTGTCTCACAAAAGTTTTGCATTTTCCAGAATTTTTTTTTTTACATTCTTTTGCAAAACCTTTTGCACTCTCCTCAGAAAGTTTGCATTCTCCAGAGAAGCTTTTGTATTTTTCTCGGAAAACTTTTTGCGCTCTCCTGACAAAGATTTGCACTCTCTAAAGAAAGTTTTACATTCTCTTGAAAAACTCACCACTGTACATCTTAACAATCTGAACTGTACATAACCTCTGACTATATATCTTTGTGATATATCTGATAAACTGGCAAAATGAAACTTACAACTGGCCTTACATGAAGATAAAGGACATTGCATTCCGATAAAACCTGATAAAGATCATGAAAGATAACGAGTACATGCGTCTTTCAGATTCATAATGTGTTGCTCAGAGGCATGATAACATACCACTTCAGACAGCGGTTCCTGGCGAGCTCATGGCTCCACACCAAAACAATATTTCTCAGGATAACGCAAAAGTGTCTCAGGAGAAGACTTAAGTATTTGTCTTTTTTTCCACGCATTTGCTCCAGTACGTTGCATGTCCGAACAGAGACAGTAAAGAGCGGAGGTTAGCGCTCTCCTTCTTATAATCCTCGTGTGCAGACGTGAAACCTCTGGTATCAGTGGGTTGCCCCGGGGCATGTTACAAGCATGAGAAATGTTATGGAAAGAATGAAGTGTTTACACCATGCTACCAGGATTGAAGAGAGCCTTTCTCACACAGCATCTCAACACAGATTTCCTCCATGCACATCACATCTCCGCTATTTCCCACGTTGGCCAAAGCCCTGAACCCCTCCACTGACTCAGGTTAATTATTACCTCATTAGTTAAGTGGAGTAGGTATTGAAAGAGGTGAGGCGTAAAGCTGGTTCCTCCTGTGGAGTGAACGTCAGCTCCTTGCCAGCAGCACAGTAAGTGCATTAGGGTTTTCCCTGCTGTCTCTGTGTGTCTTTCTGCAGCAGGCCCAACCCTGCCTCTCACATACGTCGAAACAAAAGAAACAAAAAGCATTGCCTGTGCGTTCTCTCACTCATTCAGCTGATCCAACCTCTCTGGTTACGCAACGATCAGATTTCCTCTTCTCCTTCTTTCCGCTTTTGTCTCTGCAGCTGACTTCTACAAGCTGTGAGCAGCTCCCTTTGACACTGTGCACGTTAATCACATGTGAAACATCAGAACAATCCCAGAAATCACTGGAAGTGTATTGTATTTATCACAAGTGAGAGGACAAAGCCCAAGGAAGCAGTCAACAGGAAGCTCTAGGAAGTGCCGGGGTGTGTGCTGAGTGGAAGGGCTCGTATACAAGTTTTCTGTTTCGTCAGAAGGAAGGAAGACAGTCATTGATTGTACATTTATGGGAATATGTGTGTATGATCACACAAGGGTTGAGCAACACCTAGTCTCCTATTGATACTGTACAAAAACTGAAAACAATAGCACCATTTTCTACATAATAAATGTTATATTTATAGCATGCTATGCTGCCCCCAAGTGGCCAAAAAATGCCATGAATGAAAGTTGACAGTTTGATCAGACACTTGAAGCACTACCTCGTAAACCACTGACACTTGTAGCCAATGCGTGCCGAAGTGACTGCATGTTCTCAGCTTTAAACCTAGTACACACTTCTAGCAAAACTTTGTAAAACTATGTAGTTTGGAGTTTAGTTTCTTAGTTTATTTTAGTTTACTGTTTTATCAGCCGTATTAGAAGCTGCTGCTTGAAAACTCAACATCTCCGTATTTCCTGCTTCACAATAAAAGTTTTTACCTCACAAACTAACGGGAGACGGTTCGCCAAATTAGCTGAACTTTGTTAGCAGCTTTTCTTCCATCAAGGCAAGTCTGACGATGACGCAGGGGAGACAGGAAAAGCAGAAACAGCCACAGTGAGGTGTTGAAGAAGAGCTGCAGACCTACTGCACCTGTTCACACAGCAGGGCAGGTAATGTGTGATGGAAAAACACACGCAGCAGAAATAATAGGGACCTTTAGCCGTGGATTAGCCTGCTGCTTTTTAAATGTCGACACTCAAGATGAGCCGTCATCAGTTAAAGACAAGCGGGCAGCTCTGTTGTAATGGATATACAAATCGGCTAAACCACACCAAACCTACAAACCTACATGACTGTAGAAAAGCGGTAATTATCTGGGGCAGAGCAGGCGCGAGGGGCAAATGGGTTGTAGCTAGTCCCTCAATTAACCCCTGCCCTCCCTTAAAAAACCCCTGCACCATCCTGTCTTTAGATCTGGTTCTTGTTGGTCAATACTTCCGTCTCTTTGTGCTGCCTTAAAATAGCAAGCCGCCAACAATGCGCCTGACCACACCTCATTTTAAGACCTACACACCCATGGCTGCACAAATAGGTGCACTTTCAAATGCTGCTCACAATATGTGAGTGCTGGCTGTGAACACAGCTGCACCAGGCTCAAACTAACAATGACCCATTGCTGCACCAGGCGTGAGAACAGGCCCTAGAATACCTGTGTGTACGTGTGTTTACTACACGTATGACAGCTGTATTGCTTTGCCCTGCGCACAGACAAAGCAAAAGCCACAAGAATTTTTCTTTTATACTTTCAGTGTGTAGTTGAGGAGCTTCTTGTGATGATACAAATGATGATTTAACCCTATGGGCACGAATGACGCCAAGTGCGTCCAAATTCACACCTGTTCCTCTATGTATAACAGAGTTTTCATACAGCTTTGCACACACATTACTCTTGGATGGATTACTCGCGAATGCATAGTCGCACAGAAATGCCACGCATATCACATGAAAGCACAGGACCGCAGCTTTCCGATGATACCAAACACATCATTGTGCTGTCATCCCATCACACTGTAAATACAGATCAAATGTCTACAAAATAAAAACCTGACAAATTTCTTTACAATCATGTCCGCCTGGCACAAACCACATGTTTTGGACAGCTGTGAAGTGACACAATGTCCCAGCATCATGGTTCTTATATTGCCAGATTCCAGAGAGTTTCTCCTCTTCATATGGCAGAATATGTCAACGTCCAACTTGCTATGCTGAGATACATGTAAAAATGTAAGAATTTAGTAACACAGATTTGTTTTTCATTGATATAAAAATTAATATAAAATACAGGCACATAGACGGACATGAAATGATGGCTAATCTGGGTAGCCCAGATTGTCCTGTAAAAAATAAGATATAGCATGTGTATGCAGCCTTTGTAATGACTGTGATATGAGCTTAAAAGTAAAGGCAGTAAAAATACCCCAAAAACATAAGATTCAAGAACTTTAGTAAAATCCTCAAATGAAGCATACTATTAAAAAAAAGAACACATATTCACATATAGAATAAAGTATGATAAGAGATTTATTCAGCAATAAAATCTAACCAATATAAGTGCAAAATATAAACAATATTTAGTGTAAAAATGTCAATAAAAGTCCAACAAACGAGTGTGCAAACATCAGCAGCAGCAGTTAAAGTGCAGTGTGACAGATATAGAGTGATGTCATTGGGTTGACAGGAAGTGAGTGTTGCACAAGCACAAAGATTGCAGCTCCTCGAGATATTTGAATTCATTAATGCCAGAGGAAAGCTGTTTTGCAGAAGTAGCCCATAGTTTTAAAGATAATGCCTCAACAGTCAGACAAAAAAATGAAAGATGTATGTGTAGAGCAAACACCCCAGACATTATCTCCTCTCACATCACAGTGATAATATCATATCAGTATCTTTCCAAGCTTGTCGTGGTTGTACGAGGCAAACAGCATGCTTGTTGAGAAATTCCTGCTCCAGTTAAATGCTCAAACCTCTGGGAGTAACATCATCCCGTTGTAACATTAACAACAGCTCTTCAATGTTGATTTATGAGTATCATGTTTGGTGTTTACGATGTAAAATGTGGCCCTGAGGCCATGCCTGAAGAGTGTTTGCCTCTCAGCGCACACTTACACAAATCCTCTCAGGCTATATCGTTTGTTTTACTGTACTGCTCTCTGGAATATAAATAAACTGCAGAAATATGTTGTTATTACGATTAGTGTTTCTAATTATGTGTGTGTTTGTCTGCCTGTCTTTCAGACATGAATGACACGCTCAGTGAGAACAACGACACAGTCGGGCAGATCGTCCGCTACATCATGAAAAATGAAGGTACGTGTCCGACTTTACTAAACCACGAACATTTAAATACTTTATTTTGCCACGTTTACAAACCAATGAGGCTCCATTTTCATTTTGGCTGTTCTCTGCCTCCATGAAGTCATTACAGCTGCACTCTATCAATATTTTGGCAAGCAGATTGTCACAAACTATTCAGGAAGAACTTGTGTGTCAGTTTCTGTGTGTGTGTGTGTGTGTGTGTGTGTGTGTGTGTGTGTGTGTGTGTGTGCATGATTGGCTCAGGAATGAGGATCTCCGTGGAAGTTCAACGTCAGGATACTGCAGAGGAATTTCAAGGGAAAACCTTTGCTTACATCACTATTTCCCATCGTGGTCACAGGAGTGTGATTGTTGTTATTTGATTTCCTTATTCCTGGAAACCAGAGTTATTTCCCAGAGCTGGAACATGAGTTTGATTTTGAATAAGTCACAGCGCTCTCATTATACCGACTAATTGCAGCTCTTTGTTCGTCTGGGTTTGTAAGTGGCAACAGGAGAGATAAGGATCGATGCTTGTATTGTGTCTGCTTGATTAGTATGAACACGCGTGCCTGTCCTGACAGTGTAGATTACGGTATTTCCCTCAGTGCTAATAAACTCTATTGACATCAGCTTAACTGCTGTTATTTGTAGGTATGGTATGTAACTCTGGTTCAAACGTAGACGACAGGGTGCTCTGATATTTAGGTGACGTAGAGGAACTGCTGGTGTGTTTGTTGAAAGAGTTACTGATAAAAAGATTTGTCTTGGCACTTGGATATCAGGAGTTCAGTGTTGAGTTCAATTCATTGTTTTATTTGGAAAATGTTCAGGACAACTATATTTCTTGTGGCACAGCCAGTGGAACAAGTAATTTACTGACGAAAGAATAGATAGAGTGGGTATTCATGGGAGTTAAAGGGTAACCGTGGTGCGGTTCACTTAACCTGTGCCTTGTGAACACAAAGTACTGCAGGTTCGCCTTGCTCTTTGCCGTTGTATTTAGCCCTCTAGATCTTACGTTGTTGCACTGGGACGCTTTCAAGGACTCAGGACGAGGAGTAGTTTGGTCCACTGAAGATATCGCACGTCTCTAGATGTGGAATACAGAATACATCAGATGGAATTAGCCAAGGTTTTCTTCCATTTTTAAGTTCATCTGAAATAGGGCTGCAGTGATGAGTCAACTATAATCGATGACTAATCGACTATTAAAAAAATCAGGGACTATTTTAGTCGTTGACTAATCGGTTTGAGTCATTTTTCATGAACAGTACTATAAAGTACCCCAAAATACTCTTATTGCAGCTTCTTACCTTCAGATATTGGCAGCTTTACACACTCTCCCGTGACGGTGAACTAAAACCCTTTGGCGTGAGTACGAAACAAGACATTAGATGACATAATTTTGGAGTTTGGGAGAGACAGACTGACATTTTTCAACATTTTAACACATTTTTCGATGAAATGATTAGTCGACTAATCCCAGGAATAATCGACAGATTAGTCGACAATGAAAATAATCGTTAGTTGCAGCCCTAGTCTGAAAGCGAGGGGCTTCATATCCACATTACAGTGCCACGTCAAATTAAAAAAAGAAAACAGTTACGTTAGTATATATTATATATAGGCTACAGTGTGAACAGAAAGAGAACCGAGTCCAGTTTCTGTTGGTCTGCTTTTTAGTGCACTTTAAGACGACTGATTTTGGTTTGTTTAAAAAGGACTGCATGTGAAAACACCCCACATGTCTAATAAGAACATTATTTGAAATTTGTCCAGTATTGAGCGAGAGCAGCGGCAAAACAGGCTGCAGTGTAAAAGCTTGTGTTCAAACCGTCCGCTAAAAGTGCTTTTTTTGCTGCTGATGGGCTCAGATTGCTTTAAAGGAGAAGTCCGGTATTTTGCACTTTGAGCCCCATTTCTGGGTTGTTTATGATGAAATAGACCAACATTTTGGCAATTGCTCTTTTTTGGAGTATTTGGCTTTCCCCTGCCTGGCTTAACACTGCTGTCTGTATCCATGTGTGAACCTGTCCTAAAACCACCCTAAACATTTGTTTTCAAAGCCATGAAACTCACCGAGTGGTCAGTGGTGTTCGTTGATGTTCTGACATAAAAATCATCACTATTCGTCACTATTTTGGTCTGAGCCACTCTATTTCATCATAAACAACCTAGAAATGTGGCTCAAAGTATAAAATACCGGACTTGTCCTTTAAGGGGTGTCTGACAACATTATGGAAAAGATCCCTACAGAGATAGAGCTTTTTTTAAATAGTGAAATCTTTTTGTTTAACTGGCAGCAGCCCTGAACTCACCATCGCCAAACCCACCAGGGTGCATTTGAATAAACAGTGATTCTATCATCATTACACACACTTTATTCAAAGTCGACAGACACAAAATAAAACTCACAAAAACCATATTGGTTTGGTTGAAATGAACCCTTAACTCACTCAGTTAGATGTGAAAACACGCTGCCTCTGTACACGCTAAACTCACTGTTTGTTTAAATGGAGTCTGGTGGGTTTGGTGATGGTGATTCCAAGGCTGTTTTCTGTTAAACAAACTTTGAACTCACTTACTCCTCTTCATCCCCTATGGACACAAGGCCTCAGTGAGCTCTTTCCATTGCATACAATCCTTGGCAGCATGTTGCGCCTCTCCCCGTGACACGTTCATCTTTTCCAACTACAGTGTCACAGTTCTGCGCCAGGTGGTTTTGGGCCTCTGGGTTTCCTTTTGCCTGGTGGTGTCCATTGTAAGGCATTAAAAATACATGACATTAAAACTATGGGAAAATAAAAATATGTCCGATATAGCAGATGATGAGGGCAATATAACACTGGTGTAACAATATAGGGATCAATTTACTTTTATAATTACACCTGTTGAGGTGATATTGATAATGTTTCTAGATACAGGAACTGCACAGACACATCTTATCTGTGAGTATTGATCCCTGAAGCTGAATTCCACCGCAGTCTAAACCGTCCTTCACTTCTTATCAGATGACTAACGCGCCGTGTGACACATGAAGGCAGCATTGTTCTGTTTTGATTTTTCTGTCCACCCTCCAGAGGCGAGCTCCGAGCTGACTCATCTCTGCTTTCATCGTAACAATGTTTGCCGAGTCCGTTAACTGTGACTCACCCTCACAGTGTCACTCTGGAGACGTGGTGCAATTCAGGACTCTGACGACCGAAATATTCTCTATGAGAGGACTGTGAAAATGTCTGTTTAAACATTCAACCTTGAAATGTTTGAAAGCTTCATTACAGGCTGTTTCCAGGAATGTTTCCTTGAAATAAATGGTGTCCAGAAGCAGCAGCAGCAGCAGCAGTTTGTGCATGAATAAACATCAGAGCAGTGAAGTCACAATGAGGAGCAGTGTTCGTCTGTAGAGGGCAGTCTTTGCTCAGCCATGAAGATCATTTCAAAATAAGGGTGTCACAGTGCTGGCACAGTCATACTACAGCCTTCAAAATAAAACCCACGTGTCACTGAGGGCCTGCAGCTCCTACAGCTATTACTGTTACTGCTACTATAACTTCTAATAATAATAATAAACTGTGCTTACCAAACACTTTTCGTACAAGGGATGCAGCTCAAAGTTCTTTACAATAAAGATGCAACACAAAAGTAAAAAGGAAACAAGAGTTTAACAGTAAAAGTGAAGGTTACAAGAACAGAGACCAGTTAGAGGAGTTAAAATGAGAGAATTGATAAAAAATAACAAGAATAATTGCATTAATTGATTAACAGCCAGACCAATAAACATGTTTTCAGCTGTCTCTAATAACTCTGGGAAGTATATTCCATAGATTTGGAGTACAGTTAACAAAAGTTGTGCTGCCTTTTTTCTTGTGTGTATTTAAAAACCCAGCAGTAGAAGATCTGAGAGCTGACGGATATAAAACGACAGAGCATTTGCAGTGTAGGACAGTCCTAAACTATTAAGAGCTTTAAAAACAAGTAAAAGAACCTTTAAATCTATTGAAAAAAAAGACACAGCTGCACAAAAGTGCAGCTAAAACCAGGCTAATTTGTCCTCTCTTCAGGGTTTTGGTTAAAAGTCGAGCAGCACAACTCTGGATAAGTTGAAATATTTACTATTGAATGTTTCAGAAGGCGGGTAAAAAGAGCATTGCAATAATTGAATCTTTGACATAAAAGCCTGAATCCTTTTTTCTTTTTTTTCAAAGAAGAGAATTTTAACACATACTTCCATTTTAAAAACTATTCCAAGTGATAAAATGTTTGCTCAACCAAAAATACCCCTTCTGTTTTCATCCCCTTAAGGGTTATTCTAATTGATAATAATAATAATAATAATAATTCTGCAATACAGTGATTAGGGATGAGGGAGTAGACTATTATCTGTATCTGTTCAACCAACTAAATGATCTGCGTATGGGGAAAAAATAGGGAGCACTGCACTGGGTTAAGGCTCGGGCTCAGACGTGGGGTTGGGCCTAATCAGAAGTCGTTATCTCAAGCCTGACATTTATCTGGATTGATCAGAAGTTGCAATATTCATTACCTATGAGAAAAGTATTTACAGAACAGCCTCAGAATTGAGCTTCTGATCATTCTCTATCACGAGTAACAGATTAAACACAGCTACCAAAATGACTATTTTCCTGTATCACAAGTACATTGTGCTCAGATGCAAGTGCAAACAAGTCCGGGACACTTGTTTCATCCAAGTATTCGGCTCAGCCCCTTACAGTGATACTATGAAACCTTGATTTTTTTCTTAGACAGCTATTATACCGTGAAAGTGACGGTGACCAAATGACATGGACCGTGTCCTTGATTACAATTAGAGATTTCTTTTGGTTTGAATATTGTTGGAAACACTTGGAATTTTGTCTGTACACAACTATACATTGGTATATAACAGTCACTACATTTAAAAAGGCCATTTCGATTAAAAGGGGTCATGTAAACGGTCATTCCGATTGAAAATTAAATCCGATTAAAGGCGGTGGTTTAGTCCGTTTGTCATTCCGCATTAAAGAATTTTGTCTGCATGTAAAGGCTCATTCCTCTTTAAGTTCATTCCGGTCTTTCTGCACATGCTTGTTTCCTTGCCCTTCTGGCACGATGACGTATATAGCGTGCATAGCAACGGGCTGAGATAGAGCAGTCGGACTCGATGCACTAACCGGTTTCCATACGCTAAAGTGGTCTTCTATCTCCCTTCTTCGACCTTCTACCTCCCTTCTCCTCCTCAACAGACAACGCATTAGCAGAACAAGGTTGTTGTCGTACTGCTGCTTCAAGAATATAAGCAAAACACGCCCGAAAAAGGCACTAAGAACAGCGTCGTCAAGCATCTTGTTATCCGGAACTTTGCAGCGTTTTCCACTGAGACTTTTCCCTTTTTGGATTTGAATCCACAGCTGGTCCAGCTAGGAAGACTCAAGACTGCTGTAGCAATCGATGGTGACGTTTCAGAGGAAATGGTGTCAGGCCAGACGTATGACGCACATTTTAGTTGACAAAATGTCAGAATTTTCTGTCAGAGCCACAGGGAGCCACTGGAGAGGGGCCAAAGAGCCGCAGGTTGCCTCCCCCTGATGTAGCTGTTTTTTAGACTTTATTGCTAAAAAGTTTCATATTACATGTTTGATAACTCAAAACTATAACCTAGTCTTTCATTTAATCACTCAGTGCCACAGTATCAAAAGCCTTGAACACACAAAATGACCAAAGCAGCTGCAGTTTAATAAAACTTACGGCTAAAAATATCTGTTCGGTAGCGAGGATGATGTTGTAACCCCCCCTGTGGTGCCTGGTGATATGAGGAAGATGAGGAGGACGGCGGTTTGAGTCACACGTTTAGATGAAATCAAAACATGAAACCCCCACGTTCACCTTCATGAGTCATTTCCGTGTCTCAGTAGCGCTCGGTACATCTCCCCCTTTCTCCTTTATCAGTGTTCACACAGTGCGCTCATGGGGAAGTCAGTGAACGCATCAGGCCCAGGCCTCGGGGAAATCTGTGTCTGGGAACGAATTATGTAAATCCGTTGTCTGTTTGTTGATGCTGCGTCGTCTGGGAGCAGACGTCTGTGGAGTTCATGTGCAGGACAGGAACATGTGATTTCCCTGCGTCAGATTCTTGACCGTTATACAGGAATAAAGTTTTCAGAGTCTGTTTGTTTGCTCCGACAAAAGTTTTTTTTTTCTGGTGCGGCACTCTCCCCTGAGGGTTTTGTGTACAGTAATTGTGTGGCGTTTAATTGTGTTAAGGAGTTAATCTGCTGCAGCCATCTTTCAATAAGCGCTCTGCTTTTGAAGTCACTGGAGCGTTCTCCTCGCTAATTCCCAACACTACCCTTATCTCTCCCTTTCTTCTATTAAACGTGCAACTTTCTCTCTCCCTCTGCAGCAAACTCCGACGCCCTGAAAGCCATGGTTCATGAAAACAGCATCGACTCTGATGGGTAAGTGTCCTCTCGTCTTGTTGTTCCCATCTCGGCCACCAGATGGCACCATCAGCCTCTCGGAGGCGCGGCTGGTGTCACTGTGATGAGAGTAGCCAGAGCAGGAAATGAACACACAAGGCAATCAGGCCACATTTCTCTTCTGATACTTCTCCAGATTGGCGAGGTTTGATTGAGGGCGAGCAGCTGGGGACTCCTCCCGAAATGCCACTGTGGCCCATATCAGTGTATTGTGGGATTATTAAAGCATATTGAGCACAGTTGTTGGCGTGTTTCCTTGTTGGATTCTTCGCCAGAACACAGTGAGCGTGACTGTACTTATAAAGCGAGAGCTGGGCAGAGAGACTGTAGGTATCTTTATACAAGAGGCTCTTCAAAGACAGCAGCTTGAGTTGATTTATCATGCAAAGATCCCGAATATGGGCCAGTTTCAGCTTCTCAAATGAAAAGGTGTGATGCTTTTCCTCATTTTACATCACATTGATTTATTTTAAATGAATAATCTTTGGGTTATAGACTGTCGGTCAGAGAAAACAATTGCTTTTCCCCTTTCTTCTGACATTTTATGGAGCAAAATGTCAATTTTATTCTCCATTTTTCAGCCCTGTCCAAAATCCTCGGAAAAACAATTGACACGGATCCTCTTAGAGTCATTTTTGGTATTCAGTGTGAAGAAAATCGTCTCTCTAAGTCACCAAAGGGCAAGCCAAACTCTCTAGGGACGCCTGTCTGTGCACAATAGCTTCTGTAACGTGTTATCACACTTCTCCTGACACAAGACAATAAAACTAAGAAAAAATAAGACAGGTAGCTTTTGTATGCATGTTTACTTAAATGTGTAAACTAATGAATTGGAAAAAAATATGAATTGATAATGAAAATAAATTGATGAGGCACAACGGGCCTGTGAAGCTTTAGATTTCTCCACGTGTTGACGTGATGTGCATGGGGCTCTAGCAAGAGTAATACTCTGCATCTGAGTCTCTCCTAAATCCAAAATAGAAGTATAAAAGTTACAGAGTGTTACTTCCAAGGACAGCATTTCATATTGCGTTAATTTGTGAAGGTACAGGTTATTTTAAGAGACCCTACAGGTGGATACATTAAAAGTTTTAGTTAGTAGATATCTACTTGAAATTCCCCAGCTGGTTACTTACATCAAGACAGTTATTTTTTGTGTCACAAGTTTTCTGAAATTTAAAGTTTAAACTTTAATCATTAAATTAATATTGTAAACATGGGGGTGACTAGTTGACTAATGGTCCTAAATACTATACCATTTACTATATACTATATACTATATACTATACTAAACACGTTTTCCAAACAAATACAACATGCTAATGTTATTAGCTCAAGCCTATGGTATTTTACATTGTATAAATTAGCCTAGCGGAGATTTCCTCTGCTCATATGATGCCAGGATAAATCACACACAAGACTTAAGACGCTAAATTGCCAAATTTTGGTGGAGGCTTTATTGTCTTCACAATTTATTGTTTCGTATCTGTGAAATTAAAGTAAATAAAAGCTTTGTCTCCAAAGGGAAGTGGCCTCAAATTACAGAAACAGACAGGAGGTCTGCGTCGCTGTGATGAGTAGTTAAATTTCTGGAGAGGAGCATGTCAGGTGGTGGCATAGGCCCAGCGGCGACGCAGGATATTGTAACAGGCTTAGACCAATCGATTAATCGAGAAAATAATCTGCAGATTAATCAGTGGCGAAGATAACTGCGAGTCGCAGCCCTTAAAAACAGAACCATGTGAGAACTGAAAGCTCTGAGTTGTCAGTTGCAGCTCTCGCCTGCATCTGGATCCTTTACTAGCACAAAATCCGTCGGCCTCGCAATTGATTTCACTCATATTCTGACATTCACATCTCAAATCAAAGGCGGCCTGCTTGTCACTTTGAAACGACCCTGCATCATAAGAACAGCAGCTGATGCTACGAGCTCAGATTAGACGTCTTCACTTTGCCTCGCCGCTGAGATAAGCAGTTAGTCTGATAGACAGATACGAGGAGGAGAAGCCTGTGACAGAGGAGGAGTGCGAGTAAATCGAGTTACCCGAGTATGTTTTCCCCTCTCTCTCTCCCTGTCATCTTTCTCGTCCCGCTACGTATTGTTCCGGGAGGAGAGAGGAGAGATAAAGAGGGGAGAGATGTTCTCCTTTGTGAGGAGGAAACACTGTGGATAAATGGTTGCCTCTGCCAGGGATTGAGGTGTTCTGCTCAGTCACGTCGGCCGTCCTGGAAAAATCAGCAGAAATCTGCAATCGCACACATTTTCCCCGCCGTCACTTTCATGTGTCTTGCTCCTCCGTTCTCACTCCAAATCTCTTTTTCCCACATATTTCCAGCCCTTGTTTCCTCTCCCGCTTCCCTCCACTTTCATGTTCAAATCGCTCTCTGTAGTACTCCCTCTTTCTCTCGCCGTTACTCTTCATATCTTCCTCTCTTTCTCTCGGCCAGGTTGGGCAGCCTGCCAGTGGATCACTTAGAGATGGAGGAATAGGGGGGTAATTTATGGGACACTTAACGGGCAGGAGGGAGACAGACAGACAGGCAGAAAGAGGGGGAGGAAGAAGAAGGAGAGAGGGATGGAGAGCGACTGTAGTGTGGCCA
The DNA here is from genome assembly GCA_026686955.1 of Epinephelus cyanopodus. Classification (NCBI taxonomy): domain Eukaryota; kingdom Metazoa; phylum Chordata; class Actinopteri; order Perciformes; family Serranidae; genus Epinephelus; species Epinephelus cyanopodus. The sequence goes on from CM048934.1 coordinate 9,336,515, forward strand.
GGCCTCGCTATCTGCCTCTCCAGATTTGCTACTTAACTTCCCCTCGCCTCGGTGCTGCTCTCTCCATCACTGCTCCAGCCTCCACCTCTCCTCCATCCCTCAGTCCGCTCTACACAAGATGCTCTGCTCACATCACTCCATCTCCCCTTTTTCCTCCCGTGGATCAAACTCGTGATTCATGCCTCTGCTCATTAGAGTAAGAATAAGTGCCAAATCAGAGCGCCAAATTGCATAAACAAAGCCTCACAAATAGATATTAAGCTCGTCTGAACATTTATCAGTGATGTCATTATCAGAAAAGTAAACAGATCTTTTCTGAGAAAGGAAACATTAATGTCTGCGTTCATCATCGTTTCCATGGTTGCGGTGAATCAACAAAGCTGCACTGATGCTGTGAAAATTAAATCAACTTTTTGTTTCTAAAAGAAAAAAAAGACTAAAAAATATGAAAAACAAACGGATGATATTTGTTCAGTAAGGGAGAATAATGTGAGTGTTGGTAGCATCAGTTAGTTTGCTTCCTCTTCTGGCAGAGATGTTTGACAGTGGAACGTCGTCCAACTTCCTGCGTAGGTGTGTGGACTGACCGGCCGGCTATTTGTACTCAGATGTCAAATGTGGTCTGAAGAACTACGAAGAAGACTAGAAATCTGACTAGTGTGGACTTTTAAAAAGGAAAATGTGTAGGCAACAATAATTCAGTAATAAGATAAGAGGGGAGAAAAGGACGTAACTTTGTGTGGCACAAATATGTTTTATTCTGTTTTCCTATCCGCTTTATAATCTGATTTAACTTGTGACCACTTTTGGGGTCCTGAACCCTAAATTGGGAACTATTGATTTAAACTATATGGCCAAAAATTTCAAGGGGACCGAGAACCTTTTAGCTAAACTCAATAATTTGATCCAGATTTTTACGCCTCCGTGCAGTGTTAGCTGAGGCGTTATGTTTTTTTCCAGTTGTCTTCAGAAAAAATCTTAAAGTCTGGAGGGATTTTTTTTTTTTTTCAAATTTGGCACAAACGTCCACTAAGATTTAGCAATGAATGGATTAGATTTTGGTGGCCATAGGAAAAAAAAGTCAAGGTCACTGTGACCTCACCTGTCTCCTTCTCATGAAGGCAACATCTCAAGAATGCCTCTAGGGATATAGATTTTTTGGAATTTTTTTTTTTAAATTGGGCACGAGCATCCGCTTTGAACCAAGGATAAACTGATAAGATTTTGGTGGTCGTAGGTCAAAGGTCAAGATCACTGTGATCTTGTCTGTCTCATTCTTGTTAATGCAATATCTCAAGAATGCCTTGAGGTTTGTTTTTTGTTTTTTAGGTTTTTGTGTTTGTTTGTTTTTTAAATTTGGCACAAATATCCACTTTGAACCAAGGATGAACTGATAAGATTTTGGTGGTCAAAGGTCAAGGTCACTGTGACCTTGCACCTCTCTCACCTTGTGAACATGGTATCTCATGAATGCCTTGAGGTTTTTGTTTTTTTTTTGTTTTGTTTTTTTTGGCACAAATGTCTAGGGGTGTAATAATACATCGCTCCACATTGATACATTGATTCTTTGATTAGCAATCCGATTATATCGATGCAAAATGAAAACATCAATCCATATCGTCATCTTAAAGACACACATTTATTTTGAAATTCACATAGCACATCTGTGTCACCATTTCTGGGCAAGCGTGCTTCCAATCAAACAACAAACAGAGCTCGGAAATAAAATGGTCAAATCATATTCTAGTTGTTTTTGTGAGCTGATGTAAATGATTGCGTTAGATGGGCATCTGATATCGCGTCATATCGATCGCAGGCTCCTGAATCGAATCGAATCAAAATCGTATCGCACGGACTTTGTGATATCGGCAAACATTGTATCGTCATCCAAACAAATCGATATAATATCGTATCGTGATGAAGCTGGTGACTGATGGATTTTGGTGGTCAAAGATCAAGGTCACTGTGACCTTGCATCTGTCTCATTCTCATGAACATGATATCTCAAGAACACTTTGAGGGAGTTTCTTCAACTTTGGCAGAAATGTCCACCTTGAGACAAGCATGGACTGATTAGAATTTGCTAATTAAAGGTAAAAGGTCAAGGCTACTGTGACCTAATTTGTTGCATTTTCGTGAACACTGTAATTCAAGAACATCTTGAAGGAATTTCTTCAAATTTAGCAAAAACTTCGACCTTGAGTCAAGGATGAACTGATTAGAACTTGGTGGTCAAATTCAAGGTCACTGTGACCTTACTAAACATGTTGGCCATAACTCAAGAATTCTAACCATGATACAATTTCACACAAATGTCTAACCGGATAAATGATGACATTTAATATCCAAAAGGTCAAAGGTCAGCTTCACTTCACTGTCAGCTTCACTGTTCAGCATAAACACTTTTCTGGCCGTTACTGAACGTCATATCTCAGGAACAGAAGGGGAGACATTTGGTCAGATACTGAATTGGTGACACTGATCTTGGGCGTCCATCTTGAAACTGTGCTGATTGTACAGACCTTCTGTGTTGTCAGGTTGAAGATGTGTGTCAAGCAACCATGTTTTCACAGACATGGATGCAAACGCGGCCGTATTCAACCTCGAGGCCAATATTCAAAATAAACAAAAATGCATTCATTCGTAATAGAGCTGTATATTTAATCATAAAAACAGGCCTATTTTTATTAGAGTTCTTATCCCGCCCTGCTCCCCTCATGCGGGATGAGAACCACAGGATTCCCGAAAACATGTTAACCCCTGCTGCAGGTGGCCTCAGTCAAATGAATCGGATCTGAACGCGGCCTAATGCTCTTGTGAATGAATGAGCGCAAATCCCCTCATTCAGCCTCCAAAGTGTCGGGAAAAGCCTCCCAAGACGAACAGAGACCTTTACAGCGGCACATTAATGCCACTGTTTTCAGAATGAGGTGTTCAGACATCACGTTCAGCTGTCCACATACTTGTGGCCACATACTTTGCATTCCTCTTGTCCCTGTCCACTCATGACGCACATCACAGAGCCGTGACTCATTATGCTGCCTGCCCCTCGACACACGTGCATACTTATACGTACTGTGTCTAGTATGAGCAGTAACACTGTTTATTCTACCTGTTGTGTGTAAACAATGTAAAGAGCTGCTCTCCAGGGTCATAAAACATGCACACACAGAAAGATGTGAGAGATCAAACAGACGTGAGCTAACAGGGACTAATGGAGGCCGTCTCACTTGTCTCAGATTAACACTGTATCAAAGTGTGTGTTTGACTTCTCTTTGCAGCCACCTGTGTGTTGTCTCGCATGTAGTTCTCCAACACTTCACCTGACGCCTGCTCGTACAGGAAATAGCCTCCATTATTGCTTTGAACACGACCATCATTCAAAGCGATCGTCAGTATTTGTCTGAAGATTTGAGATGAGATATTAGCGTGTCATTTCTGTGAGCGGCGCAGAATGCAGTGAGCTCGAATTCTTCTCTGTGAAATTAAAATGTTTTTAGACTGAATGTAGGTCGGCTGCCATTCTGTGAAAGGTCTCACTTCTCAAAGCCGCACGGTTAATAGTTTATCTGATTAAAAACAACACTTCTTTTCATTTTTTATTCAATCTTTGGATGCCACATGGTGCTGGAACATATGGAGGACAACAAATGACAAGTGTCAATAAATTTATAAACAACTGTATAATGAGGAATGAGGGCTAAACAATTGAATACAGAAATAAAAGAACAAATTAATGCTGGAATAAATGCCGTGGTTACCTCATTAGCTGCAAAAATACAGAAATAAAATACTGTAATTGCAGAAAAATATAGAAATACATTTTAAAATATCGCTTCTTTATTCATGTCCTGTTTAATCTTTGTTTATCTATCCATCTATGTATCTATCTATCTAGCTCAGTATCAGCTCAGTCATTTATTTATTTATGCACATATTTTTGTATTTATTTCAGCATTTATTCATTCTTTTATTTAGTTATGTCTGTTTTTATTTTTCCATTTTTTATTTATTTATTTCTACATTTATTTATTTCAGCATTTATTCATTCTTTTATTTACCTATGTCCGTGTTTATTTTTTTAATTTTGTATTTATTTATTTATTAATTTATTAATTTCAGCATTTATTTAATCTTAGTTAGTTATGTCCATATTTTTTTATTTTGTATGTATTTATTTCTACATTTATTTATTTCAGCATTTATTCATTCTTTTATTTAGATACGTCTGTTTATTTTTTAAATTTTGTATTTATTAATTTCTACATATAATTTCAGCATTTATTTAGTCTTTATTTTTGTTATGTCCATATATATTTTTTCAATTTGTGTTTATTTATTTCAGCATTTATTAATTCTTTTATTTAGTTGTGTCCTTATTTATTTTTTTTAGTTTTGTATTTATTTATTTCTACATTTATTTATTTCAGTATTTATTTTCAGTATTTTTTTTTTTTATTATTATTTAGTTATGTCTGTATTTATTTTTTAATTTATGTATTTATTTAATTCTACATTTATGTATTTATGTATTTGTTCATAAGTCTGAAATTTATTACGCATTTATTCATTTATGTCATTTACTGATAAAGTAGTCACTTTTCGTCCTCCGTAGAACATTCTGCTGACCTATAAAAGATTGTTGTTGAATAATTCTTGTTCAGGGGCTGATTTACATTGTTTTGTTTGTGCTCTGCTCGTAACATCAGGCCACAGTCATCAGCAGCATCTTGATTACACACTCATCTTATAATTAAAGTGTAATTTTCTACTTTGGGTCATTACTGAAATATCCACCAAACCGCCGACTCGAACACTAATTTCTATCTCTCTGTCTTCAGCCCTCCGCTCACCCCCACCTCTCCCGGCACCCCGACCCCTCCCATGACTCCCATATCACCGGGTGCACCTGCAGGAGCCGCCAAGCACACCTGCAACCACCTGCACACCATCGGCGGCCCGGGAGGCAACAAGAACATCTGCACCCGCTGCAGCCAGAAGAAATGGCCGCTGATGAGGAAGCCGTCGGCCCGTAAGACGGAGCAGCGCCGCAGCCACTATGGAGAGGTCACGGTCCTGGCTGTGGGCAGGTGGGCAGGTGTGTGTGTTTGTGTGAGTGTGTGTGTGAGTCAACGAGGAAGAAAAGCAGTTTGTTGCTGCGTTGAAATGATTTCCATTCCTCCAAAATTTCAGACTCACAGCACACAGGATGCTTTAATCAGCAGAGGTTAATTAAATTAAACTCCCCCAGAGGCAGATTAGATATTAGCTCAAACACAACATTAACAATTAAACATTAACCCTCTAAAACCCGCACGTAATTACACAGGTTTGACTCTCTGACACCAAACCAGTGATCTGGAACATGTGGACGGTCAAACTGAAGCCTGGGAAAGTAGAAACTGCAGGCGTCAGACTGTGTCGAGGTTTCGTGTGAAGCTTCGGTGGTTAACTTGTGTCGTGGAGCCGCTGTTAAAAACACACTAAACAGGAAGAGGTCCTCACAACACGGAGACGCTGACAGCAACAAGAGAAATGTGTGATATTATCTAACAGCTCCCTACGAGTGTTCTTCAGGAGAGTGTGCGGAGCGTCTTATTGCTGACAGAATGTGAACCCATCTCTTTTTTAATACGACTTCATGTGGCTGCTTCACAATAAAAGCAGCAGGAATAAGATGTTGTGTTTGTAGTGGCAGTAAAGTAATACAGCTCTGACACGGTGTAAAGAGAGCCAGCAGTAAACAGAGAGGCTGTTATCAGGGAGATGAAACTGTGCTGGGTGACATGCATGAATCCTTTCTCTGTGGATCCCTCCTGCTTGTAAAGGCAATCTGAATCCAATACGAGAATGGCGGACTCCGCCACTAGCAATAAAAAGTACTATATAGAGAGATCATTTCTGTATGTAAATACATTAAACGCCTATAAGGTAAAAAAGCAGACCACAAATGACATCAAAATGCAGTTTGATTATATGACTTGTATAATGTCACAATACTGGAATTTTAAACTTCGATACAATACTAGTTAAAAATTAAATTCAGTTAATTAAAATAAAATAACCCTGCACACATTGCTGGTGCAGAACGTCACTGAACACAACATACCTCCAGTCACATGGTGGGTGTTGATTGCTGGAGAGAATACTGTACCAGGCACAGGTTGAGGACCAGGGACCAGTTGCACAAAACCCCTTAAGTTTCCTTCTTAAGTATGACACTTAAGACCTAACTTCTCCGTAGCTGAGGGACTTAATCGGTTGCACAAAATCCCTTCAAAGGTTTCCTTAGTTGAGGAAAAAATATTAATTAATTGACTGTGTTGAAAGAGATTTTACAGCAGTAAAAGTTTCCATGAAGATTGTTAGTCTGCTTGGACTCACGTCGATACATAGAGATAGATAGTGTAAAAATGGCAGAAGGAAAGAAGACAAGAAAACCATATTGGTACCCTAGTACCAGAAAACAAATGATTGTGGGGAGAATTTGCAACGAAAAATGAATTCAGTCAAATCTAAAGTGTAAAATCAAAAGCGTATCTATTGGGTTCTCCTGGTCGCATTAACTCAGTCATGCTGCAGTTAAGGCAGAGTCAGTGGTAACTTAAGTTGTTTTTTTTGCCTTCCTTTTACTGTGAAGGTCTTTAGTGCAACCCTCTAAGGATCCTTAAGTATAAGACCAAGACGAGGAGAAAACCATAAATACTTAAGTGAACATTTTATGGAAACCTAAAAGGAGAAGACTTAAGGGTGTTTTGTGCAACCAGTTTTTTGAGGAAACCTTGACTGGAACTTTAAGGAAAATAATAACTTAAGATGATTCGTGCAACCAGCCCCAGTTGATTTTCTTTCCTGTGCAGCCTCAGGTTGAAAATCTGATTGTAGATCTGTCTTTAAACCTGGAGGAGTCAAAGCATTTGGTCGTGTGTGTGCGAATAAGTGTGTGTATCTGTCTGTCTGTCTGCAGCTAATTTCACAAACTACTAGACCAGTCAGCCTCATATTTTGTCTGCACATTCATAGTCTCGCCACCAGACAATCACAGATCTCCGCCTTCTGATAGTCTGGGGACACTCCGTTCTAAAGTGTGTTTAACACACCGGAGAAAACGGCCGGCAACAAAGCAACGCCTCTTGCATTTTTGAAAAGGACACGCCCTCCTGGAAATGTGCGCTCCCCCTTTTCTCGTCCGCAAGGAAACAAACACACAGAGAGCTTGAAAATGGATGCCGAGAATTTAACTCCATTTTATTTAACGTGTGCTCAGTCCACAAAATTGTGGAAATGAAGGACTTACAGTGACTTTGTTTAAAACTTTTAACGCAGTCGGACTATGTTTACGAGCACAAGAGTTCAGCGAGACACTGAAGGACCACCCTGTGGATTTACTATTGGTTCTGCAACGTAAGGAGTTTTTTTAAACTCTGAAATTGTTAGTCAAGCAAAGCGTCTAAAGACTGACTTGTGAGTCTAGCACATTCATGACTGTGTTCACAAGGACCTCTCGTGGTTGTGGTAATTCTCTGTTGTTGAAAAACCTGTTTTATTGACTGTTTCATACCGTCTGCTGACTCCTGAATTGAATTGAATTGAATTTTCAATCGCATTGGCCATTTTTATTCCAAATTAGTTGTTTACAAGATCACTTTTAATAGGAATGAACTTTCAGTCCGAATGAAAAGGGAATTAAACTGTCCATGTCAACGCACTCATAGAGGCCGTACTCATGCCTCATTTTTTGTGCCCTCACATTCATTGCTTTCAATGTAGACATGTGGAAAACATGCTCCAGTGCCAGAGCGATGCCATTGAGGGGCGCACATATTACCAAGCGCCTGTTTTTCAAGGCGCAACGGCCGGCCCTGAGATAAATTGAGTTCAGCTTTTGGAATGCAAAATGAAAAATGAAATGTGTCTTTCGCTCTTAACAGCTGGCACAGAAAAAGCCGAAGAGTAGCACTGAGCGCCTGACCTCACGTTTTCCAGGCGGTTAAAGACGCAGCATGTGTACGGCTGCTTATATTGGCCGGTTGGGGCCGCAAGTTTTCCGCAGATGGGATAGACCGAAAACAACAAGCCTTACCGTCTGTTGCAGGACACACGTGGCCCATTTTCTGTTATCTTTGCCACCATCTTGACTGTAAGGGAGCTGAGAGGGATAGTCGCACCAACCGCAGCTCTCTGCAGTCTGGCAGTCTTGTTTGTGATGTGACACCGGACGCTCCTGTGCACAACTATATTGGGGATTTTCTTTCTCTTGAAGAAGGGCTTGGACCCTTTTCATCGCTCTCCAGTGTTTAAGACAAAAGCACCACACTGGGAATAAACCCTGACAGCATGCCACCGTTATAAACTGTGTCCAAGTAAGTAAACTTAGCATTTCTCAGTCTATTAGTGAGCCCGTGAAAGCGTGCAGCCTTGTCCCCGCCACGCAGCGAGCGCTCTCCTCATCCTTAATGTCGTGCTGCGAGCTGATTGGGATGCGCTGAGGTTGCTTTTCATTTGCACACCCAGATGAATGACGGTGTACGCAGAGGGTCAGCATGACCCGGATACAAATATTCATTTACTGATTTAATTAGAGCTTTGGAGTGTGTCAGCGTGTGTGTGTGTGTGTGTGTGTGTGTGTGTGTGTGCAGGTGCATTTGAGTGGGCGGGTGGATGATAGCGGTGATAAGTTTAGGTCAGATGGAGTGTGTGTGTGTATTATCAGTGAGAAGACGCAGCAGCAGAAGCCAGCTGTGGCATAAATGAGAATAGCTGGTTCCCACTGAGTTTGTGCATTAAAGGAGCAAACTCTGTGGGTTATCGTGTAAATATACTGTTTACAGGGTAAACAAATCAACAGCAAAGATGGTCAATTTTTTCTTTGACCTAGAAAAATAATTCACAGGGATCCTTAAAAATTCAGCAGTACACAGTGAACATGTCGGCCCCCACAAAAGAGCAGGAGTTTAATGAGCTGATCCGTCCTCGTTGCTCTCAAACATGCAAAACCTTTTTATTTCTGTCGTCTCTCAGGTTCCGGGTGACAAAGTGTGACAAACCAACCAGAGAGAGGCGGAGCCTGCTCGTAACAGACGCCAACGGGAGCGTCCCCACGTCTCCTACAGAGGCGGAGCCCAAGAGCCGGACGACATCTGAGTCCCAGCAGGTCTGTATCCTGGAAACTTCTTCATCTGTGTCTCTTTGTTTCCCTTCAGGCTCTCTGTGCGCTGATACACTGTGTAATTTATTATTAAACTATATCAGTATTATCATTGGGGCTGGGTGTTGCCACTGATTTCCTGCACCTATTTGATTTCTGATTTGGTTCGATTCGCTTGGGGATATTTCAGTTACAATCCCAATCTTTGCCAGACTGTGAAAGAGATTCTCAGATAAGTAATACTGTAAATTTTTACAAGGAATCATTTTAAAAAAGAATGAATTCTCAACAGGATTAAAACTGAATATTTTATAACTAAAATAGTTTTATAACTAAAACTCATTCCTCATGAAAATTTTCTTGCACTTAAAGCAACAAGCGTAGCTGTCGTTAGCTCAAGTTATTTTCACTCCTCTGTCTCCACCGTGGCGTCTTCACTCCGTGTTTGTGTATGTGCGTAAAAGTGGCTGAAAGAGGCTGCTGCAGCATGAAACAGGAAGCTAACAGTTACAGATTAAAGAATGGCTAACATCGGAGCTTCTCAAGACTACGGTCGTTAACAATTTCACACACGGCTCGTTTACCACCGGTGAGATTACTGAGGTTAAAGCTTAACACATTCGTGAGATAAAAAGCCCATATGAAAAGATCAATCTAAGATTTTATGAATCAATATCGGGATTCTCACATTTGAATTCTTGGAACCAGTTTTGGTTTTTTTTGAAAAATGGCTTGAACGATTAATCTATAATCAAAATAGTAGCTGAAAAATTTCTATCAATCCATCAATCTCTAAACTCTGTGAGGTAAAAACAAACAGCAACCTCCAGGGCGGACGAGTGACGCCAATGCGGAAGTGCCAAAAACTGCAATTCATCGACTGGTCACTAGGGGCCGGCTGCAAAACAGAGCAAATCCCCATCGACTCCCATGTTGAAAGGCCTAAATATGGGTAAAACCTGCAGACAGATGTGTCACAAACGGTCACTAAAATGGCACATTCATACACCTGTTAAGAAGTTAAGAGTTCAAGTCAACTTCATTGTACAGACTCTTCAAATATCAAACAGAGACTCGTAAATACAAAGAAAACACTAAAAACTCCCCAAAGAGCTTCTAGTCTGCAACAGTGAGAAAACAGAAGACACCGCAGGAGTCATGGATCGAGAAAACAACTATAAAACGAAACAGAAAAACTACGACTCTTCATGAGATATAACTTGTTGTGAAGTTAATGTGATTTTAGTTAAATAAGTGTTTAAACATTGATGATAAAGAGACGCTGATAAATCCAGCGGCAGTGATGATCCGCCTGCAGCTCTGCTGGGTTCTGTTTACATCACAGGAACGCTGCTTATGAAATTTCAGTGCTCCAGGTGATGGTGAGCAGCCTCGGCTCGACTCTCCTCGGTGTTTTAATTTACTGTTTACAAGAGTGTGCAGAGAGTTGTCTTCAAGTGTGTGTACACAGAGTTTCCTCGCAGGTGATTTCCTCTCAGATTCTTTTGTGGCCAAATAAATTAAAAACAACAACAGCAAACCTGAACAGGAAACAATAACATAAAGTATTCATTACTGATTCAGCCTCAGTTTTAGTTGTCAGAGGGATTGGCGTTCCTCGGGTTCTGAAAAAGTAGGTTAAAAAAAAGTATAAATAAAAACAGGACTACATGAATAAATATGGAAATAAATAAAAGAATTCATAAATGCTGAAATAAATATGTTGATAAAAAATAAAGGAATTAAAAAAGAAATACATAAATAAATACACAAAGTATGAATTCATAAATAAATAAAGGATTTAATAAATGCTGAAATAAATAAATATGACAATTAATATATAAGATAATTAATTAATGCTGAAATAAATACAGAAAGAATGAAACGATTAATAAAGGAATTAATAAATGATAAAAAATATATACAGAAATTATATACAAAGTATAAATAAAGACTTGATAAATGCTGAAATAAATAAATGATTTGATAAATGGTTGTGAAAGAAATTATTAAATGTTGAAATTAATACAGAAAGAATAAATTAATCGATAAGATAATTAATAAATGCTAATATAATAAATAAATACAGAAAGAATGAATGAATAATAGATTTGAATAATGCTGAATCATTCACATGCAGACACAGAAATGCATTTATGCATTTATTTATTTCCATATCTGTTTTTTTATGCTTGAGTCATGTTTTGTCCTCCGTACAGATGAAGCCGATGTTGAGTCACAGTTTGTTTTCTACAGTTACTGAAATTGAGCCTTGGTAATGTGAGAGATTTGAGTCACGTCATAATCAAATTTGTTTTAGGGTGGAGAGACGAAACCCTCGTGTTTCATAGACGCTACAAACGCTAAGAATCAATTTACAGCGTTAACATCCGTGTTTGTTTCATTTCATACTCTGTTGACTTTTGGCTCTCTCATATTGACTGTGTGAGCAAGAAATGCCTTCAGCCCAAGAAAGTACACAAACATGACGGCAGAACACGCCATTAATAATCATTAATTATTTCTGTGTTGAATCAATATTATTTCCTTCAACAGGAGGAGACGAACAACTTGGACAAAGAGAAACGATAGAAACTCAGGTAACGTGTCTCATGTTTTTTTATCCGCCCATGTGTGTTTTCCATTTCTGTTTTGTAAAGTTTACTCTCCCGTCCTACAGTTTTCCAAAGAGAGGAGAAAAACAACACTCGGACACTTTTTAAAAACCCAAACAAGACCAATGAAACATCAGCGCTGGAGAGGCGAGGTCGACCCGGGAGTCGTCCCCTCCACATTCCTGCTCCACGCGAAGTGCTGCTGCTGATAATGATGAGGACGACAGCGGCGAGAGTGACACACAGAGTCACAACAGCCGGTAATTTTACAAGCAGAAAGCGGGGAAAGTGTGTCTGCTTGTGACACACTCCATCTCCTCTTAAAATAGATTTACAATAGTGCCTTGCTCAAGGGGTGTTAAAGCAGGGCGGCTCCTTAATGTCACAGGAGCCTGAACCAGGACCCTCCCGATGAACTAAGGTCTTGTTACTCAATATGCAGATGATGTGATGTTTTTTGTATATGGAGGTAGAGAAAAGTTTTGCATGTCATCAGTCAGTTAATTGTTTAAAACCCAGAAACAGGTACAGTCTGAGAATAAAGTGTGGGTTGTCATTCCCAAACAGGAAGTAGGAACAACCTGACGATGGCCGTCACAGAGCCAGGAAGTAGACCGGAGTATTAGGAGATGTGATGAGAGTTAAGAAACTGTAATCATATCCTGTGGTGGTGTGAAGGGAGCGCAGTATTCTGGGTTAAACGACAAGTAAGCTTCAATATTCAGACTCATCGTTTTCTCTAAAAGTGACAGTGTTATTTTGACATTAATTGCAAACCTTAAACAAGCCAGTCTGTTCCCGCCCTTTATGGTCACTGCCAGATTTTATATTTGTAATTCCCCATGTGTCAGACATTTCTACGGAAGCCGAGAACGACCGTGCTTGCAGTTATTTTTCTAATGCCGTCATCTTGAGATCCAGAAGTTTATTATTTCGTTTTCTTGAGATAACAAAGTTGTTTTAACGTTGATTCTTGAGAAAACAAAAGGCCAGTCTTTAGAGAATTAAATAATTTATCACAAGAAACAGGCGCTTACAGTGGTTAGCATTGTCGCCTAACGTCAAACCTGGGAACCTGTCATATTTTAAACATGTCAGCGTGGGTTAGCTTATGTACTTACTTTGCACACTGAGTCTGTTTTTTTTTTTTGTGGATGCGTTTTTTTGTTTATCCATCACCCTATGAAATGATTCTGTGCCCCGTTCCTCTGCCACATTTTCTTCTCTGATTCTTGGTCAAACGTCTCTAAAGGCTCGGACAGATGCAAAAAACGCAGAAAGTTGAACATCCAAAAATTTTAATGACATTTTGAACTCAATGTGCAAATGTGATTGGCACAACATGAAGTCGTGTTTATTTTTACATGTGCGACAATTTCAGATGAAATGTGTGAAGGCCCAGAGGACACAACCTTTTGTTACCTCGTGATAATAGTTTGATTATCTTGAGATATCAAAGGTCGTTCTTTTTGTGAAAATGGGTTGATTTAGGTTGATTCTTGAGAAGAAAAAGGGCAATTTCTCAAGATAAAGAGATCATTTATCTCGAGATCACGAGCTAATCATGGAGAACTGAAAAATGAATGTCCAGTTCATGTGATCATATTTCACTCTAATGACTTTCAGGAGGAGTCGAGACATAAATGTATATTTTTGTTTACTGTACCAAGAGGAAACAACCTTTTTTTTTTTTTTGCCTATTTTTATAACAGGTCCGTTATCTCGAGATAACACAGCCCATTTTCTTGTGATCACGGTAATGTATGTTGATTTTCGAACAAAAAGTTCACAGATTTCTTGAGATAAGCTAAATCAACACAAGAAAACAACTTTTGTCGTCTCATCATCATTCTAGTATTTATAGAGAACTCAAAAGTGAGTGTCTTGCTTAAAAAATAATTGCAAGTTTGGCTGTTCTTGGCTTAAATACTAATCAATCAGTCAGTTCTTGAGAAAACACATGGGTTGATCATGGTTTAATTGTGGGAAATGACTGTCGGGAGGATTCATAACCAAATATAAATGTGTATTTTTGTTTGCTGCATTAACACAATTAAGGCAAGTGACCTTTGTTTTCTCTAGCTGACAGGTTTATTATGTCTTTACTGCAAGATGAAAATAAAAGCTTTGTTATCTCAGGATAACAGTATGAAAAAAGATTAAGCACGGCTGTTCTCGGCTTCCCTGCATCACTAAATCATTAATCTTTATTGTTTTAGACGTTTTATCGTCTTATGAAGTTGTTTTTGTGAAAGTGTTTCCTGTTTACACCTACAACATTAGAAATCATGGAGTTTGTGTTTAACTCTTCTTTTAGCTTTGTTTTGGTCTCCACACAGGCGTTTATCAGGTGGAGAATGTCTAAGATGCATTATGGGAAATGTAGGATCAAGTGTTTTTGGTGCTTGATCTGAAATAAAGACAAGGAGCCTGTTTTGACCTGGTATTAACATGTGTTTAGGTGATTCGGTGTCTATCATACATGTTGATACCAGGTATAATCAGTCTCTGAGAGACAGTATATATCTCAGCCTGTGTAACTTTTTTAAGAAGAAAAATCTGTCTCAAGTGAGTGAGTGAAAAATTATTTGTCTTTCGTCATTGACTACAGTAAACCTTTTTTCCGAAGTAAGGTCGCATAGTGGTCCATCGGAATGGGAGGGACTCACCTCTATATAAAAGAAGGATACTAAATTGTTGGAGTAGCCCTTTAAAGACCCTCCGGAGTTAAGACATAATCACCTGAATATATATTTTCCCAGATCTTTGTGATCAAACGTATAATTTTAGGCATGTTTTCTTCCAACTTTGTATTTGTGAACGTCATTGTGCCTCATTTTTTTAAAAACACGTACAGTAAACCTGTTGTTATTCAAAGTTTGGGAGAGTTTGCCGTGTTTTTATTGTTGTATAATGAAATAAATAAAGACAACTAATACATATCAAACCATGAATAATTTACTGTTTTCATTTATTCATACGCTCGGTGTAGCAGCTGAGACGTCGGTACATTAGAGTCCACCACTGACCTGCAGGCTAACTGCTCCCTCTCCTCCCTCGTCTGACTGAACCATCCGTCTTCATATTCTATTCTCTCTCATTTCCTTCTCTCATCTCGGCACCCTACTCGCTCCTTCTCTCCCATTTTTCGCGCCGTAATGAAAAGATGATTTGTCTTATTCATTTCGAGTAGGTAGTCCGATGACCTCAGGCTCTCTATCATATTATTTCCAGATAATGGAGATGAGATGAGATGGAGATGGAGAGGTGTTGCGAGCATTAAAAAATCCTTGACTTCCTGTTGCCTCTTGACCTTCTGAGTCTCATGAGAGAGACACAAGTTTCTGACTTTAAAGGGGAACTTCTTCATTGTTTATTCTGGACCTTATTTTCATGTTTCTGTGTCGAAGTGAATAATAGAGACAGCAATTTTTTGAAACTGGTCCAATATTAAGAGAGAGGCTGCAGCTGCGATACAGGCTGCAATGTAACCACTTGGGGCAATTGTGCACCATCATTGTACGTCCACTAAAAGTGCTTTTTTTGCTGCTGACAGGCTCAGATTGTTATTATCAGTGTCTGACATTATAGAAAGAATCCCTGCAGAGATAGACGGTCCTGAAATCGCCATCACCGAACCCACCAGACTCCATTTAAAGAAACAGTAATTTTATAATTGTAAAACACAGCAGACGCAGTCCAGCTGATTTGATCTGGCGTGCAGAGTTTGGGCCAATTCTGGGCCAGGTCATTTTGACTACCCCAGCAGACACTTAAGGGCCGTCCACACCAAGAACTATAACTATAAATATACAGTTTCAAAAATCGTTCTAAACTCAAGTGTTCGGCAGCGTCCACATTACAACTATAACGACAACGACAGAGCGATTTGATGAACGACAGAAACACTGACAGCCAATTAAAATCCATCCGAAATGACAGGTCGAGACGTTCATCACATCACGTATACCCACTAAGAAAGCTCCAGGATTTCCATATACCCACTTAAACATGTGCAAAGATCCGTAACAATATAGTTTTGTGACAGAACCTTAACTTCAGTGATTTTGTTTTGAAAATACTGGGCAAATAACTGCAATAAAATACATTTTGCCCTCCATTCATAAAATTCAGGAGCCACAGTGAGTTATAAAGAGCACGCAGCCGTGCGTAATTGTCGCGCGTAATGACAGCTCGTGGCCGGTGAAACACAATAAACTGCATGTCTCCGTTCATGTTTGTCTCATGACAGATGGAGCTGACAGACAGACAGACAAGTGGAGCAAGCGGTAAATTGGTTTTCTTTTTCTGTCTCGCAACATACAGCAATAACAGGTCATCGATATCCATTTTATCCATCACTCTGCTCCCTGCCGACCGCACCGAGCAGTGTGTGTTTGGCGTAACCTAGCGACACAACGATATCGTTCATTGGTGTGGATGCTGCCATTGTTATTGTTATAGTTAACGTTACAGTTGTGTTTCTTGGTTTGGACAGGCCTTTATAAAACAAACACTTAGTGGCTGTAAATTGACAGTGCACAGTTGCCCCAAGAGGTAACCTGCCAGCTGAAGCGCTCTCACTCAGTCTCACTCGATTTGTTGTTATCTTCAGCTACTTGCACACAAACAACATGAAAATAGGTTTCAGGTTGAAAATGCTGAACTCGCCCTTTAAGGATACCACAGAGGAAAAGCTAAAAAACCTGTTAATGTCCGTTATAACGTCACTGAATTATTAACAGATGCTCAACTACTCTGACCAACAGCAGAGGAAGCAATGAAACAAGATTTCTGAGCGACACATGACTGCTGCTGGCGTCACTTGACGGCACTGGAGGGAGGATTGACTTACAAAGTGTTGACAGGGACGAAGAGACATTTACATGCAGTGGAAAAGAAAAACTGATAGCACGCATGGCGATACACTCCACCCATGGCTGTAGGTTCAAAGCCTTGCCCTTTATACACACACACACACACACACACACACACACACACACAGTGGACAGCTTCGGGGTGTCAAACCTGTCAGACAGATGCGGTCGACGGTGCAGGACATGAATACGCAGCATGAGAACCTGGTGCAAATATTGACGCATGTATGTGTGTTTGCTTTAGCTCGCACTGGGTGGGGGTGTCACCAGTCTCATGAAAGGTTTTCTCACACAACACTAAAGCGACGAAGAATTCCCACGAGGAAATTAGGTATGCACATAAAAACAGTGTACAGATAATAATAAAGCTCTGTTCTGTCTCTTTTGCATGACTTCAGAAGCAGTAAATTTATCTCAGGCGCTGAATTATTCAGGCCTCCAGGCGACAGGGTTCCCATGCCGATGCCGGGCTAAGTGCCCTACATCTTATCTTTGTCGCTGGATATCAGCCAAGAGGATGGAGCTCTGGCTCAGAGGGGGATTTTTTTTTTTTTTAAGGGAAATATTTGGGAGCAGAGGGAGGAAGTCTAGTCAATGTTTAACACCTCTTGAACTACATCAGGGTCTGTAAACGCAGTGACCTTGTGGAACGGCTCGCTGCACCTTGCTTTAAAACTCAGATAGTGGGATTCAAGTCGGCTCATACGTCTGGTGGTCTGTGCGACCGTTATATATATATACATATATAAACACATCCCGACATGTTGACGAATTCTTTTCACTATATTACAGATTCATTCATTCATTTGAATTTCTTTGCCGTCTCCTACAGTCGTATATCGCTTCACCGACACTACGCTGCCCCCACATGATCTCCATGGTGCTGCTCTGTTTTGTTCATGTTCGTAAACTTTCAGAAAACGTGCACAAGTATGGACAAAAGGCTCCGTCCATCTCTAACGTTGAGCATAAATGAGCCCTAAGCCTGAAGGGAGGTCATGGGTTTGTTTTGTGTGTGTACCTGGACCAATCAGCCTAATATTTTATGACCGTATGTTCAAGGACCTCTCGTGTTTGACATCATCACTGACTTCTGACACCTCACTAATTTTAACCTTTAGAGTCTGTACGTTTTTCCGGAAATCATCTCGGCTAAAAACCAAGTCTTACCGTGCTCACGTGAGACATGGGCACCGTGAGGCTAAAAACAAATGACGTTTTTCCAAACAACTTTTTATGTCGGGGCTTCAGGACACTTGGATCACTACAGACGAGCAGTATGGAGATATTTTGTGGTTTCAGTTATTTGTTTTTGGACGTTTGAATCTGGGGCGCCGTCAGTCTGCATTAGGTGGAGTTGTGTTGCTACCCACTCTCCCCTTGGATCTCAAGGATGGGAGGGATGTGAGGACTCTAAAACCTTGTCCTCCCTTGGCATATGGGTGAGTAGATAATGGCTGAATTTTCATTTTTGCCGTCAAAGCCAATGGACGGCATTTAAATAAACAGTAATTTTATCATTGTAAAACCATATTTCATAAAGAAAATTAGTCCTGTTTTGAGTGAGACCAGCAGGACTGTCAATTTATGTCCATTAAACGTGTTTGTTTTTGTCACTGACAGGCTCAGATTGTTTCTAAAAATGTGTGACAACACTATGAGAAGGATCCCTACAGAGTTAGATGTTTTTTTAAAAGTGAAAGATCTTTTTTGTTGAACCAGAAACAGCCCCAAAATCACTATCACCAAACCCACCAGACTCCATTTAAATAAACAGTAATTTTATCATCGTAAAACACAACTTCATTCAAAGTTAACAGAAACAAAATAAAAGTCAAAAACACCATCTTGGTTCATTCTTACACTGTTCCAACAATCACCAACTCTGGTTTGGTTGAAATAAACCCTTAACTCACCTGGTTAGATGTGAAAATATGCTGCCTCTATACACGCTAAAATCACTATTTATTTAAATGGAGTCTGGTGGATTTTTTGATGGTTCCAACAAACACTAACTCTGGTTTGGTTACTTGACTAACACACTTGAGCCTGTTCTTCCACATTAACACGGAAAATGTGCTTCACAATGTTCCCAAGATTCAAATACACACAAAGCACCACAGATATTACACAAACTGAAAATGACTACTTCTGTTTTTGTTTTTCTGTTGTCTGTGTTGGTGTATTGCAGTTTCATGTCTTTGGGAACTGAAACTGTGAGGTACATTTCCCACGTGTGCTGGCATGACGCAGCACAGGTGTGAACTATCTGTCGTCATTACAAGCCCTGAGATTCTCCTTTGTCAAACATTTGCCCTGTTTGTTGTCTGACGACGGGAGGCTCAGCTTTTTCTGTCAATACCTGAGCGAACAAAGACTTTGTTTCACAAGATTTGATAGCTTTGGTCCTCTGGCGCTTTAAAACTGAGGTGTGAACGTGGCGTTGCCTTTTAAAGTGTACAAAAAAAAAAGAATAGAGCCGACAGAAAGAACTGAGAGACAGACACTTTTTGTTTTGGTGTTGAGATGTGGACGGTATAAAAATACAGACAAATGCCCACCTTATGCTTTAAATGCTTCTCCATGGGTTGGCTCCATTTTTAAACCCTCATAAGCTCATCAAACTCTCACTGTCGCCAAACTCCACTTAACAAAACGGTAATTTTATCATCGTAAAACACACTTAATTCAAAGCAACGCTGGGCTTGTTCCTCATTAAACAAAAAAAGTTATACTCTTTAATAAAAAGGTCTGTCTCTGAAGGGATCGTTTCCATAATGACTGTGTTTACAAGGTCTTTAGTATCCTGGTTTTGATTGGGTTTTTTAAGTATCCCGTTTTTGTGTTTGTGCATGTAAACACCAAATCCCGAATTCAGAAACCGGGTTATGCCCTTTTCCCGGTTTCGAAAAACCCGGTTTTGCCACCTGGACTACTCCGATAGAAGCCGCGATACTGGAGCATCTATATGCCTTATCCCGGTTTCATGAATGGTTCAACTACGTCACACAGCCGGCTGAACGATGCCCTTCATTCTGAAGTTTTCTCTCCACTCTGAATCTGTAAACTCCACGAGAACGATCCTATCCCACCAGTCACGGCTACGTATTTTCATCCACCGTTGCCTTGTACTGTGTGGTGTCAGTGACAGCCGAATACCTATCAAAGTTGGTGACATATTCAATATTTGTTGTCGCTCTCTCCTCCCATTGCTGAAGATGAAGTGGATGAGCCATAGCTGTAATGCGAATTTGTAACAGAATTTTTTTCCTACAGGATAAATAAAAATCTGTTTTTATTTGTATTGGTATCCGTGTAAACAAGGCCTTAGAATAACAATCTGAGCCTGTCAGTGGCAAAAACAAGCACTTTAAGTGAACGTCAGTTGAGCGTGTGCAATTGCAGCTCGTCTAATGGTGCGTTCAGACCTACAGTCGTCTTGCTTTGGTCTGAATCAGGGACTGAGTTCGTCGCAAAGTTGCATAATTGCCTAGAGTTGGTTCGTGTTCTCATGGCAGCATTTACAAGTGGACCAGATCAAATGCCTTGTGTGAGAAAGCTGCTCTTGATTGGTCAGAAAAATCCAGGAAGTAAAGCAAACGTTGAAGAAGAGAACACTTGCAAGATAAATGTGACACTTTCTAATGTCACAATGGAGGGACAACTACGCAGGTTGATGTTAGCGCTGCTCATCGTGGACTATATTGCTGTCATTGTTCATTTTAGTCAAACCATACAGTTTGAAAACGAGGCGCGACTCCAACTAGAAAACAATGTTTTGATGCATTGGATGTGCTGAATGTGGTTTGGTATCACCATTATCTTACAGTGTGGTGTCTATTTTTAGCTAGTGTTCACAAATGTTTGATGTTATTGAGTCAAGCCATGTTTTTTCAGCATCCACCACTG
Source organism: Epinephelus cyanopodus (assembly GCA_026686955.1). Lineage (NCBI taxonomy): Eukaryota > Metazoa > Chordata > Actinopteri > Perciformes > Serranidae > Epinephelus > Epinephelus cyanopodus. Next base: position 9,357,064 of record CM048934.1, read on the forward strand.
AGTCAAGTTTCCAGGTTGGGAATTTAATATTTAACCAGAGTGAAAACATTAGCTAATTTCCAGGGTGAACTCTAAAACACGGACTATTTCAGGCTCCTTCTCCGACATTTAAAGGGGAAATAACCCGTTTAATGTCAACACTGATTACTGTGTTTCCAGGACAGTGGGAATCAGCAGAACAATCCTGTTTTAGGAGGATATTTCCCTGTTAAATACAGTCCTACCCATTCCTCCGAGACGAGGACGCGCGCGTGTGTGTGTGTGTGTGTGTGTGTGTGTGTGTGTGTGTGTGTGTGTGTGTGTGTGTGTGTGTGTGCCGCAATTAAGGGTGACATCATTAACTCCAACAAAGCCTTGAGAAAAACAAACATGTTAACGGAGCGTGCACCTCGGGGACTCTCTGCAGCCGGCTGCCTAATGGACCTAATAAAAACAACTCGAAGGAATCTGACACACAAGTGCTCTTTATTTGCCTCCGTCGACGTTCGACGCTCAGCAGGTTGTGGCTCAAATTAGCTCGTTGCAGAACTACTTTTGTGCTGCTATCTGAGGGCGGGGTGAGGTGAATCGATTACTGTGAGTCGCGGGGATGACAGGATACTGAGAGGTGACTTGAATAATGGAAAACAAGATGGAAAGGTGAACTCTAGTTCCTGTTTCATACAGAGATGTCAGGGATCATTCGCTCTGTTTATTGTCTCACACAAATAAACAGTTCATGCTTTCAAATAAGTTTAACTACTAATGGTATTATTATATAGTCTCACACATTAAACACACATTAAACATGGCTTTAATAGAGACAATTTCAAACACAAGTACACAAATCAGCTTCACTATAACTCGCAGCATTCACAGACAAACACTTGTCTTTATCTGGACACATTTTCCCCACAAATACAACATGCTAACGTTATTAGCACAAGCCTATGGCATTTTACATTGTATAAATTAGCCTAGCAGCTAGCAGACTTTTCCTCTGCTCATACGAAGCCAGGATAAATCACACACAAGACTTAAAATGCTATTTTTGTGGAGGCTTTATTGTCTCTCGAATTTTTAATTGCATTTAAACGTCCTTTAATGAAGTGTTTGTTCTGCACTTTGTCGTGACGCTTTTGATGTTTTGATGTTTTGCTAACATGTGCTGTCCACAGTGATGTGATGTAAAGAAGTAATATTGGTTTTTTTGGGGTGTATGTTACTTCACTTGAGTTTTTATATTTCTGCCAGCTTTCACTTTTACTCCACGGGACGGACAAGCAAATGAAGGAATGGCAGAGACGGAAAACTGTGACGAAGACCCTGCTTTTTAATGTAGTGTATGTGTTACAGAGAAATAAACTTAATTTCTATTAACAGCATTTACTTGCACTTTTATTTTCATTCCTTAATTACATTAAGTTAAGTACAATGAATATTTGATATTTTGACATAGATCATACTCTAAAAGGTGACTAACCTCTACCAAAGTCATTTTCTGCTCAGATATCTGTACTTTTACTCAAGTGTGGCTTTCAGCGTCACCATAAGGGGAGTAAACAGTCCATTTGTTAGAGACTATTTTCAGCTACAGATCAGAAGACATTTGGTGCACTGAACAAAAATTTAAACACAAAAAAACTTAGAGCAGGAGCACGTCTCCTTCCACCTGACAGGTGTGACGTGTCAAGGTGCTGATTAAACACCATCGTTACCTCACAGGTGTGTCTGATAGTCACGGGAAAACACCAAACTAAAATGTGCAGTTTGATCTTGAAACAGACATTAATCAGGATTTCACATGAACTTTCACAAACTTAACTTTTGAAACATTTATATGATTCGTGTAACGTATCTGTGGTTTGTAGAAACGTACAATAAAAACATTTCTTTCTGCAACTGGGCTGAATGTGCTGTATTAAAATTTCTGTTTTATTGTCTTCTATGTATTTACAACTTTAGTCCAACAAAGTATTGATTTGTTCTTGTAAATTTATGACTTGATGAGTTTTTTTCTTGGAGTATCACCCTCATCTCTGACTCTGTTTATTTATCCATTTATTCATTTAATTTTAGCCACAATGACCCTCATACAATGTTGTGTAGTTCCTTTGTTGGGGATTATTTTCAGCTACAGATCAAGACACATTTGGTGCACGAGTTTATATTCATGTCAGCAGGACTATATGTGGGATTAAGTAAACGTGTTCATGCTCATTTAAGTGTTTGTTTGAAATAGTTTCCCGAAAAACACATAAAAACACCACAAACATCACATCTTTCATAATAATAACTCTAAACACTTTAATATAAACCAGGTATCTGTTCAAGAAGCCAAGGTGTCACTCCTCACACATTCATCAGAGCAAATGTTTGACACATGGAGGGACAACGACGTCTCACACAGCACACCTGTGTCTGCTCCTGCAGGTGCTCATCAGAAAATGTTCCCAAGGTTCAGCTACACACAAAGCTCCACAGATACATCACACAAACTGAACATGACGACTTCTAATACTCTTCAGATTTTTTTGGACTGTTGCCAGCGCTGATGTATTTTAGTTTCATGTCTTCAGGGGCTGCAGCTGTGAACTACATTTCCCATGAGCGCTCGCAAGCTCCTGCACAGGTGTGATCTATCTGACGTCATTATAAGCGCTGAGATTCTCCTTTGTCAAACATTTGCCTTGTTGAAGGTCTGATGACTGGAGGCTCGGCTTTTTTCCTCTTAATACCTGAACGACCGGAGACTTTGTTTTGTGAGACATAAAGACGTTGGCTTTTAAAAGGAGCACAGAAAATGAAAGAAGATGACACTTTTATTTTGTTTTGTCACAAGAGATGTCGACATACGGAAAATACAAACTGATGTCCACCATTTGCTTTGAAGTCGACCATTTTAAGACACTTACAAGCTCATAAAACTCTCAATGTCTCTCAGATAACGCCAAAAATGTGTTGTCACTCAGCCCAAACAAAGCTGACTTAAACTCCTGAAGGGTTGTCTTTGTGGAGATACCTGACAAGAGCTCGTGAACAAACAATATGCAGAAATCTGCGCTTAAAAATGATTTGTTTATTTTTGATTTGCAGCTTTTAATTTCTGGCTTCTCTACAGGGACATCCTGTGTAATTCAGACATGATTTTAAAGCCTCGAAAAATAAGTAAAAGAATGAAAAATGGTGGAAAACAAAATAAGCAAGAAGCCCAGCAAGGCGTGAACTAACATAAAAAATGTCTTGGTAATTATTAGTTCTTGCGATAAGTAGCTTCAAAAGAGCCAACGTCTGTCTTCAACTTTCACCATTCAGCAAAGAGTTTTGTTTGGCTTTACCTGGTGGAAGGAGAGACTCGTCTCCTAATGAGCACAGCTGAGGAGACTCTGGCAAAGGCCTGTGCAGCAACTCACTGAGACTATTAATGGCTCATGTTATTGTTTTCAAATCAACTAAAGGATCATTATTCTTCCCCAGCGAGTGCACAAAACTCTCTAAATAAACATTAGAGTGCCAAAAATGCATTTAAATCCTGAACAAACGAGGCTTCTGGGAAATTCACATTTTGGAGATGATGGCAAAAGACAAGTGACGTGATCATGTGCACAATCCCGTGAGCCAACAGTGTGCAATGCTTTATGTTTAACTGAAAAAAGGAGCTTATTTTGATGGAGTTACTCGGAGATGTAGTTTAATGTACCAATCTAATTGCCAGAATAGGATTTCTGCTGCCACATTCAGATGGTAGGGTCAGAATTTGGCGCCATGGATCCATCCTGCCTTGTGTCAGCGGTTCAGGCTGCTGCTGCTGGTTGTGTAATGGTGTTGGAGAGAAAGGGGTCCCACCTGGTACTTGCTTGGTGTACCGTTGCTAAAGCACAGCTAGTTTTGTTGTTTGCTGGTCTGCAGCGTGACGCCGTCGTGCCCTAGATGACACGTCATCCTCCACCTCCCAATGACAACGTCAACTCAGACTACGTCACTTTAGAAACACTGATTATGATGCGTATGAAACTTGTAACACATCCAAGGTTTGCAGAAGCAATGCCAACACTTTCTTCTGGGCTGAATGTGCCAAAAAAGCAGATTTCAGTTTAATGTTTTTCCCATCGCTCATTTTCAAACCATTTGTTTTAGTGCCAAACTAAATCCCCCGGCTGTGATGTATCTATCTATCTATACATAATCTACCTTTCTGTGTATCCTTGAAAGGATCAAAGTAATCTGGTGACGCACGAGCCGAGCTCAGCCCTGTTGTTTCGTGGATTGATGAAAAGATGAGTCACTGGTTTGATTAAACAGGAACTCGGCGGCAGATCCTGTTGTCATCGCGCTCCATGGATATATGGAAATGTTCTTTTCTCATTTCAGGGGACAATCGCACACACTCATACTCAAACACACTCACACACACTCTTTGGTGGTGCAGGTGTGACTTATTTCTTAACACTGACTGCAAACACAAGGTGTGCTTCCAAAGCATCAAAGTAAAAAGCAGCTTCTGGAAACTGTTTGCCACCAGTTTGTGGAGCAGACACCAGCGTTGCAGAGTTTGATTTGATTCCTGAAACATCCTGACAGGTTTGTTCACTTCAGAGTGAAGCAGTGAATCTTCTACCCTTGTAAAATCAGACATTTCTAATGTTGCCGTGACTAACGGGCAAATGCATTTAAAAATGGCCCAAAATATTTCCATGAGGCAAAAAACATACTGCAGCTTCAGAATAGTTTACTCAAAGATGCCTTATAATTTTTATATATTTAAAGTTTATATGAATGGATAGAAAATTCAGTTATATTACAAAATATCTCTGAAAGACAAAGAAATTTAGATAATCTTCTCAGAGGTTACTCAACTTGCTTTTATTATGCCTAAAATAATAATCTTTTTACAAGTTTCAATTGTACAAATATAAATGCAAAATAAATGTAAAATCTCTGGAATTAAATATTGATAGAAATAATGTCTCTTCTGTATTAGAAAAATTTCTGTATACACAAAAGTAGGCAGATGGCATTTTGCTGCGCTCCCCGATTTTGTTTTTATGCTGCCGATGCTGAAAGAAGACTGATTGGGCTTTCCTGCAAACTTCCTGTTTATAAAGATCTATGGACTGTAATTATGCCTGTCACTCAAGCTGCTCCACCATTAAAGACGCGTAACTTTAAGCCTCAATTACACGTAAAAGTGTGAGTTATATGAAGACTCACCCACGTTTTGGGTCATTGGGGCCTGTTTGGCCCTCGTTGGCCACCGCTGGTTTGGCTCTTGCGGAGTCAGCGCAGAAGAACGAGCTCGTTTGTTCTCCAACTTGTGATTTGGCTGCTGACGAAACCGCTGCATCACTGTGTCCACAACTTATCTTGTCCATCGCAAAATAAAAACTCAACAGACCACAGAGAGACACAGACGTACTTGTTCACTCAGCGTGGCCTGGAGGCTGGTAGTTTGTCCCACTGTGTGACATGAAATAGACTTAAGTTTCATGTGGTATCTGTGCAGTTTGAAATACTAGAACATTGCAAGTACAAAAAGCTATTTGAGTGTTCGAAACTTCAAATTTTCTCTGCAGTCAATAAAGTAGCAGACTTGTGACAAACATTCGAGCCTGCATTGCTCAAAAACAAGTTCAACTGCAGCGAGAAGAGGAAGTTTCAGGCTTAAAAAGAGACACTGTAATTGTGAGACCCATGGTGAGCAATTACAGTGACGAGCGAAGAGCAAGAGCATGAAGATAGAAGGGAGTGGGTGAGATGAATAGATAAATGTCCAAAGAAAGGGCTAATTTTGGTTTCGTCGGGGCTCAGTTCCACCTCCTGCGCTGACAGATACACGGAGACAGACACACTAACAGCCTCTCCCGCTGCGACCAGTCAGACCAACAGGACTTCTTTTTTTTCGCCTTCTCAGTCACGGCTGTTGTGGAAGTTTCCAAGGTGCTCTGTGTGAGTCCTTCTGGTTCAAGCAAGAAGCCCTGAGGTGTTCATTAGCCGAGGCCCCCGGGGCCCTGGACGCCGCCTGCCGAGGCTCTAACTGCTGACGGTGGTGAGGGTTTAAACACCCACAGTCCCACAGCGATCACACGCGTTGATGGCGAGGGAAGGGAGCACTCGTAAACAAACATTTGATGCAGAATCACAGAGTCTCTACGAGGGCGGTTTGTTTTTTGACATTTTTAAGGTACAAGACAGAAGATTTTTGATCTACTTGGTCGGATATTATTTTAATCCCATTCCAACCCGGTGTTTGCTTTCCGTAAGATTGTCAAGCCAAACCCTGTTGTACCGACGTAGAGTTTAATTTGAAGAGACTGTACGTAAATATCCTAGTAGGTAGGTACTTTATTAATCCCGAGGGAAATTGCATTTTCAGCAGCTCAGACAGAAACATAAATCCTGTAAAAAGAATTCATGTAACAGGCATCCAAGAATGTGAAGCAACACACCCAGGGTGCCTCGCACGTCCTATCTGGACGATATGTGACGAGGTCGCAGTGAAGGTCTGCGGTCGGAAATTAGTCTCTTTTTTTCTGTGCACCCATAAAATCTAATCTGAATAAATACGTACACAAAGTAAATAAGTCTTTTAAAACAAAAATGGCGCGTCCTCCTCCAGGGCGCTAGCTAAGGGTTAGCTAACTCTTCTGTATACCCACAAAATCTAAATAAAAATTACACGTAAGTAAAAGTAGCTCACAGCTCACGTTTTTAAGTACATTCCTTTATTTTACAATACAAATATAGTAGAAACGATTTGGCAGGCAAACAATGAGTGAAACGGGGGAAACACATTCAGATCTTCATTGAGCAAAACAGCTTATTTAGCATCAACACACTCATCACTCGCTTTCCTCAGCGCCGTCCAGCCTCAATTAGTTCATTATTAGGCACATTTATAAGCGAGCTGCGGATTGAACTAATGTCACAGGCCAGAGCAGGAACACAAAGCCTGACCTATAAAACAGAGCAAACGGAGATATTGGGGTGAAGTGACGGCCCCCTGTGTGGTTTATTCACCAGTGATCTGACCTGAGCTGCTCTTGTTGAGATCAAAGTTCAGCTGAGGTTGAAAACCTGCAGAAAATGATGAGATAACAGTGAAATGTACAAATGGATATTTTCTGTTTTATCCTTTGGTAACCTGCTGAAGAGTTGTGCATAGATACGCCACCACATATACATGGCCTCACACTGTCATTATGTGCATGAAGTTACATTATGAAATCAACAAAGAAAGAGAGTTGTCAGTGTGTAAACTAATTTTTCCTAAATTTCCACAGATACATCATTCATTCTGTTTTTATTCTGATGAAATCAACAATGACACAATAAGTAATAAATAAGAAACGCTCCTCGTCCGCCCTCCTGCTCGTCCTCTGCTCCAAACAGCGCCCGGTTATTTCTCACAATAAATCAAAACACAATGCCAGTGAAGATATAAATAACAACAGAAGAGACAAAAACAGATATAAAAACAAAATAAGGGATGACCTTTCCTCTGTCGCCGGCTCGCTGGAACGAGGGCGCGATTCCTGAAGAGACAGCAAGCTATGGCAAGGACTGTTCAAACGTTAGGCTCGTTCGAGATCGAACACCAGCGATCACGTGCAAAATTGGAGAAGGATATTGTTGTGAGAGGGGGCATGATGGGAAACGTCTGGTTCTCACCTGATCCAGCTGATTGGTTTAAATATTGACGCAACAACATGGTGTTATATATAAACTTTTTATTGTTGTTGAATTGGGGAGATTTTGGTTTGATTTGTCTGATTTTAAAGGTCATATTGTGTGACTGATGGTGACGTTTAGTAGTCACGAAATACATTCATCTAAACTGATGTAGGTCTGATAACATGTTTAATTTATGTAACAGGATTGTTTCTGATGGCAAATGTCAGCTGCCGCCTGATCTCGTCCAATTTTCAGTTCATCTCGAACGAGCCTATTAACTCTATGCTAGCAGTTAAGCGGGATTTATACTTCTGCTTTATCGTGAAGACAATAAAGCCTCCACAAAAATAGCATTTTAAGTCTTGTGTGTGATTTATTCTGGTGTCATATGAGTAGAGGAAATCTGCGCTTGTCGCTAGGCTAATTTATACAATTAAAATTTATACAATTTATACAACTAATAATGTTAGCATGTTGTATTTGTTTGGAAAACGTGTTTAGTATAAGACAGTTGTTTTGTCAGTGAACCTTGTGAGTTGTAATGGAGCCAAACTTTGTGACGTTAGCTTTGTTAAATGTTGCTGTTGTCCCTGGCTTCATATGAGAAGGGAAAAGTCTGCTAGCTGCTAGGCTAATTTATACAATGTAAAACTATAGGCTTGAGCTAAAAACGTTAGCATGTTGTATTTGTGGGGAAAATGTGTCCAGATAAAGACAAGTGTTTGTCTGTGAATGCTGCGAGTTATAGTGAAGCTGATTTGTTACTTGTGTTTGAAACTGCACAAGTATAAATGCTCACAATAGTGCGGGCCACTTGCGTAGGGCCTGTCGCAAGTATAAATCCCGCTTTAGCATAGCTATGCTCCAAAATGAGGCTAATATGATAAAAGCAACCTCTGGTGACTGTACATGGGCAGTATGGACATGGCAGAGCAGTGAGTGAGGACACACAGGCTTATGAGGACTGTGGAGTGTTAAATACACTGGATCATAACAGGCTGATATGGCTGCAGGCGATATTCACACATCTTATCAATTTGTGGCATTGGAAAAGTTGGTCCTTCACACACACACGTTATCTTCTGTCAGTGTGAGCAGAATAAAAAAATATCCACGATTTTGAGTTCAAAAATAAATCTTTTTGTAAACAGTTTTCCTTCATTCGCTTCATGTTCTTTGCTGAAAGCACAACAAAGTTTCATGAACGCTCTGTCAAGAGTTTTTTTTGGTGATAACTGAGAGGCACCGCAGAGGTCCGTTACTCAAATTCCTCGCCGGCGGTGGCGGCCTCCAACGCAGCGAGAGCCTCCGCCACCATCGAGTCCGTAACGCTCTGCACCTCCTCCTCCTGGTTCCTCGCCTCCACCTTGTCGTCGTCGTAGCTCTTTGTCACAGAGATCCCGCTCTCTACGGTGGAAACGTCCGGAGTCTTTGGCAGTCTGAGCTCCTCCCTGGTGTCGACCGACGACAGGCTGGTGGTGCTGGTGTGGATGTCCACTGACAGGATGCTACTCTCGTCCCCCGTGTCACACGGGTACTCCGGCGTCCCTCCCACGCCCTCGTCCACCTCGTCCACTGACGGGCTTTCGCTGCTGATCGCACACTCGGTGATGGAGCTGTCCCACTCGTTCCTCGTCACAACGCGTCCCTGCTCGCCGTAGCTCCTGTGGTTCTCGTAGTCCTGTATGTCTGGGTAAACGGGAACCTGACTCACCCATCTCGGCCCCAGAGCTTGCGGCTGGATGATGTACAGACCTCCATCTGCAGGCGGCGCGCTCGCCTGCCTGTGCAGCTCCGTCACGGGTGAAGGTGCGGCGTGCAGCCTGTGGTTGACGTGGTTGTTGTCCACCTCTAGCTTGAGCGTGCTGTCGTTGGACTTGCTGTAGCCCAGGTTGTTGAAGCCCTGTTTCTGCTTGTTGGGGCTGCCGAGCGGGTCGCCGCTGAGGGCCCCGCCTGAGAGGTGGTGGGGGTGGTAGAGCGAGCTGCCCGCAGAGTCAGACTTCCTCACATCCCCCGCCACAGAGGGATCGTAGATGTAGCTGTGAGAGAGACAGACAGACAGAGAGCGTGTTACAGACACAGAATGAGAGGTGAATTTCCAGACGGTTCAGAGTTACACTTGACTTCACTCTTTGATTTCCTGGATCGGTGTCTGTCCGTCTGACTGGGCGCCAGGAGTCAGATGTTCCCATGACGATCAATGAAACACCCTCACATACTGTACTCTGACAGCAACAAGGAAACCTCATCGTGCAGTCGGTGCACCTTTCTAAATGCCACTGTTTCATCTGAGGCATATATGCACCTGATGTTTACACAGACTGCATGTAGCCGTGGTGTGCTGATGTTTGCACCGCTCATGTGAATGTCAGATATATTATGCAGATGGTTGTAGGAAGAAGAGAAGAACAGGAGAGGAAGATGAACTCAGGCTCTGACGTCTACTCTGACATGTTTGGTTTGTGTCAGTGTCTCCTGTGGAGGGTGAAAAATGATGTATGGCCTATCAATAAATAAATACAAGAATAAATACATTAATTAATTAATTAATTGTTTATATAAATAAAGGGATAAATGTGAATAAGCAGATAAATAAATGCAGAAAAAACATGTGCATGCATGCATAAACAAAAATTAAATGCTGAAATAAATACGTAAATAAATAAATACATAAGTAAAAGAATAAATACATTTATAAATAAATACAGGAATAAATAAATCAATAAAAAAATAAATGCAGAAAAAATGCATGCATGAATAAATAAATAAATTAAATGCTAAAATAAATAAATAATTAAATAAATTCCTTACATAAATAAAAGGATAAATAAATGTATAAATAACTGCAGGAATAAATAAACACGTGTAAATAAATAAATGCAGAAAAAAAGACATACATGCATAAATAAATAAAATAATAATAAAATAAATATGGACATAAATAAATGCACAAAGGAGAAAAAATACAAAGGCTAGGACCTTATACATCATTAACATACAGATGCAAAAACCCAGTAATAAATATGGTTGAGCAAAAATGAAAAAATACACTTTAATTATTTATCAACTTGGGAAAAAAAAAAAGTATGCATTTATCTACTTATTTCCATATTTATTTCGAAATGTACTGTCATTTTTAAAATTTATTTCAGCATTTATTTATTCCTTTTTAAAATTATTTTCATGTTTATTTACTCCTTTATTTATTTTTGTATTTATTTATTTATTTATTCCTGTATTTATTTATCTATTTATTTACTGCCACTTGAGTCATCCTCCATAGTCTCCTGGCTGGAGCTCGTACCTATCGTACACACACGAGAATGGTATCAACCTTCTGATCTTGCCAAATCTCACACAGTATATCACTCAGATGTTCACCTGGATTTTCTGTCCCTGCAAAATGAGCCGTCTCCTGCTGTGAGAAAACTTTGATTACCATAAATTACAGTAAAGGGTCTAACTGTGATCAGAGTTCAGGAAACACTTTGGAGAAAAGCGACTGAAGGGAGAAATGGTGAAAGAAAACAGACGGGCAGTTCATTATGTGCCGAGTGTGTCCAAGGAAAAACAAACAATAAGTGATAATACACACAAAGAAATTCACATTTTTGTTTTTGTGAAATAATGAGCCGCAGAGTTGAGCTCATTAAGATGAGTGAAGAATGTTGAAGAATGCATCTTCACCTGCAGCTTCCTCTCTGGATCAGGTAAATGAAAAGCTGCACTGATACATTATTTAGCATTGATGTGAAGTTTGTGTTGACCTCCTGCTCTCGTCTGCTCGCTCCTCCGCTCAGTCTTCTACTGTGTAAATTACAGAACATCATAAGCTCTGGCAGAGATCTGTCGATATTGTCCCAACTGCTCGTAGGATGGTCGAGGTCGATGAAGGTGTGGGACTAATGAAAGCTCTGAGAGGTACGGAGGCATGTTTCCTCCAATGTGATGAGAGCAAAAGATCCTCTAAGTCATTAAAATGACAACTTTCCCTAAATAATGACTCAGTATTTAAAAAACAAGAAGGAGTACCTCTAAATAATGCATGCCCCGTGTCAGCGTGGGTTTCCTCCAGGTGCTCCAGCTTCCTCCCACAGTCCAAAGACATGCAGATTAACTGGTGACTCTAAATTGTCCGTAGGTGTGAATGTGAGTGTGAATGGTTGTCTGTCTCTATGTGTCAGCCCTGTGATAGTCTGGTGACCTGTCCAGGGTGAACCCTGCCTCTCACCCAATGTCAGTTGGGACAGACTCCAGCAGCCCCGCGACCCTTAAGAGGATAAGCGGTTACAGAAAATTAATGAATGAATCGCTAAATAATGACTTAGTGTCTTAAAATAATTCCTGAAAAGAAAAAAGACTTGTCAATTAATGACTTTGTTTTTAAGAATTACGACTTGGTATCTCCAAATAACGACTTCTGTCTAAATAATGACGAACTTTCTCAAAATAATGACTTAGTATCTGAAAATAAGAGTTTTTTTAAAATAACATCTCGAAATGATGACAAAATATCTTAAAAGAATGACTTATGTCAAAATAATCAGAAACCTTTTTCAAACTAATGACCTGGTATCTCAAAATAACGATGACATAACTATTGTCACATAACTATGACAAATATTGACTACTTATGTCAAAGTAAGAAACTTTCTTAAAATGACTTCTCTCTAGAAAATGACAGCATCGCAAAACATTGACTTAGTATTTAAAAATATTGACTTAGTGTTTCAAAATAAATATTTTTTTCTTCAAAATAATGACTTATCTAAAAAAAATGACTAAAATGACTCAATCTCAAAATGAGATTTTTTTTTAACTTTTTCTGTTTTTTTTTTTTTTTTAATAACGTGACATTCCTAGCAATGTTTCATTTTCTTAAAATAATGACTTGGTATCTCAAATTATGACGTAGTATCCAAAAATTACTAGATTTCTCTTTGGTCGAAAAAAAAAAACTCTTTTAAAAGACTCCTTGAAATAATGACTTAATAACGAGATGCTTTCTTAAAAATAATCAAACTTTTTTAAAATAAATGTAGCATTTAAATTCTGACCGAGTATCTTGAAATAATGAGTTCTTATGTAAAAAAAAAAAAAAACCCTTGTTAAAATGACTCTAAATCTCTAAAAAAAATTATAACAAAATCTTTGCAAAATATGGACTTAGTATTTAAAAAATATGACTTAATACCTTTATAATATTTTTTTTACTCTCAAACTAATGAGAGGCTTGTCTCAACATAGTAAGAACCTTTCTTAAAATAATGAGTTATATAAAAAAATTACTTGATTTATAAAATTATGACACAGTATCACAAAATATGGACTTAGTATTTAAAAATGACGACTTGGTACCTTAGAGTAATGGATTTTTCTTTCAAAATAATGAGAAGCTTCTTTAAAAATTACAAGAAACTTTATAAAATAATGACTTAGGATCTCAAGATAGTTTCTTAAAATAAACATATCGTAATAAATGTATCGCAAAACAACCTGGTATTGAAAAAATTTGACTTGGTATATAAATGATATCTCGTGTCAAAATAAGAAACTTTTAAAATGACTTATCTCTAAATAATGACATAGTATCACAAAATACTGACCATTTAACTTTCTTAAAATAATGACTTATCTCAAATTATGACATAGTATCTGAAAACGGTGAGAATTCTTTTTAAAATCAAAACAAAAAACTCTTTCAAAAGACTTCTCAAAAGAATTACTAAATAATGAGAAACTTTCTTAAAATAATGAAACTTTTTCAAAACATATGTAGTATTTAAAAATTATGACCTAGTATTGTGAAATAATAAAAGAAAAAGAAGTTCTTAAGATGACTTATCTCTAAATTATTCCAAAATTTTTGCAAAATATGGACTTGGTATCTAAAAATGATGATTTAGAACCTCAAAATGTTTTTTTCTTTTTAAAATAAAATTATTTTTGTTTATCAAAATAATAAGAACCTTTCTTAAAATAATGACTTCTTTAAAAAAATGACTTGGTGTATAAAAATTATGATTTATCATCCAAAAATGATTTTTTTTAATAAAAAAAAAAAAAAAAAAAACTCTTTCAAAAGACTTCTCGAAATAATGACAAAATAATGAGACTTTTTTAAAATAATCAAAACTTCTTAAAATAAATGTAGTATTTAAAATTACGACTGAGCGTCTTGAAATAATGAGCTTTATGTCAAAAAAAGAAACTTTCTTAAAATGACTTATCTCTAAATTATTACAAAATTTTGCAAAATATGGACTTAGTATTTAAAAATTATGATTTAATACCTCAAAATAATGAGACATTTCTAAAATAATAACTTATCTTAAAATGGTTGCTTAGTATTTAAAAAATATTAAGACATTATTTTAAAAAATGTTCAGAGTTTCATATTATTTTATGATACTGAGTTATTATTTTGAGATTTCAATACTAATCACATTGGCGTCAATGGGCTTCCATAGTTAAAGACTGTCTGATGCGTCATTTTGGAGGATTTTGTCAGGAGGCTATTTGAGCACAGGATGACACAAACACACCTCGACAGGTATGAGGAGTGTTGGCAGGTGGGCTTTATCTTGTGGACGGTGTAACAGGCTGTCAGACATCACCTGCTGCGAGAGCCTCGTGTTTTTCTCACCCATCTCTCCGTCCTTTCATTTGTTTTCTCCTCCACCCATCTCACACCCCACCCACTGCCTCCACACAAACCTCCTCCTCGTCTCCCTCTCAGCGTCATCCTAATGTAGTTGCGGCTCACTAATCTACTATCCCTTTGCACTTGACTTCTCCTTGATTTGAGCGCCTTCCCTCGAGCTTTTTCCATCTATCGTCTCACTCACCGCCTCCTCCACCTCCTCCTTCTCTCTCTCAACTTGTCCTCCTCTGTTTTTTTTTAATCTCACCCCTCTTTCAGCTCTAAACAAGAACTCCTGAAAACTTTCAGATATATTGATTGATTCAGTAACAGCTTTTTTCTCCCCTCCTGGTATCAGACACACACAAACACGGCCTACTCATTTATAATCGCGCGCACACACACACACACACACACACACACACACACACACACACACACACACACACACAAGCTTGCCCTCTGACTTAAGCACCTCTCCGTCTCACCCTGCATCCTTCCCTCTGTCTCCCTTCACAGCGGAAAGCTGAGAAAATGAATGTTTTCCATTTCTCTCGCTCCTGGGCAGCGCCGCCGCTGTGCCAAGGTGAAATCTGAGGCTCGCTTTCAGAGAAGCCAGACACAAACACAAACACACACACACACACACACACACACACACACACACACACACACAGAAGGTGTTTTACAGAAATAAGAGGCATGATTCATAAAGCTGGACAAACGGGAGAAAATGAAACTGTATTTTCATCAGTGCCAGGAGGCCACACGCTCTGTCTCCGAGCTGTTTCCAAGACTCAAACTTGTTGTTGCAAGTCTCTGTTTTTGTTCTTTTGGTGAAGAGGAAACAAAAGAGCAGACGAAGCGCCTCAAGTTTTGGGTACGTTGAATACAAAAGACCAATTTTCTGCCTTTGTACAGAGTGTTTTTGTGGCAGAAATAAAATCACACAAAGTCCCACAGAAAGAAAAGCAGCAGCAGTAGCAGCTCCAGTGTTTCTCTACAGAAGAAATTTATTCTTGGGAGTTCCTGCTTTCTCTTCTTTGTTGGGATTCCCTCTCTGCAGGGTTTTGCTTATGTTAAAGAGCTGTTTAAGAACCACCTCCGTCCTGGAAGGAGCCGTCATTTGCATATAATTTAACTGATGGTGCACCAGAGGAGATGCCTCCTGCACCAGGTTAGGTCACACAGTGATGAAGTTATAGACGTACATTGACAATGATTCACCGCCCTGCAGTGTGTCAGAACAACTCACGTCTTGTGTTTCACAGATTAAAGCTGACAAATATAACCTATTGATTTTAGCTCACGCCAGCGTCTCTGATGAACATCCTTATCTTTAATTTTCTTAAAGCGAGACACATTGTCCTCTTGAGTGAAAGGAAATGTTTTACCCTGGAGCTTGAAAGTGTAAAGTAAGTACGAGGGAATTAGGAATACGGGTTACCTTTTCTTGTAGGCTAACGCAGGTGTTAGCATCACCCTGGTTCCTTCATCAAAAAGCCAATTGGATTTTTCATTGGATTTTGGATTACTGCAGAAAATAAGTTCTCTGATAAACAAACTTAATCTCATTTCATTCACAAATTAGCACCACTTTTTTGATTTTTGAAGCATAAACGCAATCGTCAGAAGCAAAAAGCTAACGTTAGGCTATAAATGAACTACACCGCGGTCATATGACTCTACGCCCCCCCAACAACGGTCTAATTTACCCATTTGTTAGCAACTGCCCTTTTTATAAAGACTTCAAAATTCACAAGTGGCGTAGTACTGACATATTTTATCCTTATACTATCTAATTAATTTGAAGCATTCAGCTCGACAAGGCCATTTAATTGGACTACTGTCGTTGTCCCAGTATACAACGGGAGGGGAATTTATTTATTGACCAAAGTATGTCCAGCTCCGCTACGATAGATGCCAATATGCCCCCTTTCAGATTGTTAGTATTGGACCTATTACGTCACAGACCAAAGAATCGACAAACAAGTTAGCTACAGTTAGCTAGCAGCTAACTGCTACCATGGTGGACAACTTTACAGCTCTGTACATTTCGTACGTCCAGAAATGCACGGCATTCGTCATATTGTTACCGGCTTCTTCGTCTGTCAGATGTTTAACGCTTTCGACTTGCGGGTAAAAGCCCGAGGCAGAAACTGTGGAGCACGTGCGAGTGTGTTGGCCATTTTAGGTCCGATTGACTACATACATGCATGATAAATCAGTCTTCTCTGATGTCATGTATACGTACTGACTCTTTTTTTTTTTGACTTTTGATTAAACGTACTTGAGGGTAGATTTTGAGAAAGCTAAAATTAACTTAGGAATCTTTAAGAAAACAACGAGAACCTGATTTTCACACATTTACCTTTTTTTAAAAAAAATTTTTTTAACCAGTTTTCAAAACAAACAGAGAAAAAAAAACACGTCCTGGAGTTGTTGGGACTGTTTGAGTATCAGCCCACTAAGGCCACACCGTTGACCCAGTAACCTACAGGCCCACCCTGCCCAACCCCAAACACCACTAAGCCCAGAAATGTGACACTCCAGACAATTAGCAAGGTATGTGTGTGTGTCACAAGCATTCACATGTGTGTCTTTGACATGGGAAAGAAATGTGCGTGTGTGTGTGTGTGTGTGTGTGGAGGGGGGGATTACGACTCTGGTATGCGAATCACAGCGTGCCCTTTCATTAATCTGCAATCAAAATCTCGTTTCCCGGCCCTGTTCTCTCTCCTCGTTCACCTCAAAAAGCACAATGATGTCGAGCCCTGACAACGACGCCTTGTAGGCCTTTAATGAATAGACAGTCCGGCGGAGAAATACAGTAACCAAGGGTGACGGCTATTGGCATATTGACTCACAGTTTGTACAAAGAGCCCACGTGAGGCTGAGAGCGCAGACGTATTATAAATGGACCTCTCACTATCTGCATGAAACAAGACAAGAAATCATTGTGGACAAGGAGACATTTGAATTGGCACGTTGGACCTGCAGATAAGGACACGTACAGTGAGAGGCTGTTACTGACTGGACTTTATCTCATGCTCCTATCCGCTGCGGCTGACAGTGAGTTAGAGCTTAAAATATTAGCTGACTGACAGAAAAGAGTACACAGCAGTGCTTAGAGCTAAATGCTAACATTAGCGTACTCACAATGGTGTTTACCATGTTCAGGTGTGTGACATGGACAAGGCTCCTGGAGAGTGATGTTCCTGCTGAATCTTTCAGTGTACTGTATTTATAATTTATGATTTTCCAACACTGTAACCACCACAAATGAAATTCCAGTCACCTCCACATGTCCTGGGGTGAACAAAATACATGTAGTCATGTATCTCTAGGGTTGTCGAGGTGAAGGAACTTCCTCTGTGGTGATTAAGGGAGGCTGAACAGCGTGATTGCGACATGAAAATTACCTTGTTATTCAAATTTTAGTGCTCTGTAAATACTCTCTATTATTAGGTGTATTGTTGCTGTTTTAAATGACAAATATTAATTGCTAAATGCAGCACACACAATGAGGCACAATAGACTGAATCACTGCGACGTCATGCTAACACTTCCTGTAGACAACTAGCAATTGTTTCGAGTCCATACAAGTCCACATCCGGACCAAACATGGAGCTTGGACTGGCAGCTGGAGAAGTGGCAGTTCCCCTCACTGGGCACTGACGAGGTGCCGCTGAGCAAGGCACCAAATCTCCAGCTGCTCTGAGCGCCTGTCCATGGGCAGCCCGCTCGCTCTTACATCTCTCCATGTAAGGTCTAGGTCCTGTTTGTGTATATGTGGGTTTATATGACACCTAATTTCCCCTTGAAAGTGTATCTTCGTCGTCTTTTATGAAATACACACTGGATCTTTTACATTAAGTTACGTAGGTTACGTTTGGGAAAAGAAACATAGTGATGATGTATATAAAATTACTCAAAGTCCAAATGGTTCCAAAAAACGTTGTCCTGGGGAAGGTCTGTTTTTTTTGTGATCCATACGAATTTTCCTAGTCAACCAATGGTCGTCATTTAGGGCCATTAGTCGCTCACATGTTTACAATATTAATTAAATAAAGGCCTATATTTTATCTCCAAGTGCACGTCACACACTGAGCGAGCCGCCTGTTGCTACTTCCATGTTTCAGATGATACGTCATGTTTGTAGTCGACCAATGAAGATGAGTTTACATATCACCTTGGGTTCATCCTTCACCTTCTCAAAATGATCCCACACTTTGGATTTACGAACGTGTGGTCGACTAATTGATTATGTTGTTTCTAGTTTCTTCTCATAGCGGTGCACTTTGTTCCCAATGGGGGAGTTCAAACAGCGTTGTTCAGCTCTGCTCTGATTGGTCCAATCTGTTTCAACCTGAGAGTCTAAGTCAAGCAGATCACAATCACCTGAGTGATGAATGTGTTTGCATCTATCAAACTCGTTATGCTATGTGGCGGTGACTTGACAATGCCTGATGGAGATCTCTCGTAGATCAAAACACTTTTAACACAGTGTCCGAAACTCTTGATTCTTGATTTAAAAGCATTTCAGATGTGCGTCCCCTCCATCCTGCTGTATTTGTGTGAACCAACCCTTTAAATCACTGAACACAAGTGACTGTAAGATTGTGTGGTGACAGTACCCACTAGAAGGACCCTGAAACAAACAAACAAGGGAAGGTATAATGACTCACCTTTTTATCATCCTGCAGCATTGGCACCCCATTTGGCCAGCTGTGTCGTGGAGCTGTGGAGGGACATTAACAAACACATTAAACTTTAATCACACAGACGCCCTTCGAGGATCTAAAGCGACAAAACTTTCTTTAAGAACATCCACATATCAGTGGGTGTCAGTTTTCCATCAATGTCTGAGCCTGCTCATCAAGGAAAGGTTACAGTCGGCTCCACAGCAACTGGTCTGCACAATAACACACACGCACAAACTTTGACAGAGTCCGAGGCTGCTATTGATCGGACAGTTCACCACCTCTGACATGTGAGTGGTTTTTAAATGAGGGCTCTCTCTCGAAGATTTCACCTCATCAGTCAAGTTTTTGCTTTGCCCTTGGTCTCGACGGTGTTTGGACACGAGGATGAAAACTCTGTCTGCCTGAAGCACCGATAAAGATGTTATTGCCATCCATCACTGTTGTGTGTGCGTATGTGTGTGTGTGTGTGTGTACGAGTGTGTATCTACGAGCAGGATGGGAGTGACCTTTTCTCTCCTGGTGGTGTGTTTCTCTAGGCTTTGGCATTTCATTGCCTGGGTAAATAATTAATCACTGAGTCTTGAATGGGTTTGTCTGCGAGCGAAGGAGACAGAGGGAGCGACAAAGGTAGAGGACACAGTATCTCTTTGTGGAATAGAAGGAAGGATGTGTGCCCACAGCACAAAACAGCCTCTATTCTTAACTGTGGCTCTCTGACCCTGCAGGCTTTTACTGTTGGTTAGATCTTTGAACAGAAGTCGAGTACAACAAGTTTTGGGTGCAGCTTCATCTTGTTACAAATGATCTTTTAAATGAAGACTTCATTAAATGGATTCACTGCACATGCCCCATTGTTCCTACTGAAGATGAAAGCCTTTAAAATGACTGTCACACATCTGGTTTCACTTTTAAAAAGTCTAAGTATGACTTCAAACACCTGGGCACTGTAGCTTTTACCAAATGTAACTCAAACTGGAGTAAAAACTACATTTGTTGTGGACTATTTTCAGCCGTGGATTAATACACATTTTGTGCTCTTGTGAGTTTTTACAACAGCACGATGAAGGGTTGAAGGTTTTCTGTGATTTCTTTCTTTCTTTTTGTTTTTAAATGTTTACCTCCCACGAATAGAAATTATGTTATGTACAAAAATTTGAAACGGTAAATGCATTTTTGACATATCAGCAAAATGTTGACTGAAAATATGTCATTTATTTGCCAGCAACATAGGCAATCAATCATTATTACCGTTTTTAATAACACTTAAGTAAAGTGATGACCTTTCCCTAACCTTTACGTGCTTTTGTTGCCTAAACCTAACCACCCGTGTATTTGCTTTCGCAATGCAGGAGATGCTTGTTAGCAGGATAAAATAATTGTTGATTTAAGTCCTTATTCTGGGATTTGCTGACAATAAGAAAAATATAAGATAACTTTAGCCAAAAAGTACATCAGCACATTAGGGCCATTGTGAGTACATAAATAAACAAATAAATATAGAGACAGGGAAGCTGGGTTATATTCTGGTAATTAAACTCTGAATTAACAAGATTAAAAGTTGTATTAGTAAATTTAAATATATAAAAAAAACTTGGATATTTTGTAAGATAAAGTTATGAATGTACCAGAAAAATATCTTTAATTTACAATAAAAAACTTGAATATTCCTTGAGATTTTAAAGTAATAAATCTATGAGAAAAAAACCCTGAAATTCTCTAAGATTAATATTGTTAATTCATAAAATAAAAGCACTTTAATCTCTGAGATTAAAGTGGTAAAAGGAAGAGAAAAAACTATTTTTAAAAATTATTCTCTGACACCATAAGGTCATAAATTTGCAAGAAAAAAAAATTCTCTGAGATTAATGTTATAAATTTACGAGATAAAAACTTGGATATTCTCTGAGATTACAAAGTAATGAATTTGCAAGAAAAATCAAACATTAACTTTGGATATATAAAGTAATATATTTGTGAGAAAGAAATTCTTGAAGATTAATGTGGTAAAAGGATGAGAAAAAACTGCCAATTTACAAGAAAAACATAATTATTCTCTGAGATCATAAAGTAATACATTTTCAAGAAAACTGAAAAATTCTCGGAGATTAGCATCGTAAATGTACAAGATAAAAACTTGGATATTTTCTGAGATTACAAAGTAATACATTTGTGAGAAAAATTTCGAAATTCTTCTAGATTAGCGTCATACATTTACGAGACAAAAACTTGAAAATTTCTCTGAGATTAACGTGGTAAAAGGATAAGAAAAAACTGCCAATTTACAAGAAAAACTAAATTATTCTCTGAGACCATGGGGTCATAAATTTCCAACATATAAACTTGGATAAAGTAATACATTTGCGTGAAAACTCAAATTCTCTAAGATTAATGTCGTAAATTTCCGAGACGTAAACTTGGATATTCTCTGAGAACCATAAGGTCATAAATTTGCAAGAAAAGCTAAGACATTCTCTAAAATTAACACTGTAAGTTTACGAGATAAAAACTTGGATATTCTCTGAGATTACAAAGTTATAAATTTGAGAAAAATTTAGGAATTCTCTGAGATTGATGTCGTACATTTCCAATATATTTCATAAAAACCTGAATATTCTCTGAGATTGAAGTGGTGAATTTAATTTACCTGCTATGGCCCTCATGTGATGTTATAAAAACCATGCCTCATACCTCCCATAATCATTACTTTTCTTCCTCATATATATCTATTAGTTCTGTAAATCTGCAGCTGGGCCAGGCAGCTATGATGTAACAGACTTTAGTTATGAGGTGGGACTTCATACATCTTCTTAGAAAGTCCTGGAGGGAAGGAGCTAAGAGGTCCAGGTGGGCTCTGCTTGCACAGCTACACTGTAGATGTACTGCACTCCTCCTGTTAGCATTAAAAAAGCAAACAGATCTCGAGGGCCTGCTGAGTTATGTAATATTACAAGCTGCCTTACAAGGCTATCAATACGATACTGTGAAACAAGACGTGACCGGGTCACATTTTTTTACATGAAAGGCTGTTTTATTTGTGCAGAAGCAGCAAAGCATGACTCGGCTGTCCCAAGGCGTCTAATTATCCCCCTACAGTCTGCCGCTGTGCGCCATGACACATAAAGAGGATGCAGACAAAGTCAACTCGGACACAGAGCAAATCTCAGAATACAATC
Organism: Epinephelus cyanopodus; assembly: GCA_026686955.1. Lineage (NCBI taxonomy): Eukaryota > Metazoa > Chordata > Actinopteri > Perciformes > Serranidae > Epinephelus > Epinephelus cyanopodus. Next base: position 9,379,236 of record CM048934.1, read on the forward strand.
CTCTTGTCTTTGAGTGTCCTCTATTGTCTCCTTCACAGAGACGATCTCTTGACTGTAACCGAGCTGAAACAATCCTCACCGCACATCCATCTACATTTTCACCAGGACCTCCAACACATACACAGCTCCTTCTGAAAAAAGCCAAGAGGGTGTTCGGTGCCAAGAGCAATTCAGAGCTGCCCGGCGGTTCGACAGGCTGTGCTTTAAATAGAGAACCCTGTTTCACACGCTGTTGCACTGGCAAGTGCCCACCCAGCTGATGTGTGCCTTATCTTCCAGGAGGGGGGCAGAAGAGGAGGTAATTTCCCAGCGGGCATCTCCAACTATCACATTAATGAAGCGTTGTGTTAGCTCTCGGAAGAAGTCGCTATCAGCTGACTTTTACAATTACTATTCACATTCAGGCAGGTCAATAATCATCTGACAAGCTCCAAGTCTCAATCCTCTGATCGCTCGTGATTTCTCCCTCCAGCTTCCTCCTCCTCCTCCTCCTCCTCCTCCTCCTCCTCCTCCTCCTCCTCCTCCTCCTTGTTGTGCCGTGGCATTTCTTGCCTTGTGCATTATGTATATTCCGTATCTCAGTGATATGTGTCTGCTGCTTTCTGCTCTCCGTACCCTCGAGGCTGTTTTTAATGTGCTCTGAATCGTTTGGGGAGCGTCCTCCAGCTCAGAGCCTGCACTGCCAAATACAACTGCATATCTATTTGTTGCAATAAATGGTCCTAAACCCTTTGACATAACTGTCTCTGACTGAATTGTTTTGAATTAATTATGAGTGTGAATAAGTTTAATTCCTTCCCAGCACTGTGGTTCCACCACAGATAAGAACACAGTGACAGCATGTGGATTATTATTGTGACAGAGGGGTAATTAAGCAACAACTTACTTCAAGTTAAAGACTTGATTCATATTTATATTAATAAAATGATCAAGTATGGTCATGTAAAAGTAATTTATCTACTCCAACGTTGCAACATGGCCATTGCTAGAGTTAACACAAATAACACAGAACAGGAGATACAGGAAGAGTCAGACATGAAAAATAAAATCACAATATATTGCGTTATCCAACAGTGCTAACACACTGTAATAATCTACATTTATCAAAACCATTAGGGGCCTGTTTAAACAATCTATGGTACATGGTCTAAAGTGCAAATACATTTAGGGTGTGTCCTACTCCACTTTTTCAAGTTATAAGGCGCATGATCTGGGTGCAAAGTAAAGTGCAAGGAGCAAAGGGGATGTATTACGCCTCTTAATTAATCATAGATGTGTTATGGAGCGGTTTCCTACAGAGAGCAAAGCAGGAACAGCAGTCATGGCAGCAAATATTGTGACACATTTAAGCAGCAAAACAAAAAATTGTAATTATAAACTCGAGAAAGGGAACTAAACTTTTAGCCTCTAAAATCCAGACTTGCACCGGTTTATCGGCACTGCTCTGAATCGGGCCGGTACTCACGTGATCGGCCATGACCTGCGACCGACTGGTCAGTCTAAAATATGCTGATTTAAAACGCCGGTCAACTTCCCGGCGCGCCGCAAGATTGACATCGTATAACATCAGCAGCGCACGCACATGTGCAACTCACGGCTTGGGTGATGTGTGGAAGTGAAACATGGGCGGCTTCTCACCTTAGTCATTCAAAACAGAGAAGGAGAAAGTTGTTAATTGTCCGTGTTAAACTGAACTGTGGAGCTCTCACTGCTGCACTACACTGCTTGAAACTGACAAGGCGCGTGTCTGCTTGCCGAAGATGTGCGTGTCCATGCTTTTACTGGCGGGCGTGTCCTGAAGACCTGTGAATTTTCCACAGGAGATATGTTTACTTTTTTGTCTTTTAAAGAAATTAGCCACAAATGCTATACACCAAGAATTTATTATTTATTTTGATACTGTACCTGAAGTTATATTTGAGCAAAAAGGAAAATGTTTGTTTGTTTGTTTAAGATGATTATTGAAAAGCTGGTTGTGTCTTGGTTAAAATGTTCTAATAAAGCCAATAGAAAATATTGCAATATCTTATGAGCTGTAAAGTGGTTTGGAAAAAAAAAAAGATATCGGAATCGGCATCCAAACACTCTGCACATCAGAAATCGGTATCGGCCAAAAAAAATTGCTCTACCCTACGTTCACATTTTAGAGAAAGTTATTTTTTCCTTGTTAGTGATGAAATACCAGAAAAATACTGCGCCATTCTGACTTTAGACCAGGTCTTTGTTCATCACTGGCGTCATTTCTTTCTGCCTGACCCAACCTCATTTTAAGACTTACACGGCCATGGGCGCACTAAGGGGTACATTGCTACTTAGACAGTTATGGTGCTAACTGTTAAAATGGCAACTGTGTTTGTCTGAAGAAAGCGCCTACTGGTTCTACACACAACACATAAGTATGTGTGTTGTTTCTCCTTGAGGTGATCTTTTTGGTATTTGCAGTATTATTTGGCTATAATTGGCTGATAAAATCACAAAATGTTTTGTAATACCACTTATGAGAGGAAAACAACAAGAGCTACAGAGAAAATAGCACAACATGATCCTTCTAAGAATAAATACCCCTGAAGTTGTTCACATGACTGAGTTATAACGAGCTCTGGAAACGTTGTGTTCAATAAAAGTGAACATCACAAAGAAGCAGTTAATTTGTGGTAGCAACGTGATGAATAGGGAACTATTTTTAAAAGTAAAACACTCTCCGTCTTCATCTTATGTAAGTGTCAGTTTCCTGGAGTTTAAAGTTTATGTAACTTTTTCCTTTACTCTTGCGTGCTTACTCGGCTCTTAGCTGAGCACTGAGTTTAATCATGACTAAAACAGCAATGATGAATCGATGAGTTGCCAACTATTAAATGAATTGCCAACTGATTATTTTAATGAGTTAAAAAAAAGAGAGAAAATTCTTGGAGTCCAGCTTCTTAAATGTGAATATTTTTTGGTTTCTTTCCTCCACTATGGCAGTAAAATGAATATCTTTGGGTTGTGCAGGTCATGTTGGGTTTTCGGAAACACTGGTTCACAATGTTTTGCCATTTTCTGACATTCAGTAGAAAAAACAACAACTTGGTTACTTGATAAAATACTGGCAGATTATTCTATAATTAAAATATTCATTAGTTTCTGCCGAAATCATAACAGGCTGCACCTGATGACTGAATTTAGTTCAATTAAATGTTAAAAATGACACAAATTCAATAGTTTTTATTGCTTTCCACCAGTTATTGTCACATAAGGTGCCTTTGCATTCTGTGTTGTGTTCCTGCTGACTTCTAACAACCAGTAAAGACACACCATCACACAGACCAGCTGATGGTTGGCTGACTGGGTCGGAAAAAGCTGGTTTGCATCGGCTCAGAGTTGGGTTGCAAATTTGCAAGGCAAAAGCTGTCTCTGTGCTGCCTGTGTGCTGACAGTGTGATTGTAGTGTTACCTGCCTCGGGCCAACCATTCTGCTGCCGGTCAGCAGAAACGGCTCACAGTCAGAGGGGAACTGGTCCCGCAGGGCACAGATGACACGGTGCCATCTTAGCTGACAACCTCCAAGCAACAAGGACCCATGAGTAACTAGCTACATCACTGCGGTGATAACTAAGTGACACCAAAAGTCAAGGACAACTCCCAAGAAGTCTGCTTAAAGAAAACGGCAAGACAAACACGACTAACGAGGCGGGCTGATGTGTGTTCTGGTTCCAGTGTGTCTACTTTCTGTCATCTTTGCCACACTGTGTTTGCAGAGTAAATAACCAAAGATACACAGAGAAGCTGAAAAACCAGTGTGGTGTTTTAAGATTAATCTTTGGCATTAAAGGTCTGCGTAAATGTCCGATCCAAACCTACACCTGCATCCTTAAGGCTACAGCCACGTTTTCATTTTAAATTGGCATTTAAAAATGAAGACGATGTTTGTGCTCACAAGAGTTTTACCTCCATTTCACAAAAGAAAAACGAAACATCCATCCTAAATATGACCATTCGTCTACACTGGGCTTGAGCATGACTGTAAACAAGAAGCAGCAGAAAATACTATGGAAATGGCAAGAAGTAAAGCAAGGGATGTCTTTGCTTGAACTGGTGATGAAGTACATCTGTTACTGAAAGTTACACAAGTATATGATGATCAAGGCGCTGGAAAAAATGGATTGAGAGTCTGAAAAGCAAATGTGGTAAAACTGAAAAGACTCAGGAAGTGAACGTGGGACTTTTCAAACTAGCACGTGGTCAGAAGTTAGTTTGGATGTAGCCCAAGATCAACCGAATACAACTGTTTCCGCCAAATGTAAGACTTGAACCTGACCCGAGAGCTGAAGCCATGGTCTTGTTTCATTTCGGTATCAGGCTGCAGCGAAAAAAATATTTTCATTTTCCATTAATCTGCTCATTATTGTCTTCATTAACCAATTGTTTAGTCTATTTTATCGACACACTGACAAATCCACCTCCTCCAAGCGTAAAAACTTTTATGCGAATTTTCGGCCTCTTTTTTTTAAATTTCTGGTGTTTCCATCCAAGTTTTTTCCAAGGCCAAGCTTCCCCTGGCTGCCCTGCAGTTCCACCTGTTTTTGAAAATGATCAACGAATTGTTTCAGTTGTATTTTATCAAAATGCCTGAACGCATCCCAAAACTCTGTAGCATATGTTACTGGGTTTGGGTAACTGAAAGCAACAAACTGAGCTCTACTGGAAGAAATGGAATATAATATTCATTCATATTTTCATTAGTGTATAATCATCTCAAACTTGTAATTGTTGTGTTTTTCTTAGCTTAAAATGAGCTGTTCATATCTACACAGGGCCGCAGCACCATTTGTAACGTCATGTCTCTGCATTGGCCCTGAATGGACAAACCAAACACTGGATAAAGACAGCGTCATTTTGCTTATTTGCATTACCTGAGGGCCACTGTAGAGAGGGATGAGCAGAGGTGTATTCAGAGCGTTGCAATCTACAGTAGCAGATGCAACTGAATCCTACACATTACTCCTGTATTTTATTACAATTATATGACACATTTTGTAAAGTAAATATTTCTGGGGGCATTTACACCTTTACTAGATAGTCAACAGTAGTAGTAGGCTCTGGACACAAACCTGGGAAACTGCATTAATGGTTGGCACTTTAACCCCGATTTTAATGCTTCTAATCTGCTGCTCAACTAACTTAGACTGAAATGTTGGGATTCATCTTGAATAATGTTGATACTAGTTACTTTCCATGTTACATTTTTGTAATCCAAAACATTTACTAACATCTTGTGGTATTTGTTTATTTGCACACAGGATAAGAATGTGAGTACTGCTCCTATTTTGACTTTATTTGCTGCCAACACATTAATAAATTAGTAATATCTTAATAATATATGATATGATAACATATACTCTGAAAGAGGTCATTCAGCATTAAAGGTACTTTTACATATGATACTTTAAATACATTTTGCTGCTAAGACCTCAGTACTTTTAATCAAGTAATAGTTTAGATGCATATTTTATTGCTGCTTCTACATTTATTTGAGCTACAACAATGAATGCATCTTACACATGATGTCACAGAGTAACAGCTGGCAGGATGAACCTGTATGTATTAAGGCAAACCAGAGGATTCACGAGGAACTAAGAGCCGTGCAAACCTGTCACTAATGAGGACTTTCTCCCACAGTCTGTACAGTAACCACCAGCAGCTGACTCACATTCACACCACAACATCCAAATGACCAATCATGTTGTTCCCCTGGAGACTTTCCAAAGTCATAATGAGATCAAGGATTCAATCTGTGCATCAAATGACTATCAGTCATTCAGATATTGGCCATTGTTGGCCGGCAATAACAGTGCTTTATCTGCTCCCTGCGCCATTCAATATATTATATATTGCTCCTGGTTTTTATGATAGGGAAGATCGGAGGACGATTACTGAAGGGGAGAGATATTTCAGCGCTGGCAGTTTGGACCCGCTCCCATTTTTCGCTTTTGGAGTTTTCTCCTGAGGAAATTGAAACATTTCATCTTGAAGAAACAGGTGCAATAAAAGTGAGATTGCTGTCGAGTGTCCCCTAAAAGTGGACTGGATTGAAATCCGGGGAATACCCGAGGAGCTGGCAGCCGGAGACGCTTTCTGAATGATTGCTGCTGGTGGGAAATTTTAACTGGAAAGATAAGGCTTAAAATAATTCCTCCTCTGGAAAGAGCCCAGATGAAATTGATTATACCAGTTTGGAGTTTGGTTTGAAAACAGAAGCGACTGTGTGGGAGGAGTGCTTGTTTTCATAATAACACTAATTGGAGGGTTTTATTTCCGGAGAGGATGACATGGTGCAACAATTGAAATTATGACTCCAGGGCGGAGGTTCAACAGCATTTTAGCACCACCGTTGTTGTTTTTACACTTTATTTTACAGATTAAACCAGATATAACACGTTAGTTTGGGAGCTCTGCGGTGCTGGTAGGAAGATTATTTACATCATATGGATTTAAATCCTGGCTGTAGCTTCATATTTAGTAGACAGGTATGAAAATGGTGATAATCTCATCTAACTCATTGCACAGACACAAATAAACATTGGTTTTTAACACATTCCTGCCAATGGCTTCACACCATGTGGAAGTAACATGCAAAGAAACAGGTGTCAAAAAAGACAAAAAAGAGGAGGACTGCAAAACGTGGTGAGAAACACCAGGGGTCTCATTCATACAACAGTGCGTAGGATTCATACTAAAAATGCACATACGGACAAAAGCCAAAAATGGTGTGCGCCAAAAAATATTCGACAATTTCTACAATCAGGTTCCTCTCTCACCGTCTGCGTCGCCATCTCCAAAATGTTCGTCAGCATGGGTCAAAGTTTCTCCCATCAAGTCTGTATTTAAGGATAACAACTTTTCCGTGGGAAGTGGCCTCTTTCAGACCTTGTTTTGTGCGAATGCAATTTTTATAAATGAGACCCCTGGTGCTTCTGGAAGTCAAGGATGCTTCCTTGGTAGGACGGATCAGATCCTACGGAGGCTTGGCAAGACTCTTGCCTAGCATATGAAGACCATTTAATCAAATAGTGTAGTGTGTTTTCACGTGTGCGTCATTAAAAAGGTCCTGCCTCAGTTCCATGCTACATTTTCAAAAACAGTGGAAGAAATGGTTGCGGTACTGCCAACGGTACCCTTCAACCTTTTTGTTATGTTAAGAGACAGCTTCAGTTTGCAAGCCTCACAAGATTCATTGCTAATTAGTAGCACTTTCTACTGGCATTAACACGCATTACTTTGATGGAGCACAGCTGTATATAGGACTGCAGGAACTTTTTCGCATCTCTAAGAACCACCCTTTTTTGTTGTGTCCGCACCACAAGAGCTAGGAACAATTGCAGTTTTCTGACGTAAGTGCACATTAATTGGTGGAACAACTGAGCCAATCTAGCACCAGCAATCAGCCGTTTTTAAAACCTCATTAGCTGTGTAAACAACACAACACGAACAACAGCTTCTAAAGAAAAACTAGAATTACCGCCTCATGGTTGTATGCCTCCACGCACTACTCAAGCTGCACGTAGAGTGACATCCATGTCCGTAAAAAAACATGGATGCTTCACACACATCTTCCCCCTATTAGCGCAGAAGATCTATACAATCAGTATACTTCCAAGATTAGTGTCACCAGTTCAAGCGAAAGTTCGTGTTGAATTTGAAGAATTACCTCAAAGTACTTGCAAGATCTGTGTTCAAGATCTCATCTTGTCATGCGTGTAAGACTGTGGGTAATTCAAGAGCGCTGCGGAAACACCCAGGCATCCTTGAAAATTCTCTGAATAAAGGACTTTCTTGGCTAAAATTCGAAGGAATCCAGACATCCTTTACAATACTTTTTCATGTTTATATTTATACCTGCACATAATAGTTGAATGGTAATTGTCGTCAATTTTTGTTTACCTTCCTCAGCCTTGTTGTCCTAGTTTTGAACTGTACGTCTATATGTGTATGTACACTGAAACCAGTCAGACTCCCTGTATGTGCACACATCTATATAAGGATCCTTCTTTGACTTTGAGGAGCAGCGTATAAATATAAATATAACGTTTGTCCATAAGAAAGCACAGGAAACCTTTAACATGTAAGAAATAAATAGGTGTTTTGAGGTGATCTGATCTGCAGCCTCTAATACCACCTCAAAACACAAAAACACACCGTCACCTCCTTCAGTGCACATCTGATACCAGTTGTTTTTGTTGTGCCCTTGACTGACTGAAATCCATCCACAACCATATCCGTATAAGTGTGGGTTTGAGTTGCGGATCTAAACACTGCACATACCAACACTGTAAAACTACAAACAGGCAGCTGAGGCCCAGAGACAAAAACAGAGAGCTTGAATAACATTAGAGGCTTACTAATAGATCAGAACAATCCCTTTTCTCTTATCTTCTGACAGTAATTGAATGCACATCCGGAGAGCTGTTGCCTCAGGTGTAGATATGAGTATTTCTCCGGAGGGTCTCTGCTGAACTTTTCAACAAAGGAGTGGAGTCTTTCACAGATGAGACCCCGCTGCTGCTGCTACACGGCTCGGTCACCTGATAGATGTGTTCTGCTTATGTAAGCCGCCTGTTACATTATAAAGTCATAATTTACAGCTCGACGCCGACTCTGCTGGTGTTTGGTGTGTGTGTGACAGGACAGTGAGACGGGAGATCATGTTCATGTGGGTGACATGGGAGCGGTGTGGTGGTGGAAAAGTGGGCTAACTGGTCCGACATGTATCTGAATGTGTGTTGTTTTTGTTTATTGTTCTTTGTCTTCATCTGCAGTGTGTTTCATCACAGTCACAGACGGAAATATGACGGGATTTTCCGTTGGTACAGTAGATGTGCATGTCTGATACGCTGAAAGGGAAACTGAGGGAAAGTTTGACCTGGTTTACAGCAGATTATAGATATGTTGTAGATATGTGATGTTATCATGTAGGACATCCTGCATATTCAACGAGTTATCTTTCCATTGTATCTAGAGCTGAACAGATGAATCAATAAGAATAAAAAAAATTAATCAGCAACAATTTTTTATATTTAATCAAGTCATTTATCAGGCAAAGTCTGCTTTTCTAATTTTTATATGACCGCAAACAGAAAATCTTTGAGTTTTGGACTTTAATTTGCATTTTTCTGATATTTTATAGACAAAATTATTTGTAAATTAAAGGGGAAAATAACCTAAATATAATTAATGAATGAACATAATTATTACCTGCAGCTCCGCCACTACAATACATATTATTTCCTAGCAAAAACAAACTTTTTCAGGATAGTATCTGAGGATATATCATAGTTCGGTGTCTACAATGCAAGGAATCGGTCACAGGGTTGTCTGTGCTACACCACGTTTTTCGAATGTCCAGATGTATTCCAACAGAAACACACAGTACACGGACTACGTTACGGCTTGTGTTTTTAAATTTATTTCATTGTATTATCATTATTATTTTCATTTGATGTTGCTGGATACCCAGAGCTTTACGGCTCGATGATAGGTTGTCAAACTGCCTCTGAGTCATCCTAAAATAGGCCTGGAAATGTCCATCATGGAGGAGAAGCTCCTGGACCAACTGGTGGTACCATGACCCACCCTCTTTTTTAGGGTCTCATGTTCCCACACAGATCTCTGTTTATCTGCTGACAGCCTCTCACCCTCAACCAGAGCTACAGCAAGTACCTTCTGCCTCAACATTTTAGGAACTAGGTACTAATTACTGTCAAATAACTAAAATAAATAAATGGTAGATTGATTGCACAGGAAGGTTAGAATAAGGAGGTGAGTCCATGGTGCCCCATGGCTTGTGTTTTACTTGCGCTTTTCGCATGTAGTCATTACCTAAAGCTTATCTGTTTTGCTTGAAGTTTAAGTTGATTTCCACATGTGCGTCAGCTTCTACATAGTTTTCCATAAGTGTCTGAATAGCTGGACATTAGAACATTTCTAGACGATTTCTCTCACTGTGTCAAGTCACATCACTGGAAGTTTTTAGATTTTGGTTGGTTTTAGCTCTGTTTTAATAACCAGATAAAGGATATTAGTCATCTGACGCCTGGATCTTAAGTCACCAGAGACACAAATTAAATCCTAGTCTGTGTCAGTCAAAGATTTTTCATGTGAAACTGTTTTATTTAGTATTTTTAGCGTGTTTTCAGCAACAAATAAACAGTGTCGATGGCCTTTTCGTAACCCCATTGACATCGTGTCATCTTTCGCGACAGTTTCAATGTTTAAATCTGTCACAGACATGAAAAACTATAAGCACTATACTTATCATTTTCAAAATAAAAGTCCCCTGGTGACATTTCTATGGACAGAAACCCCGTCATTTGTTAGCACAATCTTTATTGTGAAATTTTTGCAGGATCGTGTTGTTGACAATGCAGTGATTTGCACAGCTCCATAAATACGTGGCTTTCAGTCTTGGAAATACAGTTGTTACGTCTGAAGCAGCGCCGCAGCAACAAGTGTTTTAGCATTCTGGTGTAGATGGAGATATTTTGTAAAACGAGGTCATGCGGACGTAATTTCTTTTAAAAACAAAGGGGGAAAAATATCAGTTGACAAAAATGCCTGGAAACGACATGCAGCCTTGTTTTTGTGCAACACTTCCTGGTGCTAAATTAAACCTGATCCAACATCTTATCAAGGTGCAACCTGCTTTTATCTCATGTGTGTGTTCTCATGAACATGAAGTCAAACTGTAAGCAAAGCCGTTACTGGCTACTGATTTCCTTGTAGTCACCAGCGACCGGCCGCTGTGACCCTCTGCATTTCTCTGCTGAAAGAGAACTGCAGCATTCGATAAGGTGGTCAATTTAGCCCTCTTATCGGCTCCGAGGCTTTTAAAAATCCAGCTGAAATGTCAATACGTGGTTTTAAAGTCTGTGTAACGGCAGAAAAATGGCACTGTCTCAACCCACTGCTTTTACCCAGCTTTTAATAACCTGCATACAGTAGTTGAGATAACCTTCCACACCTGATAAGGCTCCCCATAAAAGAGCTGGAGCTATTCATCTGAGCAACACGGGCGCTCACACAGAAGCTCACAGTTAAATACATCTGTTATTGAACACAAGAAAAATGAAATCACTTCAAAATAAGACTTTTGATTGGAGTGTTTGACACGTGTGCTTGACGAGCTGACCTTGAGCTGTCTGATTTGAATAAGCCTGGTGTGATTAGGCAAGTGTATCCATGGCGAGTTGCCATGGCGACCAATTTGTAAGAAGTCTGCCCTCGTTAAGGATCAATCCACGGCAGATACTTTGATTTCAAATTTCTGCTTACACGTGCGCCTGCTGTTTTTTCCATCCAAACAAGTCAATGTACATTTCTGGAGGTCCTTCAGGTGAGTATTGATCAGCTGGTGCAGTAAGCAGCGTCTGAAATGTCAAAATACCTCCTCTGATTTCAGAAACCTAACATCCTTTCTCAGATGGCCTTGGGCAGCAGTCTGATGAAAACAAGTCCTGTCTCCTCTCTATTACCCAGCAGCCCACACTTATCAATAGCACTCCCCTCCTCGCTCACACTGCAAACAGACCTGCTGCTGTTTTCCTCCTGTGGATCCTCCTGACCCCAGCAGCTACCAATTGTACTTTAAGCCAGTAAACAAGCCTGCCAAGCACCCAAGAAGAGCTCACTCTTAAATGATATGGAGCCAGTGATGCAGGTGAAAATGAAAAGGAGGCTAAACAACATCTTTATGTTGATCTTTGACAATAAACAACCATCATGTTATTAAAAAAAATCTGTTGTTTGTCTTGAAATATATCTATCAATAATATCTTATTGAGGTTTGATACTAAACTGAAATGAAGTGTCTTTGCTTCATAGACAGAAAGTGTTGCATGCAATATTAAACTCTTTTCATAAGGACTCAGAGTTCCTTGAATTATTCCTTCTTTTTTAAATTTACAAGTCTGTTAAATGCTACATAATGCATTCGCTTGTGAATAAAATATTTTCTGAATTAAGATTTTTTTTATCTTAAAATTATAATAAGTTTTCATGTTTTTTTTTTTGTTAATCGAAATGATTTTTATCTTTGAGTCATGAGAAGTTCTCACGAAAAACCTCTGCTACTGTTTTATTCTGAATTACTGAGATCATACACTCAGAATTATGAGAAAAGTTTGCATCACACTGATTATTATCTCAGAATCATGAAGTTTTTAAGGAGAAAATCTGCACTTTTTTTCTGGATTAACAAGATAATAATCTCAGAATTATGAGACAAGTTTTCATGACAGAATTTTTTTTTTTTCTGAATTGGCAAGATTATCTCATAAGTTTTAATTAAAAAAAAAAAACAAACTTTTTATTCTGAACTGGTGAGAGTTTCTCTGAAGTCTGAGGGGTTTTCATTTATTTATTTTTTTCTAAACTAACATGATTATTGTCTCAAAATTCTGAGAAAAAATTTCATGGAAAAAAAAAATCTCCTTGCTTTCTCAGAATTACGTAAATTTTCATTTTCTGAATTGACAAGATTAAAAACAGCAGATATTTCTCTCAAGTGAATGCATTACACTTACTACATTCCTACATTTTACTTCTCTGTCCATTAGTTATATCATTAATTACGCTATCCCTTCGATGACACAGTGACACATCCCTGTCTTTAAAAAGAAAACATCCCACTGTCTGTCCACCAACAGCACGGAGCTCTGTTCCCATGTTTACATCCTGTTTCAGGCCGAGTCATCCTGCAGGAGCAGCCCTGCTGCAAAGCAAACTAAGCCCTGAACAAATAATATTTGCATACACTTGTGATGGCTTGTTTTGTCTAATAGGCTGCCACATGGGTGGAGTCTGCCACTAAAGGCAAGAAAATGAGTTTACCAGACCACAGCTTAGCATCTTGTGTAAATCAGCTGTCAGGATGTTGTAAATCCAGCCAGCCCCGAGCTAAAAAACACATCAGACAACCATCAGAGGGTTTTAACAGACGCTTGATGTATGATGGCTGCTTGTACACGGCTGCTAATAGGAGTGTTGTATGTGACAAACGACAGACAGGACAGGTTTGGGCTCAGGCTTAACATTTGTACGCTTTTTGTTAAGTGACCTGGAGTTCAGCGAGGCTACGTGTTAGATGTGCAAACAAAGCCCAAGGCCGTGTACATGAGTTCTGCTTGACTGATTCAAGACCACTCCTCCACCTCCACCTCCACCTCTGCACTCCGTCCCAACAAAGAACAAGCGACCCCATTAACAGCCCTCCATTCACTCATTAACCTGTGTGCAGTTTCAGTTTGTCACATTTACAGCCATCTGTGTGACATAAAAACACAATGACGTGAGGTTTTTAGTTTTGTTTTTACGCAGATACACATTTACATTTCAACTAAAGCTGCTGCTCTTGTGACTGGTTATTCATTGTGTTTCTATTTAAGCAAAAATGACAAACACTTGCTGATATCAGTGTAATAAATGTGACAATTTGATTCTTTTCTCTCTCTTATATCTAAGTAAATTAAAAATATTTACGTTTCTGAAGTGTTATTTGGACAACAGGCAGCTCTGGGAAGTGAGCATGGAAAATTTCCTCATTTTTCATACATTAGAGGCAAAACACGGAATTAACTAATGTATGAAACATGAATTTGATGAAGAAATCGGAAATTTTAGAGTCCGATTTAAGTGACTTTAAAATTTTCATTTTTAAAGACCTATTAAAGAGTTAATAAATGTGGAAAAGTTCAATGTTTTGAAAAATTACTGACAAAGTATTGGAACTATGGGCGTCGCAACATACCGGCACTGACGATATCCGTGATAGTTAAAAATGTAATATTGATATCATGTTAATCATCAGCCCTGGCTCCTAGAAATTAAGTTTAAATGTTAGGTTTGTTTGCTTCCTTAATTACGTTGTTGTGGCAACGTAATTGCTGCCTTTATTAAAATGTAACAAATAATGTAGCCTAACTATTTTAACGAAGAAGAAGAAAAAGAATAGAATTGGATGAACCCCTTTGCAATCACCAATATTTTGATAAAGTCGTAACTGTAATTTAATTACATTTCTTTACTCAGTAACTGTAACTGATTACAATCACATTGATTTTGTAATTCAACGACATGTCACCCGAACATTGTATATGTATCTACTGCTTTGTTAATAGCTAGTGAGGTGACTGCATTGTTTTTGTTTTGCAATTGTAGCCTCAAGTTCAGTCATTAATTGCCGACGATAGTTCATGTCAATTTTTAGTACATGCTAATGTCACGGTTAGCGTCTTTTTTTATTTTATTCTATGAAAGAAAGAAAGAAAGCAAAAACACTTTAAGGTAAAATTCATTTCATACAAATAAAATATTCTGTACACATCAGGTGTAATATTTCATTCAGGACATTTTTTGAGTCATCACTTTTGTTTGTTTTTCAAATATTGTGATAAATATTGTATCGTAGAGATTTTTTTTTCTTATTATCGTGCTACAGTCAGTTTATTTGTAACTTGGTAACAGTCTGTGCACTGACTGCTGCATTGTTTATGTTTTGCAATTGTAGCCTCTAGTTCAGTCATTTATTGCCGAAGATGATTAACGTGAATTTTTAGCACAATGCTGAGATAATGGCAAGCTACGTTTATTTTATTGTATTTTAAAAAAGAAAGCAAAAACACTTTACTGTAAAAGGAATTTTTTTGAAAATAAAAGTTCTGTACACATAACATGTAATCGTAATAAATAACTTTTTTTTTCAAGTCATCATTTGTGTTTTTCAAATATCGTGATAAATATCATATCTCGGTATCGTACAGTGAGTTTAATATTATTACATCACTAGTAACGGCTTGTCAAATATGAGCTCACGACGATGTTATACCTGCTTTTGTATCTTTATTTACTGTGGCACCACTTCAACATCATCACTTTTGTTTGTTTTTTAAATATTGCGATAAATGTTGTATCATAAAGATTTTTTTTCTTTTTAATCATGCTACCGTCAGTTTTTTGGTAACTTTGACTCTGACTTTGACTTTATTTTTAAAACAGGGACAGTACATATTGATGAACACACAAGAGTAAATATGCAAGATTATAGCCAGTGGCTAATTTCCATCTTTCTTGGTAACAGCCTGCGCACTGACTGCTGCATTGTTTTTGTTTTGCAATCGTAGCCTCGAGTTCAGTCATTTATTGCCAAAGATGATTAACGTGAATTTTTAGCACAATGCTGACGTTTATTTTATTGTATTTTAAAAAAGAAGGCAAAAACACTTCACTGTAAAAGGAATTTTTTGCGACTAAAAGTTCTGTACACGGAACATTTAATCGTTAATAAATAACTTTTTTCCAAATCATCACTTGTGTTTGTTTTTCAAATATCGTGATAAATATCGTATCGTACAGTGAGTTTTTAATATTATTACATCACTAGTAACGGCTTGTCAAATATGAGCTCACGACGATGTTATCATACCTGCTTTTGTATCTTTATTTACTGTGGCACCACTTGAACATCATCACTTTTGTTTGTTTTTTAAATATTGTGATAAATGTTGTATTGTAAAGATTTTTTTTTCTTTTTAATCGTACTACCATCAGTTTTTTTGGTAACTTGGTAACAGTCTGCACACTGACTGCTGCATTGTCTGTGTTTTGCAATCGTAGCCTCTAGTTCAGTCATTTATTGCCAAACATGATTAACATGAATTTTTAGCACAATGCTGAGATAACAGCAAGCTACGTTTATTTTATTTTTTGTTTTTATTTTAAAAAAGAAAGCAAAAACACTTTACTGTAAAATGATTTTTTTTGAAAATAAAAGTTCTGTACACATAACATGTAATCGTAATAAATAACTTTTTTTTCAAGTCATCATTTGTGTTTGTTTTTCAAATATCGTGATAAATATCGTATTTCGGAATCGTATAGTGAGTTAAATATTATTATATCAGTAGTAACGTTAATGGCTTGTCAAATATGAGCTCACGACGATGTTATACCTGCTTTTGTATCTTTATTTACTGTGGCACCACTTCAACATCATCACTTTTGTCTTTTGTTTGTTTTTTAAATATCGTGATAAATATCGTATCTCGGTATCGTACAGTGAGTTTAATATTATTATATCAGTAATATTAATGGCTTGTCAAATATGAGCTCACGACGATGTTATCATACCTGCTTTTGTATCTTTATTTACTGTGGCACCACTTGAAAATCATCACTTTTGTTTGTTTTTTAAATATCGTGATAAATATCGTATGGTGAGTTTTTAGCATCATTACATCACCAGTAATAACCTATGAAAAACAAGCTTATAAGAATGTTATCACACATGCTTTTATATCTTTATCACTATAACACCACTTAAACACACCTAAAGTATAAGTATAACTACTTTGTTTTGTTTTACTTTACGGGTTATTTGAGTATTTCTTTGTTTTCAAAGCGGGCACGCGCCATATGGCTGACATCACCACTTCACCTTCACCTGTTGCTGCTGATGACCGTCGAAGAAGAGTTAACGACGGTTTACTATCGCGTCGTTAGCGCTTTTGAAAGTGTTTAAAGTTGCTTTAAAGCATGATGTGCAGGTGAAGGAGCAGGAGCGAGGAAGGCAGCAGCTGGTGTTGGCACCTACCTGTTGCGCTAAGCGAAGGTGTGGCACTTTGCCCCGGGAATCAAAAATGAACGGATAACTTCAGCTGTCATTTAAGTTGCGTCTCTTCCGGTGGTCGTGAGTCAGAAACACAAGGGAAGAAGAGGAGCGACCATGAGAGGATGTTCAGCGGGATATTAGCTCCTCGGGCCGGCTGGAGTTGTTGCGGAGAAGAGCTTCCCCCCTCGGTGACTCCACGGTCCCATGTCTCCGGTGCGAGCAGCCGTGTGATGGTGAGTTAGTCTCGGTAACTGCTGCACCGCCGTCAGGCTGCACAACGCCAGCTGCAGCCGCTTCCGGCCGACGCCTTCAAAATAAAACTCACCAACCCTGACAAAGGCCACATTAGTATTTACTATCATACTGTGCATAACATTTATTCACCTGTAGTTCACAGAACTGTGCTCACTTTGCAGAGGTTAAATATTACTAGAAAATAAATATAATATAAAGAAGTATCTTTACTCTAAGTAGGAATTTAAGGCACACCCAAGTATGATCTTTTAGTGCCACCATCTGCTAAACTTGTGTGTGTTTTTTACCACATGACATTTAATACCGTCACAATTTTAAATGTGCACATTACACCAGTGCTTACGTCACTGCACTGGCTTCCTGTGTGTCAAAGGACAGACTTTAAAACCTTGTTACTTGTATATAAAGCACTAAATGGTCTCGGGCCTAAATACATCTCTGATTTACTTGTACGTTATGAAGCATCCAGACCCCTCAGATAATCTGGAGCAGGTTTACTCAGTGTTCCCAGCCTTCAGTTTCTATGCTCCCCGCCTGTGGAACAAACTCCCAGAATATCTGAGGTCGGCTGAAACTGTCAGCTCATTTAAATCAGGGCTTAAAACATTACTATTTACTGCAACTTACCAGTGAACTAGATATGTAACTTATTGTTAGGATAATCTGTAGCTACTGTTTTTATATTTGTCTGCACTGTTTTTAATGATCGATTGTTCCTTTAATGTTTCTCTTGTAAAGCACATTGAATTGCCTTGTGTATGAATGGTGCTATATAAATAAAATTGCCTTGCCATGCCTTCAAAAGATTTAAAGAGTTTTATAAAATATGACATTTTATTATAGATTAAACTACCGAGTAGTTTGCAAAAGTAGGCCTGCAGCTGAAACGACTAGTCGTATAATAGTTTATAGATTTACAGAAAATTGTTTTGCAACTATTTGAAGGTTTTTATTTCACTTTATTTTTATTTATTTTGCAAAAAACATGTAATGGTTCCAGCTTAAAAAAATGTGAAAAATGTGCTGCTTTTCCTTTTATCATTTTAATTTATTATTTTTTTTTTTTTTATAATTTAAATGGTTGTAAAGCTGTCACTTTGGGCCCTGGGTACCTGTGACAGTATTTCTTATATTTTTATTGCTTAATGATAATAATAATAATAATAATAATAATAATAATAATAATAATAATAATAATAATACAACTGGTGGTACTTCTTACCTTAATCATCACCATAAAATAAAATTTACAAAATGCTTTACATGAGGCAAAAAAGGTAACAAGATTTAAAACACAATAAAAAAATAAACAATATTGCAACTATCCTTTATTTGGGTAACTAAATGTATGCCATTTGAAACACACATGAATCTTAATGATAAAAATTCACACCAGCACAGTGGTGCCCAAGCTGTGGGTTGAACCCTGCAGAGGGTCCCTGAATAAACCTGAAGGGTCACAAGATGATTAAAGGAATAATACAGACAAAAAAAGGCCTTACCATAAAAACTTTAAATGCAACAACTACACTGGTTGACTGCTCACCCATCACACACTGATACAGCTGTAACCTGAGAGGAGGGGCTGATTTATTTTCAGAGCTCACAAACACAAAGGCTTAAATGAACCTGACTTCCTGTCTTGACGTGGCAAAGTGCGTCCAGCTTGACTCAGTTTAACCTGACCTGCCTCTTCACAGTTGATCATATGACTTGGATGCGATTAGAGCGGAATCACCCTGAACGTGTTACACACTTAACAAAACCTGGCCTCAGCCCAGGAAAGAAACTGTTTTGTACAAAAAATAATTATTGAAAAAAGGGGAATAAATTGGTGACCAAGAGGAATAACTCTGCTGTATTAATGATATTTTTATTATTTATATGGTATTGTAATGTATTTATAATGTTTTCAGGAATTATCCATCAGGTGTTCTTGAACAATGTGCTCTTCAGTTTTGCTGTTTCACATGACATCATAGGCAAATTACTTCCCTGAGGACGACACACAACCGGAAAACCGGTTTGAGTGTTTACAGATGCACAGGCAATAAAGTTTATCCTTGGAGGGGTCAGAGAGAACAGCCTGAGATGTATGTGGTGCTGCCTCATGAGGGTGTCACAGGTCAACTGTGATGAAAGAAGTACTCATATCTTTAATGTAACTAAAAGTACCACAGTGTAGAAACACTCTGTCACAAGTTAAAGTCCTGCATTTATAATTTTACTGAAGTAAAATCACAAATGTGTCAGCATCATAATGTACCTGAAGAAATAACAGCAAAGTACTGATTCTGCAGGAGGACTCATTTCAGAATGATGTCGGCCGACGGTATAATATTGGAATATAATTACTGATGCAGTGTATGTTCATCACTTTAATATTGCGGCTGGCATGACACTCAAATTAACACGTACCGACGAGGCAGAGACCCTGAATGACCACAAGAGATACAAATGACAGCAAAGAGAAACCAAACCATAAAAAAAGATATATATTTACCACAAACAGACACTAAATCACTTCGAGAAGAAACTAAATTACCTCAAGAGACCCAAACGACTACAAAGAGACAAAACACAATCACAAAGAGACACAAAAGTATCTCAATAAGACACAAAACTACCTTTCAGGAGACCCTGGTGACTACAAAGAGACACAAAACAACCACAAGGAGACACTAAATAACTAACAAGGGACTCCAAACAACCAAAACAAAGAATAAAACCCCACCAAAACATCAAAGTGACACAAAATTACCTCAGAGAGACCCAGTAGATCACAAAAAAGACACAAAACAACCATAAGGAGACACAAAATGACGACAAAGAGACACCAAACCACAAAAAAAGACACATATTTACCACAAACAGACACTAAATTACATCAATACTCACAAAATTACCTCTAAAGAGACACAAAACAACCACAAGGAGACAAAAACTGACTAGTTGGAGACTTAAAAAAAACAACCAAAAAACACAATCACCTCAAAAAGACACAAAACAACCACAAAGACACAAAATGATCTCATTAACATACAAAACTATCTTTAAAGAGACCCAAACGATTATGAGAAAGACACAAAACAACCACAAGAAGACAAAAAATGACTAATCAGAGACATAAAACAACTCAAAAAAGACACATAATGACCCCAAAAGAGACCAAAACAACTACAGGAAGACACAAAACAATCACAATTGGACACAACCCAACTAATTAGAGACACAAAATTACCTCAAAGACACACAAAATGACAAAAAGAGACAAAACTGAGTAACTTCTCTGACTGTGATAAATGTGAGTGTGTTTGTCTCCTTGTTCTTTGTAAAAACAGCAACATGTACATGTGAAGGTTTGAAGCATGTTCGGACACAGCAGGCTTTAGGAAAAGAAAACACTCAGAGAAACACTGGAGATGTTTTTCCTGCTCTGGCTGCGGTTGACAGGACGGCGGCTAACATCCTGGCGAAGACACAAAACATGACAACAATGTGACACGTCACATGCAAAATAGGGAGCCCTCCTAGACATTTTAAATATTCAGCCAGTGGCGCCGCATAAATACAATCCTCACTTCACTGCTTCCTTCTCTTTTGCATTTTCTCTTCTTGCAACAAGGTTCATGTGAAGGAATGAAACAAAGAGGAAGGAGCTGCTGAGAAAAAGGGACAGAAATTGTTTCATATTTTCAGAGGTACATTTATTCAATTTGTAACACAAAACCTCTCATTAAACCACAACTTGCTGCTTTTACACTTCAGTTTCTTTGTAAATATGTGATGGTGATCTATTGGGTTCACACTAACTTATACTAATAGGTACCTTAGTACAACTAAAGCAGGATTCATACTTCTGCATCGAATTGTTGCCGTAGAACCGTAGCCTGACGTACACCTCCTAACAAATGTGACTACACGTTGCGGTGATGCAACAAAGCTTTTATTTACTTTAGTTTCACAGATAAGAAACAATAAATTGTGAAGACAATAAAGCCTCCACAAAAATAGCATTTTAAGTCTTGTGTGTGATTTATCGTGGCTTCATATGAGCGGAGGAAATCTCTGCTAGTTGCTAGGCTAATGTATACAATGTAAAATGCCATAGGCTTGTGCTAATAATGTTAGCATGTTGTATTTGTTTAGAAAACGTGTTTAGTATAAGACAGTTGTTTTGTTAGTGAACCTTGTGAGTTGTAATGGAGCCAAATTTTGTAACCGTACCTTTAAGTGTTGCTGTTGTCCCTGGCTTCATATGAGTAGAGGAAAAGTCTGCTAGCTGCTAGGCTAATTTATACAATGTAAAATGCCATAGGCTTGTGCTAAAAACATTAGCATGTTGTATTTGTGGGGAAAATGTGTCCAGATAAAGACAAGTGTTTGTCTGTGAATGCTGCGAGTTATAGTGAAGCTGATTTGTGTACTTGTGTTTGAAACTGTCTCTATTAAGCCATGTTTAATGTGTTTTTTTATGTGTGAGTGACCACTGACTAAATCTTAATGTTTATCACATTTGTCATTTAAATGAGTCTTCACACCAACTTTGACTCGCTGCCACACTGTTAAATATCCTCGTTGTTGGGCCTCGGCGGTGACGTCAGCTGGCAGAAAAATAAATGGACTTTGGTATGTACTGAGTCACTCCTGGACTGTTGCCTTTTAAACGGTCTCATTGTCTAGAATCAAAAGCAAAGCACTTCACTGTAATGATTAATTCCAACAGAAACTCCGTGGGTGACTTTGGGATAATATACTGAATTAAACATTTTGGCGCGGGAGCTTTCTACCTGCCATTGTCCGTCCCCCTCAACGTGTTTGATTTCCTCCTCTGTCCCAAACTCCAGCGGGGGCAGGGTGGACGCTGTAATCTCTGTCACAGCCAAACAGCTCCTCCAACATCTCCTGTTTCCTACTGTTCACCTGGAATCAAAATAGAGTCCTGCTCCCAGCATGCTTCAGAGGAATTAGGTCAGGGCTTGTTGGTAGTCATCTTCCCAAACTGGGGTCTAGTGTGGGGGAAAGAGTGCGAGATAAATGAGCAGGGGCTGCGTTCCGGTGATTGGATTTGTTGTAACTCACCTCGGAGATAAGTTAGCTTTTAGTTAGTCAAACACGGGCAACTCAAACAACCAGAGTATTTGGAGTTTTTTCTTTGGCTTGCTGTGCAGGGGGGGTTTGCTTCGACTTAAATTTAAACTGCCAGTAAGGTTAAAGTGTTTAGTCGTGGCTGGTTTATCTGGCCTGCCAGAGAGGAGATGCGGGGGAGGGGGGAGAGACACGGGTGAGTCACAGGCTTCCCCGTCGCTGAAAATACAGGTTACAGTTGGAAAAAATGCGAAGATGACAAAAGGAGGGACCTGGATTATAGAGTAAATGCAGCTGACAATGAAGAGGCTATTTTAGGGCTGAGTAAATATGAGGCAATGTCATACTGTACCTACTGTAGGACACACACACACACACACACACACACACACACACACACACACACACACACACACACTCTGACCTGTGGAGACCTCCTGTTCAACAAACAAGTGGTGTAATTATATGCCTGTGTGGTGCTGCAGGTGGAATGTGCTAGCGATAGTCAAGCCCTTGTTGTCATAAGGACTGGAAGCAGCCCCAATAGCCAACAGACATGAGCTCACCATCATTACAATGAGAGGCGTGACCAAGCCCGTCACCGCTATGGACCTGATGTTGCCGTGGAGACAGGACACACACACACACATAGACAGACTCGCGCACACACACACACACACACACACACACACACACACACACACAGATTGGCTTAGAGTGACACCACTGGGAAATTAAAATGGTAGCCCAAAGCAACAGGCTTTTATTGGCCAATCACAGCTTGATCCTGGATGTGTTTACCTTGCAAGTTTGTGTGTGTGTGTGTGTGTGTGTGTGTTGGCGCAGGGTGCTGTACAGGTGCACTGCACACGCATCGCCTAATTATAATGACAATGTCAGCTACTGTTGGAGAAATATTCACCACGCTTGTCTGGCATTCGGCATCAAGCGCAGAGGAGCAATTACGGGCCAATCACATCATTTTACAGCTTTGTTCTTTCTTCCTGTGTGTGTGTGTGTGTGTGTGTGTGTGTGTGTGTGTGTGTGTGTGTGTGTGTGTGTGTGAATACTTGTCCTTGCTCAACAGGGAGGACTGAGATGTGTTTTTAACCAACACTGTGAGGACTTTTTTAAAAAGCGAGGACATGATGGCCAGTCCTCTTGTTTGAGGGTCAAGACTTGGTTTTGCGATTTAGGTTCGAATTTGCCTGTCATAAGCTTCGCCCCTTTTCAGTGTGTACCCCAATAGAGTGGTGCAGGCATGAGTCCTAAAACCCAAAAACAAGCTACCATTTTAGCTCTCCTTGTTCCCTTGTCATGAGGTCAGTTTTTGGTCTGCGTTTCACACGAGTCTCAGAGACTTTCACGTTTTGTTTTCCGACATAAAATACGTCATTAAAAGCCACCCTCGTGAATTTTGAAGCTTTTATGCGCCGTAAAAAAGACGATTGCTAACACATGGCTAAATGAGACTACAGAATGTCATCACCCCAGTGGTGACGTGATGTCATGTGACCATGGTGTAGTTTGTTTATGGTTTAAATAATTACTTGCTGGACAAAACATGCAAGTTTTATAAACTGTAGTTTGAGGCCGCAGCACATAAATTTTGAATACTCTCCCAGCTAGCACCCTTACAGTCTGCTGACTCTGTTGCGCTTCATCTTCTAGTTTTATCTTGCATTTTATTCTTACTACTAATGTAACGGCACCCCTTTTCTAATACAGAAGAGAACTCTTGCTAAAAAATGTAATTTAATTTAAAAAAAAAACCCTCACAGGGAAACTATTTGTCATTGTTTGCGTGTGGGAATTTTAAGTGTGTGACACATCAAAAGCCCTGATTGGCAGCCAGTGTGAGGGATGATAACATTTAAAAAGAGAAAGCTGCGAGCAGGACAATGGATGGCTTTATTGTACCAAGCAAATTACAACACGGCACCAGTGAAGACGACCTATCACCGAGAGATAACAGGAAAAACTGTCAGTAGACACTATCATGAAAGCTTCCCGTCTTGTTTTTCCTTATCTTTACTGTCTCATGTTGTGATAAGTGTGATAACACACGTTATAGAAGCTGTTGTGGACAGATTTAAACACAGGTGTGCCTTGAGATTTTGCCCCTGCCCTTTGGTGTGTCTTGGGCACACTGGTATGTTTCCCTCTTAAAGCACTTTGTGACCATTTTCTTACTTTTACTAAATATCCATAAAATCTGTCACTATATTAAGGGTTGTCAGTTCACTCAGTGACAGAACGGGCTCCTTGAAGAAAAAGGTTTAAAGCTCTTTTTTCCTGACGCTGAAAAAGTGTCTTTTCACCATGTTCCTTTTTGTCAAGACTTAGCAACAGCAACTAAGGGGGGCGGGACTCAAGATCAGTCAATTAGTTTTAGGTTAAAAGTTGAGTTTAGGCATTTGGTCGTGATGATTAAGGTTGGGGTAAGGTACTTGGGAATGCTTTACGTAAATGAGGGTCCTCCCAAAGACATATGTACAGGGATGTGTGTGTGTGTGAGGCCGTCAGTGTGTTCTGACTCTGGGAAACAAATAAAAAAACCCATGAATTACCTGTTTCACAGCACGCTCTGCAACTTAACCTACAGCTACCGGCGCGTCAGGACTCCACTAATTGCAGCCAATTAGACGAGAGTTTGTTCACATCAGTCATTGTCTCCTGAAATCAAAGGCGGTGATTAAAATGCTTTCATGTCTAAAAGCAGAAACATGATCGCAACATCTTGTCGCAACCTCTAATTACAGTGAAAAGCCCGAGGCGGTGCAGTGGAGGCAAAAAGTGAACCATTTTATTACATTAAAATGTTCCATACAAACGATGCATACACACTAGTTTCATATTGCTTCAGACGTAAGTTTCTTTTCTGTTTGAATTCCAGTTAAACAACTCTGTAACAAAATGTTAAGTACAACATTTATGAAAATATAAATCTCTAAACAGGTAAGTCAGTCCTGACGATACAAAGAATACCATAGAAACATTCATTATACCAGTATGTCAACTATGAGTTGCAAACATGTAAGTTATTAAAAGTCATTCAAGTTACTGAACATACAATAATACCGTTTACTGGCTTCCATATGGACACATTCAAATATACTCTTAAACTGGCATTCCAATATATTTTATTATAAGAGGACTCTTTTTAAACTTTTTAGCAAAGATAGCACATTGTCTCTATCATAAACGTAATCACAGTAGAACACTGAAACAATTTGGTAACAATATAATTACAGTACAAGCCTCAAAAAACAAAATCAGACAAAATGAAACACAAACTATAATCGGGACTTTGGCAATTACATTTTATAGATTTCTTTTTTCAATTTAGAAACTCTTTAGGGAAATAAAGTATTTTAAAGCTCGATGCTGCTACCCGGGTTTGAAATTATCCAAGGGCCATTGTCTCAACAGTTCAAACCTAGTAAACATACAATAAGATGGAATAGCCCTTAAAAAGTATATGTCAAAGTGTAAGTGTGTGGTTTTCAATCATGCCTGGCAGATGATTGGTCTCATCGGAGCAAGGTTATTACAGACATGCGATCGCGGTACCTGCAAGGTACAACCTCATAGATGAACTCAAAAATAACTTCTTTTAGATTGTCAGCAAACCAGATCTCAACAGCTTTGATTTCAGCCCGCTGTGATGTCACCAGGTTTCTATGGGCTCACATAAGGCTGATAGATAGTGTAAATATATATACTGTGTATCACCACCCTTGCAAACACTGTGAATATGTAAGAAAAGATTTGTATTTGTAGAAATAATTTCAGCATGTCTACATAAATTTGTGCAAAACATAGTGTCAACAGTGAGGTGACTCAGAGACAAAACCGATCGGCTTTCGTGAGATCTAAGGACAGATTTGAAGCAGGAAGTACAAGAAAATATGAAAAAAAAGTGATTTAAATTGAATATCTTGTTCATGAATTTCACCACTAAACAAAAGATTTACGCTTGTAGCCTAAAGGAACCCTTCTTCCTCCAAACCACCATTTGTGTATCAATTACTGAACTGAATTTGTGAAGTTTTTTTTTTCAAAGATGAACGAAGAATCCAAAAACTGAGAAAATTCCTGATGAATTAAAGTCATAGGCAACCAGGTTTAAAAACAGCAAAACTGTGGGTGTTTTCACATATAGTCCTTTTAAAACAGAGCAAACTCAGTCCTCTTAGACTGCTTTCACACCTGCCCTGTTTGTTTCAGTTCAATCAAACTCAAATTCGTTTGCCCCCAAAGTGCTTTTCGTTTGGGCAGGTGTGAGCACAGCAATCACACTCAGGTGCGCACCGAAACAACCGGACCGAGGCCTTCTTGAAGAGGTGGTCTCAGTCCGGTTAAAAAACAAACTCTGGTGCGGTTTGTTTGTGGTGAGAACGTGTTTCTAGTTGGAGCCGCGCCTCGTTTTCAAACTGTATGGTTTGACTAAAATGAACAATGACAGCAATATAGTCCACGATGAGCAGCGCTAAAATCAACCTGCGTAGTTGTCCCTCCATTGTGACATTAGAAAGTGTCACATTTATCTTGCAAGTGTTCTCTTCTTCAACGTTTGCTTTACTTCCTGGATTTTTCTGACCAATCAAGAGCAGATTTCTCACACAAGGTATTTGATCTGGTCCACTTGTAAATGCTGCCGTGAGAACACGAACCAACTCTAGGCAATTATACAACTTTACAAGAAAACCAGTCCATGATTTGGACTAAAGCAAGACAACTCTAGGTCTGAAAGCACTAGGAATGTCCCGATCACATTTTTTTTGCATCCAATCCGATACCGATTCCAATCTGATACTACTAAGAAAAAAAGACTCCATCCAAGTTGTCAAGTAAGGTTTGTTTTTATATTTAAATAGTATCCAAAAAGCTTATCGGTGGTGGTTCAGCAGCACAAAATTTAAACGAATTCAATATCTTCTTCTTGTCTTCAACAAACAAAAATAGGCCTATATCTTTATACATTGGAAAGCGGAGGCAACAATGAACAGCATAGATGAAAAACTTGGCCATTTTTGTTGTTTTGATTCCTCCGATCTTTTATTACCGATTCAAATTTGGTAAAAATAACGCGATTGGATCCGAGGATCGGATCGGGACGGGACATCCCTAGAAAGCACCCTTAGTGCTGACAGTGCACAGCTAAAGCGAACCACACCGCGGACTTGAAGTGAACCACACCGTGGACTCTTGCAGTCCAATCCAAGTCGTATGCTCAGTACTTCCTGAACAGACAGTCCTGTCTGACGGGGAACTGAAATATAAGTGAGAGTTATCTATGCTCTCTTCAATCCCAGACTCCAGTGGCAAAAACAGCGATTTTTACCTCCCAAAACACGGGAGCTTTTGGTCTACTGCTGCCTCGATTGGTTAATTAGTTGGTATAATTTGTAACTTTGGTGTTTTAAAGGGTTAGTTCGGACTCACCAAAGTCATACACAAACTACAGACTGAGGCAGCTCCTGTGTTCAGTGAGGTAAAATTCTGTTTTTGTGACTGGATAATTGACACTTGAATTATACTGAATGAGTTGCGTGAGTCTGTAAACGGATGTTTTGATACAGTTCTACTATAAACGCAGCCCCCAATGACTTCAGTTCAACAAGAATTTTCTGGATTCTTCGGTCACAATAGAGGCATGCAAGAAAAACAGTTTTCCTTATGAATTCAACGTAACACAAGGCGAGTAATTGATATCTAAATGACCATTTTGAGGAGAAGTATTCTTTGAAATGTTTTCTGCTTTGAATCTGTTCTCACAAAAGCAGTTTTTTTCTGGGTAACCTCACAGTTGATTCAATTTTAGAATTTTGTGTTTTTAAATATGACTATACATTTATTTATTTGATGTTGACAGTCTCAATTTTTTTTCTACAACTACATTTTCCCCTACACAATCACAATCTTGAATTTTCCATGCAGTTTTTTTTTTCCACAGGTTTACAAAAGCAGATATGCAACCAAATG
Source organism: Epinephelus cyanopodus (assembly GCA_026686955.1). Classification (NCBI taxonomy): domain Eukaryota; kingdom Metazoa; phylum Chordata; class Actinopteri; order Perciformes; family Serranidae; genus Epinephelus; species Epinephelus cyanopodus. The sequence goes on from CM048934.1 coordinate 9,407,206, forward strand.
TTTTCATATTACTCTAAACATCATTTCACAAGCTCGAAATCTTATTGACCCTTATTTGATCCCATAAATTTCCAATTTCCTGACTGCTAGAAGTTGTTAAGCTCACGGCATCTTAATTGTTTTTTTTTGTTTTTTTACTGATGCCAGGCATCTATCAAGAGACTGTAGCATTTCAAGTGAGTTAGCTGTAGCCTGCAAGTACCTGGATGGCCTTGTGTATTTTTGTAGGCAAATCCAAAACCTATTTTAAGACAACTCTAGAACACGTTAAACAATCTACACATTTTCATATGAATAAATAATTTCTCACAAACCACTCATAAAGTGCATCCACCTACTGTCTAAACCTCTAAGTATATTCACATGGCCGAGTTGTTTCAGTGAAACACTGGGCTAATCACTCTGTCCTTTTCTACTGGAACATTTGAACAAACTCCACTAAACCTAAAGCAAGTACACTGGTTAAGGCGTGAATGTGTATGGTGCTATGCTACACTGTATGCTCAATAGTGGTGTTTCCCTTAAAACAAACGGCACACACACTGATGGAACTGCCGGTAAATTCACACCAAATTTACGTAAACTGTTCCGAGAAATTTCTACAGCTATCATTACAAAGAGCAATGCCGTCGATCTCTCGTGTTGTTGACTTGATTTCAGCACGCTGATCCTTTAGATTTAACATCAATGCAAGTATTATGTAACTGTGTGTATACTGTGTTTACAAAGTCCCTGCATTTTCATAAATCTTGTAATCTGCACATAAAGAACATTTTAAATTCCAGGCACTCACTTTGATTGCATTAAGCACAACATAACATTTTTAAGGAGTTGCACAAATTGCAGCAGCCAAAAAGGGATATGTACATATGTTCATAGTTCTTCCTTTTTTTTGTACAGTACCGACTGATGTTGATACAAACATAAATCTACTTGTATGGCTTAATGTGCACAATGAAAATAAAGCAGCCCAGTCGCCAGAAGGAAATGTTGGCATTGTATGTCTCTGCTAACGACGAATATCGTTACATTTGCATGTTTTATACATATCAACGTCTCTAAAGTGATGTGATGTCTAAGCTGAGTTTGTCACTGGGAGGTGGAGGGAATGGTGGATGGTGTGTCACCTCACCTGTTTTTCAGCAGTTTTTTAGGCACCAAATGTGGGTGTTTTAAAGCAACCTGTTGCTGCTTTTCCACTAGGGATGGGGCCAAGAAAGGCGATTGTTTTTTATCAAGACATTGCTGCTTTTCTGGCTGGGATAGTGCCACAAGAAGCATGTGTAAGTCTGCCAAGCTACAGACCACTGTTTGAGACCAACAAACCGCAGAACCAGTTGCTTTTTAGCAACTAATTGCTGTTTTCAAGCGTCTTTTTAGGCACCAAATGTGGGTCTCTTTTTAGTGACTTGTCGCTGTTTTTCCACCAGGGGTAGTGCTACAAAAAGCGGATGTTTTTTACCAAGACATCGCTGCATATCCAGCCAGGATAGAAGGACAAGAAGCAGGTATAAGCCTGCCACGCTGCAAAGGCAGTTACTTTTTTTTAGCAAGTCATTGCTGCTGAAATGTACAGAGCCCAAAGTGGGTGTTTTTAGTGACCCATCACTGTTTTTCCATTGGGGATAGTGCCATAAAAAAGTGGCTATATTTACCTGCATTTTGCTGCTTTTCCAGCCAGAACAATGGCATGAGAAGCGGGTATTTTAAGCCAAAACATGAACATAACAAAAGTAGTAATGTGCCTAAACCTAACCACATTTTAACCACAGCCTTGTTGAAACGTAGAGAAATGTAAACATTGGGCATAATATTGTACAACTGCAACGTATCCATGGTTTGCAGAGATGCACAATGCCAAATGTGGCTGTCTTTTCAGCAGCTTTTCAGCCCCCAGCCTTAAGTGTTTTTTAGCAATCTGTGGCTTTTTTTTTTTACAGCAGCTTTTCAGCCCCAAAACATGGGTGTTTTTAGTGACCTATTGCTGTTTTTCCAGCGGTTATAGTGCCACAAAAACCTTTTTTTTTTTTTTTTAACAAGACATCATTACCTTTCAAGTCAGGATTGTGCCCCAAAAACCAGGTATTTTAAGGCAAAACTTGATCTTTCTCTAACCATAACCAAGTCATTTTTGTGCCTAAACTTAACTACATGTTAACCACAGCTTGGGGAAACATGACGTTTCAACTTATCAGCTCTATATGTATGTACAAATGTGACATATCTGGTTTGCAGAAATGTACAATGCCAACTTTTTTTTTCTGGCGATTGGGTTGAATAAAGATAGTGTACAATGAAAGTGGCTAAGATCACTGGAATGGCTTTGAAAATGTTTGACCAAGACATTTGAATAATAACTTTGTTCTTCAAATGCAAAAGGACACATAATGGCAAACTAATACCTCACAGAATTTTACATTTTTCTTCTTTTCAAAAACATAGCTTTTTTCTAACAGTCTTGTGTGTAAAACAAAGAGACACTGTATCATAAGTTGGAAGTAAGTAATACATAATTTAAGTGCAGCGTTAAAACGGTCGGCCCATTAACTACCCAGAGGGCTGACATCTGCAGCTGAATCACGTGGCTGTAAACAAGAATCAACTGCAACCCCAGAGATTCTAAACTTCATCACTTAGCTCCGCCTGCCTGTCCTACCTCCATCCACTCCTCTGGTCTCCACCTATCACTGCAGCAGTTCAGTCTTTTTTGTAGGCGTGGTTGACTCACCTTCACCGGAGTCAGACACGTTTATAGGGCTGTCCCTGGAGAAGACCTCAGTTGACTCCCTCCAAATGCAGTCGGCAACGGTCTTAAAGGAATGATTGCCGCATTTGGGCCGCACCTTCTGCGAGGCATTGTTGACAATCTGTCGGCTGTTGGAGGTGGCTATCTTTATCTTGAGGGCAGCATCCACACGATCCACGACTGTGTATGTGCCGATGCTGCCATCCTCGAAGCCAATGATGATGTTTAGTGCTCGCTGGGAGAGAGACAGGAAGGTGGGTGTCTTGTAGAGGGAGCATGTGCCAATGCTCTTGCCATCAGCGAGGCGCATCACGATCAGATTGGACACAACGCCGGCATCGTCGTCTTCATCACAGTTCCGGAAACAGACGTACACCAGATAACGTCCATCTCTTGATAATTTCTGACGCCAAATGATACCAGCAGCGTGGACAAGCCTCAGCTTCCCACTGTGAAGATCGAGGACGTTAATATTTTCATCACCCTTGGAGACTATTCCCAGTTTTCCGTTGGGCGAGATCTGGAAGTCCTCTAGATTTTTAAGGAAATTGGTTGGCAGCTGGACTCGCCTGCAAACGGACTCGTCTGCCACGCTCCAGATGAAGACGGTCTCTGTGGACGTGATGAACACCACGCAGTCGGGACAGTCAGGAATGAGCTTGAAGTTGACGATGGTAATGCCATCATCACACACAAACTTCTTGGATACGCTGCCCGACCACAGGCTGACGGCAAGGAGTTTGTTTTTGGAGGTTCCCACGAGAAAAGTGTTTGCCGTAGTGATGAGTGCGTTCTGGAGGGTGACTAAGATGTTGCACACTTTGTGCCCAGTCCCGAGCCTCCAGACTCTGGAGGCGTTCTGCTCACAGAGGGACACCACGAACTGGTCATTGTGGGTGATTAGCAGCTGTGATATTCTCTGTCCATTGATGCGGAAGATGTTTTCTCCGGTGTTGGTTTGCCAGATGTACTGACTGGACTTGTCGTCTGAAGTCACCATGAGATCCCCTGAGGAGGTTAGGACACAGTTCTCCACTATGCCCTCGTGCTTAAAGACTGTCTCGATAAAACCGGTGCTGAAGTTCCACTTGTGGACAGCTTCCGAACCGTCCATGGTAAACACATAATCCTCTCTGCCAGACAGCTGCAAGGTCTGGATCTTCTTGCCTGTTTTGTCAATATTGGACATGGCGGTGATTATGTCAATGTCCCAAACAGATAGCACTCCACTGCTGGCAACAGAAAGGAGCAGGTTGTGGTGGGCAGATTTGATGAGTTTGACGATAGCCCCTGAGATCTCAATGAGGCTGGCCATGCACTGTCCACTGTCCCTCCTCCAGACAAAGATGGAGGAGGTGTTTTCCATGGAGGCAACAATGCTTTGACCGTTCTTGGAGAGAACAGCAGCGACAAAGCGTTCAGTGCGTTTTGCCTTAAACTTCTCCACCATTTTCCATACTTTTGTGTCCAGGACCTCGATACTTCTGGCTTTGCAAATGAGAATGGAGCGTTGGTCTTCGGATAACTCAATGCCCACCACTTCACTGTCGTCCCCTCTACAATCGTAATCCTCCATCAGACGTGGGTTGGTGATCTCTTTGGTGTTCCATACCGACAAACTGCCTTCATTGTCAACCATCACCATTTGGTTAAGGGTGTCCAGAACAAGAATGGACTTGACGAATCCCCCAGAAAACTCTGACGTCACAGTGGCCAACTTGTCCCCATTTCCCAGATGGAAGATGGATGCAGTGTTGAGGTACTGGCCACAGAAGGCATACATTCCATCTGGAGAGCACTGGACACAAGTCACCTCATACCAGCAATGGAACTGGTAGAGAGGCCAACCGTAGAGTAGGTCAATGACGTTGACGTCTTTACTCGCCTCAAGCCAGGCCAAAGCATGATGGGTGGACAGCGTAAAACCATTGATGAAGGCCACCCCACCAGCGACACCACCATGCTTGGACCCCTTGATTTCAACCTCGGATAAAAGGCAGGACTTGTGATTATCATAGATGAGCAGCGTGTTTTTGGTTGTGGCCACGACCAGATACTTTTCATCAGTGGTTAGTCTTATTCCCAGCACAACAGATCTGGCCGTGTCAATCTGTCTTAGAAGTTGTCTGCTCTCAACATCCCAGGTGCTGACAGACCCATCTTCAAGGGCTACAAGGACTATGTTTGGGGCAAGAGTGGGCAAGATCTCCACAATCTGCATGTAGCTCGAGCACAGAGGAAGCCTCTCTGGACTGTAGGTGACGTCCATAGAGGAGTGGAGAGGCACAATGGAGCAGTACTTCGGGCCATCTTTGTCACACTCCAGGAGGAGGTGTCTGAGCTTGGGGAGGGAGGTGACAACAGGCAGAAGCCTTTGTTGCAGTTCTGCAGACAGCGATGCAGGGTTCTTCAGCACTTTTACCTTGATGCTACGGAGAGTGGTGGCCAGGAACTTCAACTCTTTTTTCTTGGGTGTAGCTGTAAGCTAGGTCAATGTCTGTTAAAGCCTTTTCAAACTGGCCAATCTTGATCATTGTGTAGAGCCAGCTGAAGTTCATGATGACGCCAAACATGAGGTCATCAGTGCGCCCACTCCTGGTTAGGTGGTACACCAGCTCTGTCATCTTCCTGTGGTTGACAAAGAAGATGTCAGGTTCCAAGAGATTGCACTGGAACACCCAAGGCTGCTCTGGAGTCTGTCTGTCATAAGAGTACTTGTCAGAGGATGCTTTTTCATGGGCCTGCGGATGGTGGGGGTTTTTGTGATGAGATATATTCAGGGAAGTGAAAATGGTTGTTATCATAAGTGAAGATCTTCTTTCTGCCTCCTGACCACGCCCCCAGGAAGTACTCTGCTAGGAGGCTGTGCATTTGATGGACATCCTCCTCGTTGCTAAGATACAGCTTCTGGGCAATGAGATGCAGGTGTCTGTTGGCCCAAACCATCAAGGTGACGTTACGTACCTGTCGTTCCACCAGATAACCGTCCAGCTCCTCTTTGAGCCTTGCAACCAAATCATAAGAGATTCTCAAGGGGTTTTTGAGATATGTTGCCACAATGACATCACCAAGAACGATATTATCAAGGGACAGAATATCTTCCAGCTCCACCTCAGTCAGCCCAGCCTTGGCCATGGTGATGTACCCTAATGCTCTGAAGACAAACCGTTGGCCCAACTTGTTCTCCACCGAGTAGAAGAGCTGTTCTATGCTCTCATGCACTGTGGAGCACAGGGACCTGTCGTCCACGTCTTTGTGAGACCTCCAATGAACTACTTCTCTGTAGATGAGGTTGACAAACATTGGCAATGTACACTTGGCAAGCGCCTCATTGACATAGATCTGCTGGCCTGAAGTGACCTTTCTCTTCACCCCCAGCAGCTGCTGTTTTAATGTTTGGCTGCAGACCTTGCGGTCCCTCTGGCATAGTTCCACATAATACCCCTCATCATGGATGAGTTGTCGGAGCTTTTGCAGGATGCCGTGTTTATTGGGCAACGTTGAGACTACAATGCGGACTGTCCGAGGCAGATGTACGGGGAGCCACCACAGCTTGCGAACTTCGTCGCCATCTGCGAGCTGCTCCAGGGCGTCCAGGACGATGACCAAGGGTCTGTGGAATGAAGATTCCCCTAGAAGGTTGATCAGGAGCTCCCTCATCTCCTGGATCTTGTTAGGCAAAAAGTGAATCAGGCAGCGGTAGTTTATTGCAATCTGTTCACAAATGCTCTGGAGGAGGCTGCGTAGGTCTGTGGAGAGCTGGCTGGAGCCGATGAAACGGACGATGACCACTGGATCGGTTTCAGGGCCCATCTCTTTCTGCAGCCACGTGTAGGCCTGAAAAACAGCACAGAGAGATGTTTGTTAGAATACATGGAGGACATTATTAAAATGTGAGAGTGTTTCAAAGGAATACACAAAATGACCATCTGTGTATCAACTAGTCATGTTACCTTGAATTCATGGAGGAAACTTTTTGTTGAAATGTTTAAAACTGAAAGTGAAAGTTATCCATGCTCTCTTGAAAGCCTGACTCCAATACACAGCAAGAAGAGGTTTAAGACATTTTACCTCGTGGCAGTGTATGTGTGCTAACTTTTATTAGGCACAGAAAAATGTGTTAAACTAAGTAATGTTCATTTTTAATGCCCTCAAACATTCTTAAAGTAATTAATACACAGATTTAATTCATAAGTGAATAGTTTTTTTCTCATCATGAGAGACGTTCTATGAATGAGCACGACTCCAATTTCTGAGGCTTCATTGATATTATAATTTCATTCATGAATTCATTAAATGGCCCAGCTGAGATTTCGTGAGACATTAAGATGTTATTTGACACTTTTAGGCCAATAGTGATGACGCCTGCTCCACATTTAGCTGTGTGTGTACGTGTGAGAGATGGGGAGAGAAAGACAGAGGCATCGTTTCTGTCAGTAGATTATTTCCAGATTTAAAGGTCCAATGTGTCGGATTTAGAGGGATATACTGGCAGAAATGGAGGATAATAAGTATGTTTGTGGTGTATCGGTGTACAGTCATATCTAACTATTGAATGTCACTCCCTATGTAGACATTCTCATTCTAAGGTAACAAAAAAAGTTGGATTTCATTGCTGTTGACATACCGACCGAAATAAGTATTGAACGCTTGCATTGAATGTCGGGTCAGATTTGTAATACCGTTTACTTATTAAGTGATCAGATAAGAGTATGATCAAGGGGGGATCTATTGACAGAAATGCAATATAATATAATAAGTGTGTTTTCTTTCCACCTTAAAGTAAGAGTAGTTGTGTTTTTGTTACCTTAGAATGAGCCGTTATATCTACACAGGGAGCAGGTCCTCGTCTATGGAGTTCGTCACGTATCTACAGTCGCCCAGAACGCACAAACCAAACACTGGCTCTAAATAGGGCCATTCAAATTTTTGTGTTGGCCACTGTTGTTAGAAGTCGGAAAAACACTGATTTGTGCCATGAAACTACTTTATTTCGTGCTTTTTCCTGGCTTAAATCACCAAGTCTGTTTGTTTTGGAGAGCTTTAAAGTCTGTCGTGTTTGTAAAAGTTTCAAAAGTCTTAAGCTGTCTTCAATCGCACATGGAAGAACAAGTAGTCTTCAGGGCTTTCTGCCAGAGGTCAGGTGTCTTAGTATAAAGAGTGACAGTGACGAGTGTGTCATTGTTTATTATTTGTTCATGTCAACGTCATAGGAAGGACGGCCAGCTGACGGCCAAGTAACCTCACAAACGGCAACACTTTCATTTTGTTACTGTTTTTGAACCAAAACAGGACGTCTTCACGAGACATTCAAACAAAAGTCCTTCAGCATCTCAGTGTTTGCTGGCTTACTTGCCTTATGTTGATCACTGGCGGGTATCGTCTTTGTCGCATTTTAACAACCTATTTATTCAACACTGAGTCACTGCACAGCAACAGGCTTAGCTATTCTTACATCTATCACGTGATTGCTCCAGTGTTAAAGAGGTTTTATGCCTTCAGTGCACCCAGTCATAACATCTATTTTGTATTTTTGTCACCGAGCCATGATGTTCTTCCATCTGTGCGGATGCAACAACTATCAGCAGACTGTAAAATATCATTATGTAGCTTGGTTATAGGCTGCAGTATTTCTAAGAAGGTTTGCAGAAAGAGACCTCTGTTGATAATTCATCTCCCAGTAAAAACCTCTTAAACATCTGGGGCCGTGTTTGATAAAGAATAAGAAGAATATGGAGGGCTTTCATTCAGCAAGCATCTGCCCTTGGTCTCAGCATGATGGGTCCTCCACTCCTACCAAAACACCGTGCTTGCTGGATGTGCGTCCGGAGGAAGGACTAATGGGAGAGAGTGGTCCTCAAGGAATTCTCAGACCCAGAATGGAGAGAGAATTTCAGGATGTCTCGGAGAGCATTTGTGATCTGATGAGGGATGTCATGAGCCCCGATGAGACGACAGTACGTCCCCCTGTACCTCTGGAAACGCAAGTGGCATATTTTCTACTACTTTTCACACATGTACAGATGTAAAAGAACGAAACATACCAGATTAAGGGTATACATGCACCAAATAAAACGGACTATTGGGGAAAAAGCTAGGTGTGTTTATCCGATTTCTCATAATCCGATAATGGCTTTTATCTGATAAAGCACATCGGATTATGCTGTGTACATGACCACTTGAATAATCTGGCAACTCCAGAAATCAGATAATGATCAGTTTATTGTTTTTTGCACTTTGAGCACCTTTTTTTGTTTATTTTTTTGTTGTCAATTTCAGCCTGCGAACCTTTTTTGTGGCTGTCCAGCCCAGTTGATTTGGTATGCGGGTATTTCTTCTGCCAACCTAACAGTTTGGCTTCAAATACTGAGTAAAAACTAAAAGTATCTCTCATTTCTTTAGTTTGTGAACAACAACAGTAACTCAGAGTGAGATTCAGATTCTGTATACTTCTGTATATTTCTCTCTTTTGATGTCTTCACCTGTGTCTGATCGTCTGTCCCACCCTGATAAGCCTCACCAGCAGCCCATCTCCAACATGGCGAACAGCATCAGAGAAACAGACACTGTTTTATTCAGTGATTCGACCAGTTTTAATCACCTGGTCTGTTTGTTTTGGAGAGGAAGAGATCTCTACAAATAATTCAGCTCCTGGTAAAAACCTGAACACTGAAGGAAATTCTGACCGGGAGAAGTTTCAGCTGGTTGCAGTCTGCAATCCTCCCCACTAGATGCCACTAAATCCCCCTAAATCTTACACACTGTACCTTTAAATTGTGCAAACATGCAAACTCCACATACAAGGGCTCCCCCACCCTGAGTTCAGACGACAAGACAACTACAATATGCCATGTGTTATCTATGTTACACTGAGTACAGCTACAAAGTACCTGCAGAACAGGAAGCAAGATCACAGAGCTATAAAACATCATGAACAGGTTTCATTTTCTCTCAGCATAGCCTTTGTGAATCTGTATGCACAAGCCTCACAGCCACCGTTACAATCAGACATAAATGAAAGTCTACATAACTTTAATTAACTTTATTCTTACGTGCAGTAAATGCCAGCCATTATCATGAGCCCGAAATTCAGCAGCGAGTCTCCAATGAGTCATTCCTGCATTGGCAATATTCTCTCACTGTGCCAAAGCAGCCATTTTACCGTTAGGAACCAATTACACATCACTGTATATTATGCTCTAACAGTCTATTTAACTAGTGTAATTCATCATCTGTTATGTATTATTGTTAATCTGCAACTGTGTACTATCTAGCTGACGATATGAAAATCTGTTGCAGCTTTATACACCTGTTATCATCACAAACTCTACTGAGGCCCGAGGCTGCAAGTTACTGAGAGGATAAAAGCTCCAAATAAAATACCTCACAATTCCGTTTGACATTATCTCTCCCTTTAAGCTCATTTATTAAAGCGTGCACGCACAAAACAATCTGTCTTTTTACATTTACAAATCCAATTTTGTAAGAAAGTGGGGAAAATAAACTTTTCCTTACACACACACACACACACACACAGTTGCTGTGAATTTGTTGAGCTGGTTGCAACTGACAGACGGATCACCGTGCAACACACAGCTCTGCCCCGAGTCCCACAAATGTTTGATGACACTTTGACCTGGATTCCTCTCGTCGCGGTGGACTGATTTGAATTATATATCAAACACGAGACCCTGTTCTCACTTTTATAAGGGTTCCTACACCTTTTCCAAAGACAAATTCAAGCACTTTTCAATCATTTTCAAGGTGAATTCTTAAGCTTATATAGCACATACTGAAAGTACCAACACGTTCTCACTCCGACCTCGTCATGTATCAAGGTTTGGTCATGGACTTATCACGCCCACATACGACGTAGGAGAACAGTCTTCTACATCTACTCGCGATCTGCAGCGATAGTTTGAACGTCTTGCACATTTTGTCTACAAACCACCACCGAATCTAGCCAGGAAACACACTAATAATCTAGTATATCCATCCATCCATCTTCATCCATCTCCAAAAGCTTAACAAAGGCAAGTTTGTCCATTTTTAGCTTTGTAATCCGGACATACCTCCGACAGCTCGGCCCACTCAGAGGACCTCTGTATTCCAGTAGATCTGATGAGGTCTGGCTCAAAAGTAAAGTCATAAATGCTCCGGGGTTCAGATAAATCAAACCAAACAGGTTCGCTCTGAATTACACCCTGTGGACTGGAGTGCAGAGTTGTTCGGCACAGTGGCCCCAGACCACTTCAACTCTTTGAATTTTCCCCTTTTAGTCTCGCTTAAATCTAATAACATCCCTCTCTCCTTCAAACACTGAGGCCACGGAGGATTTCATACTATTATGTTTTGTTTTAACTTGCTGTGAGTGGTGAACGGCTGGAGATTAATACACAGGACGATACGGCGGTGAGAAACTTTAGCCGAAAACTACAACTGTCATTCAAAAGCTGTGATCAACATCCAGGTTCTGGTAGCAAGTACTTTATGATCTAGTCGTTTTTCAGCCTTTAACTAAGTGCCAAAGTTTCCAGTTTCACATGTAATACGGGACCTGATGTGAACTGGACAGCCCACTCACACACTGTATGTGTGTTAGTGCAGCAGAGCTGTGAGAATATTCAGTATGCTAATCAGTGTGGGCAGTAAGAGTTTAAAAATACTGGATACTATCTGATAAATCATACACTCATTTTGATGAATTGTTTCATCTACTTGAGGCAAAACAGGCTGTTTAGTTTTAATTGTGAGAATTTAAATGGGTGAAATTAATATCAGGATTTTTGTGAAGTTCCCAAACTGTTTTTCCTTTTTTTTTTTCTGTTGAACCAAACTTGTTTCCACGGGAGGAAACACAGTGTGACTACCAGCATGTTACAGAGAATCTTCTGAAAGATCCACCTGGTATTGAAAACAAGAAAGAACAAAGACGTTCGTGGCACAAAAATCAGGACAGATTGTGAAAACAGGTAAACTCCCCTGATGGAAACTAGACATGTGATCCCGATGCACTGAAGCAATAACTTTCATCTGTAGCAGAATTAGATGACAGCTGTAGAAACTGATTGTTGCTTGCGTTGTGGTAAATATCACCTTTACTTTACTTTTTTTTTTTTTTTACTTCCAATCTGACGTCCTCTGGTAATCTTTAACTCTGAAGTTTAGGCTTTCATCATCGTTTTATTGCTTGTAACATTTTATACACCCATACAACAGACTCGGGTGATATGAATGGCGCTGACAATAAATAATGAGTGTATCAGTGTGACGTTTATTGCAAAGGTTGGACAGGAGGGGTAGATGTGTGGGTGTGTGCTGTGTGATCTTGGCTATGGTGTGATCCTAATGTAGCCGGGCGGCCAGATGGCACACACAAAGGCAGAGTGAGCAGAGAATACAGCGCACAAACACACAGCCACATGCGCGCTCACTTTAAGTAACAAATGTCTTTGCGGAAGTATGCACAGGTGTTGGCACACAAGCGTCTAAAAAGCAAAGCTCTGTACAGATGTGTACAGTGCACGGCTTCATGGGAAATTAGAGACGTGTGCGTGGCAGTGGACTGTCTTTTTGGCAGACACACAGATGGTCAAGCAAGCGTTTGATGAGCAGAGACGAACAGTTGCACGCCCCCTCATACTCTGTGGTACAAAGATGGACACATGCTCAGATCAGACAGACAGGAGAGCACAAGCATGGACACACAGCGAGAGGCGGCCAGAGTGTGAGAGCAGCAGGGGCGGGGATCAGACAAAAAGAGAAAGATAACACCAACCTTTTTAACTATTCTCTCTATGATGTCTCACCTGTTTGGCCACCTCAGACAGCAGCAGCGTCTTCCCAGTGCACGGTCCCCCGTACACCACCATGGGGCTCATTCTGCTCCCCTTAGACGGCATAAGGTACTCTTGTACGTAATCCAATGACTCGGCTTTGAACTCGTAGAGCGCCGCGTAGCTTTTACAGAGGGACAGGTGCTGCAGGATCTCGTCGTACAGCGGGTCCGTCTCCGTGTCAAAGTTCTGCTGGACCGTGGCTTGGATGATATCCACCATGTCCTCGTAGAACTGTTTACACAGACCCTCGACGTAGTGGCTCTCCACTTCCTGGGAGTAGCCGAGCTTCATGTCGCAGTGCGTGACCGAAGAGTAGACACGGAGGTTGGAGGCAGCAACAACTGTGGGGATGAATTCGTCCCGCACCTTCAGAAGGCGCTCGTAGGCTTCCTGGTTGCGCATGATGCGGTCGCCGCTCACCACGATGTCCATGTATCGGGTCATCTCTGGGATTTTGGCGAAGCGGTCGAAGTTGGAGATCTTGCGAATGTAACAGACACATTTCCTGAGAAAGGCAGGAGTTTGTTTCCCAAGGGCGAAGTCCAATTCATCCTCCAAGGCTGAAATAAGAGAAAAAAAACCCAAGTTTTTCTTAACTTCTCTGTTCACTCTTAGAAACAAGGGTTTCTGACAGGCTGAGCTTCTACCCAGAACCACCAACCAAAAAAAACACAGTTGGGCATCTTTCTATTTATGTTATTAAATATACGTAGAAAAAAGCACTAATTAAAAAGTAATGACATACTTAAAAACAACTCAAAGTTGACACGGTTCCAAACACTGGTCTCCGGGGAAAGTCCTGTGTTTTTTGACCCGACCACCACCACCACAACCTGCATCCTTAGCGGACTACTTCCTTCTCTACCTTATATGTTGGGTTCTACCAGGAACCAAAAAGAGTTCTCCTTTGGGGACAAGCCAAGAAACCCTCCATGCATCTAGTTAGTTATTTCTAAGAGTGTATGTGATAACTTTTGAAAACCTTAGATTACAGTGTATCTGGCCTAATGCAGATAAGGACCACCTCTGGATTATTATGACCAACTTCCAAAGATAAACTTCGACCAGATGTAGGATTTAAATCTATTTCAGGAGCAGAGCTGAACAGACTTCAGGTGCCTTTAGCTTCCGATTAGAGAGATTTCTCTGGAGCCTTATTTAAGAAGAAACAAAGTTGATAAAATCACATAAGCCAGCACTACTGAACTGTATCACAGGCTCCCCAACAAAGAGCTGGCGACTGAAACTCTGCCAGCATCTCCTGTGTAGTTTAGCTCACATGGTCGCCTACTAATTAGGTGGGAGAGAGGAAAAGTGTGAAAGGAAAAGTTCCAGGAGACGGCACAACTTCCTCTATACGGTACAATTAAAGCCCAGAGTGCTCAATTAAAGAGCAGTTTCCTGACACAAAAGAAGTGCTTCCTTTTCAAGGGAAATTATAAAACTCGCAGTCACTTAATCAGCTTTGTATTACTCTTTATTTCCTCCATGAAAAAAGTCTGCGCACTGTGCTGTGCTGTGGCTGCTCGATAAGAACAGGCCAATAAAACAAGGACTTGTCAACGGATCCTGATGGCATATTGCTTAGATCATCTCCCACAGTGACAGCCTGAGAAAAGAACAAGAGATGTCTTGAAAGATTAGTTCAGTGCTGTCCAAACAATTCAGTAATAACTTGGTGATTCCCAAATGGAGTCTTTTACAGACAGGAGCTGATGTGGAGTCAACCGAACAGGGTGAAAATAAACAGTGGGAGGAACTCTTCAAATGTCAGAGTCGTACCTTTAGCTTCTGCAAGTACCTTTTACTCCAGCAAAGGAAGGAAAACCGAAAATAACTGTTTTGTTTTTATATAATATTCTGTTTTAACTTAGTAGGAGAGCTCAGATTGGCCCCTTAGATGAAAAATAATTAGTATTTTCAGGAACCACGTTGAACGGAAAACTGTGATTTGATGACTAACACAACATGCAGCAGAGTTCCTCAATAATTACCCCGATAATCACTGAAAATATTGCACAGTAACATTAAAAAAACATGAATAAAAAGTAAGAGTGGTCTTGTAAAGTCACCTAACAAATCTCCGTGTCTACCTGACATCCCGGCACACTGTTTGGATTAATCACTGAGAGGTGAACGTACAGTGCGATCGATCAATCACTGTCATCTGCCGAGCTGAGTCTGACACATCCTGATTGCATCTCATCTCTTGTTACCAATTCAGTTACAAGATGACGGGCTACGCAGCAGCCTCTCTTATTAGATATGTGACCTTTGACGTGTGATTTTTATGTTTTCTCCCTCTCAAGGTTAAGGTTATATTTTTAAGTTTTTTTCCTCATCATTGTCACTGTCAGATGGTTCTGCCTCTGCTTTACAAGCTTTATAGTACTTTTCTATGAAAAATTACTCAAACCGATTAGTCGACTACTAAAATAGTCACTGATTATTTCAATAGTTGATTAGTCATCGATTAGTCCATCTGTTCTGTTCACGTATAAATAAAACTAAAATCCTGAGGAAGAAAAAAATGTGCCAATAAAGATTATTTTGCCACAATAAGTCCTTAAAACGAGTGTTCAAACAAGTACTTAGCTATGTGAACCCAACAACCCATCAGCAGGTTTGAAAGACATGCTTTTCTTTTAAAAAAGTCTTCAAAATTACAAGTTACACCATTTATCATCACCAGAAACTGTAAAAACTGAAAGTATTGTCCCATTTTTAAGTTTCTGACAGGCCTTGAATGCACCATTTGTCCAACTGCTTCAGTCAGGAAACCAGCGCCATGCTTTGAAGCTCATTTTCAAAGTGGCCTAACTTTTATCCACAACTGACCGGGTCCAACATGTGATGCCACTGGGCCCGAAAATACTTTTTCCCATAGACTTACATTGGAAAAGAGGCATCTACGAGTCAGTGGCTACATTTTGCGAGTGTCAAACCCCCTAAAATGCCCCCATTCACTATTGGGATTTAATCCATTCAGTCCAATATCTCGGCTGAGTCAGCGATGTCTTTCAAGTTCCTTCTTAAAACACACTTTTACTGAAGAGCATATTGAGTTCTAATTTCATTTAGACTGGCTTTCATTGCCTTGATTTTTTTTTTAGACCAAAAACTTTCAACTTTCAAAAGTTGTTCATGTCTTGTCTCTTAATTGAAAAGTCGCGAAGAGCTGCATGATTAAATCATTACATACCCATTCAAGTTAACCGGAAGTAGCCAGCACGATCAGCAAAGTCTTCAGTGCGCTTTCTCTATTGGCCCAAGGATGCAGAAAATCTGGGTATATCCAGGAAGTCAAACTTTTTTGGCTTCATGCACCACTGAGCAACTTTCATTGGAATGAATGGGGCCCAGCTGCCGTCACTGAATCTAATCATCTTTGTAGGAACATGCAGGAACCAAATTTATGCGAAAAAATAATGAAATTTAATCAAAATAACCTCTAAGTATGTCTGCCAAAAATAGAGCCTTTGCACAAACCAGATCTTGTAAAAAAACAACTGGGAGGCCATGAATGACTCGACTGAGACTAACAGTCACATAACTAAAATTCTGTGAAACTTCAAACAAACTTCAGGCTGTTTACACGGAGCAGAGGACCAGAGAGGCTGTAAGAATGTAAATTGAAATGTGGTGAAATAACAGTTTTGAAAATGTGGTGCTTTATTTTGTGTCAAGAGTACAAAAATAATGAGGATAACAGCTCAGGGAAATATCTGGCCTACGGGCCCCTGAACAATACAGTTAAATAGCCCCGTTGTATAAGAAATAAACTGACTGTAAATCCTCTTTACATACTTTATCCACTGTAGCAACTAAGGCTGCAAGTATTATTTTCAAATAGCAAATATATTTACATTCGAGAAGCTAAAACCAATGATTTTACTGGCTTTTCCGACGAGAAAATGACTTAATCTATTAATTGGTTCTCAAAATCTTTCACCTCATTCGACTAATTGATTAATCAACTTATTGTTTAGCTCAAGGAAGAACAGATATGATATGTGACCCAACATGAAATAAAAGTAGGTAAAGGTAGATCGTAGAGGTTGTCGTTTATGAGGTCAAATATTAATTTCAAAAGCCAAATAGAAAACCAACAAGATAGACGTGACCTTAAGACCTGCTCCAACTTGAAAAGAAATCAAAAGTAGAGACAAGACAAGACAAAAAGAAAGAAAGCGAAAGTCGACCTGAATCTCACCAGAGCAAAGGAATTTCTTGGCCTGAGCGCTCTTCATGGTCCCCTTCTCCTGAAGCTGCAGCACCGCTGTTCGGAAGATCCTCTTGATCTCCTCCGACACATTCCTCCAGGCCTTGTCATTCTTGGTCTTGGCTGCGCTGCTGGACTCCATCTAAGCAGGACGGGGGGGCAGGGAGAGGACGGTCTGACTTTACAGTTTGGACAGAGGACTTTCATCGTGTACTGAGGGAATGTGGTTATTCATGTTTTCTTAAGTACCGCGCTGAAACAAAGGGAATATTGTTCTCTGTTTCATGTGAGAAACAATTTAGAATGAGTGTTTTATGTGGCAGAGATTACTGAAGAGATATGTCATCTGTTAAATCTTTACTAGTATGATTTATTTTTTAGTGATTCTGCTCCCTAGTAGGGAATTTGAGAGTACTGCAAGTATGAAACTTTCATATATGAATGTTTATAGCATCCTAAAGTGTGTCAAAGACACACTGGTCAGTTTTATAAATTTAAGGGGCAACCTGGACCCTATTTTCCCACGTTTTTATGTCTACGTGACGAATGGCAACAACGATTTTTGAAATTGTTCCAATATTGAGGCTGAAATGTAGCCTCTTGGGACATTTGTCAATTTACGTCCACTAAAAGTGTTTGTTTTTGCCACTGACAGGCTCCAATTGTTATCATACGTGTCTGACAACATTACTGAAATGATCCCTACAGAGATAGACCTTTTTGTTTAAGAGTAAGATCCCTTTTGTTTAACCAGAAACAGCCAAGAAACTGCAGTGGCCAAACCCACCAGACTCTATTTAAATTGATTTAATTTTATCATCTTAAAACACACTTTATTCAAAGTCCACAGAAACAAAAAATAAAATGAACCGTGACAACTTTTGCAAGGCTTTTTTGATTGTGTTGACAATTCTAACATTACTTTTTATTTAAATGGAGTCTGGTGGGTTTGAGGACAGCAAATTTGGGTCTGTTTCGGGTTAAACAAAGAGGATTTTACTCTATCTCTGTAGGGATCCTTTCCATAATATTTTCAGACACTTAAAATAACAATCTGAGCCTGTCAGTGGCAAAAACAAACACTTTTAGGAGACGTAAATTGATGGTGCACAATTGCCCTGCAGAGATTAAATTGCAGCCTGTTTCACTCAACCCTTTAACTTCTGTGAAACTCAAGAAAACTCATCCAGATATTTTATCACCTCTATAAAGTTCTGGACAAAATAAGGTGGAACTCAGAAGCTAAATAGTTTTACATAAAATTAACTGTGCTGTGTTGTTAAATGACTTTTATGGGGTCATTTGCAAATGTGCTAAACTTTTTTTTTTCCCAAACAGTAAAGCACAGGACTTCAAAACGGCTCTAGAGATGCCTGAGACAAAACAACTGCTTTTCTTTTTTGTATGTGCATATAAAATATGTTCCTCAAGGTGAATTAAATTCATGAACCACAGAGCTCAAGGACAGGAATCCATTATCAGCACTCCCCACCCCATCGATGTGGGAAAATTACGTATCAGGGGGAACAACAAATCCCCTCCGGTGTAGCATGTCGGCTGTACTCACAGAGTTCTGGTAGTTCTTGAGCATTTGGGCTTTGGGTTTGAGGTAGTATGCGGGTGGCACAGAGTTTTCATCCCTGCAGTACCACTCTTCCAAGATGTGTGTGTCCAGCCCCGCCTCCACAGCTGCATCCAAGATCATCTCAAACTCCGCTGACTCCACCTCCCCCGGCACTCGGATGCTGCCGTACTTTTCACCCACCAGACCCTGAGGAAGAAGGAAGGACAGACAGAGAGACAGACAGAGAGACAGACAGAGGGCACGGGAGGTGAGAAGGAGAGAGACAGGATATGTGTATAATCATGATCCTTCAAACTGTTCCAGGGCTCTATTTTTTGGATCAGTGGCGCAGGGTGAATACTGGAGTCAATGATGCACACAGTGCGACTTATTTAAGGCAGTTTCAGAGCCACAGGCGCTAACTGTGGTGCGGTTGGGACATCCACCAGCCAATTTGTGACATCAGGGATGTAGCTGCCGCCACAATCTTCACTGCACTGTCGTCCAAACTGACAGCTCTGGGTCAGATGGAGAGAGCTTTACAACACAGCCACATACACTGCACAGTTTAAAGGGGCCGTATTATGCTTTTCTTATTTTCTGTCACATATATAATGTGACAATGTTTAAAGTTAATGTGGCCAAAGTTCTAAATATTGAGGTAAAGATATGTAGAAATAATTCCTTTGAACAAAAACCTGAGTCTTCAGACCCTCTGAACTATGTCTGCTCCAGTTACAATACTACAAGTGTTTACGTTACGTGGCCTACACTGCTACATGTAGCTACATGCTAATATCAGGGAAGCACGGAATTCATATTCCTGCTGGAACATGTCTGGTTGTGTTTAGAAGCTTTTATTGGTCATTTTTCATGGTTAAAAGTTCCTGTTAGCTGTAAGTACGGCCTTACATGTAGCTACATGCTAACAGGGAAATTAGGGAAACGTGTCAGGGAAACACGTAACCTTGGTTGCAGATGTTGTTACTGTCTCGCCAACTTCCGATCATACTCTTGGTGGAACATGTCCTGTTACGTTTAGAAGCTTTTATTGGTGATTTTTACTGTTAGAAGTTAGAAAGTGTCACTATACTCTGTTACAGTCATTCCTTGGCTGCAAGCACATGCTACATGTAGCTACAGGCTTATGTCAGGGAAACATGTGATTATGGTTGCCAATTTTAAAAACTTCCCAGATTTCAGATCAAAATTCCTGCTGGATCACGTCCAGTTGTAACGATTATGGTTTACAAGCTTTAGTTAGTGATTTTAAAAGGAGTAAGTGCAACGTCATTCTCCTGCTGCAACTACGCTGCTACATGTAGCCACAGAAACATGTAATCTTGGTTGCTGATGTTAATTTCTCTCTGATTTCGGACCATAGTCCTGCTGAACCATGTCTTGTTGTGTTTGGAGGTTTTTACTGGTGATATTTTATGGTAAAAAAAATTGCTGCCATTCTATATTACAGTCATTTCGCCAGCTGTAAGTACACTGCTACATGTAGCTACATGCTAATGTAAGAGAAACATGTCATCATGGTTGCTGATATTAATTTCTCCCACATTTTGGATTATATTCTGCTGGAACATGTCCAGTTGTAAAGATTATGGTTTTCAAGCTTTAGCTTTTACTTCCTGCCTTTGTGTGTTTTCCCGCCTGTTTTCTATCACACCTGTCGTCCTTCAGTCTCGTTAGTCCTTCCCTGTTCCCAGATTCTTCCCTTCCCTCGTGTTTCCCACCACACCCTTGCTGTCAGCCAATCCCCATTTCCCTTCTTTTGCCCGTGTCCACCTGCTCCAGCTGTGTCTCGTTCTTGTGATTAGTTTGTGTGTTTCCCTTTGTTCCTCGTCAGTTTGTCTGTGTTCCCTGTGTTAATGGTGTCGTTTCCTGCCTGGTCTCCTGTGGTCTGTTTTTTAGATTTCATCCTTGGGTTCATCCCTGTGTTCACTGTGTTATCCCTGTGTTTTCAGTTTAGTTTGTGTCTCCTTCCTGCCTGTTTTGGATATTTTCTATCCAATTCCCTTCAATATAACAAAATGTTGCACCCCCTCTTCCCACGTACAAACATTCATGTTTACAGCAAGTGTTGAAAATAACAATCGTGCGCAAGTGTGAAAAGTCTGTGGTCATTCGATGGGAATGCCATCTGCCTGCCATACGTCACACACTCTCACTTAAATATCACATAAAGACATGCAGAAGACAGGAAAAAGCAAATAAAGCATTGAAGCAAGAGTCAGGGGTGAAGTCATCTCATTACACAGTTTATACTGTTTTAGGTCTGAGTATTTACTGGGATTTTTGATGTCATCATGTCAATATGGACCAAATTCTCTGAGGAATGTTTCCAGCACCTTCTTGAATCTATGCCACCAAGAATTAAGGCAGGTCTGAAGACAAACGGGGTCCAAATGGCTCATTCTAAGGTCACGAAAACACAGCGACTCTTATTTTAAGGTGATTATACACCAAAGAAAACACACTTATTATATTATATTCAATTTCCATCAACACATCCCCCTTAATCCCACACACTAACCCTTTCAAATTAGGAAATATCTGATCAATTAATATGTAAAAGGGATTACAAATCTGATCCAACATTCTGTGCAAGCTTTTCGATACTTATTTTGGTCGTTTCGACAACAGCACTGAGGTCCGACACCAAACCTGCTGTTCACTCATTGTTTTCAGTAAGAAAAAAGCAGATTTGTTCTGCTGCTGCACAGCAAATGTTTGAGTGACACACTGTTATGTAAAAACACACAGCCTTGGCCAAATGTGCTAATGCTCAGTAATCAGTAGTATTAAGGGAATGAGCAGATTTGCTTTATATATAGAACAGATGGGACTGTTTTTAAATGAAAGGAAATTAATGCATTAATTAAAGGGGAAGGTTGAGGATTTGTGAGAATTTAAGACTGTGAAATTTGATTTGATTGTGCTTCTGTGCTTTAGTTATTATTATCACAACCACTGACATCACCATCATCAGTCTTAAACACCAAAGCAAATAACCGGCAATCGCTCCCCACGATCTTTTCAGTCAGAAACTAGAACACTCAACACAGTCGCTGCATAATTAGGCGTCATCAAATTAAATAGTGGCCTTTTCATCCCACTATTATCTCCCACTCCACATGGATGTCTACTGTAAGCTCAAATGAGTCTCCTCTCTTCCCCTCAGCATCTCCGCACATGCTTTTGAGTGACAGCCGATTCAATGCCGTCGGAAATGATCAGGGACGTTTCCTGGCTCCAGCCCCGATGAGCTCCATCACTCACATTCGAGGACAATGGGAGCCCAAAAAAAGAAGAAGAAAATCACTGGAAACCCTCCGCGCCGTGACCAGCTGATCTTTACTCCATGTGTCGTAATTCACATGCAGCTGAGGCCTCGGGGCGAAGACGCAGAGCGAGCGAGTGAGCGAGGGACAAGCCAAATGACTGTGAGCTCCGATGAGCAGGAAAACTACGTCGGGACGCTCGCGGCAATGACGCTTCAAAGCCGTTCCATGTTGGACTCCTCGTTCCCTTGGCATTCGCAGTGGGAACAGATGCAGAGAACAAGCAGATGATGGCATGTGGCATGGTCTGCAGGACGGCCTACTCTCAGAACCGACTAATGCCCGCGGTGGATTTGTTTAAACTCGTACAGCTTTGTGGCAGTGCTGCACAAATGTGACACCAAAGGTTCATTTTACAGCTTTGTTTATATTTAGAAGATGATTTCCATGTACAGTATCAGTTGTTTTAGAGGAAGAGGCACAGTTTTTACGGTTGTGTATTATGTCTTGAATCCACACTCATCATTTACATTGTATAAACATTAAGCTGACCTACTTATCCAGTGAAAAAGTACATCAAAGGGGACTTATTATGCACGTTTTCATATTCATACTTGTAGTTTTTGAACATTAAAGTATGCAAACATGTTCTAGTAGAAACTCAAAACACTTTATTTTCCTCATACTGTCTGTGCTGGAACACCTGTGTTCACCCTCTGTTTAAAACACTCTGTTTCAGCACCTGTCTCTTTAAGGCCCTAAAAGAAACAGCCAAGTCTGCTCTGACTGGTCAGCGTCTCCCTGTTCTTCCATGTCTCGTGTCTCTGCAGGGTCATTGCAGCCACAAGAATGACTGTAACAAAATATGGCGGCACTTTCTGCAGTGAAAAATCACCAATAAATGCTTCTGAACCAAAATCTTCACAAGCAGACATGTCCCAGCAAGAATATGATCCAAAATCAGGGAGAAATCAACAACATCTGCAACCAAGATTACAAGTTTTCCTGATCGTAGCATGTAGCTACATGTAGCAGTGTACTTGCAGTCAGGGAATGACTGCAATCAAGTAAAGTGACACTTTCTACCTTGAAACATCACCAATTAAAGCTTCTAAACACAACCAGCCATGTTCCAGAAGGGATGAAATCCAAAATCGAGGAGAAATTAACAATGCTGGCAACCAAGATTACAGATTTTCCTGATTGTAGCATGTAGCTACATGTAGCAGTGTACTTGCAGCAAAGGAACGACTGTAATGAAGTATAGCGGCACTTTCTACCCAGAAAAATCACCAATAAAAGCTTCTAAACACAACCTGACATGTTCCAAAATTGGTAAGAAATTAACAACATCTGCTACCAAGATAATATGTTTTCCTGATGTTAGCATGCAGCTACATGTAGCAGTGTACTTGCAGCCAAGGATGACTGTAACGGAGTACAGCAGCACTTACTACCGTGAATAACTAAAAAGCATCTAATCACAACCAGACATGTTCCAACAGGAATATGATCTGAAAATGTAGAGACATTAACAGTATCTGCAACCAAGGTTACATGTTCCTCTGATGTTAGCATGTAGCTACATGAAACACTGTACTTACAGCTTGGGAAATGACTGTAATGGAAAAAAGCTGCACTTTTTTTTACCATTTAAAAATCATAAATTAAAGCTTCTAAAGACAACCAGACATGTTCCAGAAGGAAGTAATCTAACATGATGGAGAAATTAACAACATTGGCAACCAAGATGACAGGTTTTGCTGATGTTAGCATGTAGCCACATGTAGCAGTGTATTCGCACGCAAGGAAAGACTGTGATGAAAAATCACCAATAATTAATAATCAATAAATCTCCTAAACACACTGGGGCATGTTCCAACAGGAATACAATCCAAAATCAGGGAGAAATTAACAACATCACCACCCAAGATTACACGCTTTCCTGACGTTAGTATGTAGCTACATGTAGCGATGTAGGCTACATAACGTAAACACTTGCAGTGGTGTGTCTGGAGCAGATGTACATATAATGAAATCCGTAACAAACAGGGATTACTTTGACATACATTTCCCTAATTATTTGAATCTTTGGACACTTTTTATGTTAATATCCGACATCCTGACTTTACAGAAAATAAGGTAAATCTTAACAGGTCCCCTTTATATGTATGTATCCTGCGTCAAAGGGTGAAAAACTGTGGCAGAAAAGATGAAAAAAACCTCCCCTGAATATTAAAGTATTGCAATAAAACAAGAGGGTTAAAAAGAAAAAGATGCTTGATGCTAATAAATAAACCCTCTTGTGACTGGAATATTCAAGTACATCCAATAAAGCAAGAAGCCTCTTAAGAAAACAGTGCTAATTTAAGTAGAGAACACAAGCCAAGCATATCTCTAAGACAGAAAACACACAAGTACCAAATGGAGGAAGAAAGGAAAGGGATTCCCTCTTGTGTGCTACTCTCTGTGCTCTCTTCCTGCCAAAACAAAGGGTTTAATAGATAATTAGGACGGGCTGCTCCACTATCTTCAGCTGTGATTGACAGGAAAGGTCATGAGCTACATTCTACCTCAAATTGTTTCAAGTGACAGGTGCAAGTTTTAGCTCAGAGGAGAAAAAAGGATGTAATTAACTGCAGATATTTTGCTCTCCAAAATGCCAAGAGATCATTTTCAGTTTGGCTTTTCTCACCAGAGCTGTGAAACCAACCAACAACCAGAGCTTATGAAATGGAAACTCTTATGAAGACGAATATTTTTGTATAAAATCCAAGCCCTGCTCCCCATAGTTACTGATGCTGTCAGGCTTTACGTTACGTGCTTTACCTTTTATTATAGACAGATCAACACAAAAGCAGCCTTCTCATGTCAAGCTGCTGTTAAGTTTGCAGGCTGAAAGGAAAACTACAACACATATTTCGTTCTAACGTCAACGACTATGGCTGCTTAGCTTTAAATACTTGGACAGTAGAGACTGAGGCTAAATCTTTGCTTTATCGCTTGTATTCTGAAACACTATGTTTTCACTTTAAACAGGAGATGAAGGCTGGTTTAGGAGAACAGCAATCTCGGAACCCATCGGCTATCGGTCTGATGATGATTTAGCGTCTGGGGCAACCCAGTCTCGCTTCCGGCATCAAACACCAATGAAAAAAGCCGTTCTTTAACATCGGCATGACACACGTATGGTCGCCTTTATAGTTTTTTGGTGATCAGCAGAGTCAGGATAAAACGCTGAGGGACAAAAATGAAAGTTAAGGCGGCTAAAGTCTGAGTAGGGTGGTAGATGGGTCCACCAAACATCGACTTTCACCCTGAAGAGCGTCAGCCCGAAATAACAGAAATAAACAGTTTGGTGGCACCTTGAGGTTCTGCACCGTGACTTGACGGTGGAGGGTGAAATGATGGACCTCCATTTCTTGTGCTTCCTCATTGGAAAGCCGTGTCACCAGTGTAGTCACAAAGTTACTGACACCGACATCATCACCACAGCAGCCCATAAAGATTGTGATGTCTGGACACGGCACTCCAATCCACCATTGCTGACAGTCTCTCTTAAAGATCTGATTTGAGACACAAACTTGATTTACCTGCAGTCTGAAGTTCGCTAAAGAACCTGCAACCGGACGGACTATCGAACCACCCGGCTGCCCCGCAGGTTGCCTCACCCTCCCTCTTTAAACGACCTCCTATGAGTCACGGTGCTGCAGTAATGTGTCAGTAGAGGGTGGAGGCAGTGGGCTGAACTACAGTAATGCTGAGAGAGACATATAGTGTGAGGGAGAACAGTCACTCTCCAAGTTGCTGACAAAGTCTCTGTCAGGTTGCCTCGCGGTGGTACAGCAGGATGAATGGAGTCTGTGTGTGTGTGTGTGTGTGTGTGTGTGGAGATAGAGATAAGGATAAAACCAACTGGTGTTTCTTATCAAAATGACAAAAATCAGGTGCTAACACACACATACGCACACACACGTTCACAGCACTCTCCACCCTTGCATGTAATCTACTGTCACTTCTGTCATCCACTCAGCTCACCAAAGCCCAAACTGTAAAAGATGTCCAAATATTTGCCGGGTGGCTTTAACATGCCTGTCTTAGCCGGAGAGCACGCCTGGAATGAGGCCATCTAAAGTGGATTACAGCATGACAGCTGACAAGCTAGAACTTCACTCCTCTGTGTGTGTGTGTGTGTGCATGTTTTTCCTTCACAGAGGGGACGGAGGGGTTGCAGTAGTTCTTATTACACTTCAGCCGCCGCAGGTGCAAGAAACACACGAGGCTAAAGTGACAATAGCGAAGCAGATAGCAGCCAAATGTAGCTCCAGTTTTAGCCGCACTCTTCCGCCCCTCCTTTACTTTTTCATCCCTGGAAGGGTTTTATACTTTGGCTAAGTGCACTTTATCTGATGAGCCAGTTGGGAGAGGCGACTAAGATATTGTACACGGCTACAGTATGAATCAACAAATCAATCACTCGCGCGGTCAATCAATCAATGAAACACACAGTCAACTGTTCTGATATCTGCTGCGTAAGCTCTGGCACCGCAGAAGAAGAAACGGCTCTAAAAAGAAACAGATGATCCGATCAAAGAAATATTTAATTTACAGTGACGTGTGCACTCGCTCACAGAGCTGTGAGCCAACTCTGTGCTACAACTGTAACTCAGAGTGAGATTCAGATTCTGTTGCAATATCAGTAGTTCAACAAAATAAAATCTACCACAAATACACATTTAAACAGCTAAATACTGGGATCTATATATAGGCTGCTATGATACCACAACTATCACTCATTCACATATATGTAGTTTTTTGAGCCGCAAGCGTCACGCAGGTTTACATCACCAAGGGTTTATGACAAAATCACTTGACGACACCGACTCCCCAAGAGAGAAGAGAGAGAGACGCTGCTGCCAGAGGAGCCGCTGACTGAGTTCCCTCTGAGCGGTGAGTCACTAAAAGAGTCTGAGAAGTCCGGGGCTGTTCATAAAACACCTAGGATGCCATGGTGTATTGCCTGCAGCACGCCTTTACTGAGATCTAATTATGCAAGTGATTGGCTGTTAAACGATACATGTTGTAGAAGTATGAAGGAAAAAGACTGTTACGCCCATAAATGGGGGCTCATATGTGTGCGTGTGTTGTAGTTTGAGAGGCTTGACAATCTCATAAGCCTCTCATAGGTGGAAAAAATGTCACGTGTGTTCAACCGTTAACTGACAATAGGAATTTTGACTGATAAATACTATCAGTTAAACAGTTAAACTTATTGAATATAGAGCTGTTAGTGTTACGTTGATCACATGCTGCTATTTTTGCCACTGCCTGTCTTTAAGAGGTTATAGACGGCTGAGTTTTAAAGTTGAAGTAAAGATACTGATATATAAAACAAGAAGATCTAATAAAATCTAGTGGTATCAACCGTGTCATACTAGATTCTCTGGGAAGGGGGCAAGATAACGCTCCAGACTACTGTACGTGCACACCAAGAGCTGCAAAAGCTTTGGCAGCGGCGCTGTCTGAAACATTTTTGGCAGCTCAAGTCGCTCATGACGTGATACATTCAAACGTTCAATTGTACTTGTCAATTCAAAGGAGCCGCAAAGCAGGTTACTGTCTGGAGCACAGTGCCTTTGCCGGCTGCCCAGTCCCAAAAGGTCGGCAGACCATGAACTTGTCACATTCACATGAAACAAGGGAGATTAGCATGCTAGGCATTACATTAGCATCAATGTATTCGCCCCGAGTTTAAAAATTCTCAATATCAATTCACCAGACAAACCAACTACTCGGGACACGGCTTCCCACGCCTGCTCCTTTTGATTTCAGTCCCTATATATAAACAGGCTCGAATCATGAAGGACTCGGTGTCCAGCTACAGCAGTGATTTGCTTCTCTCTCATTTTGAAGTAGGAACGAATATGTGGTAGGAACTGAAGTTTCCGAGGATCTACATCTACTTTTCGATTGGTGGCTGGTCATCTGCAGCAGAAATGCATCATAGCTAATTTGCATAAAGTTCACGACTCCCCAACTTTCATCGGACACTCTGGTCGCCAAAACGCGGACGCTTTGCAGCTTTTGCGGCCGTGGACGCCAATACCCATTGAAAATGAATTGAATCAGTCGACTTTGCAGCTTTTGCAGCTCTTGGTGTGCACATACAGTTAGGCTAAATTTTAGGGAGAGGCGTTGACCTCTCACCTCAAGATCTCTGAATGAAAATGGGTTCTGTGGGTACCAACGAGTCTCCCCTTTGCAGACATATTAGACATTTGGCTATTGGTTACAAAACAAAATGATAAATTAGCATCCCTAATCAAAGGTGTGGCTCCATTTTCCATTTCAGGCTCGATGCCTATAGCATGCAATGCAATATTTGCAAAAGACAAAGTTGATTAAACACCTGAAGTGATTAAACTTAGCAGCAGAAAGTTGCTCTGTGTTCCACAGCAAGAAGAGGAGCGCTCTACAGCCATCTTCCTCTTAGCATTCAAGTTCGCCTCCTCTGCAGCCCGCAGTCTCCTCCAGGGCGGTCAGGTGAGCCCGCAGTAAAACGCCTGTAAGATTTTAACATCGAAACATCTTAAACACTGCTGTGAG
The DNA here is from genome assembly GCA_026686955.1 of Epinephelus cyanopodus. NCBI lineage: Eukaryota > Metazoa > Chordata > Actinopteri > Perciformes > Serranidae > Epinephelus > Epinephelus cyanopodus. The sequence continues at coordinate 9,435,473 of CM048934.1, forward strand.
TGAGAAACGGCCACAGCTGGTATCAAAGTCAAGGCATTGAAAATGTTTTAATGACCCAGCCTTTTACAAGATCAGCAAATGTGTATTGAGCCACTGCTGAAACCAGTCCCTAAAAACTGCACCGATGTGCGACTGTTCCAGCAACGCTTTCTAAAAACTACAGTGCCCAGCTGTTTCAGGAAATTAATGGAGCTTTTATATAAATGAAACTCGGTGCTCTTAAAGATTTACATCTCCAGTAGAACAAATGGGATTGGGGCTGAAAGGGCTGCAGGGAAGTCAGACAAGTATTAGCTACGGAGAGACGCATGAACAAAGAGTTGGTTTTGGTCTTTTCACAGGATTTATTGACGGAGAACAACATCCTCTAAACATCAAAATTGATTCGAAAGGCTTCAGCCTGGCAAAAGTCACTGTGTTGGTTCAGTTCTTGCAGGTTTCATCCTCAGCTGGATTCTAGGCCGCGACTATTTGCTCAGAGATGTAAACCAGCCGGTCCAGGCTATATCATGTTAGCGCTTACATCATGTTGCATGAATGGAGGAGAAGCAGAGAGAAAATAAGAGCCAGAGTATCCTCAACTATCCTCTTACACGCAGTAACCCTGCTACACGGCCAGGCGAGTAGAACTGGATGAGCGGCTGCGTCCTCGAGGCATCTATCAAGTTTTCCTGTTTTTATTTTTTATTTTTTTTTACACGAGGGAATCTGAGACTGTCGGAGAGCAGAAGTAGCAGAGAGGAGAAGAAAAAACAGTCATGGCTCATTGTCATGCTTAATCTCCGGGTCAGTGACACCATCACCATGCCAACCCCCTGCTATCGCCATGGAAACCGGCTTTATTGCATCGGCAGGTTAGAGAAAAGCCCCCCTCGCCCAGGTGTGTGTGTGTGTGTGTGTGTGTTTAACAGCCTTGCACCGCCACCTGTCTTGTGTTCAGCTGTGCCCTTTAAAAAACACTTGCTGCAATTGATTCCCACTCATAAAGAAAGACTGACAGACCCAACAAAAAGCTGGTTATGTAACAGCCGACTCCGTGTCGTCAACCAAGAAACTCTAAATCTTGATGGTCACACATGCCTGCTAATGAAAAGAACTTAGTATGGTTGTAATTTTACTCAAGCACCATTTTTCCACAGGGTGTCCAGATATCAGACACTTCAATTTAATGCTTTTTAAAACCTTTGAATATGATTTTTAACCAAATTTAACACTGATTTTCGGACATATCTTTTTCAAGTGTCGCAGGTAAGTAAAAAGGAAATGGGGCTTTCACAGCACGGTGCAGTAACTCGCCGCTTCAAGTCATTAAAGTCAGGGGAAGGAAGCGGAGGGGAATCGTTTCCAAGCACAGCAGTAAGGGTATGAAGTGGTTGATGCCCATGTGCACGTGCACAGATTTCCTCTGGCTTTGGCCGATTAAATAGCGAGCATCACTGAAGCAGGAAGAGGAAAGGATGGAGATAGAGTTACAGAGCCCAGAAGAAAAACCAGGCCTGGGATCGTCCATCCATCCGTCCATTTTCATCCACTTATCTGGTGACGGGTTAGGGGCAGACCAGATGAGATATGTAATCCTTTCAGTGTGTCTTGGGTCTCCTACTAGTTGGACGTGCCTTGAACACCTCTAACAGGAGGATCCTGATCAGATGTCCGAACCACCTCAAGTGACCCCTTTCGACTTTTGACGAGGTACTGAGGATCTACTCTGCGCTACACATCCTGCTGTTTTTTCCTGGTCACAAGATTTAGGGCATATTTATAATATGCAAGTTTCCTTTGGCATATCTGGCACTTTCTGGGGGTCAACTTGAAAAATTCTGTAATTCTGATACAAGCGGCCGAAATGAGTTCGGGTAAGGAGCTCGGACATCCGGAGGGAGCTTGGAGTAGAGCCGCTGCTCCTTTGCGTCAAAAGGGGTCAGTTGAGGTGGTTCGGGCATCTGATCAGGATCCTCCTGGGCGCCTCCTGCTAGAGGTGTTCAAGGTGCGTCCCACTGGTAGGACACACTGGAGGGATTACATATCTCATCTTGCCTGGAGACACCTTGAGGTCCCCCAGGAGGTGCTTGGCCTGCTGCCCCTGCGACCCTGCCTCAGATAAGTGTATAAAAATGGATGGAGCCCTAGTTTAGGAGCTTTTAAGGACTTTTTTGAGGACTTGCGTACATAAATACTCATGTCATGTTATGAGATGAACAATACAATTCTTCATCTGAGCTTAAAACCGATAATTCCTGCCGATCAGGTTGAGCTGAGGAGAAGGATTAAGTCTGCCTTTACATAGAAGTTACAATGAAGGAGATACGGAGGTTAGACGAGACGTCACTGCTGTTTGATCCGGGGCTACAGCACAGCACTGAATGATTCGTAGAGGTGAATGAGGAGCGATGTGTGAGCCAAACGGAGTATTAAGAGGTTTCTAGTTGTTGCACAGATCCTCAGTGGCAGCAAGAAACACACCTACACTACGCCCGTCAATCTCTGTTTCCTCTGTAGTGTTTCCAGGGAACCTGTTCCTCCGACTTCAAGCTCCCCTGCTCTCTTTGTCTGCCTCACACATCCCATCTCCGCCTTTCCATTTTCCTCTGTTCATCCCTTTTTCCCCCTCTGATGCATGCACTGGGCTCTGAGACAGTTGTTGTGGGGCTGCAGACGCCCAGATCGGCTTCACTTTGAAGTCTCCTCTTCCTGCCACGTGGCTGTGTGTATATGTGTGTGCGTTCGCCGGGGGAGACAACCGGGCAGCAGCATGAGGTGGGCATCTTCAGCGAGTGAAGGTGATGATATTGGTGGGTGTTTAGAAAGTGCGAGCGGCTGTCAACAGTTTGAAACAGACAGAGAACAAGAAGAAAATGAGAGAAATTAACACAGAGCCTGGGAACAATGCACAACGACACACACACCGACGCACCAGTTGAAACCTACTGTATGTTATCGCAGAAACAAAGAGGCCCTAAATTCTGCTGACGTTTTCCCCTTCCTCACATACATATCTAGGTCTACCACCCTGTAAAAATAAACAACGGCGCTCCGGAGACAGCCCAGACAACCCAGAACTGTCACAAACGGGGATCCGAATCCCCGATCAAAGGCACCGCCGCTGCCACTGGGAGCTCCCCAGTCCAGGAAACGGGGCCGGCCGGCCCGTGTGTGTGGGGAGCCGGACTGCAGGGACCGCAGCAGCTGGCTCTGACAAGTCTGAATGGGACTTCATTCTGTGGAGCGACTGTGGGCTCCCTTCATTCACCACCGAGACGAGCGAGTCGAACATGCCATTAAAGATTTAACCAGCCAGATGGGGAGGACATGCAGTATAGATGCATGTGTGTATCTCTTGAGTGTGTGTGGGTGTGTACAGGGGTGTAAAGACTCTGTATCACCAAGAGTCAAACTGATTCTCAATCTCCTGACAGAGAAAATGCCTCGGGTCAAGATGCTCTGTTTGTATGTGCCCGTGTGGGTGTGTGTTTGAAAGCAGGAGAGAGGAAGGAAGATGAAGAAAGAACAAAGAGCCGTGTGTGCGCGCACCTACTTTCCCTCGGCGCGTTGTGTGGTGTTGGTCGAGGTCACCCGGGGTTAAGATGGTGAAATTGCAGCAGGGACAGAGGGCGGCGGGGCTGATGGGAATGAATGAGATCAACACGGCGTGTACGACACCGCGGCAAACACCAAGCCGGCAGCACAAAAGTGGAGAGTGCGTCACTTCTTCTCAGCTCAGATCTGGTAATTCCACTCCAGGTTAGTCTGATTGAGCTCACATCGCACAGCCCAGTATCACACACATCTCAGTGGGATTTAGAGGCCGTGACATCGAATTTCACTTTAGCACATAAGGACAAAAAGTACTGAAGAAAGCAGAGACGGCCAACATTATCAGCAACCAAGTTTCAAAGTGCAGGGGTCAATACCAAAGTACTCAAGCAAGAAATGCTTTATATTGTTGAAATGTTGCTGCACTACTGGAATAGAAAAAGTGTGCACATAGTCGAATAGATGGAGAGAAGATGTGGCAAGAAATATTCTTCTGACAACTGTATTTAATGATATACATATGTTTTATGGCCTGAAAACAAATCATGTTTGCTGCTCATGCTCAAAACATATTCCAGTTGTTGCAACTTTCTAGTTGCTACAACATATATCTAACGCACCCTTTTCTAGATGCTGCTGTATATATCCAACGGACCCTTCTCTAGTTGCTGCAACATGTATCTGAAGCACCCTCTCTTGAGATGTAATGCACATAAAATGCACCCCTCTCGAGACGCTGCAACTCATATCTAACACACCCTTTTCTGGTTGCTGCAACATATATATCCAACGCACCCTATTTTAGATGTTACAACATATATCCAACGCACTCTTCTCTAGATGCTGCAACATATATCCAAAGCATCCTTTTCTAGATGCTGTAACATAAATCCAACGCACCCTTTTCTAGATGCTGCAACATATATCCAAAGCACCCTTTTCTAGATGCTGCAACATATATCCAACGCACCCTTTTCTAAATGCTGCAACATATATCCAAAGCATCCTTTTCTAGATGCTGCAACATATATCCAACACACCCTTTTCTAGATGCTGAAACATAAATCCAACACACCCTTTTCTAGATGCTGCAACATAAATCCAACGCACCCTTTTCTAGATGCTGCAACATATATCCAACGCACCCTTTTCTAGATGCTGTAACATAAATCCAACGCACCCTTTTCTAGATGCTGCAACATATATCCAACGCACCCTTTTCTAGATGCTGCAACATAAATCCAAAGCATCCTTTTCTAGATGCTGCAACATATATCCAAAGCATCCTTTTCTAGATGCTGCAACACATATCCAACGCACCCTTTTCTAGATGCTGCAACATAAATCCAACGCACCCTTTTCTAGATGCTGCAACATAAATCCAAAGCATCCTTTTCTAGATGCTGCAACATATATCCAAAGCATCCTTTTCTAGATGCTGCAACACATATCCAACGCACCCTTTTCTAGATGCTGTAACATAAATCCAACGCACCCTTTTCTAGATGCTGCAACATAAATCCAATGCACCCTTTTCTAGATGCTGTAACATAAATCCAACGCACCCTTTTCTAGATGCTGCAACATATATCCAATGCACCCTTTTCTAGATGCTGTAACATAAATCCAACACACCCTTTTTTAGATGCTGCAACATATATCCAACGCACTCTTCTCTAGATGCTGCAACATATATCCAACACACCCTTTCTAGTTGCTGCAACATGTATCTAACGCACCCTCTCTTCAGATGCTGCAACACATACTGAATGCACCTTTTTCTAGATGCTGCACCTTATATCCAGGACACTATTCTCTCTTCAGTAATGCTGCAGCGTTAATCCAAGGCACCCTTCTCTTGATGTTGCAACAAGCAGTATATCCAACACATCCAACGCACCCTTTTCTAGATACTGCAATATATCCAACATACCCTTCACTAGTTGTTGCAGTACATATCTAATGCACCCTTCTCTGCCTGCTGCAACTTATATCCAGCATACCTTCCTCTAGGATGCTGCAACGTGAATCCAACGCACCCTTTGGCAGAGGGCGGTCTATTCAAGCTGCCAGTGCCCTGCCTACTCTCATCAGGTGTTTCACACTGATCGTTTACCAACACTGCTGCTAACACTTGCTAGCTCTGCTGCTGCTTTTCAAGCCAAATGTGGGATTTACCTGTCTGTGATGTCACTGCTTTGGACTACAACTCACTGCCTGACTTCACCAAGGTAAGGTTTAACCGTTCCTGCTCGTGCTGCTCATGCCTGCTATAAGGTCCATTTTTCTGACGCTTTCAACCACATCTCATGTTCTTCATCAGCACATGGAGTTCTCTGAGTTGTCAAGGAGTAGCTGGTGTCATGGTCTTTATCCAATGTGGTTCTTGAGGGGTGTGTTTGCTATTGTGGGTCCTTAAACTCTGCTGTATTGAGGTTGATGCATGGTCATGAGAAGTGATGAGTTTGGAGCCTTGATGCTTAATTTAAATTACAAAGAAAAGCCGTTAACAGCTCGGAATTATTCAAACATATGGGGGAGTTGTGCAGCGAGACACTGTAATCTATCTGGTTACTGAGGCTGTTTTACTTGTTAGCAGCATGTTCATGGAGCAAGTGATACTGGCCTGATTTAAGGAGCAGCACTCCACTGGAAATAAACCAGAATGAATCATTAAGCTGCACATGTTTCCCACTGAAAAGTGTGTTTGTGTGCTTGTTAGTGTAAGAGAGAAAGAGAACAACTTGTGAATGAGCGAGGAAGGAGAGGAAGGAGAGGATGGAGGAAGCGGTGCATGGAGGGAGTCTGGGGAAGGAGATTATGCTCCCTGGAGACCGGGGCTCCTGTCCTACCCATAATGCATTACGTCTCCCTGTGATCTCTCACCTCAATTTCAACCTCTAGAAACGGATCTGTTCCATTTGAATAATTCACCATCAATTTCTCTTCCCGTCGTCGCTTCCCCTCTTCACTCCTGTCTTCAGTCGTTTCCTTCCTTTTGCCCGACTTTTTTTTTTGTGGCCTAAAATTATCTTAAAAAGATCAGTGAAACGTCAGCCGTAATTACGCGTCCTGCCACTCTCTCTCCCTCCTGGCAGAGGTCTTCACATAACTCATTCATACAAGTGTAATTTTAGCTTTGCTGGGATTTTCAGTATTTCCAATATGCCTGCTCAAGATAAGATACTCTCCTCTGGTCTGCACTCCAGTAAAGATGACTTTGCATTAACCATCATGCTTCTGATGTGGTTTCACTTTTGTTGCTGTTCAGGTCACCGAACCAACCCATCAGGTAACATGAATGCAAATATATTATTTACTGAAGTGATGAAGTTACTGACATCAGCACCCAAATCACGACTTTGATTTTTTTCACCTCGACTTATCTGTCAATAAAGTCAAAGTCGAGTCTACACGTCATTTGATGACGTCATCACATTGACACAGCGGAGGAAAGTGAAGTATCTCCACACATGTGATGTGTGTCTGTGAATATACTCGGGCGCAACGTATGCGGAACGGACTCTGCGGACGTCCGCAAGCCCTGTGCGTGCAAAGCTCAAGGCCTGAACATACTCGGGCGTACTGTAAGCAGAGCGGACTCTGCGAGGAATGTCCGCAGTCATTCGGGCTTCCATAGTCAAGCGCACTTCCGTGTTGTAGTTTCCTGTAAAAATGTCCCCCGATGTGAAAAATACATGGCGAGCAGTCACTGGTGCGCGGAGCAGAGTCTGCTCTGCTTATAGTACGCCCGAGTATGTTCACTTAGTCAAGGATAAAGTATCAGCGTAAGCACACACAAAGAAGAAAAACACACGACTTGTCGACTCCTCCTTGTGCCACTGACGTCGACGCATCGACAAATCAACTTTTCTGTTAATGCCCTATTTTAGGGTATGTTAGGGTTCAGTTTTAATGTTTTCTTTTCTTTGTTTTCTACCTGTCCAAAGTCAATTTTTACTTCCCCGACACAAATTGTTTTATGTATAAGCATTTGTCAAATCACAACTTTGAATTGCAGCCCTGATTTATCCACCACACTCTCAAAGTTGCAGCAGACTGTGCCGTACATAGAGTTTGACCCACATCCTCTAACACCACCCTGTTTCCAGGGTCATTGAGATGCCTAAACTTTGCCTTTACGTGCCGCCATTTTCTTGTGAGGACCCAAAAAATCCAACTCTTAGCGGAGATGTGAAGAAAGCAAGATGTCTCTCCCATCATCTGCTCCAAAAAATAATGTGTTTCATTCTTTTTTTACCACTTACAGATCAGGTAGGTGAGTTGCTTCATTTCTTTCATTTCTGATATGGCATTTTACTTGCTGTAGGCAATCTGGCAACCCTTATTGTTGAGCCCTGATATGAGGACAGTAGTGTCACGGTGAGTCAACCACTATTACTAACCTAACTTCCCCCTCCGCAAGTCATCAGTTGAAAATTACTGTCCTACAATACGCACACAGAAGGACAGGCTAAAAGCTGCTGTCATATTTTCAAATACAACCACACAACGACTCATAAAAGGACAAGTCTGCACGAAAAATTAGATTTCACTGTTATTATGTAGTTTCACACAGCTGTTAGACCTTCAGAGGCAAACAGCCTGGGAACAATCCAGCTTAATGCCATATCAAGGCCATGTAATAAGATAGAGAGGGATGGTGGGAAACACTGAACACATTTTCTGGACACACAGTGATGTGAACTGCGATAACATCCCAAACAGCCTCATAACATCCATTACATTTCTAACCGTAAACCCGCGTAGCAGTGTGTGTCTGTGTGTGTGTTTATGTGTGTGACACTTACGACAAAACACGGTCCCGCTGAGGTCTTTAGACATTCCTCCAGGAGCTTCATTCGGAGTCGCTGCAGTTCTGGACTGTCCCACTCCTCTGGGTCCACGCCCCAGTACAGGTCCACCACCTGAGAACACACAAACATGGACCCACAGTTACTTTATGCTCCGATATATAAACAAAAATACAAATTCAGTTTATTCAGTTTTGTGCAGAATCCTTCTCCTACATCTAAACAGTGAAGTCTCTCTCGTCCTTTGTGAATTATTTCCACTACAGACAAAAATAAATAGCACAACCATCTTCCTCAGCTCGCAACAGAGCGAGTAAATGATAGATTTTCCTGTATAAGAAACAAGGTTATTCACTCGCTACTTTACAGAGAGACTTTGCTGTCACAGTCCCAGTCCTTGACTATCATCAGTGCTACGTATAGTATGCATAGCATAGTCAAGGACTGAAACGTTTGCTGCTGTTTTTATTCACCTTTTTATTGTTTTTTTCACTTTGAGCACACAGGTGTCCTAAATAAACAATTTTTTGTTGCCGTCAGTATGCAAAGTTTCACAGCAGTTGCATTACAACAAGGGTTTGGTTAAAATAGTCGATTGATCTGATTCAAATAACCTCTTTAATTTCGACGGTAGTAAACGGGCCACGGCACTAAATTATTTACGTCTGTAGTATTGAGAGGCTTCAATGTTACCAGCTCTTTCATCTGTAACTGTCAGCTAAACATGGAAACCCTGTATTACTGACATAATATAGAAAATAAAGTAGACTAGATCGGCAGATCAGTGCTGCAGTGATGGTTTTGGCTCCGTAACTGTAAGTTCAAACCAGAAGCTTCCAAAGAGGCAAAGTCTCTCGCGGACGCCCAAGAAGCACGACTGTCAAAAATATTTGTGGCAGCTTTGGTCGCTCTAGTCGCTCATCACGTGAATCACTGAACGTTCGATCATGCTTGTCAATTTAAAGGAGCTGCAAAGCGACTGCAGCGTAGTAGCTGCTTGCTGTTATCCAGTCAAAACGCTCATAGTCGGCCTTCAGAAAGTTACGTTTGGTCAATGAAAACAGAAAACGTATGTCATCCCGTTCAAACCAAGCAAGGAAGACTTACATGCTACGTCGCAACATTAGCCTGCAATTCTCTCCTGTATTACAAACATTACACACTTTAAAACTCAACAGACCAACCAACTACCTCTGCGATGCCATCACAAGCCTCATTCTTTTTATTTTGCTCTCTGTAACCGAACAGCGACACATTATAAAGGACTGACGCAAGTAATCAGCTTCTCTATCTATTGTCGGAACAAGTGCTTGTAGGAACCAAAGTTACATGGCTTGTTCTCTGGGACCCACTTCATCGAAGCATGTCAGCGTTCCGATTGGACCCGCTCTGGTCGCTTTGGTCGCCCAAAGTCGCTGGGCTCTCATTGAAAATGACTCTCACCGTTTTGGAAGCTCTGGTCGCTGTTGGTGTGAACGTACAGTAAGGAGCGTAAGGAACAGATGCAAAGCTCAGTAGCCAGCTTCCCGCCTTCAGGGCACTTTTTCCTCCTGTTTGACGTTGACTCCACTGGCTCTGTGGAGCTCGGTTGCCAGTCTCAGAGCTCCGTAGCTGGCTTCCGCACGTCGTAGCACTTGGGTGCACTTCCACCCCATGTCTAAACCCGGTGCTCTCATCCAGATACGCTCTCAGGTTCCAAAATTTGGCACAGATGGATTTACCTATAATGGACTCAAACTGATGCTGCATATCGTCCGAGTGGTTACACTGCAGCCTGTTTTGCTGCAGCACCCTCAAACAATACTGGACCAATTTAAAACACTGTCACTCCCATTAGTCACTGAGACACAAAGACACAGGAAAATAGAGTCCAAATTGAAAAAACAAAGGCACGCTTTAAGGGAGTTTGAGGAAACCTGATGCCAAGTTTTGGGTTTTCCAAATGCAACAAAGAGTAATTAAACAAAAGCTCAAATGAGGATCAGCAGGCTTACTCTCTGAAATCTCAGCTGAACTAATGCCATTGCTTATTTTCAGCCCTGACTTACACACACCTTCACACACACCTGCTCTGTGCCACTGAAAACCCCTCCAACACTCTGAGCGTTAGAGGCCAGCAGGGAGCAGCGACTGAACACACACACACACACACACACACACACACACACACACAGCACAGAGGGGGTCTCCCTCTACACATTCGTCACAAGGTTTGGCAGTTCAGACAATTCCAAGTGTAAACACACCACAGAGAGACGCAAGGAAACACACCACGCTGCTCAAAGAGGAAAACAAGCCCTCCTACCGGCTGCTTCCTGCGTCTCTGATTGTTTTTAGCGCGCTAGTCGAGGCCTTACGAGAAGATGCTGATGGTTTTTGCTGCTCAGAGGCTCAAATTTCAGTCCCCAAAATAAATACTGAGCATAATTCCTCTCTGTTGCAGCTATTGATTCTGCCGGTGCTCCTCCCTGATGGCAGTGGTTGAGTAGAAAGTAGAGCAGGGGGGTGGGTGGGGGGGGTGAGGTGAAGCCAAAGTGATTCAACAGCGAGGGCTGCAGACTTCCTTCATGCTCTGCTGCTCGGCAGACTAGCTAGCTCAAATGAGTTTAGCCTGGCACAATGACTGACACATCCGCAGTGTGGCAGAGAACAGCGGTGACTGGCAGCCCTATATAAGCACACGGCACTGAAATTGAGAGAGTGGGACTTTACTTTGACAGTCGGGGGAGATATTCGCCTCTCCCATTATCAGTGGGAGCAGCAGGAGGGCTGGAGCTGCACCCGGCTCATCTGCTTGATTGTTGTCGTGCACCTGTGAGCAGCTGTGTTGCTGCGAGAGAGACAGGTTTTCAACTGGCTGCACATTTCCTCCACAGCCCCGGGGCTGCAACTAACAAATATCCTCATTATCAATTATTCCACCGGCTGCCAAGCTTTCCTATGGAGGACTAAAAATGACATGTGTGTAAATAAATAAATAAATAAATACAAATACAGGTATAAATAAATAAATACATGCAGAGGCTTAGACCTTCTAAAACTACAGAAATAAATAAATGTAGTTGTGCAACATGTAGAAATAAATTCATTCATTTATGTCCTATTTGATGATCAACTTTTATTCATGTATGCATTTATGTATTTCCGTATTAATTCCAGCATTTATTTAGTCATTTATTCTTTTTTTTATTTATGCATGCATTCTTTTCAGCATTTATCTAATTTATTTCTGTATATTAATTTATACATTTATTTTTTTTAATTCACTTACACTAAAGTCATTCTTTGTCCTCCATAGGTTTGTGCCTTGTAACGTTATCATGCAACATAAGGTGATTATCACTTCTAAAAAAGACAGTTCATAAAACAAAGCAAAAACAAAACAAATTCCCAAAGCCCAAAGAGACGACTCTAATTTTCTTTTATCCAAAGCCCAAAAATATTCAATTTATAGTGCTATTTATTTATTTATTTTTCTATATATTTTTTTTCCATTGATCACTTACTCATTTGACTATCGCAGAAGACAAAGAAAGGCAGAACTGACCTAAACAATTGATAATCAAAATTTGTTTTAGCTCTGAATTAAAGCTGCAATGATTAATCAATGAAGTGCTGAGTTGATCAACAGAAAATAAAAAGGAAAAGGCTAAAAATGCAACCACAGGGAACCTATTTGTCGCCGTTCAAGCGGGGGAATTATAAGTGTGTGACACATCAAAAGCCCTGATTGGCAGCCAGTGTGAGGGATGATACAACAATGCACTGATTAGATTTTGTGAAGGTCACTGTGACCTTGCATCCATCTCATTCTTGTAAATACCTTGAGAGACTTTCCTGAAATCTGGTACCAAGGTCCATTTGTACTCAAGGGTGAACTGATTAAAATTTGGTAGTCGAAGGTCAGAGGTCAAGGTCAAGGTCATTGTGACCTCATCTGTCTCGTTTTTATGAACACTTTATCTCAAGAATACCCAGGGAATCTTTTCATATTTGGCACAAATGTCCTCCTAGACTCAAGGATGAACTGAATAGATTTCAGCGGTCAAAGCTCAAGGTCACTGTGACCTTGCATCCATCTCATTTTTGTGAACACCTTGAGAGACTTTCCTGAAATCTGGTACAAGGGTCTCAAAAGTGGACTGATTAGAATATGGTGGTTGAAGTTCAAAGGTCAAGGTCACTGTGACCTCACAAAACTGTTTTTGGCTATAACTCAGGAATTCATACACTGATTGTGACAAAACTCTAGACCAATGAATTGTCATATCCAAAAGGTCAAAGGTCAACTTCACTGACATCATAATGTGACACTCTACTGGCCATTACTTAACATCAAATTTCAGAAACAGAAGGGGAGAAGGGTCAAATACTGAATTGGTGACACTAATCTAGGTGTCCGTCTTGAAACTGTGCTGATTGTGTAGATCTTCTGTGCTGCCGGGGGGGAAGATGTGTGTGAAGCAGCCATGTTTTCTCACACATGGATGTGTCCACCGGACTGTGGAGCTGTTTTCTTCATAAACAACTAAAATGATTAATTGATTATTAAAGATTATTAAAGGAGATTTATCTCCAGTAGGTGGATGAATTGTTTCGCCAGCACAACCAACAGAGAGATAAATGATATAAAAGTAGACGTGGGATTAAAAAAAAGACAACTAGGCTGATTAGGTAAAGTCATAAGCCTCTCTCCATTATTCTGAACCACCAAAGGCTTTTACTTAGAAAAAAAAAACCCTCCTACTCACACATACACGATAAGCATCCCTCACTGTGGGGGAAAACTCATTGCTTAGCACATCAGTCACCGTGTATCAGTGTCACTAATCTACTTCCAACTTCCAACGCACATGTGTGGGAGACCGCAATCGGCCCTGTGTTGACAGGGAGCGCAGGGAAGGAAAGAATGAAGTGAGATGAGCGCCCCCGATTACGCTGGGTTTCTACTGGGTTTCAGCAGGTGATTGGGAGGATGCACGGTAATTAAAAGCTAAATGAAGACATTAGTCATATCTGTTCGCCGCGTGCATGTGTGTGGGGAGGATACACTGATTAAATTTGCCCCGTCACCCGCTGCGCTTCGCTGGAGTGCGGAGGGATGGATGAAGGAGAAGAGTCGAGGAATGTTTATCCAAAATAGGCAAGGACACATAAATGGAGTTAAGAGGGAAAGTATTTGGAGGGGGGATTAATAGGAGAGATTTTTAACGAAGGAGACACAGTCAGACGAGAACTCCTGTGGGACCGGCTTTGGCTGGAAGTGTTTCACAGTTTCCTCGTGTCTTTCCACCCTCCTTCTCTCTTTTTTCTCTCATGCCAACTTCTCCTTCGTCTTTGCCGCTCCTGTCTCTGATTACCCCCCCACACACACACACACTCTTTCTCTCTCTAAACTACGGTAGTGGGGGTGCCGTCGCTTACGTAAGAGCCGAAGCAGCTTCTGCTAAGCAGCTTTCTAATGCCCTTGGAAGGCATTTGCCCATGGCGGGTCAAGTGCAGGAGAAGCCTTTTTTTAATTTATTGAATGTTAGACTATTAGACTTTGGGATTATGCCCAAGATGCCCAGGAAGAAAGGGCATGAAATCAGGCGGGAAAAAGGCGGAAAAACACCACCAACAGACAGACTCTCAGGCAAAAAAACAACAGTAAAAATAGATCCGGTGCCAACATAAATATATCTTAAGCTCTCCACTGCGGGCAATTTTATCAAGAAACATGTAATGAATCTCTAAGAATGTTTGATGAATACAGCTGTCTTAGTGCTCGAGGAAAAGTGCAGGGTTTAACAGCAAATCCATGGCCAAATATGAAATTTCTGCTGTGATATGAAAAACATGAAACTGAGTTAGAAAAAGCAGATACAGGCAAATCACATGAAGGAAGGCTAAGCAGGGATTTAGACTCTAATGTTAGATCTCTTAATGCTGTGTTTTACTTTACTTATTTCAATAGTCTGCTTGCGATGATAAGAGGGCAAATTTCATTCCAGGTTGTCAATAATGAGCGCAGAGAGGAAGTTTCCCATGCACGCCTCTGAGAGAATCTGTCAAGCTTTGACACACTGGGGTAATTACAGCACGGTGTTTCCAACCATAGCAAGTTAAGGTTAAGAGCCGGTCAAAGACATGAGGTAATGAGATCACATGACTCTGGTGGGTATAATAAAGAGGGGCAGGTCTTTAGCATAACTGCTCAGGGAGAGATGTTTTTCAAAGCAGAAGATGCTTTGGAGTAACTCTACAGCTGGCAGCGCCCTTAAAGGGGAAATATTATGATCATTTTCAGGTTCATACTTGTGTTTTGGGTTTCTACTAGAACATATTTACATGCTTTAATGTAAAAAAAAAATAGCGGCCCTCTCTACCATAAAAAATCACCAGTTAAAGCTTCTAAACACAACCAAACATATTCCAGCAGGAAAACAAAATCAACAACATCAGCAACCAAAATTACTTTTCCCCCCTTACGTTAGCATGTAGCTACATGTAGCAGTGTACTTAGAGCCAGGAAATGAATGTGACGGAGAATAGAGGCACTTTTAATTAGGGGTGGGGGAAAAATCGATTCACATAAGAATCGTGATTCTAATCATCCACAATTCTGAATCGATACATAAACTTCAAAAATCGATTTTCTTTATTAACGTTCCCCCGTCTCTCTGGCAGCTGGCCTAAGCTTTTATTTTGGCAATTTTATTTATGCATGTTATTTCTTGTACAGTAAGTAAGTTTTTATTTGTTTAGCATGAATAAATGTTACCTTTTGTCTTAAGTTTGCCTTTGTGTGATTACATCATTGGAATCAGTTTATTTAAAAATCACATTATCTTATACAAACTGTATTGTTTTGATGCCATAATTTGCCTTAACACACTATGCATTGTATCAATTTTTGAATCGAGAATCGTTTGAATCAAGAATTGTTTGAATTCAGAATCGGTTGAATCGATTTTGAATCGAATCGTGACCCTAAGAAACCAAAGATTCACATCCCTACTTTTAACCATGAAAAAAATCACCAATAAAATCTCCTAAACACAACCACAAACGTTTCAGCAAGACAAAGATTCCAAATCGAGGAGAAATTAACAACACTGGCCACAAGATTACATTTTTTTCCCCTGACATTAGCACATAGCTACATGTAGCAGTGTACTTGCAGCTGGGGGACGACTGTAACAGAGTGTAGTGACACTTTCTACCATGAATAATCAGCAATTAAAGATTTTAAACACAACCCGACATGTTGCAGAGGGAATGTGATCCGAAATCCGGGAGAAATTAACATCAGTAACCAAGATTACATGTTTCCCTGACGTTAGCCTGTAGCTACATGTAGCAGTGCACTCCAAGCCAGGGTAATTACTGTAACATGGTGCAGCGGAACTTTCTAACATGAATAATCACAAATAAAAGCTTCTAAACCAAAATCTTAAAAAGCAGACATGTTGCAGCATGAATATGATCCACAATCAGGGAAAAAAAAAACACTGGAACCAGAGTATCCAGAATGATCTGAAGCCTCAAAGGGATTATTGTTACACGTTTCCCTCATTATTGAAGCTTTGGCCACGTTCAACATGAACATCTGACACTGTAACATTAAACATATGACAGAGAATAAGGAAAACAATAATTAGTTTCTTTTAAATGGAAGCAAATCTGGTGTTTTTAGGGGCTTTGGGACCAGCATTCTCACTCTGAGTGGAGGTTTGTTTGTTTCACAGCATCCACACCAGATGGAGGTGCTTGAGAGTTAAATTAGAGCAGACACGACTTGAAAGCTCCTCTTAGAATAAGTAAACCCGTGAGGGGAAACTAATCAGAACACTATTGACCAACGCAGGTGTTTTGCAGCGTAGTAAACAAAGCATCCTTATTTTTTTGCTGCATGCTGAACTTTTTCTTATTTTTTTATTCTCTTTGGAGTGCACTGCCAGCATACTCGTCTTCAAGGAGCATAATAACGTACAGAAAGTTCAAGAAAAGACAAAAAATCCAATTGTTTCCTTTTTCTCTGCGGCTAATATCGCCTGTGGGACCCTCGATCTTTATACTTTGATTGCGCTGTCAGGATACCTGCCAGACTTGATTAAAAGTTTCTCTTAAAATTCATAGGAACTAGTGTAATATAATGAGAAGAGTCAAAGTGTCAACACAGCTTTTTCTATATATTCTCATCTCTCGGCTGCCCTATGGCTCAATCAATGTGGAAATTCCGACAGCCACCAGACACTGTGACTACCAATGTAAAATATGTGCATTTTCAAATCGATGAGGAAACTGAATATCCCAAGGCATACAGGCACAAACCTGACTGCATAAACAAGTCGAATGTAATGATGTAAACACACTGCTGGCACTAGTGTTGTGGTCAAGGCAACCGAAATCGAGACCAAGTCATGACCCAGGCCAGACCAGTCACTACATTTACATTGGACTGCTGTCGTTGTCCCAGTATACAAACACTGAAGGGGAATTGATTGATTGACCCAAGTATGTCCGACTCTGCTATGATAGGTGGGGATATGCCCCCTTTCAGCTTCTAAGTATCGGACCTTTTTCCAGTTGACCTATTACGTCCCAAACCGAACAATCGACAAACGAGTTACCTACGCTTAGCTTGCAGCAAACTGGTGACATGGGGGTCAAATTTATGGCTCTGTACATTTCGTATATCCAAAAATTCACTGCGCTGGATGTAGAATTTACGATATTGTCACGACGTCTGAGTGTCAAAGCCCGGGTGAAAACTGTGGCGCATGCTCAGAGCACCTCGTCCAGTTTGGGTTCGATTGGCTGTATACATGCATACATACATCACGTTATCTGGGTGTGTTAGTCCGAGATTGAGAAATTCGATTTAGTTTGATTTCAGTCGGGCGAATTTTAATTTAAAAGTCTGGTTGAAGTCAGACAAACACAATTAATCAATGTTCTCTAATGTCATGTAAATGTCCAAAATGCATCGCTGCTTTTTCTGGAGGAATTGCGCCCCAAAACTGGGTATTTTAACCAAAACATGATCTTCAACGAACCATAACCGAGTGTTTTTGCGCCGAAACGTGACCACATGTTAAGCACAGCGTCGTTGAACCATCAAGTTTCATCATATCTGCTATACAATGACCAATGCTAACATTTGTTTTCTGGCGAATGCGTTGCATATATATTCTGTACGTGTATATGTTTACGTGTTATGTGTATTCGTCCCAAAGCAATCAATACAAGATCGTTCACCGACAGGTTTAGAAAGTCAAAGTAGCCCATTCATGTTCACTACTCACACACGCGGTACAGGCTTCTACTAGTTGGAGCATGCTGGTCGGTTTAGCCCAGTTAGCAGAGTTAGTCAAGCTCAATGGACGACAACGTGTGTTTAAATATTTGCCGACATTGTTTTACTGAAGTCGGGTATATCTGTGGAAACATTTCAGCTACGAGAGCAACACTTGTCAGTTTGGGGAATGAGACAAAAACAGACTCAAAGGCGAGTCCTTCTCCCCACAGCTTGCTTCAGTGTGACTTCACATGCATTTTAATCAGTGGGTTGTGCTTGCTTTATAAACAATTGCAAGCTGCAGTCCAGGGTCTTATAATGGCATCTGTATTATTTTTTTTAAATTCATCTTTTTCTCATTGACAATATGCCAGTATCTGACAGTCTTACAGTAACAATTATGGCCAATGAGTCACAACTGAATGTTTGTTTTCCCCGCTGTACCAAAAACACATCAGAATATGACTCCACAACCGAGATACATACCAAACTGTGAATACTGTGCACCGTTACACCCCTAATAAATGTTCCATGAGCAGTGTCTGATAAAATAATAAAAAGGCACTGCAGAGGTGACTCCTATGAATGGGAATCTTCATGTGTTTTCTGTGAGGAACCAGAAAGAAAAAAACGAAGGAGCTCAAATCAAGGTAACCATCTTTATTCGACACTCCTTCAATTTAGTCACCGCAGTAGTCTTGACTGGTCTTGAAATCAAATCCTAAATCCTCTTTGTGTGAGACTGAGACAAGACCAGCGCCTCCCGACAAAATCAAAGTAATGAGAATATTTCAAGCCAATTAAAGTAACCGTTTCCATCTTCCAAACTAGCTTGCTGCTTTGTGGGGATTATGAAAACGAGTCCACTGATGTGATGTTGTATTTCAAGTCAGTGGTGATGCAATAATAACAGTAGCATTGTAACAAGTGGTTTGGCTTTGGGGTAACTGTAATATTGTTCCTGAAAACGTAACGTGTAACGTGTTACCGCCCAACACCGGACAAGACTGAGTAAAATTTTGTCGCTTCCGAGATGAGACCTTCAGAAAGTGGTCTTGAGAACTACATTACTAGCCGGCAAATAAAGAACCAGCTGCTCTGAGTCTCTTCACTTCTTTAATCACGTTGCCTGGAGTATATCATTTGGGTAACATCCCTCTTTCCCAGTCGATGAGCTGACTGCAGACCACAGAGCAACTTAGTGTCTCTGAGTCAGTCTGGCCGTCGGGTAAAAGACGGCTGAGGTGAGCTCGGCCCGCTCCAGGGCGAGAAGTGTGGGTGTAAGAGTCTCGGTGTTACTAGATGCCACTTGAGATGAATGTGAGCTATTCTGCATTTTATAATTGCACTCAAAGATCACTGATTCCACCTTGAATCATTTGTAATTTCTCCAACATCTTTCAACACTAAGTCTGTTCGGATAAAAAGTCTTATTTCATGTTTATTCCAGGCCTATCTGTCCATCACATGTCACAGAAATATGCTCGTGTTTTCAGAGATATCCTACTGACAAC
The DNA here is from genome assembly GCA_026686955.1 of Epinephelus cyanopodus. NCBI lineage: Eukaryota > Metazoa > Chordata > Actinopteri > Perciformes > Serranidae > Epinephelus > Epinephelus cyanopodus. Next base: position 9,454,618 of record CM048934.1, read on the forward strand.
AGATAAACTGACAGGCCTGAAAATATAATCATCACGGTGACAGTAATAAGAATGAATAGTCCCCCCGTGGGGTTTTACAAATACAGTGTAACTGAAACCTTAGAGGCATTTCATATTTGATTTTTGATTATCTTTGCTGATTGTCAGCATCATTCCAGTGGAGGCCGTTGGCATGTTGATGCATTTCTGTGGAGACTGAGTAGAGAACACAACAGTCTCAGAGCAGGACGGTGAATGGAGATGATGGCCGGCTGCCAGCGAGTGGAAGAAACAGACTGAGGGAAGAATGAGAGACACAAAAGGAGAAAAACGGCAGCCAGGTAAACAGATGGAAGACTGATGAATACGTCACGCTTTGGACGGTTTCTCCTTTTGATGTGTTTCATCTTGTAAACGTCTGAAAACACAACAAGAATCTATAGTTAGACTTTCCCATCATAAAACTCCTCTTCTGCACCTTTTGTACTGTTTTTCTTCAGATGATTAATTTATGTTTAGTAGAACGTAAGTAGGGTTGTCTGCTTTTAGAGATGTCCATTTTTGCTTTTAGTAAGTTTTTAAAATGAAGCTTCGAGTGTCTGCTGACATATTTTATCACGTCATCACCCTAAAAATCTTTTTTAAATCCTTGAACAAAATCTTCAATTTGAATGAAGTGATTGTTTAGATTGAATTAGTTCTGTCCACATTTAAAACAACCTATAGCTCATGCTCTAAAGTGCATGGTTCAAGTGCATTTAACTCCACTTTTGCTGGTTAAACGGCACAAAATCTGGGCGCAAAGTACGGCGCAAGGGGCAAAGGGGTTTATTCAGACTCTTAATTAATCGTAGGAGTGTAAGCTGAAATCATTTCCCTCCTAATTTCACAGATAAGAAACAATAAATTGTGAAGACAAAGCCTCCACAAAAATAACATTTTAAGTCTTGTGTGTGATTTATCCTGGCTTCATATGAGCAGAGGAAATCTGCGCTAGTTGCTAGGCTAATTTATACAATGTAAAATGCCATAGGCTTGTGCTAATAACGTTAGCATGTTACATTTGTTTGGAAATTGTGTTTAGTATAAGACAGTTGTTTTGTCAGTGAACCTTGTGACTGGAACCGAATTCTGTATCGTTACCTTTTGTTAAGTTAAATGTGTTGCTTTACGGCACTGACGCGGAAGTGCAGAGGGATTTTATCCACAGAGGTCTCTTCTTCTCCAAAACAAATGGATCCAGTGATTTAAGCTGTTAAACACATGTTTCATGTAGCGCTGCACAATTAATCGAATATCAATCACAACCACAATTATGTCTTCCCACAATTAAATGAAAATGATTGGCTTGGACACTGACGTTTTAAATGCGTATTCCGCTCATAGAAAACTGAAAATTGTCCATCATCACCTGTTGTTTGGACATAGGAGAGAAGAAATCAAAAGACGGATCTTAACATGAAACTACTTTATTCAGTGTTTTCACCGGTTTAAATTACCTGGTCGGTGTATTTTGTAGAGGAAGAGACCTCTGCGAATAATTCAGCTCCTAGTTAAAGCCTCCTCAACAATGAACACTATCAAAATTCTAAGCGGTTGCAATATGCAATCCTCACCACTAGATGCCACCAAATCCCCCTAAATCATACACACTGTTCCTTTAACATGAGAAGCAATAGCTAAGACATAAACAATTAGCTGTTGCATTTTTAAGTGGGTGACATACTGTATGAGCTCTGCATCTTTTTTGACAATGCAAAACTGACTTTTCAATCATCGTGAAATGTCTCCTCACCTCTCATCTCGTCGCCGAACTTACAAGTTGTAAAATGCGTCCGAGTGACAGATGTTGACCAGAATCTTACAGCTGACGCCAGGAAACATTTAGATACACTGAGTTTTGCCACCACAGAGAGGTCCGAACACATTAATAACCAAGCAGCCTCCAGTTACCCAGAGATTCACTTTAACTCCTGCATGTGGGAGGAGCTGATTGTTTTGGAACGAGATGATTTGCGAGTCATGTGTCTGGGCCACAAAATGTAGAAAAGAAACCAGCCCACGTGTCAAAGACAAATGCATATTCCATGTTGCTCAGGAGCCTGCCGAGCCACTACATGAAAAAACAATGTCCACCAACCACTCAAGGTGGAGTTTGTATCCATGTCCATCCACACTCAAACAGTATGTAGCCATGACAGCATGCTTCAAATATAAAACATGGACGCTTCACACGTCTTCATCCCAGCAGCACTGAAGATCTTTACAATCAGAACAGTTTCAGTATCCGACCGAATGTCTCTGCTTCTGTTCCTGAGATATGACGATACTGATGTTACCTTTGACCTTTGACCTTTTGGATAGAAAATGTCATCACTTGTGGCCAAACACTCAACCACAACAGCGAAATCCACTGCTCAGCGTCTCACCAATAAACATCACCAAACCTCACACACACCAGCAGTAATCTAGTTAAGTCACAGACGCGCTGAAACCTCCAACCCTCATCCTCTGTGCGTCTGCTTTGTGTCATTTATAAAAAGGAAAAAAGAGCATACGAATGCGTGATGAAAGAGGAAGAGCAGGACACACGGGGATAGAAATAGAAAAAAAAAAAAATGGATCATGGAGCCTGATCCCCGCGCCGCTGCTGCTCTCTGACTGAATGAGGACGCGGCCCTCGGCCCTCGGCCCCTGGGCTGGATCTCCTCGCCCTCTTCCTCCCCTCCATCTCCTGCGATCCCTCTCCATCCTCTTAAGGGAACGTTCTGGATGAAAACTGAGTCAAGTGACGAGGGACCGGGGAGAATCGGGTTTCATCAGCTTGGCATATGTGTGTCAGTGTGTGCCAGCGGATGTGTGTGTGTGTGTGTGAGAGGGGAGGCGGGATCGCGCATAAATTACAAATCAAAGCAAAAAATGAATGCAAGTGGAAAAATAATCTGCTCGCATGTACATAGAAGACGTGTATGATTTCACACGTTGAACGATTCACAAGCAAAATGTTAACCCGCACACTCTGGTGCGAATCATGATCAAGCTCCAGTAAACTGTGGTTTTAGCCAAGGTGCCAATTCTCACTTTGTGTGGGTGAGGATGAGGAGTGGGGGGGTCGGGATAGAGGAGGAGGAGGAGGAGGAGGTGGGGGGAGTAAGTGAGTCATAGTATAAACTCCCAGGCCTTCTGCATAATCATTTCAGCTCACGCTTCGTCACAGCGAGCTGAATCACCAGACAGACACGTGGCCACGGATAGTCGAGCCAAAACATCTCCGCCTGGCTCTCCTTGCACTATCTTGCACGTCTCCGTCACACACAGACATCTGAGACGTTCGGCCATGTTTGTTAGATCCTTCCGTCTGGTGACTGCAGCTTTGACCCTTTGACTTTATCTAACTGATCCTTGGAGTAACAGTAATCTATGTTAATTCATGCGACTGGCTGTAGGTGGTAGACTACATGCTTGTCATTAGTGGTTCACAGTGGGGCATCAGGTCTGTGGAGAATCTGCTTAAATGGTGCTTTGGAGCTAAACGCTGAATGGTAAATGATCCTTCTCGTTTGGGGACCTGCTTCTCTCACCACAAAGCCATTTTAACGGAGATTTGTGAAACAACAGCGACAGCAGAATGAGCTAAACAGTGGCCTAGATTTGGTGTCAGTTAGGGTCGGCATCAGTTGACCGCCAAGGATATTGTTGATCAGTTCCGCACTGCACACCACCCACGTCTGTTGCGAGCTCGCTAGCAGTGCTGCTGTTTTGGCAATTACCATTTGTAACACTGCCCTGGCCCAACAAAGCATTGCTGTGGAAACAGTATGCCCACCCTCTGGTGTCGTAAAGCCCAGTTCAGACCAAAGATTCCCGATGAGACAAGTTGAAACATAAAACCACCCACGACGAACTGTTGGTTCACACCAATGCAACCAGAAGAGATGGTGTATCATCTCTATGCAACAACTCTCTGTACTTCTGTTCTTGTTTCCAGCTTTTCGGACTTATTTTGTGGCTGAATATAATTTGTAGCTTTGAAAAATCTGAATGAGGATAGTGATAGTGAGATACTGGCTACAGTTGCATTTGTAGCAGTGATGAAACGGCGAAAAACAGAAACAAAACCAGCATCAGATGGACTGTATTCATGACCAATATGCCACAATAATATAAATAGCCAGCGGCAATAAATAGATGAATAACACAATGGCATCGTCTGTGGTCATTTTGACGACAGCGGACTTCACTACAAGCTGATCGGCTGTTGAAACAGGATACGTGCTTTTACGTTCTAAAACCAGCTGTCAGGGATTTGACCAACTGAGTTGCGGGTGACACCATCAGCCAGCTGGCGCCAAAGTCAGACCGGCCGGCTCACACCGCTGCAACTTCTAAAATGGTTTCGTCCCATCTTGAATCTCGGGTCTGAACCGGCCGTAAGCCGCTCAGTTTTGAGCTGCAAACTCCATGTTAGCTCTGTTAGCTCTGTTAGCACTGTTAGCAGCACAGCTAGTGGTGCTAACAATGCTAACAATCCGAGAGTCCAGTTCAATGTGTAGCTACATATGGGGCGCAGAGCTAAAGATGACAACCGCCAACTGACAACTGATTTACTCATCATCCTTCAGGACGAGAACAGTCAAAACACATTCAATGACTAGGACTGGGTACTGAAATCGGTACTTTTTGGGGAACCGACTAGGCTTAGGTGGTATCACAGTATCATGGTATTACAGTATTCCAGGGTATTTAGAAATCCTGAAAGTATGATTTTTCAATACCACGAAAAATAAAGACGCTCAGTTTGGTGAAAGAGAGAAACTTGAATTCGCTACGTTTACGGTTGTATTTTTGTTTAATAAGGAAAACAGGTGTAAAATGCTAATTCTTTAAAAAAAAATTTGCGAGCTTCTTTTGTGTATGTATTATACTGTTAAGCTGAGAGAGCTGGGGGAAACTAATACCACTAATGTCATATATTAGCGTACAGGCAGATATTCAAAAACTGACACACGTAGATGTTTGTACATTGCTATTTCCTGTGCAGCCATTATCTGGGTGTGTTTTTGTTGTATAAGTACCATGTATATTTGATGAAGTACTCTAAACACCATTGTATCTTGCTGTCTCGTTATAACACCTTTAGATGGTGTGTGCTCGGAGGTCTTTGTGATGCAAACATTCTTCACATGAACTGAGAATTAGTTGCCGACACCCTGCTGACTGCAGCTTTACCAACGAATTCAGGGGTCACACGTCTCCTCATCGGCAACAAATCTCCTCAAATCCTTCCAGGAACAATCTGTGGCAGAGATCTCCCCCTGACTCCAGGGCTCTCCTGGATTTGTTAAACAAACAAACCTCCGATAGCAATCTCTGCGCGTACACTGATGCCGATTTGCAATGCAAATGATGGTGATCAGTGGACACCGCAGGGAGAATGCTGCAATTCTCCGACAACAACAAAGGGAAGGCCCTCGCATCACGCTGCCTTATCCGCAGCTAGATTTGTGCCAGCCTTTACTGATGGAAGCCTTATCTCTGCTGGCCTTCTGTCCGCTTAAAGGGACAGGGACCTCTGCGTGCCGCTCCGGGGCCCCCACAGGCGCTGTGTAAGCCGCGGTGTAGATTTGGAGGCACTTAACAGTCAGTGCTGGAAAACTACAGCTCAGGAAGTTACAGGTCCCTTCAGCTGGAGGGAGGTAAGATAGAAAGAAACTGAAAAGCAAAGCAGCCGGTTACCTGGAATTCAATCCCATAGTTCTCCCTGCAGAAGTCTCGTAGTTTGGGGTAGACATGCTCTTTCAGTGCGTTCCTCTCCGCCTCCGTGTCTGGAGACAAAAGAAAGAGGACAAACCACATTTTTAAACTGAAACGTACAAATAGGCAAACTTTAAGCACTCATATAGGAGCTGAAACAATGTGTATATTAAAATGAAATCCTTATTTACATGGCCAGTTGAATTAAATGGAGACAGCTGAGGAAACAGTTCGGCGTTTTGAGAAATGTGCTTTTTCACTTTCTTTCCAAGCATCAGACGGGACGATCGATACCAGAGCAGATAATAGAGCCAGGGGACAGTGAGTCACATTCACCCATTCACACACTGGTGGCCAAGGCTACCGTGCATGGTGCCACCTGCTACTCAGTAACTCTTCAAAAGCTCTCACACTCTGATAAAACAGCCACCAGGAGCAATTTGGTGTTCAGTATCTCGCCCAAGGATACTTCGGCATACAGACTGGAGGAACCAGGGGATCGAACCACCGATCTTCCTATTAGAGGACGACCTGCTCTACCTCTGAAGGCAGATTTATACTTTTGTGTCAGATCTATGCAGAGCCTATGCACGTGGCCTACAGCATTCACAGACAAACACTTGTCTTTATCTGGACACATTTTCCCCACAAATACAACATGCTAACATTATTAGCATACGCTTATGGCATTTTACATTGTATAAATTAGCCTAGCAGCTAGCGGACTTTTCCTCCACTCATATGAAGCCAGGGACAACAGCAACATTTAACAAAGGTAACAAAATTCAGCTCCATTACAACTCACACGGTTCACTGACAAAACAACTGTCTTATACTAAACACGTTTTCCCCACAAATACAACATGCTAACATTATTAGCACAAGCCTATGGCATTTTACATGGTATAAATTAGCCTAGCGACGAGCAGAGATTTCCTCTGCTCATATGAAGCCAGGATAAATCACACACAAGACTTAAAATGCTATTTTTGTGGAGGCTTTATTCACTTCACAATTTATTGTTTCTTATCTGTGAAATTAAAGTAAATAAAAGGTTCGTTTCCTCTGAGGGAAATGGTTTCAGCTTACAGAAACGGACAGGAGGTCTCGTCACCGTGACGTGTAGTTACATTTCTGGGAAGGTGCACGTCAGGCTACAGCGCAGGTACAGCGTAAGATCTACGTATTTTCATGAGCATTAAGAAAACTTTTAGCTACTTTGGCTCCTTATTATGACGACTGTGAAATAAATAAATATACAACTTTTTCTCTACTCTGTAAGACATCAGCTCTGTCAGATCCACCCTCTGACATACATTTTGTCAGAATCACTGGGAGCTTGGCCCATTACAAGGTCTGATAGTCGAGACTTTGACATTTCAAAATGCCTCACTGAAGAGGAAAAATCAACTCTCCCCCCAAAATAAGGTTTCGTCTCATTTCTCAAGAGTGAGTGCTATAAAACGTCAGAAAATAGCGAAATACGCCCTTAACCACTTCCCAGAGCTGAAATTTATGTCTTCAAATTGCTTGAGCAACAGTTTGAACCCGCAAATACACAGTTAAGTGTCATATCTGAGGAAGAACAGCGGCAAATTGTTACAGACGAGCAGCTGCAACCAGCAAATATCAGCCAAACATTTTCTGTTCTAATCGACTAATCACTTCACCTCTAATATAATTCATGCTGATATTATTGTGTGCGCCGTATCAATGTGTATGTATATTATTCTTTAATATGAAGCCTCTGTAACGTCCATAAAGACATGATTACCTGGAAGATCCAGAGCTGAGACACACTGTTGAAGAATGTGGGATTATGCAGCATTACAAAGGCAGTGATCATATTGGACAGTCGTAGTGTGACAGAGTGAGTGCCCTCGGCTTGTTGTTGTGTCCCACTTTCTTTCCTCCTGTCCTCTCGTCTCCACTGTCTTCCAAATGGTTACTGTAATTTATTCGGACAGGCCCAGTCTCTTTCTCCCTCTCTGTCTCTGAGGGGTGTGGACGGATAGTTAAAAACAGAACATGCCCGACAGAGAGGCCCCTGTGCGACCAAGAAGCCGGCTTCACACACAGAGAGCACACACACAGTGGTGGTGGACGACGACGGCGGCGGCGTACAAACATCCCCTCAGCCGGTAACCGTGTCATGCGCGGCGTGAGCATAAGAGCCCGCAAATTTGGTCTGACGAATCTGTCTCTCATCTATCTTTAGCAAGGCTCTGGGCCGTGACCGTGCATATATCCGCCCACAGCTACCCGAGCAAAATGTCAAATCAGACCCGAGCGCCCGTAATAGCATGCAAATGAAATAAATGGCAGTTGCTGCATCAGTGGAGCTCGTCGTCTAATTCCATCAGAGATACGTTCAAGTAAATATAGAATATCTCACAGGTGACATGGCCGTGGAAACAGCGGCGTTTATGGAATTTAGATTAAACCTGTTAGGGAAGTGCAGTGCGGCCCAAATCTGCACGTTGCCGCACTGTGTCTCGATGTGACCTGACAGACTAAACTGTTGTTGTTTGTATTGTGCTGATAACGGCAAGACGCCTCTCCTGCTCTTTTTCTCTCTCTGCTTCTTCTTTTTTTTTTGTGGGATGGTGATGAGTTATGGCAGCCTGACGTATGTGTGTGTCTGTTGTGCACACACCCACATGCAAAGGGAACAAAGACTGGATGTTACATTCGCCCTCGTTCTCGCTGTGTGTGTCCCTCCCTCCAATTTTCCAATCTGTTTATTTCAATAGTGCCGACCAATCTGTCTTTGCTTTCAGATATGTCCTGTCAGCGCTCTCTTTTTTTTTCTTCTCTTTTCTCTCTTCCTCCCTCGTCTTTTAGGGAACTCATGGGCGGTCAATTGAACACAGAAACACAGTCTAATGTTCCCGCTTCTTTTATACTCAATGCAAGGGCGGCTGCTGACAGTTCTTTTGATTTTCCTTTGGTTGTTTAGTCTTTAATAGGTGAAAACAGCTGCAAATGGACATTAGAATTTCCCAGAATCCAAGATGACATCTTCATGCTGCTTGTTTTGTCCAACCAACACAAAGATATTCAATTTACAGGGACATGAATCTTCAAATCTTTACATTTGAAGAACTGCAACCAGGGACTCATTGTCATTTTTGCCTCAGATGCTCTACGGATGCACCGATATTCACCTTGTCTGCCATCGGCAAATAAAATGACGTGGCAGTGGTCGATGTTTTTCTGCTCTATCTCACCCAGGCTCCGACCTAAACTGGATTCTTTGGGTAATACTCCTTAAATCACAGCCACTGAGATAAGCATAAATGTAGCTACCCAAATACATGCATACCCCAAAGTAGATAGAGAGACAAATTCCTGCCTTCGGACATCGTTTTTCTCTTCAGGGATGACGAACTGCACGCTGAGCAAGAGTTGCCTCGGTTATGAGGAAGTAGTGGGACTATGGCGACTAACTTTTAGCCCGTCAGGATCAGTGTGGCTCAATGTTATCTTGCGACAGGGCTGTACTCAAAGAGTCCAGTAGGGGAGAATGAAAGTAACAATATTGTAACCCTGGTTCTATTAGCACAGGCAGAGCCCTCTACCTAGTGGCCCTGTTGCTCCTGCTGCTCGCATCTATAACAAGAGGTTGTAGGATGTCCATTCTCGGATCCCATCGGCTGTATTACAGCTTCTGGGGGCAGACCCCCGATTTTTTGGCATGCCGGTTTGATTTGGGCGGAGGAGACAAATTTCCGTTTCCGATTTCTGTTTATATATCAGTAAATATGCTGAACCATTGCGACGGATTCAGAGTTTGTAGTGACGCCAATTATGTTCCGCCTCGTTAGTTCACCGCACGGACCGTTTAACCTGGCAACAACTGCAGCCAGCTCAAATGTGATTGGTCAATATCACGCGGACTACAAACAGCCTTCAACCAGAAACCAGGGCTCTTCCGCTCTTCTTCCGGAGGCAAGATCTCCGGGGTTTGCCTACAAACTCTACGTTCACTGAATGTAGAGTCTGTATATAGAGACTATAGGATGTCTAACGGTGGGAATCTGCCTCCCTATTTGGGCTGCATGTATTCAGGTAGGCACGTCCTGATTAGTTGACTACCTTTCCATTTTCTCAGTGTGCAAATGCATGCTCTTAATTAGAAAAGTATTACCCAGGGAGCCCAGTAGAGGGCTCCACCCATGCACATAGTAGACTGACAAGTCAGTCTTTAGCTTTGCTTAACTAAACTAAACTTCAGAGTTCAAAAAAACTCCCTACGATGCAGAACCAATAGTAAATCCGCAGGGCGGCCCACAGGTGTCTCACTGAACTCTTGTGCTCGTAAACATAGTCCGACTGCGTTAAAAGTTTTAAACAAAGTCGCTGTAAGTCCTTCATTTCCACAATCTTGTGGACTGAGCACACGTTTGATAAAACAGAGTTAAATCTCTCCGCATCCAAGGAGTGTCCCCAGACTATCAGAGGGCAGAGATCTCTGATTATCTGGTGGTGAGACTATGCAAATAGAACTAGGGTTACAATATCTTGTTGTGTCACACCAATTTTGTGCAGGCTAAAAAGCGGTGCAACTGCGCCAATTAATACCAGGTATAAGAAGACTCAAGTTTTATTCAGTAAAAATGAATATCGGGCGAAGGTCAACTGTAATGGTCTCACGATGTGTTCAAATGTAATCTTGTAAAAGGCAACAACCCTGAATAAATACAGCTGTTTAAATCGAGAAATTTGTTTGGACGGCAATATAAAATACATATTAAAGAGGAAATTATCATATTTTAGATATGGAAAAAGGCTTTTGCAGCAGTTACTTTAAAAATGTTTTCATGTGCAAGGTTATATTTAAGGTCGTTTCATAAATGTGTATGATTGAATTTGTTCTTATTCAAAGAGGACTGACTTTAAAGGCTTCAGCTATTCATCATTCAACATCATTAAAAAAAGCACACCAGCATCAGCCCAGAATTTCCCAATCACTGCATCCCTATTCATATCTAAGTATCTATGATAACAAGCCAAATAGCCAAACTGAAATCATGCACACTGTGATGTTAGTTAGAGTGACGTTGCTTCAGCTGGTCCTTCAGCGGTCACTTTACAGCTCCTCTCTCCAAATCTCATCAACACGACTCTGACAAAGTAATCACTCGTCTCTCATCAAGCTACACCAACTGACACTGCTCAGGCACTTAGTATGCACGGCTGCTGAGACACCTCTAAATTAAAAGACAGGGAGAAGTCTAAACGACAAGTGTCTTTGCAAAATAGAACAAAGCTGTGACACGGTGGCCGCCCACATTAGCAGGGATGCTAAGCTGTGTGTGTATGTGTGTATCTGAGGAGCTTAAAGGGTCATTCCTGCATTTTTCATCTTGGACTCTTTTTGTTGTTGTTGTTTTGCGTCTGAGTGACTAATAAGAACAACGATTTTTAAAATTGTAAAATTGCAATGAGAGTGAGTGCTGCAGCTGACAGCTGTGAAACACCCTGCAATGTAACCACTCAGGGCATGAGCACATCGTCAGTGTAGGTCCACTAAAAGTGCTCGTTTTTGCCACTGACAGGCTCAGATTGTTATTATAAGTGTCTATCATCATTATGGAAAGGATCCCTACAGAGATAGACCTTTTAATTGAAGAGAAAGATCTTTTTTGTTTAACCTGAAATGGAAGAAATGGAGTCTGGTGGGTTTGGTGATGGTGATTTCAGGGCTGTTTCTGGTTAAACAAAAAGGTCTATCTCTGTTTATTTTTGTTAAAAATAAATAGCTCATCGTTTCATCTGTTTCATCCTGTTTGATTTTATCGTAGGAAAGCTCTGTGTAGTCATCTGTCATATTATTCTCCCTCACGTGAATGGATCATGTCATCACTGTATATTTCACAATAAAGAATCTTCAAACTACATCAGAAAAGATCTTACAAGACCGAAAAAATATAAGCTAAACATTTTCCTCTCAGTACACGCAGGGCTGCAGCTTGAAAACTTTGCTCAGTGCACCACACAAACTCTCTCATGTGCAGATCTGAACCTGAACCGCAGTCATGCAAACACACAGTCAGTGAGCAAATCGATACCGAATGACCTGGAAGATGCTGAAGGCAAAATGCTGCTGTGTAAATCAGCCATCCATAAAGGCCAGATGTTCCTGCATTTCCTGAGCACGGGGAGACCCCACAGGTTAGCTGAATACCACTGAAATCCACACACATCTCACTGTGCCACCATCCACACTGGATGTTCAGTTGTTAATATGGGCCTGGATGTCACAGTGATAGGGACTTCCTGTTTCTCTGCCTCTAGTCTAAACTGCGTCTGATTGAATAACCCTAACAGCGGCTGCGTGAAGCACCAGCGTTCGTCTACCCGACGTAAAAAGGTACTGTAACAAGTTCAGTGGGTAACATCTGTTCCAGCAGCTGTTACTTTAAAAGCCACTCGTGGGGCTTTCAGGATCTGTCATATAATCGCATTCATGTCAGGAACACACGACACGTTTTAAGCCCAATTATAGTCGGCCATGATGACTGACTCAAGATCGTGGAACCTCGGTAACCATGGACACTGCATGCTATGTTGTAGATTTAAGATTCAAACCTCATGCCTCCTGACAGACCGGTCAGATGGTCCAGTCAGCTGTGATTTTATTAAACACGTTTAGATTCTATTCCTGTAGTTTGATGCCAAGGTGTGATGCCACACTTCACAAGGAATAGTGAACCCATCCTCAGTTTCCTGTCAGCTCATCAGAGAGACAGGCAGAGATTTGGGTGTGGACTGCAGGACACGTGTCTCTAACAGTGTCAGTGCACTAGTGAATTGTAGGGTTGAGTATTGAAACCTGGTTCCAACATGGCAGTGTTTCTTGTCTAAAGCCATGACAAAAAAAAGGAGATGCACTTTAAAGGCAGAAATAATGAAACATTTATTTACACAGAAAGAATAATTTTAAAGCAGGAAACTCGCAAACAAACTGAAGTAACAAAGGAATGGGATTATCCGTAAACTACTACTAGCATGATTAGTCGTCTAAACGATTGAACGTCCGCCCCCTTGCTAGTCGGCACCGAAAATATTAGTCGGTTAAACCTATTAGCATTGGCAGTATAAAAACTGCCAAAATGCCGCCTGCCTACTTTTGTTCATACAGAATGCAAATTTTTCGGGGCAATGGGGGGCGTGAGCAAGTAACAAAATGTGTAGCTCAGCGTGTGACGTAAACAGTAACGTAGAAGGGAAGCCACGGCTGGTGAGTCCTTCGGTGATTCTCTCGTAAGTCGGCCCGTCCTTTACCGTCTCCGTCATCTGACGGTTAATGGCCTCTTCGTTTGCGAGGACAAGGAGGGCGCGCAATTCCTTGTCTCCCCAGTTGTTCATCTTTACAGTGTCTGTCAGGTTTGCGTTTCCCTCTTGCTACTAGCTGCTCGCTAATTCCTGCTCTCAGCTGTTTCTTGTTTATCCACCGCCAGTGGCTCGCACGTGCGGCGTCATCAACAGCCCCTCCCACAAGTCATCAACAGCCCCTCCTGATGCGGAAGGCCGTCTCTATCTTTTCCAATATGTCTACCCTACGAGGCGGGAAATAGGGCACCTCGGATCAACTCGCCAATCCGGCTCTGTGTGTCTAAACGCTCGCAGCTTGCCGGCTAAACGGCCCAACATTCACGTAAAATCTGGCAGTGTAAAAGGGGCTCGTGTTTTATTCACATGCAAGGCGGCTTAACTGTCATGCAGCCGCCCGCCACTAGTGGGTGCTACAGAGCCGTGAGACAGCAGTCACCCTCCCTGCAGTAATGCTTGAGTAGACTGGAATTTTAAAACAGCATGGTGGTAAATAAGAGAGATGTCCTCTCCCAAAACCAGCGCGGTTTGGCAGTGCTTTGATCTAGAAAATGAATTCAATGAATCGTTGAAGACTATGATTAAAGGCTTCAAAGGGCTCTTAATGCACACAATATTTTTGGGACAATGTTTCAAATACTTAACAATAAATTATGTTAAATTTTGACTGTTTTCTGAGTGTTTTCCTTTTTTTGACAAGTCAGCTAGTCTTAATTAAAATTTTCATTTAGTCGACAGGGAAATTAGTCGCCAGGAACATACCTAATTGAAACACAAGTAAAACAGCAAACAAGACAAATCCCAAAGGGATAACGCCACTGAACCTGACAAGGGAATACCAGTCAGACAACAGTTACCTTAAACTGATTTATCTCTTCACACACAAACCCAAAAGAAAAGACAAAACTTCCTGGCTTGCACAACCCAATTAATCATGGAAAATTGCTACGACTCCCCACACAAAAGCACCTATTTCCCGCTAAAAGACACAAAGGAATTACGCACGCTGAACCACAATCTCGTGAATCCCCAGGGAGACCCTTTCAAAACCGAGTGATGTCAGCTCTGTCGACCACTTCATTCAACAATTTGGGTTCTGTTTGACTTATTTGGTGAATTTAAAACATTTCACTACCAATTAAGGTCTTCTTTTTAAATTGATGAATCCAATACCTTTTAAAGGATCGTCAAGAATCTTCCGTAAAATGAGTCTTTAAATAAGGAAAGAGAGTAAGATATGGAAAGTACCATTAAAAGTAGAGTAAACTGAAGTCATTATAAGACTCCATGTACACAAACTAGGTGGTAAGTTCGTGAAGGTTTTGTAACATAAGGAGCTCCTTTGAAATAGTTGTGTAATGAATTGCAAAACTATCAGTTTTCTTAGAGAGATCTGGTTTTACACTGTTTATCACATCGACTTTATTCTGCCTCACTAGACATCTCGCAGCCGGATCATCACATTTTATTTTCTAATCCTCTGTATTACTTTTTAATCTCAGAAACTGTCCTTTTTATGATGATAAATCTTTGCATGCGACACTTTCTTTCTGTCAGAGTCCTTGATACGGTGGGATCTGCAGAAATAAAGAGAATTAGTACTTTATTCCGAGGAGAATTAAAGTGCGGGAGACGTGTTAAATATTCATGTGGGTTCTGGAGTGAAGTAGCTACTCTTCAGTTTTGGATGTTGCATCAATACGTCTTTTTTTACAATGAAATATATTCTGACAACGGAAGCTGGAAATTAGACTTTGGAAGTCCATGAATAAAAATAATTGGAAGCCAAAGATGTTCAGATACACATAACAGCTCTGGTGTAGCACCACTGAGCCTGTTCACACCTGCCATCTGTGATTGAAACACATGTGAACAGCTGAGGCACGTTGCCGTTCACACCTGTGTCTATCGTATCCAGCTGACCACTTGACTTTAGATTTCGTTAGTGCCTTTGTAACTTAAACTAGAGGGTCATAGGGCACTGAGCACAGTTATTTCGTCCACTGTCTCGCTAGCATGTCCGCTAGTCACATTATCAGTTGGAGAAATCACCATGTCTCCCTCCACATGGCAAAATGATGGACAGTCACGCCACACTTCGCCCAACTTGTCTTAAAATGGGCAAGGTATAGATCCTTAGCACGCTGGGTTTTCTCCGGGTGCTCCGGCTTCCGCCCACAGTCCAAAGACATGCAGGTTAATTGGTTGCTGCTGAAACATGCTAGCCACCCTCCTTGCTAACCACGTTAGCGGTTGTGCCAGTACAGCTGGAGATACCACTGTCAGCAGAATTCAACATGTCTGCTTCCACATGGCAAAACAACGGACGGTCGCACAACACTTCGTCAAACTTGTTGTAAAATGTAAAATGTAAAATGTAGTCCTTGTTAGCGACGCATCAGGATGCATTAACGTTTAAACTACAAAAGATCGTGATCGGATCACAATGCGTCTTGGTGTATTTGAAGCTGTCCACTTGGGATCAGATCACCCAAGACACCTGTTAATTCCAGGTATAGACAGCAAAGAATACAGTAGGAGCTAGCTAGCAGCAGCACTCAATTGGCGATGAGCTGCGAAACCCCATTAGCATTGTTAACTGTGTTAGCACCACTAGCTGTGTTGACACCATGCTAACAGAGCCATTTAAAAATGCTAAAGTGTCTAAAATAGAGTTGTTTACTCACCAGGGTGACCTGGCGGACGATCTGACGGCGAGCACAATGTGTTCCACCGCAACATCGTTAGGTCTGGATGGTGTTATTAGCAGTAAGTGTCAAATGAGTAATGCTGCCAGCTAGCTAGCCCCCACTTAATCTGGGGGGTGCACAGTTTAGTAAACTAGTCATTAGCAAAATGTATCTATGGACTGACATGTGTAACCTCACAAAAAGCATTTAACCGATTAATGGTTGACTATTGACATCCCTACAAGAAGTCTTACCACATTACATAACAGTCACTTTAAAAGTGAAAGTAAAAAAGTAAAAACACTGAGAGGTTCCGTAACTGAATATATCTCCCAAGAAGACACTGAATGAAACATACTAGTAAGATTTTGTTCATTTTTAAATCTCAGTTATCAGCATTGAGCCTCCAAATTCTCCCCAGCAGAGCACTTGATGTGCGCATAAAATAAAATTCCCATTAGTTATAAACCACTTGCGAACCACACTAGTTTTCCCGAGGTTAATTATGTTGGTTATAAGTGGATAATCACTTTGTAATTTTATTCAGGTGTATCTGGCGGGCTGCTCGCTATCACCGCCATCGCTCCCCAATGAGATATTTTTACAGTGTGTTCCATGAAATGGCTCAAACACCCAGGGAGTTGGACGAGTGTGTGAGGGCAACTGCTGAATTTGTCAGAACGGTGTCCTGGGGGTGCCGAATCGCTCCACAGCGCTCGGGGAAACTCAGAGAGAGGTCACTGCCAAACCACTCAGTGAGCTTTCTCGCTCCCTTCAGGAGGAGAGCAGAGGGAAGGAGGCTGACAGAAAAAGGGGAGAAATAAGCTCGCTAGCACGCGTCATAAACTTCGCACACTGCAAAACAGCACCAGGCTCGCCCAAAAATCTGGCACTCACCAGCCCCTGAAAAGCAATTTATTAAACAAAAGCCACCCTTGACACAGTATTTCCACCCATCATCTCTCCATCTGTCCACCCTTGTTCTCCCTGACCAGACTCTATTCAGTACAGTAGATGATTAAGTAGACAGAGATATTCTTCAAGGAAAGATATGGATGAATTACTCAACAGGCCTACAGGGTACAGGCCCAGGGACACAAAGAGACACAAAATGACCTCAAAGTGACACAAAATGGCCTCAAAGAAACACAAAATAACCTCAAAGTGACACAAAATGACCAAAAAGAGACACAAAATGTCCTCAAAGTGACACAAAATGGCCAGGAAGAGAAACAAAATGACCAAAAAGAGACACAAAATGACCTCAAAGTGACACAAAATGACCAAAAAGAGACAAAATGTCCTCAAAGTGACACAAAATGGCCAGGAAGAGAAACAAAATGACCACAAAGTGACACAAAATGGCCAGGAAGAGAAACAAAATGACCAAAAAGAGACACAAAATGACCTCAAAGTGACACAAAATGACCAAAAAGAGACACAAAATGACCTCAAAGTGACACAAAATGGCCAGGAAGAGAAACAAAATGACCACAAAGTGACACAAAATGGCCAGGAAGAGAAACAAAATGACCAAAAAGAGACACAAAATGACCTCAAAGTGACACAAAATGACAAAAAAGAGACACAAAATGACCTCAAAGTGACACAAAATGACCAAAAAGAGACAAAATGTCCTCAAAGTGACACAAAATGGCCAGGAAGAGAAACAAAATGACCAAAAAGAGACACAAAATGACCTCAAAGTGACACAAAATGACCAAAAAGAGACAAAATGTCCTCAAAGTGACACAAAATGGCCAGGAAGAGAAACAAAATGACCACAAAGTGACACAAAATGGCCAGGAAGAGAAACAAAATGACCAAAAAGAGAAACAAAATGACCTCAAAGTGACACAAAATGACCAAAAAGAGACAAAATGTCCTCAAAGTGACACAAAATGGCCAGGAAGAGAAACAAAATGACCACAAAGTGACACAAAATGACCAAAAAGAGACAAAATGTCCTCAAAGTGACAAAATGGCCAGGAAGAGAAACAAAATGACCACAAAGTGACACAAAATGGCCAGGAAGAGAAACAAAATGACCAAAAAGAGACACAAAATGACCTCAAAGTGACACAAAATGACAAAAAAAGAGACAAAAATGACCTCAAAGTGACACAAAATGACCAAAAAGAGACAAAATGTCCTCAAAGTGACACAAAATGGCCAGGAAGAGAAACAAAATGACCAAAAAGAGACACAAAATGACCTCAAAGTGACACAAAATGACCAAAAAGAGACAAAATGTCCTCAAAGTGACACAAAATGGCCAGGAAGAGAAACAAAATGACCACAAAGTGACACAAAATGGCCAGGAAGAGAAACAAAATGACCAAAAAGAGAAACAAAATGACCTCAAAGTGACACAAAATGACCAAAAAGAGACAAAATGTCCTCAAAGTGACACAAAATGGCCAGGAAGAGAAACAAAATGACCACAAAGTGACACAAAATGACCAAAAAGAGACAAAATGTCCTCAAAGTGACACAAAATGGCCAGGAAGAGAAACAAAATGACCAAAAAGAGACACAAAATGACCTCAAAGTGACACAACATGACCAAAAAGAGACAAAATGACCTCAAAGTGACACAAAATGACCACAAAGTGACACAAAACGGTCAGGAAGAGAAACAAAATGTCTTCAAAGTGACACAAAATAACCTCAAAGTGACACAAAATGACCAAAAAGAGACATAAAATGACCACAAAGTGACACAAAATGGCCAGGAAGAGAAACAAAATGACCAAAAAGAGACACAAAATGACCTCAAAGTGACAAAAGCTGATCTCAAAGACACAAAAATGCCTCAGATGGATACAAAATCACCACAAAACAACCACAAAGAGACACAAAACAACTACAAAGAGACACAAAACCACAAAAAGATACATAACGACTTTAAAGAGACACAAAACAATAAATAAACACCACCGCAAAGTCTCGGTTGTCATGCTCCTCTGTAGGAGAGGTGGTGGGGCCCCTATACATATCTGTGCCCAGGGGCCCCATCGTCTCATAATCCGCCCATGAGTAAAGACACCATTGAATTATGGGATTCTGAGCTCAAAACCTACAACACACTGAAAAAGACAAACAGAGTGAATGAGAACAGTGGGAATAATTGTGGGGTGAAATGTAATGTAATTAGCGGTCTCCGTGGTGACATACTATGAGCCCTGGCGATGGTGCGTTGGAGGGGAAGATGATTTTCTGCGTTGGCTCCCTCAGGCCTCGTGCTTTTATCAACTTTAAACAGCTTAAGTGATAGTTCGCATACAAATAGCTGCCTACTGCACACAACTGATGCCAGAGCCCCTGAGGTGACTGTACAGCAAGGTAATGGAGTCGTCCTGATATGCTTATATGGATCACCATGAACACACACACACACACACACACACACACACACACACATATTGACAGAGGAGACAGGCTGCATAATGCACTGAGCGCTACACACAAAAATAAATCACGTTAGGCTTTTCTCTGGTTTGTTGCTGCCGTCTGGTTACTGGCAAGAACAGATAGCGGGGTTTTTAATTGATCGACTGCGGCCACACAAACACACACACAGTCGCACACACACACACACAGATTCATCCAGCCGAGCCAACAACTTGAGTGATTCATTAACATCATGGAAGTAGGATGTAAATCCACTCAAATTAGTTGTTTGGCTTACACTTTGTGATGCTCTATATCACCGCATTGTGGAGTGAACCGCACGCCGCGCTCACATCTCTGCGCTCTCATAACAACTTCCTGCGAGGAGGACAATGCGCTGTTTTCTAAACCATGCTTAAAACTGAGTGTCACGCCCCTTTACAGACACAACAGAGGTCCCTGAGGGTGAGCTCAGCAGCGTGAGAGCACCGCAGTTGTCTGTGGCTTTTGATTAAGGGCATGAGGGTCAGTATATTCAGCAGAGCCAACACTTTAAGCAGCGAGCACATAAAACTCTTGGCACTGTGGATGGAGGCAGAGAGGTCTCACAGTCGCACAGACACAATAAAAAAGTGCAGCTCTAACGTGACGATGGCGAGATGATCACTGCAGATAGCACTGTTCACCTCTCCGCTGTCTGCTATTACAAATAGTGGAATTACACTTTTATGTGTTTTATATTTTGTTAACTGTTGTCATGGGGCGTTTGTCAAAGCAGGGCAGAGCTTTCCACAAGCGCCAGCTGCCGGCAACACACACGACTACTCGTTTAAATCCAGCCGGCTACTTTATTTTATCATCTTCTGATTCTCAGGGTTCTGCATTAGCTCTGGTCTGACAAGTTTTATCAAATCTCTTTCGAGAATGAGACTGCACGTGTCGACTGGCACCTCTCCAAGCTACCACTATTTAACTATCACTTAGTAAATGGCACACTGAACCGAGCTGGTTAGCTGTTAGCTGTTAGCAGTTGCTCAGCAGCAGAGCACTGCAGTGTGTTTGGGGGAGCTAACAGCTAACGGGGCTAAACACAGCAGGACTGAGAGTTTCTATTATATTCTATAGTCATTAAAACAAATACGAATCCTGTGTGTTTCCATTAAATGTACAGACTTTGGTGAACACTATGATCTTGCGCGAGTTTTCCGCAGAACCGGAAACAAAACAAGTCTCGCATTCTTCTTCTTCTACATTTTCTGGCGGTTGGCCTTCCCGACCCGGAGTGTGGTATCACCTTGGAGAGAGGTGCGCTACGTCAGACTTAATTTGAACATAACTGTTCCCATCCCCCATTTTGCGACATTTTTTTTTAATCAACCAAAACCCGGCTAACGCGAGTGTATTTTAGTTCGTGCGAATCAGGGGATTTTAATTCGAATTTTGGTGTTTCCGTCATAATTTTCCGATGCGAAACTTCTAGATGCGCATCTAAACAGGCTGATGGAAACGTGGCTAGTGAACTGCAGTTAAATGTGACAACACATCAAGTTAACAATACTTAAATGTAATGTTACGTTACAGTTTGGATGTAATGTTAGCTTGAGTTTGAAGCTACAGACACTTTCAGTCACTCAGTACGTTTTTATGCACAGTTAAGTCGAGCTACAGCTACAAGCACAGGAGGGGAATCGATTAACCGACCCAGGTATGTCTGACCCTGCTACAATAGATGGCGATATGCCATGTTTTTTAAAAATCCAATTTTAGTCGGACTAACACAATGAATACATTTTTTCTGATGTCACATGAACATACTGAGTGTTTTCATTTAAATAAATAAACTAAATACGAAACAATAAGAAACAGCAGTTAACTTAGACATAATCTGGATTATTCTAAAATCAATCATGTATCTTTTAATGGGACTTTTTTCTCTAGGGCAACCAGAACACACATAATTATTAATTTCCTCAATGTTTTCATGCTGCTTTGATTTTGCCACTAACAGCTAGAGATGATATTAACAAAGAAAATTAATGACAGACTGTGAACTGAGAGACAGTGAGAAAATATACCACATGTTCATAAAGATGTTTTCATTCTGTCAGTTTTTCATTTATTAAAGTGTCACAGTTAAGAAAGGCTGTGTTAACTGTGTTAAATTGCCTTTTCTGTTTCTTGTTCTAACATATGTTACATACAGGCCATTAAAAGTCTACTTTGCTCTCCAAATAAAGGGGCTTGGTGGCCGAAGAGGCCAAAAATAATATTATTATAATATTAGCAAAATAACTGATGATAAAGCTCATTAAAACAGAACTGATTGCACAGACAGTGTGTACTCTCATTAGACGGGCTACTTCAGAAAACACCGCCGGCAGGAACTTGACGATTGCGCAGTAAGCATGAAAAGTCCACTGAAAGCGCTGCATTTTCCACACGGCTCACAGTTAACAGGCCTAATGAATGAATGATCTTTATTTACACTGCGCTTACAACAGCAGAGCCATCTCTAAGACGGGTTGCAAACACACGCTAGAACAGGCAACGCTGTCAAAGTAACAGTCCGACATGTATGCCTCAGCCTCACACTTAAAATGTCCTAAAACGGCTTGTATTTTTTGTCACTGAACAATTACGCAACATGTAAGATGCTCCAAATCACTTTGAAAAATAAAATAATATATTACAGAACTTCCTGCAATAACATAGATATGACCAAATATATGTTTTGCCACATTATAGATGCTATCCAAGGTTTAGATTTTTGGTTGTCCTGTCATTAAGTTATTTTCTCCTCCTTTGTGTGGAACAAAGTGAACGTTCATTCTTAAATCATCACACTCAGCAACACACGCAATAATTAGGATCAGTGTAAAAGATGGAATAGTGGCATTAGAATGTGATGGAGGTCGGGCGGGTACACAACCTGCTACCTTTCAGGGTACAGACTGAATTGCGTCAGCACTACCAATATCAATTCACATTAGTAGAACCATTTCTAGCAAGTCCTAGTTTCCTATTATTTTGTGAGTCACTTAAGGGGGGTGATCACACAGAAATGAGATGCTAGAGGCGCGGACGCTTCAAAGATGCTTGATACGCTAGAAGCGCTTATTCAATGCGCGCTAGCTACTGGTGTCTGGCGCTCAAAAAGTTGAAAATATTTTAACTTTTCAGCGTCTATGCGCGTCTAAAAACGCGTGTCAAAAAAGAAGCGTCTACAAAAATGCCCATCTAAAAAGACGCCGGAAAAACGACTGTCTATAAAGACGCTTGAATGCCGATCAGACGCAGCGTATCATAGGAAAACAATGGTTTTACTGGTGTCGCGTTTCTAGCGTTTCATCTCGATGTGATCGCTCCCTAAAGATGCCATGAGGTTACAGTGTTTATCCGCTGCCTACCTATGGTTTGATGAAGTCGTTTAATATTCCATTGATTTGAACTTAGTTTTTGTAAAGACCTGTTGTTTGGAGAACATTTGTTTGGGGCTAATTTTGAACTTATTTGGAATCCCCAATACACGTTAAATCAATCATATTAGATCATGGTACCTGGGTTCAGACAGGAGGTGGGAGCACCGTGAAGCCTCCCCTCCAGGATCCCAGCTTAGAGGCACTTCGTGGCTGACACAGTGGAGTTCAGCAGAGCCGGCAGGTTTAGAAAGGAAGACATAGCACCACAAAATGCCCTGAAGCCAGGAAGCTGGCTGTGGAGCTTCGTCCACTTCCCAGCGAGCCGAAACTATCTTTGCAGCCCCTGGTCTATTTTCTTTTCCATCTTATTCTAAAAATAGCCTTGTATCACTGCTGTTGTGATTAGGTTTTAAATTATGTACTAATTCCACATATTAGTTAGTTTCATCCAGACAAAGAGCAAGAGAGACAAACGCATGTACACATACAGACAAGCAGAGACTTCAATCTACAGTCATGGAAAAAATTATTAGACCACCCTTGTTGTCTTCAATTTCTTGTTCATTCTAATATCTGGTACCACTACACGTATAATACAATGAACACAACAAAAAATGCAGCTGGTCACATAATACTTTATGTCCTATTTGACATTCTTAAGCTTAATTGATTCCCAGGGTATATAAGAGGCCATTTCATGTCACAAGCAGCACTGCACATGCAAAGGCCTAGAGTGGTTTCCTGCTTACATTCAAGCCGTAGCACAACTCAGAAGTTGTCAGCTCTCACATAATGCCTAAAACAAAAGAATTATGTGAAGCCACAAAGGCAGCCATCTTGGCACTGCTGGAAATTGGCATGAGTGAGAGACAGGTAGCGAAAAAACTGAAGATCTCCAAGACAGCCGTTCATTACAACAAAAAAAAACAAGCTGAACATGGCACTACCAAATTGCTACCTGGCCGTGGCAGGAAACGTCTTTCTACCCCACGAGATGACCGTGCACTCATCCGTTCCTGTGTCAGGAATCGTCGTCAGACCTCCAGGGACCTTAAAAATGAGCGGGCACTGTCGAGAAATGTGACTTGTTCGGCAAGGACAGTTCGAAACCGACTTGTTGAAGCTGGTTTGAAGTCACACAGAGCACGCAAGAAGCCCTTCATCAATGAAAGGCAGAGGAAGGCCCGGTTACTCTTTGCTCGAGACCACAAGGATTGGACTGTTGATGATTGGGCTAAGGTTCTCTTCAGTGATGAATCCATTTTGAATTGATGCCCACTCCAGCCAACTTACTGGTTAGGAGGAAGCCTGGAGAAGCTTACAACCCAGACTGTCTTGCCCCTACAGTAAAACATGGGGGTGGATCAGTCATGATCTGGGGTTGTTTCAGTCTGAGTGGAACAGGGCAAATGCAATTGTGTGAAGGCCGAATGAACCAGGTCATGTACAGGACTACCCTTGAAAACAGTCTTCTTTCATCAGCTGGAAAACTCTTTCCTGCCTCGAATGACTGGATTTTCCAACAAGACAATGCCCCTTGCCACACGGCAAGGTCAGTTAAAGCCTGGATGGAGAACCACAACATTCGCACCATGCCTTGGCCTGCTCAATCACCAGATCTTAATCCAATTGAAAACCTGTGGAAAATCATCAAACTCAAAATGGAGAACCACAAGCCCAAAAACAAAGAAAATTTGTTTGAATTTGTCCAACAGGAATGGGCTGCTGTGACAGCAGAACAATGTCAGAAGCTGGTGGAGAGCATGCCAAGACGCATGGCTGCAGTCATCAAAAACAATGGTTATGCAATCAAGTATTAACTCTTGTGTGTATCATGTGTTTAAAGCAAACAGAAAAGAAAACATGGAATGCTTAAAAGTAGTGTTTTTGGCGGTACAATGCCATAGCTATTGATGTAAGAATTTAAGTAATTTTGGTTATTATCAAGAAAACCATGGAAAATGAATAGTTCTTAGTTCTTAAATTAAACTCTCATGAGCTATTTTTGTTGTTATCATTATAATTGTCCAAACAAATGTACCTTTAGTTGAGCCAGGCATTAAAATTAACAAGAAATTGAAGAAAACAAGGGTGGTCTAATAATTTTTTCCATGACTGTATGTGTGATTCTAAAAAGAGCTGAGGGGCAGAATCGCTTGGTGATTGCAGCTTGTTTGAAAATTACTTTTTTGTTATGACAGAGTGAGTAAAGTATTGAACAGAGGTATCGTTGGGTACCTGTTTCAAATTCGAGGTACTGACAATGGCATCAATATCTGTTCAGATGTGAACGGTGCCGAACCCAAGCCAAAGGACAGAACGTTACCATGCCCCTTCGCTGCCTACCTTTTCCCACCAACTGGCTGCTCCATGTTCTTGCAGAACACCCTGGCAAGAATAACGCTGCCCTACTCTCGGCAACTCCGTCACACTCACACTGCCTCATTCATTGCTTATGTATCTGGTTTGGGGTTCCATGTGAGGAAACATGCCCTTTCTCTTCCTCCTCAACAAAGGTTAGAGTTGCTAATTGAATTTCAAGGCCGCAGCTTTCAAGTCAGGAGACTAAATGGACTTATATTCCACCTCTTATGGAAGAGGTTGGAGGGGCATGCAGAGACGCTGATGCTGAGGCAGAGACGGGTTTCTCGTATAGCGACCTCAAAATGTGAGCTGTATCTGTTTGGTCCTTGTTGATTGCGTGTCAGATTTGCCCACATTATACATGTACAGTAAGGTGAATGCTACTGAATAAGTGCATGGACAGCCCCATCTAGTGAACATGGAGACACAGGTTGTGCAGCAGATTGAGGGCAGAGCTGGGTCACCGTTAAGGTATTTCTCTATGTGCATGTTGAAACAGTACAGCGAAGGCAGGGCTTGAAGCAGCACAAAGGTTTGCGAGTACAGGAGAGTTTCTGCACACAGTTTGAATCCGTCCACAAAGAGATCAGAACAAATGAAAAGAACGCCTTCATTGCAAACGTGATGGGGGAATCAGCAGTGTCTGAAGTCTCTTTGGCTTCATTACCAGGATATGGCACTGGATACCAGCACCTCGCTTCACTGGAAACAGCAGCTCATAATTAGCTCCTTTCACAGCTCAGGCTGAGATGTGTGTCTTTCCACTTGTGCCGACGGTGTGAAAACAACTACTTGGAGCAGCCCCCTCATCGTTTTTCCATCCACGTGTAGATCGGAGCGTTAAATTCGTGCTGTGACGGGACGGTCTGAATGACTGAGTCAGCTACAGGTGGCTAAACAGCGCCAGGCGTTTTCACCGTCGACAGCACTTCAGGGCCATAACAGTGCAATAATCTCAGGTCAATTCGTTCTTCGTTTTTGGGATCCGCTGCAGTTTGCTCAGCGAGGGCGAGCAAATGACAGTGATGTATGGACAAAAGCAACCTGCCTTTTTTAATTCTGGCAATGCCCTCCTTCTCTCTCCTCCTCTCTCCTCCTCTCTCCCTCATAGCCTACTCCACTTCCCTTGCCTTGTTTACTCCAGTTTTACCGAGCCTATTTTTACCCCCTCGCCCAGAGGGCATATTCAAATACAGAGCTGCAACTGGGTGTCTCCCTCACGACCCGGCTGTCTTGCACTCTGCTCACACCATGCTCCCTATGTCGAGAGCAATCTGCTGTTTCGCTGCGTTGTAGGAATCACGCTCTAATTTGCTTTTTGTCAGTTTGTCATGTGGCCTGATGTTAACCTGATTCAAGAGGTTTTCACTTGTTAGGTTAAGTGTGACATGAGAACCCTGATTTTTTTTTTAATGCAAAATGAAATTACAACTGGATCACATGCTTGGAAAGTGGCTGTATTTGGTATTTGGGTGCATCAGCCAGCAGGAGTCTGCTGCTATCTGATTTATGGTTATTCCTCATGAGCTGTCAGCACAAGTTATGAAGCATGCTGCTGAACTAATTCAGCTAAAACATCCTAAAAAGCCCCAGAAGTCTAGATGCAAAATAATCTCTGAGTCACAGCATAAAAATCTGTCTTGTGTCATTTACGGGTCTGCAGGCTTGTTGGGAGTGTAGCATGATGGTGGTTGTGGGGGGAAGGGGCTGGGGCTGTGAGTCTTACCGTCGGGGTTGGCACAGATGAAGACCCGGACGCTGCGGCCGGTGGGGACGTGGTGCGGCAGGGCGTTGATGTTGCCGCTGATGGCCGCCTTGCGCAGCGCCGACTCCCGCGGGCAGGGCTGCCTGCTCCCCACTCCCGACGGCCACATGGGGGGCGACTTCCAGCGTGGCTGCACACACACACACACGCACACAAACGCACAGAATAACAGCGGCATGTTAGCGCGGCCAGGGGCGCACACACGCAGGCGCATGGACACGGCGTGCATGCTTTTGCGCACAGATTCCCCCCTGAACCATCCACACACACGCGGGGCGTTAATTGTGGGGCAACAGCGTGGGATCGAATAGGATTTTAAATTCCTTTTTAACTCCTGGACACAAAACAAATTTAAATATGTGGCCAAAAATGCACCACTTGTCATTTTTATCGCATAAAATATAGTTTTCCCACCTTGCCACACTCATAACGCGCGTGCCACACACACACACACACACACAAAATAAGTTAGGATGAATCTGCCAGATCTTCTCCAAACACACGAATGAGATTGAATGTGTTTGTTGTTGCATTCATGTGGAAGGGAAATAATAGTAATAGGATATTACGCACAGCCTACTACCGTCATGGTGCATGCGTAATTTGTATACATGTCCTTGGACGCATTCATGAATTTTCATGCCACTGTGGGACAAACAGACAAACAGAACGAGACGAGACAAAACTCGGAATAGACGAGCAAAGGCAAGCATCAGTCGTGTTCCCACCCCAGAGAAGATGCTTGTACAAAGGGCGAATAACCGCTAACAATGGTTATTCCGCCGGGAGCAGATGTCAAGTCGCTGGGTTTTCCGGAGTTGGTCTATCCTGAAATCTTTGTTTCAAAGGCGGAAAACCTCGAAAAAGACACAACAAAAAGAAGCGGGGGAAAGTTTGGTAGTCCGCTACTGAACACTACATACAAAAAATCCTCTGAAAACAAGACAACTATGGGGAAAAAATCACAGAGGCACCGCATCCACAGAGAGGACTTGACTACTAGTGATGCTGGAGACAGGCACAACAACAGGACACTTCTTGTTGCTCACATTCATTCGCTTCATTTCGTGGCTTCCGAAAATATCCAAGCGTGGAGGACGGTAAAAGGAAGATAAAAACGCCCATCAGAGTTTCTGTGGCCGAGAGACGACGCCGGGGGACGGTAAAACGGACGCCGTGTGTCGGAGCGCTCCCCTTGGCATCCTGCTGTCTCTGCGAGCCGACCGAGCTCTGGGAGATGGACGAGGGTGAAGCCCGGGGAAATAGAAACGCTACTACCGGTGCGGATCTTCAAAAATAAAACACCATTTCGCATATGCAGGTTGCTACACGCTCAAAAAAACCCTCAAAGTGAAAACGAAGACTGGCCTCCGATGCGTGATGGAAGCAAAATGACGCACTTTTCATTTAAAGCGTGCGTCCTCACATTTTACAGCTTCGCTTACTCACCGAGGTTGTCCCAAGAATATGCGCTTTTACGTTGAAGGCTAAAAAAGTAGTTCCGGTCTTGCTGTAGTCCTGTGAGTTTGACTGAATGGAGGTGACACAGGAGCTGTGGATGCTCTTACTGGTTTTCTCCCAGTCTCTCTCCCGCTCTCCTCCCCTGCACACTGCTCTAACTGGGACTGGTGCTCACCCAGTCCCAGTTAAAATTGCGCTGGACCGCAGAGTCAGCACACTGGTGTCGTTAGTGACGTTTATACTCTTACCAGTCACGAGCGGAGTAAAGTAACGCGTTACAGTTAAAGGCGTCGTAACGTTACACCTGCTTTTCAAGCAGCGGTTAAACGCTGAATAAAGTTTATCAGTCCACATGAAAGTCAATTGCATTTATACTTTTTTACTTTTCTTGTTTGTTTTCATCTAAACATCACTTCAAGGTTCTCACAGTCATGGAAAACCTGGAAAAGTCATGGAATTTTGCAACATTTTCCAGGCCATTTAAAAAAGTTTTGGAAAAAAATCACTGAATTTTGTTTCGTGCAATAAAATTGTTTCAGTAATCTCCCACAGAGTCCTGCACCAGGTCAAGTACCCGACAGGCAGGGTATAAAATTAGATTTTGAAATTTTACTGGCCACTGAGCTGTTAATCACGACCTTAACTATAACAGATTTCCACTGAACAGAATAAAGCATGAAGATAATTGTTAATTGTCCCTGTTTTTAGTAGGGAACTATATAAATGAAGGTTTCAGATACTGTTAAAAGAATCACAACTTTAATTTCTTTGGTTTTTTTTAACTTCTTTTTCTTCGTCTCCTTTTTTCTTCTTCTCTTGTAG
Source organism: Epinephelus cyanopodus (assembly GCA_026686955.1). Lineage (NCBI taxonomy): Eukaryota > Metazoa > Chordata > Actinopteri > Perciformes > Serranidae > Epinephelus > Epinephelus cyanopodus. The sequence goes on from CM048934.1 coordinate 9,483,603, forward strand.
GTATCCAAGACAACATGATACATTTTTAAATGTTGAATGACGGTGGACAGCGAGGGACAAATTTGAAATTCGAAACGCAATCAGTAGATCTGCTGTAGCTGTAAATTGTATCCGTCTTACTGTTTGGCATTTATGTTGAAAGTTATATAGCAAAGTCAGCATATTTCAGCAGCCTGCCAATGGCGTGTGACCTATTTATTTTACTCGCCAAAACATATTTTTACCGCGAGTGGCAGGTGCCAATTTTAAACCCTGTTGACAGGTAACCCGCAAAAAGCTGTGTAACGGGTAAAAATATAAATTCACGGGGGAAATGAACAAAAGTATATTTTTTTAAAAAAATTTCAGAATGAAACAAATGAAAAAAAGAGTGCAGTATATGTGTAATATATTGACAACAAAATCACTATTATTATCCCGCCCTCGGACATGGACTGGTCAATCATAACGTAGCATCAGGCTCCGACAACAACAGCGCTGTGCTCCATTGTTTCAGTTTTCCTTCATTTTCAGGCTGTTTTTGTGGATTTGGAGCTAAATGTGCCGTGTATTAATGATACTCGTTACCTGGAGAGGCTGGAAAAAGATATACGTTTCCTCCCTGTTCCAAAACCAAAATCAAACCCTGAAAAGTGTAGGGTTAGCTAGCTAGCTACTGAAGATATAGCCTACTGAATGTATACACATGCTGCTTTTGCTTTTTTATCAGTGTTGTTTTCGTCAACGATGACGATGACGAAATTATTTCGTTGACGCCCCTTTTTCTCATGACGATAAGGAGACGGTGACGAGATAAACATGGCTCTTTGATGACTAAAACACGACGAGACGTGTCTGAGTTTTCGTTGACGAGACGAAAATGGACGTAAATGTTAGTAGGTGGTCTGTCAGACGTTTAAAATACATGATATTTCTGCTTCTTGTACGTGTAATCTAATGTCCGGTTTTCTGTGTGTGTGTGTGTGTGTGTGTGTGTGTGTGTGTGTATGTGTGTGTTATGTTCAGGTGTTGTCACGTAACTAACAGTGCTCAAGCAATAAACAGGACAGACAATAGGATTTTATTTATTTTTACACTACATTTTCACTGAAAGCCGAATCCGACCCCAGCCCGAATACAATTTAATGCTACATTTTTGACTAAATCCGGCCCGACCCGTCACGATGTGTTGAACTTACAGATCTGCTATTTTCACAACTTATGTGTGACACTCTTGTATGATGAAGTAGGCCTAGCGCATCAATTCATGAAAAAAAAAACAGTTGAAATATGTTTTGTTTTTTTTTACTAAAACTGACTAAAACTAGACTAAAACCTTTTTGAGTTTTCGTCGACTAAAACTGGACTAAAACTATCACATATAAAAATGACTAAAATTTGACTAAAACTAATAAGCATTTTAGTCCAAAAGACTAAAACTAAGACTAAATCTAAAATGCCTGCCAAAAACAACATTGTTTTTTATGAATATAACAGTGAAAAAAAGACCAGTGAAGGGAAGCAGGGAAACTTTGCTGATTTTCAACCAGCTCTGTGTCATCACATTGTGCACAGATGAACGTTTGACACCCTGAGGTCCAGGTGTTGGCAGCGGCACAAGGGCGAAGCCAAACACCGTCCATCTGCACACACTGCGATGCCACACAGCTGGTTCAATATCCATTTGATCCAATAATATTTGGAAAATCTGCAAGAGCTGCATGATGTAATGTTAGCGGAGCACTAAACAGGAAGTTAGCAAGTCTTCAGCGTGCGTCCTTTATGGGCCGCAGAATGCGAAAGTGGTGCCGACCATCCGGGTAATTTCATACGTAGCAGTTGAAAGCTGTATCCAGGTCTCTTTATACCTCCATAGTGGGTTCTTCTTTCTTTGTTCCTACAGTGGCCCAGAATGGACGAATCAAACGCTGCCTCTGGATCGGGCCATTTGCATTTTTGTGTCGGCCACTGTAGTTCTCCGACACCACTAAATCCTACAAACTGCACCTTTGAAGGCTCCATATCACGCTCACTTTTAGGTTCATACTTGTACTTGGGGTTTCAACTAGAACATATTTACATGCTTTAATATGCAAAAAACACATTATTGTACTGTCTGCCGGAATATACAGTATCCTCTGTTTGAAACGCTCCATTTTAACACCTGTCTCTATCAGCCCTAGTCTGCTCTAGTTGGTCAGTGGGTGTTATGCAGGGCTCAAATGGGGTCATGTTTACCGGTGTTGACAAGACGAGTCCACATTCATAACCTTGTAAGTGGAAGTTTTCTGAGAGCTTTGAGTTCACAAGTTCGTGGTCATGACTTCCCATCTTGTAAACACAAGCTCACGAATTCCCTTTGAAGGCAGCATCACACACCTGCGCTTAGACGTCTCTCCACGGTCATTGCAGTTTGGTAGCGTAGCGGCACTTTCTGTCCTTACAGACGGTTTCACTGGAGTTGTCTTGCTGGGCAGCAGCTTGGGTCCATGTTTACTTCCTCCCAGCTGATGCCATTAACATGCTGCCTTCAAATTGAACTTGTGAACCTATGAAGTCGCGCACACAATATGCTTAGCGTTCAAGTGGTTACGTCATGAGAGCACTGTTGCTAGGCAACGGCAACATGGATGCTACTGTCCTTGTCTGGAAGCCACTGAGGCTAACAATTAAGCCAGCTTGCGAGCGGATTAATGCAAAGACATAATGACGGAGCAAAAAGATGAGGCGTCAGACTTTTTGTAAAATTACAGAGAAAAATTACACAACTAAAATTACAATATATTATAATAATATAACAAAAATATTTATTTATAAAGTGCTTTACATGTCAATTAAAAAAAGACGAGACATAAAAACAACTTTTAAAAGAACTGATAAAAACACTGTTGTATATAAAACTGAGGAAATAAAATATTCTATTCATTCTGAATGGACCGCAAGTGGCTCGCTAACGTGCGTGACTAACGGACAGCTACATGAGAGATACAGCAAACTAGCTTGACGACATGGCCGAACGCAAGTTTGACGCTAAATATATTAAACTGTGTGGACCTTGAAATAATGATGAAGGAGAAATCTGGACCCTGCGGCTGAACCAGTTGGGAACTACAGGTCCAAATGAACTAAAGAAGTTGTAAAAAGAGACTTAAAAGAGATCACTTACTCCGCCAACCTCATTAACATATATCAAAAAAATGAACTTTAGTATAACTGTGACATCACAACTTCCCGCAAGTTCTGACAGCTTGTTTAAAAGCACGGTTTCTAAATACGCACTGTGTGCTTTTCTCTGTGGATTGAAAGTTTCGATACTTTCACAATATGTATATAGCACACATAAACATGCTTTATAGTAAAAAAAAAACACAATCATTTTTTACAATATGGGACCTTTAAAGTTTGTTCATTTTCTCTCATGAGAGGCTAATTTCTGAGGTGTTAAAACAAACCTGCTCCACAGGCATTTGTGAGAGGACTTTGAAAATCAGTAATGTTAAAGTTACTTTTTTTTTTTTTACTAAGAGTTACCTGAGAGTTCTTTGCCGTGGAGGGGGTAAAAGCAGCAGCCCAGTGGAGGAGGAGGAGGAGGCGGCTGAGGAGGTGGGAGGAGGAGTTTGAATTAATTGCTTTATCGATAAATGTACCTCTGCTCTGCAGCCTCTGGTTATTCGCGCTGGAAGTTTAAGTGCATTGGATTTGTACTAAACGGAATTGATTACTGTGCTGTTCTTGTGAGGGGGGAAACGCTGAACCATATATTTCCCCCCTCGCCTCTCAGTCTCTCAGCGTTCAGCAAGCATTTCTCTGAATCTGATGAAGAGTGTCTGTGTCGCCTGAGCCTTGAGTACAGCCTCTGCGGCATTAATGCTTTTAAGGTATGCATAAAAGAAGAGTCAAGCCTACAGATGCATAAGGACCTTGGCTAATATTTCATGTCAGTAAAAATGAGCCTTTAAAATCACTCTCAGCCTCTCATCTTTTCACATATCCACATTTTAAAGGACAGAAAAATGTCTATTTTAATAACAGAATCTGGTGTGATGGAAAACAGTGGAGGGACACTGACCTCGATGCAAGTTGCACGCTGCTATTATCTCATCGTTCCAAATCAATAACCACCACAAATGACCATTTACTACTGCAAGAAGCTACAAATCATACTCCTCTTTCACATTTCATTCAACACATTTCGGCAGCTGCTGCACCCCCGTGCACAGAAACATCCAAACACAACTTATCTAACTGATCCCGGCGCATTTAAAAGTCTAGAGGACACATTTCCATGCCTACAAATGCCACATTTAACACACCATTTTACGTAAGATACAATAATTAGGCGCTAGATGACTTACTGTTTCTGCTGCAGGTCTCGAGGAAGGATTCTAGGGCTCTGCAGGCTCACGCCGACCCATTTAAGGCAGCCTGCGGGGCCACCGCCTCACACCAGAACAAAATTCAAGACTCCGGAAAAGCTCAAGTGGAGCACCGGGGACCGGAGCCGTGTTCCCAGCAGTGTTATGACCTTTCTTTACTTGATTGTTCCGCTCCCTCTCATAATCCCCAGTCAGTTAATCATGAGTGCACCTGCACTGGATTAATGCACCGCAGTGTTAGGGAAAGGATGCGCTTTACCCAGCTTGTTGGCGTGATGCGATGTGGCAGGCGAAGAGTGTGTTTTTTGGATTTCTGGCCCCTGTGAAAACAGCTCAGGGGGCCTTAAAACAGTAAAAATTTATAATCTCTGGCATGTTCTGGGGCCCCTCAACAGCCCCTTTAAATCATTAAGCATCTCTCTCCACTTTGGTGCCCTCTAAGTGTGAGCACACACCTTTGGGTGAGTGCTTGAGCGCGTGTGCGTTCAGGCGTGTTTACAGTAATTGCAAGTTGTTGGGTTTATTGGCATGTGCTCGTTTTCCCGTCCCCCAAACCCCGGACCACTGCGAGCGAATGTGAATCACCGTGGTGACGAGATGCGATGTGTCACCTGGGAGACGCACAGACACAAAGGACAGACACTGGCTGTTCACTTGGCGAACGTCCACATGCACACAAACAGCGACTTCACAAATGGCTGGTGATGGATGGTCGTTTCTGCGAAACAGCTGGAAAGGAAAGGAGGGAGTGGGAGTCGGGGAAGACAGTTGGGGATGTCTGTTTCTGTGAGCTTCCCACTGGCACCATTACATTAACTCCTTAATTGAAGTGCCCGCTCTGAACTGGATGCTTCTATAAGCTGACTCAGAGAACAAGGACACAAGGCGATGAGCTTTAAGTCCTTGATAGGAAATGTTAACGATGATGTGATTCATGCTTTCATTAACAGTGAACACAAAGTATGGCTGAAGGCTGGTGAGAGCGTCACTAGTTTTGCAGGTGATAATCCAAACTATTGGACAAATTTACACTTTGAAATGCTGGTAGTGCTTGACAAGAACTAATGGGATCACCAGTATCATTAGGTTTCATCCTCTGGGGACCATGAACATCTATTAATGGCAATGCTCAAACAGCCAGCAGCCAGCAAGGCTTAAACATGAGTGGGGTACACACACTGTAAATGTCCTGCTCAGGCCATAATATGCACAGAATTTAACCAACTTTTATTCCCATATCTTTAATAATGACACAAGACTTTGCCTCTGAGAGTGTTCTTTCCTTGCGAGGTTCATTTCCAATACGCCAATTAATGCATGTGTGTATTCTTGCATAACTGCGGAAGCTTTTTTTCAGCTACTGTGAGAAAAAAAGATCTTGTAAGTTGTTTAAATTAGAACCTATCTGGAATAATGAGCTGCCATCTCAAAATACAGAGACACTTTCTTAAAATGTTGAGTTAGTATCGTCCAGTAACTAATTCTGAGAAAGTTTCTCATTACTTCGAGATACTAACTCATTATTTTAAGACACTAAGTCACTATTTTGACTTAAATAAGACATTATTTAGAGAGATTTTTATGAATATGAGAAAATTTTGCGTTGTTTTAAGATTCTAACTCATCATTTTAAGGCACTAGGTCAAGGTTTCAAGATAAGTGGGTTGTTATTTTGAGAGTTTCTTATTTCTGAAAGTTTTGCATTATTCTAAGATTCCAACTCAATATTTTGGTAAAGTTTCTCATTACTTCGAGATACTAACTCTAATAATTATTTTAAAATACTAAGTCACTATTTCAACATACGTAAGTCATTATTTCAAGAGATTCTTATTAATTTGAGAATAAATTGCATTATTTTGAGATACAAACTCATTATTTCAAGGTACTAAGTCACTTTTTCAGGATAAGTAGGTCATTTAAGAAAGTTTTGTATTATTTTGAGATTCTAGTGCATCATTTTGATAAAGTTTGAGACAGTTACTCATTATTTTGTGGTACTAGTCACTATTTTAAAATATGTGTCATTATTTTGGGAGTTTATTATTAATTTGACAAAATTTTGCATTATTTTGAGATTCTAACTCAATATTTTGGTAAAGTTTGTCATTACTTTGAGATACTAACTCATTATTTAAAGATACTAAGTCACTATTTTGACATAAGTAAGACATTATTTATCTCTTTCAACATACATAAGTTATTATTTCAAGAGATTCTTATTAATTTAAGAAAAAATTGCATTATTTTGAGATACTAACTCATTATTTCAAGGTACTAAGTCACTTTTTCAGGATAAGTAGGTCATTTGAGAAAGTTTTGTATTATTTTGAGATTCTAGTGCATCATTTTGATAAAGTTTGAGACAGTTACTCTTTTTGTGCTAATAGTTACTATTTTAAAATACGCAAGTAATTATTTTGAGAGTTTATTATTAATTTGACAAAATTTTGAATTATTTTGAGATTCTAACTCAATATTTTGGTAAAGTTTGTCATTACTTCGAGATACAAACTCATTATTTTAAGATACTAAGTCACTATGTTGACTTAAGTAAAACAATAGAGATTTTTATGAATTTGAGAAAATTTTGCGTTGTTTTGAGATTCAAGTGTCTTATTTTGAGATATTCAGTCACTATTTTGAGATAAGTCATTATTTCGAGAGTTTTCTATTCATTGAGATTCTAACCCATTATTTTGATTAAGTATGTCATTATTTTGAGATAGTAAGTCATTATTTTGTGGTACTAGTCACTATTTCAAGATACGTAAGTCATTATTTCAAGAGTTTCTCATTAATTTCATAAAGTTTCGCGTTATTTTGAGATACTAACTCATTATTTTAAAAAGGTTTATTGCTTTGACAAACTAACTCATTATTTTGAGGCACCACGTCACTATTTTGAGATAAGTAAGTCATTATTTAGAGAGATTTTCATTAATTTTTGAAAATTTTTCGTTCTCTGGAGAGTCTTAACATTATTTTGATAAAGTGTCTCATTACTTTAACTCATTATTTTGAGATAAGTAAGTCATTATTTCAAAAGTTTCTCATTAGTTTCATAACACTTTGCGTTATGTTGAGATTCTAACCCATTATTTTGTTTAAGTCTGTCATTATTTTGAGATACTAACTTATTATTTTGTGGTATTAGTCACTATTTCAAGATATGTAAGTCATTATTTAGAGAGATTTTTTTTTCATTTGAGAAAATTTTGCATTATTTTGAGATTCTAACCCATAAAGTTTCTCATTACTTCGAGATTCTAACTCAATATTTTAAGATACTAAGTCACAATTTTGAGATAATTAAGTCATTATTTCGAGAGTTTTTTATTAATTTGAGAAAATTAAAGTCCCACAGGGTCCAGTCATATAGGTTTGGATTTATTTTGACAAGGCGCAGCTCCTAGTAGAGCTTTACTTTTTCTTTTTCTCTGCAACTAAGCAATTAAAGAAATCTTGCTGATTAATGACCTTTCTGGTCGACTATCAGGGGCAGCCCTAATTTCGAGACTCTAAGTCTTTATTTGAGATATTGAATCATTATTTTGAGATACTACATCATTATGTTTGACAGAATTCCTCATTTTAATGACTCACAGGATCATTTTTTTCTTCACAGTGGTAGAAATGGGCTTCCATATATAATGAAGGAGAAAGGCGAGTAAATTAAATCTGAATTATCAGGGGATGTTCATATGTGCTTTAAAATGTGGTTCTGGTGATTGCAGATAATTTGAATGTAATTAATTTATAGAAACTCTAATATTACAGATATCACTGCGACCCTTTGATCTTCCTTCAGCATGTCCTTGAGTCCCGACCTCCTCCAGGGACATTGTTCTAGCGTGACCGTGCACTCTGACCCCATTTCTTTTCTTTCCTCAGTGTTAATTCCCACAGAGCATTGAATGAATTTATATTGGATATAACCCTCTTCTACAGTAACATCCTCATTTTATTCGCCGCAAAATAAAGAGCCCCCCTTTTTTAATATATTCATTTACATGTTCAGGTTTGTCAGTAGTGTATGAATAATTAGGTAATTTTCTGATTTCCTGACTTCCATTTCAAGCTTGCGGAAGGAACAGATGCTGCTTACCAATTTATTTATGCAAAGTAGATTAACTTTGGCACCTTGCAAATCACCCGGTTTATTCATGAGTGAAGAGTCTACACAATCGATTAACGACAGCAGCTCTCATCGCTTTGATTGTGATGTGTAACAATGATTCGGCCACTTTGAGCATTAGGTGTTTTTTTTCCGTAAAAGCATCTGTCCTCCTCCACACTTCCTCCAGACAATGTTTACGTTCACACATCCGATAAGTCTACTCTCATAACAAAACCCAGGAGATACCCCGGCTATAACTGAATAAATACCCGGCAGTGAAGGCTTAGGAGGACTCAGACATAATCCTGCTATTAGCCAAGACAGGATTCCAATCAGAGCTCCACAACAACAGTTTCCCTCGCTCTTCTACTCTTTCACCAGCGAAGCCCGGGATTAAGAGGTGACAGGCAACCTTCTACCCCCCATATGGGCTCAGTGCAAACAGACCTGGTGTCATGACACCATGAAGTCATGACCAAGTTAAATGCCAAGTAAACACACATCTTTGTCTAAATATCTGTAGAGAAGTAGATCCTTACGTTGCAAGAGTTCAGTACATCATATTGGTGCAATGGTCAGCGGACGGTATGGACAGTATCACTTACTCTATTTCCATTTGGAATAACTCGTGTGTTTTAGAAAAGGCTCGGTCTACACTTAGGTACAGCAGTGCTTTGAGCTAAACGCTAACATCAGCAACACCATCTTTGTCGATGTATAGTATCAACATTGTCAACTAGCAATAACATGCTAATGTTTCGATGTTTAGCAGGTATGTTAACCATGTCCTTCATCTTGGTTTAGCATGTTAGCATGCTAATATTAGTTAGTAGCAATAACATGCTTAATTAGGCTGACCAAGCGTCCTCTTTTGCCCGCACATGTCAACTTTTCACGTCCCGTCCGGGGTGTCCGGGTTTTTTTTATAAACTCATGATAAAGTCTGGTTTTCTGTTTTTGTGTGTATGTGTGTTAGAGTGCGGCACGGGTCGCATATTTCTGTCCGAACCTGAACCGAGCCCGACATTATTTAATGACCAAAGCACTGAGTTTGTGTCACACAGTTACAGGGTATTTAACAGGCCGGGCGTGCGCCGTGGGTGCTCAGCAAAGAGTGCGACCTCTGTGTTTGAGATGGGAGCGGGAGGCGGAAAAACTTGTCTCCCTCTTTTATTTTATTTTCAGCGTTTAATCAAGGCGGAGGCGGGCGGTGGAAGGTCCGATGCTTCCACCGAGAGGAGAGGTAGAAACAAACAGCCAGTGTGTGTGTGTGTGTGTGTGGGTGTGTGTGTGTGTTATGTTCAGGTGTAAATAACGTAATAATGTAAATAACAGTGCCTAAGCAATAAACAGGACAGACAATAGGATTTTATTTACACTACATTTTCACTGAAAGCTGACCGAATCCGATCCGAGCCCGAATATAATTTATAGCTACATTTTTGACCAAACCCAGCCCGACCTGTCGGGACCCGTCGGGCTCGGATCGCCACACTCTAGTGTGTGTATGTGTCCCCTATAGAGGCCTATCTGAATTTCTGTCTTTGAGAGATATTATTTTGTAATATAACTGAATTTTCTATACATATAAATTTTAAATATATTAAAATAATAAGGCATCTTTGAGTAAACTGTGAGTACCATTTAAATGTCGTGGCCGGGCCGAGTGTCCTCTTTTTTGGAAATCAAAATATGGTCACCCTAATGCTAATGTTTAAATGTTTACCAGGTATGCGATAAATGTTCACCATCATAGTTTAGCATGGTAGTAAGCTAACATTGTGAACTTGCAACATGTCTAGATGTTTAGCTGGTAGCTATGTTAACCAGCTTAGTTAAGTGTGCTAGCGTGTTAGCATGCTAACATTATTAACTAGCATTAATGTTCTAATGGCTAGATGTTTAACAGGTTGTTAACTGTGTTCACCATCTCAATTTAGCATGTTAGCTTGCTAACATTGGAAACTAGCAATAACATGCTAATGTGAAGATATTTAGCAGGTATGTTCAGCTTGTTCACCATCTTTATTTGTTCACTAGCAATAAAACCCAAATGTTTAGATGTTAAGCTAGTAGCTATGTCAAGCCTGTCCACCATCTTAGTTCAGCGTGATTGCATGTTTACGTTCATAACTGGCAATAACATGCTAATATGAAGATGTTTAGCAGGTATGTTAACTGTGTTCGCCATCTTAGTTTAGCGTGTAAGCATTCTAACATTAATAGTTAGCAATATAATATTAATGTTTAGATGTTTAGCAAGTATGTTTAACCATGTTCACCATCTTGGTAAGACGTGTTAGCATGCTAACATTATTAACTAGCAATAACATAAATGTTTAGATGTTTAGCTGGTAGCTACGTTAACCAAGTTCGCCATCTTAGTTTAGCATGTAAGAATGCTAACATTGTTAGCTATCATTAACATCCCAATATTTAGATGTTTTACAGGTATGTTAACCCTATTTACCATCCGAATTTAGCGTGTTAGCATGCTAACATTGTTAACTAACAATAGGATAATGTTGAGAAGTTTAGCTTGTGGCTATGTATTCTGTTTTTGCCATCTCAATTTAGCGTGTAAGCTTGCTAACATTAATGACTAGTACTAATATCCTAATGTTTGTAGCTGGTAGACATGTTTACTGTGTCCACCATCTTTGCGTAGGGTGTTAGCATGCTAACATTAATGACTAGCAATAACATCCTAATGTTTAGATGTTATCTGGCAGCTATGTTGTTCACCATCTTAGTTTAGCTTAGTTAGACGAACTCATACAACCCCAGTGAAAAAAATCCTAAGTATCCCTTCGATGTCATTTGCAGCACGTTTACATTGTTTTTGCTTTTGTGTTTTGGCATCTGCATCGTTTCTAAAGCTGCAGCATGTTTCTCCTCATGAAAATATTTTGAGCAGTTGTAGCATGTTGCCCTTGTCGGTCGCCATAACTGATCTGACGTTCGCTTGAAGTTTTACTGGAATCGTGATCATTTTCGGCAGCAACACATCTCGTCTCAGTGTATGCTGTGGATGCATTCTCGAGAAAGACAAAATCAGAGCAGCTCGCTCATCTGATGTCACTCTGACAGGAGTATCAGCCAAATATCTGAAGCCAAAATATGGATTATTCAAGAATTCAAGCCAGATTCAAACAGACTTTTACACAACATGTACAAATCTCCTCCTACTCCTCTCGCTAACTTCCCTCAGAGTGTGAATCCTCCACCACAGCCAGCACCAGCCAAGACACTGTAGTTATATTTGGTCACTTGGAGTGCGAGATGCATTTCAGCTGTTTGTGCATTTACCTTTGTGCCAAACCAAAGCCTAGGTGAGGACCGCAGCTATTTATGGCCGCGCCGACCGTGGCACCTTTCACCGCTCGCCAATTAGCGGTTTTGTTTGTGCTCCCACTGTGACCTTTGGCGCGTAATTAATTTGAATTTTCGTTGTTTTTCTTTTTTTTTCCAAGTGGGTGAAAGTGAGGTGTAATGATTGCAACACATGCACAAAATACAAACATGCGAGTATGCACACACACACACACACACACACACACACACACACACATAGAATGCACATCAGTGGCAAGAGTAGACATATGTTTGTGGACATGGACAAACAGGAACACCCACAGCGAGGAGAGTATTTGATCCAAGTGTTCAGCTTTTGTAGACTGTTTAAATGGAAATCAGCAGATTCAGATTTAGTTGGCGCTTGTTGGTTGAACATACAGTCGAAGTTAATTTCCTGTTTTGCTGTTAACGCCATAAGTGGGATGATTTGATTGCTGCCAAATTTCCATTTCCACCCATGAAGCCCCTCAAAGCCACACGTGCATGTGCCTGCATTTAAATATGTGGTTTAAAAATGGAGGCATGATCAACAAGAGATTATACATTTTAATTGCTTTTATTAGGAGATGTTTTTTTGTTTTTATTTATTTATTAGGTGAAGCAGGCACAAAACAAGTGAAAGACATGACTAGGACAACACGATGTGGGAGACAAGACGTGTCAAATAACAATTAACACAAAAGACAAACACAGGCATATTGGTATTATGGATGTTGACGGTGTTGAGTGGCATTTTGAGTGTTTGTTTGTGTGTGTGTGTGTGTGTGTGTGTGTGTGTGTGTGTGTGTATGAAGTTGAGTATGAAAAAAGGGGGTGCAGTACATTTAAGTTTGGAAAATGGGAGACAGAAAAATAAATGAAAGAATAAACATGTAAATGAAAAATAAATAAACATTTTAACAAGAAAAAGAAATAAATATGTAAAATAAAATTAAATAAAACTTTTTAACAAGAATTTTTTTTTTTACATAAAATTTTTTTTGACGAAAAATAAAATAAATAAATGTATGTAAAAATAAATCTGACAAGAAACATAAATAAATATGTATATAACAAATAAAAAACCTTTTAACAAAAATAAATAAATATGTAAATACAAAATAAATACAGTAAAAAAATTCACAAGAAAAATAAATAAATATGTAAATAAAAATTAAATAAAACTTTTTAACAAGAAAAATAAATAAATAATTATGTAAATGAAAAATAATTTTGACAAGAAACATAAATAAATAAATATGTATATAACAAATAAATAAAAACTTTAACTTTAAGAAAATAAATATTTCAACAAGAAAAAACAAAAAAAAGAAAAAATAATTAAAAAATAAATACAGTTAAAAATAAATGAAAATATGAATGAAAATAAATGAATGAATGTATTTTTTTTTTTACGAGAAAAATAAACAATAATAATCATAATAATAATAATAACAATAATAATAATAACAAACACTTCATGGTTACATGTAACCGGTGGACCAGTGTTGTTTGCGTTGTGTTGATGTAAAGAGGATCAGACGGTGCTTATCTTTGAAGGCGATCTCCGTTTATTCCTGACAACAGCAAAAAAAAGGCGGCCATGTCACATTCAATTAAATACAATAAAACACAGAAAACATACCTGACAGCAAGAGGCGAAAACAAAATCCTCCGTCAAACACATCTGTTCAAACTGGAGCTCCTACACAAATTAAGTGACACAATATATGAGCATAAAATGAACTTATAAACATAGTGTAACAGCATGAGAGCAATGTCGCTTACCTCTCCCAGGGAGCACAGCAGCAACAGGGGAGAGGTAAGGCAGGAGGCATACAACTGTTTTTTAATCTTTATTCTCCAAATCTTTCCCCAAAGTTGCCTCAACCGGTGCCGTCAGTTTCCGATGAAAAGGATTTAAATTGTGTGATATGACCAATGCAGCTGGTGCTGAGAGGTCAAGGACATGTTTCTTTATTTAAAGTATTTGACTGCGATATCCAAGAAAAAAACCTGCCAGTAATCAGAGAAACACCAAGAGATAAGATGAATGAATCTTGCAGAGACGGCCTTGGTGCTGAAAACCTCACTTGGCCCTGCTGCGGAGATGCCAAAACAAGTACTTGGCAGTCTGCTGTATATTTCTGCATTTAGAGTTTGTATACCGCAGCGAAGTGAAATCACTGTTCCCATTCCACCTGCTTGCAGAACATGGGAGCTTTAACGGCACGGGATCCATGACAACGGTGCTAATTGGGCCCGGTTCTCTGTTCTTTTGGTTTGAGCGCCAGTGAGCTGGTTGAAGCCTGTTTGTGTGTGAGAGTGTGACAGGGAGACGGCGAGGCGGGCTCCGACTCTTTTTCCTCATTAGATCAAACTTTAAGATGGTATCCGGAGTGGACAGGCTGCTGTCTTTCCTCTGCTCTCGGGATGAGTCTGAAAAAGCAGAGGTGTGTGTGTGTGTGTGTGTGTGTGTGAGGAAGTGGCAAACTGACTTAAGCACAACATAAGAGTGTGTGAGGCAACCACCGAGAAATGTAGCATAAATAATGTAAACTGTAGTAGCTGTTTCTCTCTTCACAATTTAAACTGTCAGGCTGCCAAGTGTGCGGATGGCGGTAATGGCCACATATCCACCAGTGCATTAAAACAAAGCTCTCCGCTTGGCTCTTTCACTTTATTAACTTTGTTTTTTTTTTATTTCACTAGCAGCAGGAAAATTCCTGTGATTGCTTATTTTGCGTCCCGTCCCTTAAACCCATTTAAAGCAACGTATGTATGCAATTTCATGTTTGCTGTCATGTCATCCTCCTCAGCAGCTGAGTGAAAATACGTTTGTCGTGTGTTGAATTATTTATGTGCTAAATACGGCTGCTTTAACACGTCATATTCAATAGGGGCTCAGGCTTGCATACATTCACTTTAGGAAACACAGTCACGCAACAGCAATGTATTTTGTGCACGCTGGCCTTGGTGTGGAAGACAAACCAAAATAATTAGGAGCAGCTCGCGGGGGTTAAATTATACACAGAGAAAGCGACAGATGGAAAGCGAGAATTCAAACGGCGAAAGACAAATCGTCCATAATATAAAAGGATCCATATCTTTACAAGTTTCCCTGTTATGTTCAGTGAGCACATCCTGTCACATGCCTCCTGATTTCAAAGAATTAATCTTGTGGAAACGGATCCCCTGATGTTCCCGCCGTCCCGCTGACAAAAACAACACAGAAAACAGCTTGTCGGACTCGAGAGGTGGAAGGAAGAGCAGCAACTGTGGGAATAGCACTGACTTAAATTCAGCTTACTTGGAGACGTTGCAGAGCAGACGTGTGACACCGTGCGTGGCTGTAACCTATTGTCACATTAATCTAAAGATGATGGGTAGCCTGCTAATTCTCCGCTCTTGTCATGTGGGATTAATATGATGTCAGGACGGGAAATATGACCCTCCATCTGGTGACTATTAGTCATGTCACCTGCTGTACGTGTGACTTTAGAAATAGAAGTCTGTGGCTCCCATTTAACTTTGTGACAGTGACATAAAACATCAGTAAACAATACCAGCATCAGGAGTGTCATGCAGTTTGAGAATTCATGACTTGGATATATCTTCATAGACAATGAATCAGCTGTAAGACATAGAAGAACAATACTTTAAATGTTGACATGAGCCAAGAACAGTGACAAATAACAAATTAGTTCACCACAGAATTCTCATTTCTCTTCTATGGGTTACCGAACAGCAACATTTTGCCACATTTGGCTTCAAACAACGTTTAAAAAAGTGGTGTGAATTTTTTTAAAGTCACTTTTTACCACGTTTACAGCAATATTTGAAATATATTAAATATATTGTCACAGTTAAATCTCAATATTAAATGTTAAACCTAAATGTTAAATCTAAATAAAAATATTAAATGTTAAACCTAAATGTTAAATCTAAATCTAAATATTAAATGTTAAATCTAAATGTTAAATGTTAATGTATGTTCAAGTGTTCATTTTCTTCGATTAGTTTGGGTTTAATTTGTTATTTGATGCTATAAACACAGTCTGACCACCCAGTTTTCTTTTTTGGTATTTCCGCTGACCGGCAGTGTACATTTGCATATTAGATAAATATTTAGTTTCACCAAGCACATTTAGATTTAACATTTAGCATTTAGGTTTAACATCCAGCTGCTTTGAGCAAACTGTGCAGCACCAGAGATAATAAAGTTGTCAAACAGAGGACTGAGTCCTGCAGGAAAAAGATAGACATCGGAATACGGCCAAAGTCTGACACAATTAATGTAAAGAAAACTCGCCATTCTGGTGCTGCCGCTGAAAGACACAAGGGACCATCTTTGGTTTGTGTTATGCCAAACACAACGTAAATTTTCACGATTTTGAATAGTAGAATAATTTGTGCTGACTCGCATCATACACACATGAAATCTCTGAATCGACGAATGAACTTCCGCCGGTACATCCTCGGCATCGTACGTCCCCGGGTGATCTCAATGCTGATTGGCTATCATGCCACGAATCTGTTGCCAAAGTTCAGATTTTTCAACTCTTGACACAAAATTGCACTACTCGCTTCATTCACGTGGCTTAATTAACATATTTCGTGTCATTTCATGCATCTGCTGCACTGCCAAGCTGGAAGTCGTGTCTAATCAGGGCTCAGTATGTAGGCTATTCTAACGAGTAAACTTGCCAATCGGCTAGAATTTTAGCGAGTTATCTTGCTAAGTAGGTAGGCTATGTTAAAAAATAAGCCTGCCAATAGGTTAGATTATTTTTAACTAACAAAGATTTAGGAAAATAGTATTTTTCAGTTGCAAATACCTGCTGTCGACACATTTTCACAGCCTACCTACGAAGCAAGCTAACTCGCTAACCCTGCAGCAGCTCATGAGGATTTTCTTCAGCATAACTGAGGATTTTGTCTCTGTTTAGGTGTGTGTTGTGGCTGTTGGTTGATTCAGGATGCAGCATGCTATAGTGCCATTAAACCTTATGTGATTTTAAGTTGAATCCTCCATCACTTGAGCTCCAAAGAAAGAAACCTCCACTGCATCTTTCCCTCACAACGCCGATGAAACAAAGTGAGGTGTTTAAAGTGTGACGTATAGCGTATCAAAGACATCTGGGGATGTATCTCTGCAGCGACAGATCTCCTATCGCCACCATATGTTTGTCCAGTGAGCGTGACAGATGCGGCAACAGAAGCCTTCAGCAGTCATGAATCTGAGAAGATAGCCACCCGCTCCAAAGTATTCTGTGTATGTGCTTTAAAACTGTGTGTGTGCAGGTGACTGTAGCGTTTCCCCAGTAAACAGACAAAAGAACAGGAGGGAGGAAGATGACACTTGAGTCCATCATGCTTGAACTCCCCCGTCATTTCTCATTCGGCAGTAAAACAGTTCATTTTTGTCTCTTTCTGCTCCCGCTGTCTTTTAGTGAAAACACAAAAGCAGTATTTATAGTCGTGGCATGTTCCTCTTTGGATCTGGCTCCATTTGGGAATTGAGGTTAAACAATGTGGGTCGTAGTTTTGTCAAAACACGAGGTAAATCGACTTTTTAAAATCTGTTGGGAACAAAAGAGGATTTGAATTCGTGTTTTATATGTTTGTTAATGTAAAAATCTTCATAATGTAATTATTACTTCTCCAGATAGATGGATACGAAGTGGAAGAGCTCGGCTTGGTTTATTATGAGACGGCTGTAACCAGATGATGTGAATTTGAATCACAGCCAATCACATGGGGGTGATAGATGTGCTCATGTGTGAGGTTATGTGCGAGTGTGTGTGCTCATAATTTCCCTCTCCTAGTCGGTAAACATCCATCCTCCACAACCCCACTGGTTGAAGAGCGCGAACAGATGAAGCGTCTGAATTCTACACAACCTGCAGGGATTCAAATGAGGGTCAGAGGTCACAATAACAGGAATCACAGCGTGTTTCATTTCCTGCGGCAGACATGCAAAGAGCTTTACAATAATTCATGACAAATTTTGAATATGAATGCACGGGGCTTTTATTTTGTGTGAGTCGCAGGCTGCGCTGGAATGAAAAAGGCGCCTCTATGAAATTCTTTCACATCTTTGGAGAGGTGTCCTCTAGAGTTTGGACTTTCCTATCACATCTGTGAGACTCAAACAGCAGCAAATGCCGAATGTTAATACGCTTTATTGTCTCACACTTGATAGCTAGATAACATATATGGCATCTTTAAGGGTTTATGTCACTGAAACACATTGCACGTATCCATTACTTCTAACAGACATGCTGAAAACATTTCCTACCTCAAAACGCAGTTGCAAAGTTAAGGATGCCCAGTTAGGTTTTGTTGTATTTTATATGTAGTTTTTTCTTATATTCACGTTAACTTGCTAGCAGTCTTTTTCTTCACTGCCTTCACAAGTGCGATGATGCCATTAATTTTTATAAATAATGGACGTAGCTTCCGTGACATCACCCATTGGTTTGTGGACTTCTGTTTTTAAGCCTCAAGTCTAGCATCTCCGCTGTCGCCATCTTGTTTGTTTTTTTTGGAGCCAGAAGTGACCATATTTGGACGAGTGGGTTACTCAAGTAGCCTGCCCTTAATTATGCACTTTAAGCATTAATAAAATGTAAACGGTGAGTTATATGAAAATTAACCCCCTGTACAGTTGTCGTAAATGTTGAAACTGGCTATAGAGACCAAAATCATTTTTGTACCAGGCTGTAAACTAAAGTTGGTCATTTTAACATGGAGGTCCATAAAGATTTGCTCTGTTTGGAGCCAGCCCCAAGTGGTCATTCACGGAACTGCACTTTTTGTTACTTCTGCTTTGGTTTCATTTTTCAGCCGCTTGATTGGTATGCCTCTTTAACTATTACCACCACCAGTTATCAATCATTAAAATAGTAACAAGCCGGCAGCAGAAATGTTTATCACGTTGCATTTTGACAAGCAGACTAAGCTCAAAACTAATAAACATTCTAGGTGAAGTAGGAATGTCATTAAAACCACCAGCTTTGAATATTATCATTCAAATGAATAGCCATAATCAGTGGTTATCAGCCTCAAATATATGGGTAAAGAAAGGGCCTGCTACATCTACGAGCAGCTTCACAAGGCCGTTATCAGGAGAATACGTATGAACACAGTTATTGTTAGGTGGCGACCTTTAGTGGTCATAGTCAGGTATGGTAGAAGTGAAGAAGAAATTCATGTAAGGTAGTATAAAGAGCGACAAAGTCTGTCTATGGACAAACAAGCACAAGACTTTCACCCAGGAGACAAATATTTGGGGCCAGTATGAAACCAAAAGTCAACACTGATGTTACACACTTAACCTGCGTCATGTTACTTTACGCAATGAACGTACCATGATCTTTGTAGAATCTTAACCACGTAGTTTGGGTGCCCAGACCTAATGAAAGTGAAACTGAAATGAGCGGATAACACATGCTAAACCTATTTGCAGGTGTAGCAGGACCCTTCAAACCCATATGTACGAGGCTGATTACCACTAATAACGGCCATTAATGGGCTGGTAACATTCAAAATGGTTGCTTAAAATGTCAAAAGTCGGAGGTTCTTTAGCCGTGTTAGCATAACACAACCTTAACAATCGTTTCTCATTGAACCACATGCAGCCACACCCAACGTTACTAATGGGTACTGTCGGAAATGTGCTTTGTTACAGCTTTAACCACGCCCAGCTGTGATGTCACTGTGTACGGACTGCTCCATGAGTGCACGTCAACATCACTGCAGCAAGACGAGGAGTCAAACCACTGAAGGTCAGCAAAAATAAGATTTTCAGTTACGATTGGTTGGTAGAAAGAATATAGCTCCTACATGAAACTGCTCTCAACAAGGTCTGTGGATTATCTTGAGCAACCATGTCATGATTTCTGGAAAGAGACACTGATGTTGAGCTTCTCAAAGGTATTTCTTTGGCGCTTTGAGCACCACAAGCCGAGTGCCATCTAGTTCCATTATATTGGAGAGAACGCAGACGTCTCTACGGCTGATATCTCCAACACTCTGCAACTCACACCAAAACAATGTAGACCGATAAGTAGCGCTACAGGTATGAGGAAAAATGTGTATTTTTGATTTCAGAGTGAACTGCCCCTTTAATTTACTTGCGGAGTCACCTGGACCTTTGCTTTCCTTTTGGTTCTCACACCTTTAGAAGTAGTTAGAGTTACAGTTCGGTATTATGTGGCTACCGTTAACGTAAGGTTAGTCGTGGTCTGGTTGGGTCCACGAGGTCCACAATAGATTGAGCACTTCCAACAAATAATAGACATCCCTTTCCTTTTTGTACAATAAAGTACTACCTCAGCACGATCAGTGTTTGAGTACCTCCAGCTCAGGTGTGAAGCTTCCTGATTGCCGCAGGTAAACAGAACCTCCAGTATGCATGTCAGTCACTCTCCTCATTCACTGCGAGGAGCGGTAAACACAAGGCACGACGACTGGAGGGGATGGAGAGAGATTAAAAACGAGTATGAACGCAGGTGCGCTTTGATGTAGCCGCACTTCAAAGATACCCTCGCCTCTAGGGCGCGTGTCCCCCCACTGTACCTCTTCTTTCTCCTGCTCAAAACTGACAGTCTTTCACTCTCACAACTGCCTGTTCTCCTCTCACCCCCGCAAAGCTTCGACAAATTTCCCTTCCTCTCAGGGTGTGCAACATCTGACAGCTTCAGCGGAATGGCAGAAATGCATGTGAAGTATGTCGGAGAGGATTGGGGCTCTGATCCCCGGTCCTCCCCTGCTGATCCTGGCTGGTTCTGCTCATCGGATTTAGTTCCCTCTGTACTACTCTGTAATTCACACTACGATGTCTCTGGTTCGACACAAAACTTTGGTGCTGGGAGGGTTTTAGCTGCACATGTTGCTGTGACGGTGTACAGTATGCGAGCTGTTTTAGTTGGTTGTGTGGATGCGTGTTTGTGTTCGAATTTGGGTGCAAATTTGGGAACAAATTGCTCCCCGCGGTACGTGTAAAAGTGACTCACAAATGTCAACCCTCTTGATTAATAATCCAGCTGCCGGCTGATGCGAGTGTGTGTGAGGTGCAGAATAATGCATGCCATCCTGTGATTGTAAATGATCAAAAGCTTTTTTTTTTTTTTTTTCTGATGAGAGGGATGCAGTGACAACTTTCCTTCCTGGAACGCTAAAAATTCCCATCAGTGGAGGCGTACGGGCTTTGATCGCTTACGCTGCACTCCAAGAACTGCTAAATAATGGAGGCGTACATTCACAGAGCTCATAAAACCGATATTTCCATGCGCTTTAATTTTTCACGTCTCCCTTGTGTCTCTCTTTCTCCCGTGGTATCATCTCGACGATGGGTGATCACTCAGCTCCAATATGCATGCACACATAAACATGAAGGCTGGTGGCCTCCTTAAACAATCTATATGTCATAAACAGCACTTCCTGTAAGGGGAAACCAGAGTGAGGCTTGATTTCCACTGAGGTTGCACGCTCATTACTTATCATTAAGGCAGTGCAAGCAATCCCGTCTTAATAACCAGCCGCACACAGTTGACATCTCAGTTAAAAAGCCTCTAATTAAAGTCCATATATCAGACTCCACAGGTGGCTGTGAGTCACTGCTGTCAAAGAGCACCACCGAGACACCGCCGAGCACCACTTCCAAGCGAGAAGCCGACTCTCACCTCCGCACGTCTATTAACGGGAATCCTCGACTGTTGGCTCACCTGTCTTTTGTAGCCGGGGAGGCGAACTGTAACTGCGCTGCAGCACAATGGAGATGTAAACGTCTCGCTGGCTGTCAGGCTAATTGTGAGGGAGAAGCAGATGGTGCTCAAGCTTTGACAAAAAGGAGAAAAGTGTTCAGCCGGGGAAAAGTTTTTTTTTTTTTTTTTTTAATGTTCCCCCGTGTTTGAGCTGCCATTAAAGTGAGACAAAAAAGCGGGAGGAAGTTGAGTGAGGTAGCTTCAGTCGGAGGAGGATCTCTTTGGTGGAGGGCCAGGTTTGGGAGTTTTTGAAAGGGCTGTTTGGCTCATTGATGGGCGCTCGTGGGCTGACTTTAAAATCTGATGAATGTGAATGTAATGCCAGCCGTACACCAAGCGACGAGCGAATTCACTGTCACAATGTTGGAGTAAAATCATGAGCATTTTACCCTCGCTGATGCGCTCTCCTGTGATCTCCATCGTTTGCTGTAAGGCGGTCATAAAACCCAGTATGAGCTGCCTTAAAGCTCCAGTGTGTAGGATGTTGGCGGATATATTGGCAGGTATAGAATATAATATGATAAGTATCTTTTCTTTAGTTTATAATTTGGTTTGTCACCTTAGAATGAGCAGTTTATATCTACACAGGGAGCAGATCTTCGTCTCTGGTGATCGCCATGTTTCTACAGTTGCCCAGAACCGTGACTCAAACGCCGCCGAGACATGTAAATTAAAATATGACGCCTTTTATCTAGTGTTTCTAGTGTCAGGGCTCCTCTTCAACGTTTTGTTTACTTCCTGGATTTTTCTCACACAAGGCATTTGATCTGGTCTGCTTGTAAATGCTGCCGTGAGAACACAAAGCAACTCTAGGCAATTATACAACTTAGTGACAAAATTAGTCCCTGATTCAGACCAGAGGAGACAACTCTAGGTCTGAAGGCACCTTATAGTGTGTGACTAGAAACTTGCAGTGTCGATATGAGAGAATGTCTTTTAAAAATGTTTTCAGAGTCTTCCAGTGTATGGTCGGCAGAGGGTGACTGGACTGGAACATTTTGAGAGATGTCAAACCCTCATGTTTAACTACCCAGTGAAAAAAATAAGATGTGGAAGTGAAGGTCGGGTAAAAAAAAAAAGAGGATGGAAAGAGAGAAAATGGGCAGAAGAATGATCTGTGGGAGGCAGCACCACGAGTGCTTGTTTCTGTCTTTGTGCTCTCATTCATTCAAGGCAGGACCACTGAGGCAGAATGCTAAGCTAATGAGCTCCCGCAGGATAGCGCCAGTTTGGCACACTGACAGATTACTCTCTACAAACTCTCTTATTACCAGCCGGCTTAGTGCAGCCCAGTCTAGCCTTAGCTTAGCTTAGCTTAGCTTCCCAAATCCCCCAGCAGATCGCGGGCCTTCAGAACTGTTAGCCCACCCCAGTTTCTGAATTATATATTAACACATCTCTGCTCCCATCCCCTCTTTATATTAGCTCAGAATGTTAAATATTGCATAATTTCTCTGCCTCATTCAACACTGGCCCTAATGTGCTTATATTACCGCATTTGTATTGTACGTTTATTTCTGCCGCCGGTGCCATTTTCAGAGAGAGAAAAACCCACAGGTAAACATCTTTCTAATCTAATTTTGCTTCTCGGCTCTGTTGTCTGCCAAAGTATTAATCACACTCAGCACACCTGCCTGTGTGCGCACAGACACAAGCAAACACACACACACACACAGTCACACACACACACACACACTGAGCTGTGCTTTACAAAGACAACCTATTTATAATTAACTGCACTTTGCTTCCAAAAGCTGGTGACAACCAGATGGGTGGATATTAATCAGAGAGCCTTGCATTTGTGTATAAAAGAGACTTCAAAGATAAGCATGATACTGAGGTCATTCTGGGAGTTTTAGTTAAAAGTGTGAACAGAGATGTTATGGAAATACATAACCTTCATACACAGAGGATATTTCCACCTCTTCCTTTTGCGTAAGTGAAGCTTACAAAGAAAAACCATGCTGTGCCAACGTCTTTCAAAGCGGCTGTAACTGATATTTTGTGTAATAACACTATCAAATGACAGTGTGAAAGAGGTCGCTTGTGGTGATGAACCTACAGTGAACTATCATCTGAATCTGCAGCAGTTTTATAGTGAGGTAAATCTCTCTGTTTAGCTGTCTGGCCTGAAACTTGACTGCTTCAGATCACTCTCACCGCTCTAATAATCGTCATTTTTGGGCGTAGCAGGCAGCTGTTTTCAGAGAAAAAGCTCTAAAAATCCACTTTACACCACCACCAAATGGCACATCCACACAGAGGAACAATTTGCAGCTTAAGAGCCATTAAGTGCATTCAAAGCCTGTGTTGAAGACGTTTCCTCTTTCTAGAGAAAAAAATCACCTTTTACTGAGGCCGCATGAATCCAGCCCAATCATGAGAGTAAATGTTGGAACCGTACATCTTGGCAGACCACGGATATTTAACTTTGTGTCTTTTATGTGTTATGTTTCAGTTTTTAATTTTATGTTGTGACAACGTTGTAGTGAATGTATGATGAAGTTTAGGCACAAAAATCAGTTGGTTATGGTGAGGAAAATGTTATGCTTTTGCTTAAAATACCAGTTTTGTCACATTAAAAATGGCTGGAAATATGTCGTTAAAAAATATACCCAGTTTCGATTCAACAAATAGCTGGAAATGTCCCTAAGTATCATTAAAGAAGTCCTGGATTTGTAGCAACAAACACAGCTGTAAATGTCCTGACATGTTGTTAAAAAATACCTGGCTTTATCATAACAAACAAATCTGGAAATGTCCCTACGTGTCTTTAAAAAATACCCGGTTTTGTTGCGATAAACACAGCTGAAAATGTCCTGACATGTCGTTAAAAGATACCTGACTATGTCATAACCAACTCAGCTGGAAATGTGTCAGTAAAAAATACCCAGTTTTGTCACAACAAATGTGGCTGGAAAAAAATACCTGTTTTTGTCATAATAAACAATGTCCAGGATTGTGGCAACAAACGCTGCTGGAAATTTCCTGACATGTCCTTAGAAATTACCTGGCTTTGTCACAACAAACACATCTGGAAATGTCCCTATGTTTTGTTAAAAAAATACCCAGTTTTGTCACAACCAACACAGCTGGAAACATCAGAATGTGTCATTAAGAAATACCCGGGTTTGTGGCAAAAAGCACGGCTGGAAATGTCCCAATGTATCGTTAAAAACTACTCAGTAGCTACAAACACGGCTGGAAATGTGTCCTTAAAGATTTCCTGGTTTCGTAGCTGGAAACCGCAGCTGGAAATGTCCCAACGTGTCATTTAAAAAAAAAAAAAATCCAGGTTTGTGGCAACAAACACGGCTGGAAGTATCTTTCTGTGTCCTTTAAATATAACTAGTTTCATTGCTACAAACACCGCTGGAAATGTGTTGTTAAAAAATACCCGGGTTTGTGGCAACAAACGCAACTAAAAATGTCCCGACGTGTTGTTGAAAATTTCCAGTTTTGTAGCAACAAACATGGCTGGAAATGTCTCTGTGTATCATTAAAAAATACCTGGTTTTGTTGCAACCAACACTACTTGAAATGTCCTGACATGTCGTTAAAAATTACCTGGCTTTGTCACATCTGGAAATGTTCCTATGTCTTTTAAAAAATACGCAGTTCTGTTGCAAAAAAACACAGCCGGAAATGTCCTGAAATTCCAGGATTATGGCAACAAACACGGCTGTGAACGGGTCCTTAAAGATTTCCTGGTTTCGTGGCAACAAACGCAGCTGGAAATGTCCTAACGTGTCATTAGTAATTACCTGGCTTTGTCCCAACAAACACATCTGGAAATATCCCCATGTTTCGTTAAAAATACCCAGTTTCATCACAAACATCAGAAAACATCAGAACATGTTGTTAAAAAATATCCGGGTTTGTAGCAAAAAACATGGCTGGAAATGTCCCGATGTATCGTTAAAAACTACCCAGTTTGTTGCTACAAACACGGCTGTATATGTGTCCTTGAAAACTTCCTGGTTTCGTGGCAACAAACGCAGCCGGAAATGCTCCTACATGACATGAAAAACACCGCCACTGTTTGTTGATCTTGAACACTCGTCTGCTGCTGTTTGCTGATTGGCAGCCATCTCGCCAAGTTCTCAAATGATCCAAAATGCCTTCCACCTACTGATGAAAACTCAGCCAATATACATGTAGTCTGAACTACGTCACAGTATTGTTGATGTGATACCTATGAAACGCAGAAATGTAACATATCCGTGGTTTGCAGAAACGTCCAATGCCAACATTTTATTCTGGCGACTGAGCTACTGAATCTACTCAGAGATGCGTACAGAGATGAGAGGAAAAGGCAGGCGAGTTAATGGAAATAATAGAAAGAACTGCAGTTCCTAGTGAGTTCTGAGCCAGTGAGTCACCTGTTTTTTAATAGATATTACACACCCAACATTCCTGCACATTTATAACTTAGTGCTCAAGGACCTGTCGTTGTTGTGGTGATTCACAATTGCTGATTTTTGTTTTTTATTGACTGTTTTGTGCCGTCATTGACTACTGACTCCTCTCTTAACCAGCCTTATTCTCACAGAATGGTTCGTATAATATCCTACGAAAATGCAGACACGAGTTTGTGTGATAGTATTGTTCTGATTGGTCGTAGTGTTATCCAGTTGCGTGCAGTGATATATTCAAATGCATGCTTGGTGCCGCCCCTCAAATTGGGCCATTTGCATTACTCATAGCCAGACCCTAAATCTTTCTAGATGTGGGTCTGGATTTCCAGGCTAGCATTAGTCACGTGATCACAGCCATTCATTGGGTGCATTACTTTTCGTCGGAAAATGTAGAAATAGTTCATGAGAACAGCCTGAAATAGTCGGTAGGGGCTGCAAATCTTCAACTAAACCACGTAGCTAAAGGCGTTCGAGTAGAAAACATCTTGGCTAAAAACAACAAGCCTTACAGTCTGTTGAAGACCCATGTTTTAGCCTTCGTTGTGGCATCCACTGCAAACTTTGGTCTCATTTTGAACCGGAGAATCTGCGGATTTATTCCATACTTCATATGCTATGATTCGCAAAAATTAGCATGGTACAAGAAGAAAAAATAAAATAACAGCTCTGTTATATTCATCACCATTTTGAGTGTAAGGGAGATGGTAGGGACAATTTTCTTGTGGTAAGTGCTGATCACGGGTCGTCTTGGATCCATGTGGGTATTACCTATAATGATAAACAGATGGTTTAAGCACAGGACATGACTGGGCCAGTTAATATTGACCATGAACCTGACGGTCCCAGAATCCAGGTAGACCCGTGAAGAGTTCTTCCACCACCTTCAGATAAGTCATATCGCTGAGTCCATGTGTCGTCTCAGTACATATCTTAGATCAAGGAATACTTTTCTTCAATACCTGACATAAAGAAAGGTTTCCTCATTTAATCTGTAGGGAAATGATTATGAATGAAGACGGTCTCCTCGTCGCTGGTTGTGGGAAATGTTGCTGCTCTGCTCAGACGGCAGAGAGGCCCGGCGAGGAGCATCTGGAGACATAAGGATGAGTTATGAACGGAGAATGGAGTTGAATCTCAGGGCTGCTCTCAAACACAGCAAATGAAGATGGATTCCACCGAGACGTGGCTCTGCGTGTGTGTGTGTGTGTGTGTGTGTGTGTGTATGTGTCCAGTAGAGACGGCGATGAAAGTGAAATCTCCTTATGAACCTGTCAACATGATGGAGTGTGTTTGTATATGTGTGTATAAACACACAGAGCATACGTTTGAGCACGTTTATCGTATCGTAGGGTGAAAATGGTGGATTCTCAACATCCGTTTGCATTGTATGCATTTGCAGCGTGTGTGTGTGTGTGTGTGTACCACATTTGTGTAAATCTCAAGGACCACAGTACAATTGAGCGAGTGTTTGCCTCTGTATGTGCAGCATGACAGGCTGAGGAGTCGGCCAATGTTTTGCCTTTGAGAGTCATTTGGATTAAATTGATAAGAAGGCCATTAGCTGCCGCTTCAGACCGTTGCCATGACAACGTGTCTTGTGTAGAGCACAGCGTGGCGCCTCAGGTATCTCTTCTAAGAGAAACGGCTGTGGCGTCTGTGTTGTTTATTGTTTTAGGAGTACGTTGTTTTTTTTGTAAAGCTCTCAACAAATGATGTCGGCTCCATCACATGTAATTAATACAACCTGCCGTAACGCCCCATGTGCGCGTTTACAACAATCTGCAACAGCATGTGTGCATCTCTGATTAAAGTGTTTTCCAACATCTGGACCTGCCACTCAGAGCCTCTCCTGGGCGCAGGTAACATCTGCACATGCCACTAGCCATCCGATTGGCTGAATGAACAGCTGTCTGTTGTAATGCGCCGTGTGATTGGCAGCTGGTGTGAGCGGAGGTCACGGCTTGCATTTCAAAACTGTGGTTACTTTTAAATGGCTGCAGTACGAGCTTAAAGGTCAGGGAAGCTATAATGCTGCTCATTCTGCAAACAGAGAATATGTATGAAGCCTGCGTGGGAGGAAGTGAGTAACCAACACATCCTCAATGTGCCCTTGAGCAATGCAAAGGCAGTCCGCTCTCACATTGAAGCGCCGCGCTGCTTACAAGTCTGTGGTAACTGTATGGAAATTGCGAGGTGGGCTGTGCTCAGACTAAGCTCGAAGATAAATGCTTAGCAAAAGAGCGTTTTTTTTATTTTGAAAGACCAAACTATGAATATGTTTGACCATGTCTGACAACACAAAAGCAACACTGAGGTCACACTTATCCCATAATCAAGCTTCTCTCCTGGGTTTGATCCTCTTTAAGACAGCCTCCACCTTTATCAGTTGTCACCCCTCCCCCACTGTGAAGAGGAATCCTCGCTTCATCAGAGACAGCAGCAGATCGTTTGGCAGAAAGATGCAGTCAGATGATTTAAGAGGAGCTACATATGGAGACAAATTGGACTAAAATGGTCACAGATGTTGACTACACAATTAACTAATTTACAAATGTGTATAATGACTTGTGTGTAATTTTGGGTACTTACAATCCATATAGAAGTGTAATATATGTGTATATATTGAATTTCCATTTATGAAATACATGCACATATAGTAGAAACATGTATGTAAATATATGTACAGACTATGTATAAAACCTATTAGAATTTGGAACGATTATGTATTGACAAAAACAGTGCCTTGCAAAATTATTCATAGGTCTAAATAAGCCCGTACTAGTGGTATGAGTGAGCATTCATTAATTAGTTTTACCACAAGGGGGCGACTGTGCAGGGCACCATTTTTGATTATTTGGGACTTAAAAGAGCTGGCAGCAAAAGCAAACAAATCAGTCCACGAACTACAAAATTCTCCATTTTATTCCAAGCATTACAATTTTTGGATTTGGCATCCATAGCCAGTCAGATACAATACAATACAAATGTATTTATATAGCACATTCAAAAACAACAGTATTGACCAAAGTGCGGTACAAAAAATAAGCATGACAAAAATACAAACCACGAAATATTTGAATTAAGAAACACAAAATTCAGACCACAAAGCATCCTGCTATCACACAGAGGCCAGGGAAATTCCTGCGAGGGGTAGGTCTTTTTGCATGTAGGGGTAGGGGGCGTAACGAAGGGTAGTGGGTATGAAACTAGCTCTTCGGAGCGAGGGATTTCAGATGCTGACTTGCCAGCGAGGGGTAGACGTCGCCATGGCTACCACCACGCAAGAGACAGGGAAAAAAGTTCATACAAAGCTAACGTTACTGTCGTCAGGTTGCTGTTAGCTTGCTAGCTAGCTCGCACTATCTGGCATCTGTCATCTGTCCTGTTCTGCAAAATTGTTGGATTTTTCACATTACGATAACTATGCTGCCTTATAATGTTAGCTGGCTAGCTAGCTAGCAGAAGTCCCCTGTCGTCTGTCATTCATCAGTTGAAGCATGATGAATAAGGCAAATGCGATCGGTAGGATTAACTCAACTGGAGACTCCATTGTAGATGCCGGTTGGAAATGTAGATGGCTCGCAGCTTCCTGTTTAAAATAGTTAAGTACGCGTGAACATAACCGACACAGTGTTGAGTGAGTGGTGTCCCAATTCCTAGGGAAAGATTTCAACCCCTGCCCCTCGTCGCTTCATTTCGAGGGCCAAGGGGGGTATTGGGATTGGGCCTTACTCAGTTTGAACGCCTGGTTGAGTGTGGCTTGACGAGGCTGAATGCTAGCACTAGCATCAGAGGCTGTGCTAGCTCGGACCTCCTGGTTCGCTGCTAAATGCTTTGCGTAGAGGTGATATTTCAGGCTTGTGGTACTCAGATGGTACGAAAAATCCTTACTTCAGAAACTGCAGAGAACGCTGCTCCTATCAACAGTTCCATCTGGGTGTTTTTTAAATGTAAATGATCCGTTCACAGGGCCGAGCAGCGTCGTCTCATCTGCCTAGAGACACCAGGCCCAACAAAAACCTAAATATGTTCTAGAGAGGATCTTGCTTTTAATGAAATATCAGATTCAGCCCCCCTCTCTGTCCCTGTAATTTCCATACTGTCCCTGAAGTAGCAGAGAAGCAATTATTTCTAATTTATAAAACCACTGTCATAATTCAAGATTGTTTCTGTCCACACTTTCACCAACATGTGTGCACACACTTATCAAACACACTCTCACACACACTGTCCCTCCTCATTCTCTCTTTCACGCTCCGGCAACTTCTCGAGTGCCCTCAAATTAATCAGTGCTTTAATGGACGCTGGTTAAATATTCAAATTCACCAGTGAGTTGTTGAACACATCTTCAGCTGGCCTCACTCCTCTGGGCTGAAAGCACAGGGACACACTGGCTGCCACATCCCACTGTACATCTCAGCATGTGTTTCAGTGTAGGAGGGTTCAGACAGTGGAAATATATTGTCTTCAGCTTAAATCATTTCATTAGCAAAAGAAAGGAGCTTCTTTGAATGAGCAACTGAATGAGCCTTATTTCCCTGAGCTATGTGGTGCACACTAAACAAACTGCAGCGGGTCATGACTGTGTAACAATCCATTGACTTTGATCGATATATCAATTCAGTGTAATAAAACTATAAATAATATGTGGTGCTGTGTCTGCAGTGGTGAAGAGGGAGCTGAGCCAGGGGGCAAAACTGTTGATTTACTGGTCCTCACCTGTGGTCATGAGCTCTGGGTAATGACCTAAAGAATGAGATCATAGATACACCGTGAAGTTTAAATGTATTGCACCCAAATTTGCACGTAACTCTCCAATTTTTTTAAGTGACCAATCCGCTGACAGAGGTAAACAAGTAAGCAGTCCATAGTGCTCGCATTTAGGCAAGTTGGGGTGGTGGATGAGTCACGTAAAACCCAAACTGAGTGACCTTTGAGTCATTCAAAGCTACGTCCTCACTATGTTTCGTTTCCTTAATCTAACCTCCTTAACTTTATGTGAACATACAAATTGTTGTGTCTTCATTTTCGTAGAATATCGTCCCAACTGTTCTATCGGGACACATTGACCAGTTACAGTTATTTACATTATTTATGTGTTGTTTCTATCTTGTATGGCCAAAAGCAACAAAGAAAGGGGAGGCAGCTTGCTCTGTAACAGAATGTGTTTAATGGACACATGATACCGTCTCATATTGATCCCAAGCCCCTGAGCTATATCGAATTGAAATCATATTGTAGCAGACTATGATCTCAGCAAATATCGTATCATATATTTTTGTCTCATTACATTTGCACTTTTCTACATAATCAGTGTTTCATTTATTTTAAAGCAGAATTAAGCCATGACACAATCAAAATTTGTAATAGCTGCTGAATACATATCCACTGTCACAGTGAAAACATCCCATGCATAACTTACTTCAATTTTCAGGGATGGAAATCTAATATAACACAATCTAGAGTGATGTGCTGGAAATGAAAATGGTGGATTTAAACAACTCTGTGTGTGTGATGGTTGGGTTTTATACGCTCATTATATTTATTCCTCATTAATATTTAAATTCATTAGAACTAATTTTTATTAGTGAGTCTGTTCACGATCCGCCGGGATAAACTCAATCAGATAATTTGGACTATTGACCTTTTCTAAGGAACAAGAGCAGACGTCACTAGCTCAGAGAAAACTCCACGTCTAGAGTTTGACTGTTTTATTGTAGTTTATTTTCTGGTGTGTTTGTTCTTGAGAGCATTTTTTGTAGAGCACCTGCTGTGGATAAAAACTTAGCTTCTTATGTTTGAGGACAACATGAGAGTGATTGAATTACTTGGATTTTAAATGTGTCACTAAATTAAAGGTACCCTATTGCATTGTTGATCGATAATAGAGAAATGTTTTGATGAGCAAGCTCCAATTTTGTTCGTATCTTCTGCTCGACTAGCACCCCACTTATGAGCAATATCTTGCCTCAGACACAATTTCTCTCTGGACTGCATGTCCCTAAATTTCAATTTTTTTATTTTGAATGTTGTCAAACATCCAGTCATCTCTTCACTGAAGCCACTTGTGCCCTGGGCATATCATACGTCTGCTTGTCGTCCCCTAAACTCCATCCTGATGGCGATGCCCCACAGTGGAAGTCCCTCATGTCCAAGGAGTTTCATGGATCTAAAAAGCAGCTCCAAAACTGTCCTGGCAATTTTCTGGTCTTTCTCAGCCTGTCTGTGCCATTGATTACAGTAGCTCCAGCTTCCGTGCATCTGTCCTCCAAGTTTAGCCAATCCTGACCCTGACCCTTGCACTTTGACCTGACACAATGACATTGTCACATCAGATCATAGTAGTAAATTCAATTTGCACATTTCAAATGTCTTTTTTTATATATTTTCTGACAGGCACCTCATCATATGCTGTTTGAAATTAAACACAAATATTCTGATTGCCCATTAGTCACAGACTGGGTTGTTCCAATCCTTGTCAATAGGGGGTGCTGCAGCTCCCTCAGTATTCACCCTCCCATGCTCATGTCCATCAAACCCCTAGGAAGTGTGCCAATTTTGTACAGTTGCCAAATGTGAAATAAAAAAAATTGACAGACTTTTCTCCATAGACTTACATTGTAAAAGAGACATCTGTAAATCAGCAGCTACATTTTTGTCAGAGTCACAACCCCAATGAAATGACTTGTGTCACCATCAGGATTTGATCCATTTGGTCTGATGAGATTCCAAGTTAGCGGAGCCCTAAACCAGAAGTTAGCCTCTCGGCTGCTCGGGTCTATAGTGCGGCTGATCTATGGGCCACACAATACGGAGAATCTGAGTAATTTCATACAGCAGAAATGAAGCTTTTTTGGCTTCATGGACCACTGAGCAACTTTCATAGGAATGAACAGGACCCTCCCCCAACGCTGTATCCAGTTCTTTTTATACATCTATGATGTTTACATGCTAATTTAATGTAAGCTAAGCAAATGCTATTTGAAGGTACCCAGTGAACATATTGACGTTTGGTTTCCACGTCCACATACAATGTGCAAGGTACCCTGGGTGTGTTGGTTGTTGACGTTCTGGGACGCCATGTCAAGTTCTGCCTGTTACATGCATTGTCTTCTTTCAAAATACACAACACAATACGTCAGAACAACGCCGTGAATTGACGTTTTTTTTTTTCCTTCAACAACAAACACATATGGTTGGGTTTAGGCAACAAAAACATGTACTTATGTTTAGGGAAAAAGAACAAAAAAATAATGTCTTGCGTTCTCCAAATATGTATTCTCATGGGTGAAAATCGGGGCAACTGGACTTACTTGCCTTTCATGAAGACGTTGGGACTCTCATCTAAGAGGCTTCTCAATTTCTAAATGACTGGCGTGGAGTTGCAGGCTTTAAAGCCTGTGTGGGTGGGAACCCTTGTAGAGACGTAGGATTCTGAGTTTCAGAGTCGTTGACCCACCTGGCCACCATGTAAGTCTTTAGGGTCAGGTGGGACCAGGGCTGAATGGGTGTGAAGTCGTCTGGGGAGGGATCCCAAGACTGCGTTGTAGGTGGGTGATAAGTGGTGTTTTAAGGCACCCCCTCAGTGTTTGTTGGACCCATCCCCCACTCCTCATGTCCGCCCCACTCTGACTTTTGCCACCTTAATTTTCATCCTTGTCCCACCATATTTCCCCCTGATGCCATCGGGTGCCGTTAAACTATAACGGCAACGCGCTCGTGGCTGAATAGGAGAACCCAGAGTTGACTGAACGACCTGATAACCAGTTTTGTAGTACCACTTACCCAGACATCCAATGTTAAGGTTAGTCAAACCAGATAACGAAAGATATCCTGGGTAAGTTGAACTGGCTTTGTAGTACAGGCCTCTGGATGTTGCCTCTTGATGTAAACATAACTGTGTTTGTTGACAAGACAACTGCAAAGGGCGCCTTTAAGCTTGTGGAGCCTCCGAAAGGCTCAACAGGATGTTCTGACATTTGAAAGGCCTCAGCATCAAATCCTCTGCATGTTTACTAACCATACACATGAAGTCGCACCATATCAGAACAGCAACTGGATATTTTCGTCACCTCTCAGCCAATCAGTTTAAAAGAAGTGTTATTTTTCCATGTGTTCCACCTCCTATGGAGAGAACTGGAACACATCCTGATGAGAAAAGCATTGCCTGCGCAAAGAAGCAGGTTTCATACCCTCTGAGCAACACGTAGCCCACCAATCAGCGGCGCAGCTGACCCTGCTGCTGCTGAAACCTCCTGAAATGGCAGAGGTGGCCTGGGTGGTGCCGGTGATGTCAGCCGTCGTCCCCAGCACCCAGTGGTTTGACGGGTTTGTGAGGGGAGCGCCTGTCAAATAAACCATGACCGCTGCAACCTGTCACGAGCCCTCCCCGCCTTTCCCGTTCCACGTTGCGCTGTGTTGAGAACCCTGTCACTCTTAAAATCACACACACAGAAAAACACACACACACACAGAGTGGAGTGAAAGTACAGCCTCAGCTAACAGCAGTCTGTCCGCTCTGATTGATGGGACCATCAGAAAATAGTGCTGGCTGCAGAGTGTGGCTGCGTGTGGCTGTTAGCATCATGATGTATGAGCAGTAATAATGTCTATTTTCAAACTCAGCTCGACATGAATTCTATTTAAAGATGCATCGGTGCCCAAACTGTAAACACGGCATAGTAAATAAGATGAAATTAGAAACGGATCCTTCTCGTGTTACTGATGCAGCGTAGTTATTCATGTGGCTCTACAAATGTGGCTCCTCCTTGAGACTCGCGGCTGATACTAAATGAAGATCTGTGGGAATCTAAAAATAGCTTTGCGATAAATCAGAAGTGTGTGGTATATGTGTGTGTGGAAGTGTGTGTGCAGTGAGGTTTCCAGTAGCTGATGAAAGCCATTATCCAGAGCTCAAGACCTTTTGAAGTACATCTGTGGAGTGAGCAAACACTTCAGCACATGGCATTGTTTGCACTTGTTTAAACTTGTTGGGCTGGTGTATTTTTAATGCTGCATTTTTTGTTTTTTTTTTGTTCTCATAATATAATCGAAGCGAGGGGAAGACATTTGTTATTATTATGCCATCTGTCACTGGAAAAATTATCTGTAACTTAAGCGCCTAACATTGAACAACACAGTTTAAATGAATACAAACTGCGGACACATTAATAATTATAAAAATTTAAGTGGCGGGACAAGAACGAAAGTGGCAAAAGTCCAACCGGAGTGAAAATGTGTTGTGGAGTTAAGTCCGCTGGTCGAGTCAAAAATACCGCAGACGGTGTATCCGCTTGCTGCAGCAGGTGCTATGTCCCCACCGAGCCCATATTTTAAGAAGGTATAAATTATATTCAGCCACAAAATAAGTCTGAAAAGCTGTAAATCAGAACAGAAGTACAGAAAGTTGTTGCATAGAGATGATACACCATCTCATCTAGTTGCATTGGTGTGACCCAGCAGGTTTTTAGAACGTTGCAGAACAGCGCATTGCAAGAAGTTGGCTGTTTCAACTCGTCTCATTGCGAATCTTTGGTCTGAACTAGGCTGATTTATTTTGGAGGTCTGAAGGTAAAATATTGTGCTGGTTTCTTTTTTAATGCAGGATTTTTTTTTTCAAATGAGTGGTATCTAAAACAGAGTGCACTATCCTCATAAGGGCCAGAACAAAAAGGGGTAGTGTCTTTTCTCAGTTGTTTCCGATGTAGAGAGAGCACATGCAGCCAAATGGCCACCGAGAGAAAAACCACCACACCCATCGTCATTTTTTTCTGAGCACTTTCTGGCGCTTCTAATTGAAAATCTCTGAACTTTTCAGAGAGGCGCTGGTGTCGTCACTGTCGGTCCGTCAGCTACCCAAAGTCAGTCCTGAGCTCTACGATACATCAGGCAGAAACAGAAAAGCTGATTTGTGGGAGCAGATCGTCCAGACGCTGGGTGATGCTGGTGAGTGTTGTGCTTTTATTACCCTACCTGTTGTAGCTTGTTGTTCAGTCAACCATCTGTTAATGTAGCACCACATTAGCGACTAGCACTATTTGGGTCGTAAACCAAACGAAGAAATGTTTACCTGATGATGAAGCTAAATGAAAAGTCATAGGTGATAACTCAGAGTCATTTGGGTTCATCCTCAGGGTACTGCGAATGTCTTATTTCATGGGAATCATCCAATAGTTGTCAGAACATTTGACTAAAAACCAAAAATGTCCACCTCATAGTGGCGTCAGAGGAAAAGTAAGGGGATCCCAAATGTCAGCAGGCCCTTTTCTATGGGGACTGCGAATGTCTGTATAAAATTTCATATTGATCCATCCAATAGATTGAAATATTTCAGTCTGGACCAAAGTGGTGGAAAGTTGTCATTGCCATCCCTCCACAAAAGATATCACACCCAAATGCAGACGTGCACCATCCTCCCAAAACAGAATTACTGCCTTTCAGATTTAAAAAAGTTCATCCTTTAATATGCCCCCCTATTTAGACCAATCCAATTTCTAACAAGAAAACAAACAAATCAAACAAAACACAAAATGTCATAGCAACAGAAGCAAGAAGATGCTTTAAATCTTTCCGATGTGACCCACTGCTCTTCCTCCAGCATTGCTAAAAGAAGACTAATGTCAACTCACATTCAGTTCAATAATAATCAAATAACAAGATGGTGTAAAAAGCTGTTTCGGTTCAAACTTAGAGGAATGACAGGAAGATTGCAACCAGCCCTGCAATCAGCTGTCGAGAAAGCATCCAGGTCCTGCTGGGACCAAGTCGAGTGCTTTGAGTGCAGACTGACGGGCTCCAGGATTTGGGGATAATCAGTGATAACATGTTTGGTGTACACGCAGCCACACACATATGATTTCCCTGTCTCTTTGGTGACATTTGCTGGAGAGCGTCCTCCTCCTTCTTAGAGGTTTGTCTGAGTGACCCGGCAATTATAATATTTCCTCCATCGCCGTTTGTAGAGGTACGCCCACACAGTATGTCCTTGTCATCTCTGGGGGAAACCGTCAGTGGGTGTGAAAAACTCTGCTTCAGGGTGACCGCGATGTGTGTGAAAGATGATAAAAAAAGGCGTGAGCGTATGCTGAAAGAATGTGTGTGTTGTGGCTTGTGTGGCTCAAGATTAAGCATGGTCGTTTTTAACAGATGCTGTGTTTCTGCCCTTCGCATTCATCCCCGTAAAACGTGTATTCCACCTGGGACAGAGCGAGCTTATAGGTGGTGACCTCCCCTGGGTGAGAGTATGACAAATGGACAGCAGTGCAATATCCATTGTTGTGAAAATATAAATGAGGTATCATTGGAAAACGCTTTTTTCTTATTGACCTTGGGGGTGATTAAAGACATTTTCATTCCTGCTGTTGGTCTGTCTGGGGAGTGTGTGCTCCTATTGTGCCACAACTCCTTGTTTCCTATTGATAGCTAAGTCTACTGCGAAAAGCCGTCCTGATATTATTATCACACCTATCAGCTGTCTGAGCTATTGATGTTTCCGTAGAATGGATTGCATTCATTCTTTCTGTGTGTGTGTGTGTGATGGTAAGAGATTAGGTGGTGTAAGGTATCGTCTTTTCTTATCATGTGTGTAATTTTTTATTGTCAGTGCATTCTTTGCTCAAAGAGAATTAAGGATCTGGGTCCAAATAAGATGTTTAAAAGGTCCAGTGTGTAAGATTTCGAGGGACATACCAGTATTGGCAGAAATGGAATTTAATATAATAAGTATTTATTCATTTATTTTTAAAATGATGATAACCTGAAAATAAATATCGTCATGCTTTTGTCAGCTAAGAATGGGCCATTTATGTCTTCATAAGGAGCAGGTCCTTGTCCATGGAGATGTTGCATTGCTGTGTTTCTACACAGAAGCTGCTTTATTCAGTGCTTTTATCGGTTTAAATAATCTATTTTATTTGTTTTGATTTGGAGAGGAGGATTTCTCTGTGAATAATTCAATTCAATTTATCAAGAACTTTCTCCATTTTTGGATTCTTCAGTGATCGTGGAGGCATTTCATCACAAATTCAGCGTAACACTTGGTGAGTAATTGATATATAAATGTGTCTCACTGGGTGTTGGCCTCTGCCAGGGTTGTCCCTTGTCTCCGATTCTACGCGTGACATTTACGGACAAGATCTCACAGCACAGCCAGGGTCCGGTTTCAAAACCTCAGAATTGTGTCGCTGCTGTTTGCAGATGATGTTGTTCTGTTGGCTTCATCATACTGTGACCTCCAGCAGGCAGTGTGGTGGCTTTCTCGGGATGAGAGTCAGCACCTCCAAATTTGAGGCCATGGTTCTCTCCTGGAAACCGGTGGTTTGTCCCTTCTGGGTTGGGGGAGAGTTACTGCCTCAAACACAGGAGTTCAAGTATCTCAGAGTCTTGTTCACAAGTTAGAGTAGAATGTATGTGCGGTTTGGTGTGACGTCTGCAGTGATGCGGGCACTGTGCTATACCATCGTGGGGAAGAGAGAGCTGAGTCAGAAGGCAAAGCTTTCCATTTATTGGTCCATCTACGTCCCAACCCTCACCTATGGTCATGAGCTCTGGGCAGTGACCGAAAGAATTACATTGCGGATACAAGCGGTCAAGCAGCCCTTCCTGTCGAAAGGGGTCAGTTGACGTGGTTCGCGCATCTGATCAGGGTCCTCCTGGGTGCCTCCTGTTAGAGGTGTTCAGGGCACGTCCTTCCAGACCCAGAACACACTGGAGGGATTATATATCTCATCTGGCCTGGGTATGCCTCGGGGTCCCCCAGGAGGAGCTGGAAAGCATTGCTGGGAAGAGCGGCATCTGGAGGACTTTGCTCAGCCTGCTGCCCCTGTGACCCTGCTTTGGATAAGCGGTTAAAAGTGGATGGATGGATGATTTATAAATGGTCCTTTGGGGGCTGAAGTATTCCTTTAAGCTGATGCCGGAATAAGTCTGCATAGAAGGCAGTTGTTTCCTTGTATATTGTGAACACAGTGTGTGTGACTCATACATCACAGTCATTTCATCTCTCAAACAACTTTATATTTTATGTAATAATTAACATTACACTCTCAATGCAGCATCAACAGACAGACATTAATAATATGATTTTACACGGTTCCTGAATAATAATAAAAGTGGTAATAGGAGGACAGCGTCGCTCAGAGGGAAACAAACCTCTCCAGTTAATGGCTATTACATGATACAAACCAAGCTGAAAATTAATGGGAGGCAATCATGTTTGGCAATATGCCTAACAACATCCGTGACAATAAAAAGCCTAATAATCCACGGCCTCTCAATGATCATTACATAATTACATGATATTACATGCTACGATATGGGTTTTCTCGTCAATTTCATTCTCAATTTGTCCGGCCAAATGGAAAACGGCAAAGCAGGAAATTGCAAGACACAGACGCACTTTTCACTCTAGCCAGTGATACTCTCACTCTCATATAAAAAATTAAACCAGAGCTGCGTTAGGAGTTTTGCTCTCACATGTGATGTCAGCGGATTTCCAGCTGCTTTGGGACGGAGTGGCTTTTGAAAGTCTGGACGCTGACGGCTGCGGTCTTGCAGGGCAATCAACCAGCAGCACCCACAGTTCCTCTAAAGTGTGCGCTGGTTGTTTTTAAAAGGTGGACACATTCTTTCAGTTTATGTAACAGCATTATGTCTCTCTCTTTCCATTCCAGCAGGAGGATAGAGTACTGTAAACTGGGAGAAAATATTTTCTGCTTGGCCGTATAGCGTTTTATTTCAAAGCAGTTTTAAATATTTCTGATAAACAGGACGAAAGATTTGTGTCACGTTGCTTAAAAATAATATACAATATGTTTAGACATGACACAATCATCTCTTTTCTGGGCAGGCAGAGAGAAACAAATCCTACTTTCCAAAATGCTGAAATATTCCTTCAAAAGTCAAAAACAAAATTAAGCAGTGAACTAGCAGCCGAAGAATGACTGGAGTATAGCTGCAATATACTGTGAAAAATATAATCTTAATCAAAGTAGTCTTCAATCTAACACGTTGCAACAGGAATCTTATCTGAAACTGTGGACAAATATTTGCCTGAGCATGAAGCTACATGTAGCAGTGTACTCATAGCTAGATGAACGACTGTAATGGATTAAAGCGACACTTTCCTCCTGTGAAAAATCACCAGTAGCTCCCAAACCAAAATACTGACAACTAAACATGTTCTACCAGGAATTCGAATCGGCATTGGGGATAAATAAACAACATCAGCAATCAAGAATACATGTTTCGCTGATGTTAGCAGTGTACTTGCAGCTGGGGAATGACTGTAATGGAGTATAGCATCACTTTCTACAATGAAGAATCACCAATAATAGCATCTTAATCAAAATCTTTGATCTAACATGTTCCAGCAGGAATATGATCCGAAATCAGGGAGAAATGAATAACATCGGCAACCAGGATTACATGTTTGCCTGTTGTTAGTATGTAGCTGCATGTAGCAGTGTACTTGGAGCCAGATGAATGACTGTAATGGAATATAGCAGCACTTTCTACAGTGAAAAATCACCACTAAAAACTTTATAACCAAAAGTTTCACAATCTAACATGTTTTACCAGGAATATGAACTGGCATTGGGAAGAAATTGAATATGTTGTAGGGCTACATGATTATGGCAAAAAAAAAAAAAAATCATAGTCACATTTATTGTAGTCAAAATTGAAACCCAAGTTATTTAACGTGAACTGCCATGCAGAGGTAGCAGTGGTGGGGTGTTTTGTGAGCCAGTAGATGGTGTGAAAAGTCAGTAAAATCTGGAGAGAAAGTCACCAAGATTACATGTACCTTGATGTTAGTATGTAGCTACATGTAGCAGTGTACTTGCAGCCAGGGAGTGACTGTAATTGAGGTTTGTGGCACTTTATACTGTGAAAAATCACCAGTAAAGGCAACTTAACCAACTTTTTCACACCATACATGTTTCAGAAGGAATATGGTCTGAAATCGGGGAGAAAATAACAACATCTGATTAAATCATGGGATGAGACAGAGATGCATGAAAGTGTATGCGCTCACAATGTGTAAATGTGTGTGTGCGGCCCTACAGTCAATTTAAGTCGAGGGACCTCCCCAGGTAATCAACAATCTATGAAAATCTCTGTCTGCCTCCCAGTACACCAAATCCAATACCGAGATGGTCCCCATTTACCCGAAATAGACCTTTTGACACATGCGCACACACATATGCAGCACACATGCATATAGATACTCTCAAATTACTTTTTGTGTGCATGCCCCCCCATGTGTCCTCACTCACACACACACACACACACACACGTATCTTTACACACCAACATGCTCGCACTCTGTCAGCAGCGGGCGAGA
The DNA here is from genome assembly GCA_026686955.1 of Epinephelus cyanopodus. Lineage (NCBI taxonomy): Eukaryota > Metazoa > Chordata > Actinopteri > Perciformes > Serranidae > Epinephelus > Epinephelus cyanopodus. Next base: position 9,524,945 of record CM048934.1, read on the forward strand.
GTCCAGCTGCGAGGTGCCCTGCAAATTGCCGGTGATTACAGCGGTTTCACAAAATTCAGCGGAGGAGCGAGGGAAAGCGAAGAAAGAGGGGGAGACAGAAAGGGAAGGCAATCAATAAATTCTGACCAGAGCGTCGAAGACTTACTAATCCATTTCTCTCCATCCGTCTGTGGTTTGTGTTGTGAATAGGCTGGGCTGTGCTGCGCATGGCTGGAATCAAAGGTATTTGTTGATGGATGAGATTTCTGAGATGCCTTTTCTTGTATTCGGCCTGAGAATATTCCAGAAAGGCAGGATCAAGGGGAATCCGATCAATAACCATTTAAGAGCCCATTTGTTTCTTCAGAAACTAATTGAACTTGAACAGAAAGATGGTTAAGGCAGCGTTGGGTGTGTGTACCCTAGCTTCGATATTAACCGTCATTTACAAGCCTAAATTTGCAACTTGAATTGTTAAACATTTCAGAAAAAAATCCTCTTTGCTTTCTTGACAAGTGTTAGATGAGAAAATTGATCCCATTTTCATGTTTTCTGTTCAGATATAAAGCTATGTGCTAGCTGTAGCTGGTTAGGTTATCATAAAGACCAGAAACAGATAAAACTAACTAGCCTGGCTCTGTCTGAAGGCAACAATACACCAACCACCGCCTTTAAAGCTTACTTATTTACATGTTATATCTGGTTAGTTTATACTGTTTTGTATGCAAGCATCCAAAGGCATTAGGCTACCTTCTGTTAGCCTTGTTAGCGTAGAACAAGACAACAGTGTCCTTGAGTCAGTAGGCAAGGCTTATCAGCCCGACACATTTCTTTTAAAGCAATAACTAAATAGAGGTGAAAGAATAGAGTGCTGCAGAAATGACGTTTTTCTTTAGGCCGACACGGAAGTTAGCATCGCTCGGTTCCCTCGTCAAAAATCCAATGGGATTTTTCCGTTAGATTTTGGATTATTGCAGAAAATAAACCGTTATGATACTGACACGTTTGGTTCAGCAAGATAATCTTCACAAATGAACGCCACTTTTATGATTTTTGAAGCCTTAATGAAATCACCAGAAGTAAAAAACTAACGTTAGGGGATAAACGAACTATACCTTGGTAGCCTGATTTAGCATCGCCACCACAACAAGGCCGCAAAGCTGCGTTCAGTGCGATGACCTTCTGTAGTTTCACTCAGCAACTTGCTGGCAAGCACCTTTTTTAAGTGAAGTCAGGGTCAAACCCTCTCAAAATATTTTATGTCGTGGAACAAAACATAGATTCGGTTGTATAATCGGTGCTTATTTTGATTGTTCCGTGCTTCACAGTAAATATCTTTGAGAGTGATCCATGAAAAGGGTTTTACACAATCATTATCCAATAATGTAGGATGGTTGTGACTAGATGCACCGATCCAGCTTTTTCAGTTTTGATCCAGATGCTGTGGCTTTGAGTATCAGCCGATATCCGATACCGATCAGTTACCATTTTGATTTTGATTCTAAAACGATCCTCAATTCTAAAACAAGCCAATAAGAAAATTTACACTAGATATTGAAAAACATTATTGTAATAAAGCTGGGAATACATATCCAGTGCATACAAACTATATTATGTATGGTGGTTGAGATGACTACACTCCCCCTGTCTCCACCAGTCCATCCTCCTCATCCACAAATCTCAACGGGAATCGCCTGTCCCTCGTCGACCTCCTCAACATTTCTCCTCCAGTATTTACGAAACTTTAACTGACTTTAACCATCTATGAACTATAAAAACACGAACTTTTGCAAAAAAGACAAACGATGGCAAAACTACGAACAAAACACAGCATAAAAAAACCTCAAAAGCTCTCAAAAAACCACAAATACTATTATTTACAACACTAAATATTATTTACAAAGCAAACGCCACCAAAACTCAAAACACTCAAACTCTCCTCGTCAGCTGTCACTCTGCTCCTGCTGTGCCCACTTCCCTCCCCTCCTCCACAGGTAATGACGTCACTACTTTAATGTACCGTATATCAAAAGCTCCACTTCTCAGCTTCCAGAATCTGCTGGAATTACGTCAATAGCGCCAATGGTTGAGGAGTTACGGTAATTTGAAAAATAGATATAAAAATAAAATTAAAATGGATTTTGAGTTTTCCACATCAGTGCTCGCATCGTTCAAGACAGAATCTCGATGCATCTAAAAATCGATTTTTCCCCCCACCCCTAATGAAGATATTTTCATCTTTGAAAAATGTTAAATTGCAGATCCACACATTCAGAAAAAATGCTGAATATTTTCTGACAATATAACTGCAATAAAAAAACTGGAACGTAATTATGTCTGGTTGAAGGGATCCTTAAGTGATGGTTTCAGAATACAATCAACCAGAACTTATGTTTGCATGAATATTCATATGGACATGATGACATATTTTGGAGAGCAGTAGCTTTAATGCACGTTTGTCTGTCTCATTATCATCCTTTGTGTATTTGATATTGTTTGCATTTTTCAAATCATTATTCTTCAGAACAGAGTTGAAAGGATGAAGGAATACAGCAGCTTGATTGATAGCTTTAATTTACAAAGACAGTTGTGTTATGCACGCTCTGATTACATTCCTTTTGTACAAGACAAACTAGCAATATGGAGCTGCAGTCAGGAGGGGAAATGTCTTCCCCGACTCTGTTTGGGCACGGATTAAAACAAACAAATTACAACATGTTAATGAGCTTTAGGTGCTGGTAGGCAGATTTATTTTACCTTTGGACAGAGCCAGGCTAGCTGTTTCCAGTCTCTGCCCCGAGCTAAGCTAACCAGCTGCTGTTTTTGTCTTCATATTTATTGTGCAGGCATGAGCCGTATCAATCATCTCATATAACTCTCAGTAAGTAAACTACTTCCTCAACAGCTCCCACAAAGCCCTCTGAGGGAGGATGAGTGAGGCGAGCTTGAAGACGATGTGAAACACTGAAATGCAGACGTTTTTAATCAAAGTCAAATCACATTTTCATTTCAATTTACACCTTTGCCAAGACGTGTGGCGCACAGCAGACGCCTGAAGGAATCTCCCTCTCCCATTCTCATCCCCCGCGCTCCCTCTCCATCTCTTGATCTCGCACTAACTCCTCACTTTTCAGGCGTTTTACTAATAAAAGAGCCTTGTAAAAAGCACGAATGGAGGGTGCACAGGGAACTCCTAGAGCAAGAAGAGGCTCACCTCTGCGCGCTGTCACAACGTGAGGGGGGATTTGGTAAATCACAGCTGGGCTTGTACGGCACATTGTCATTTATGCAAAGGCATGAGAAAGGACAGCAAAAAAACTCAAAGGCCATCAATTCATTTTTCGCTGGGTCTTTATTTTTTCTGCACTCCGCACATTTTTCTTTTTTTCCTACTTTATCTGTCTCTTTGTCCTTGTCGCTCTGATTCTTTATCTGTCATGTTTAATCTCTCGCTTACTGCTTTTTATCCCCGCTCCCTCTGTCTTGTACGTGGTCACATGATTTAACCAGTTTCTCATGGAGCTGCTGCTCCCCATAGACACATATATATATACCTAGATGCCACATTGACTGTGTCCGCCCATTGCAGCGATACATCAGTGTCGCCGCTATATTGGAGAGAGCAAATCTTGCCTGTAAAGGGAAGATGTCCCTGGAAATGTTCCTGTTTTTCACTGCAGGGCTGCCAACTGCTTTCACACCTGCCCTGTTTGGTTCGGTTCAGTCTGAATTAAGTTCGTTTGTCCCCTCAGTGCGGTTTGTTTGGGCTGGTGTGAACACAGCATTTTAGAGCACTCACTGCAGTCGGCTGAAAGATTAGTGCTTTCTATCCATATATGTTCCTGTCTTCTTGTATTTATTCAAAGGCAAGTCTCTCTGTTTCCAATATGGCGGCGCCGTTGACATGCGATCCAGCAGCCAATGAGGCATCTGTGTTTCTATATTTGTACTGTCCGCTGCCTCCCCACCTTTCCCCACCCTCCCTTTCATTCTGTTTGCACCAGCAGCAGAGATACACTCACATGTGGTGGTTAAAAGCTGCGACTCAGGCAGACCTGTGTGATTTCTTTTTTCTCTGTGTTTGTAGGTGTGTGTTCCCCCAGGCCCTCGGCCTGAGGCAGGGTGGGGCTGAGCTGTCTGTAACTGGGTATTGATCTGACACACACACACACACACACACACACACACACACACACACACACACACATAAAACGCACACACTGCGAGCCATGCTTTGCTGACCTGAGATCAGATCAGACACTGATTCAGCCTCCTTCTGAGATGAACACGCCTTTGATTTTCTGCGCTGCGTGTGTGTAGAGGTGTGTGTGTGTGGAGGTGTGTGTCTACGTTACAGGGACAGAGAGGGATAATGATGGCTGTTGGCTGTGTGTCCCAAAAGTGTGCATGTGAAGGTGTGTGTGTGTACACAACGTGGGTAAATATCAATCCGCTGACCTTTCTGCTCCAAAAACGGTAGCCTTTAGCAATATCTGACAGACTGGTAGCCAATGTGGCGACTGACTACATGGTCGATAACCTGCCTCGGTTTGATGTATAATAATATAGTCACTGTTAATTAGAGATATTTGAGAAAGGGGTGAAATCTCAATGACAGTTTGTCCATTCAAAGTGATGTCTGGTAATTGTTATGCAAAGGTGCAGTGGGGACACAGTTTCTCTGAAGGCATTTTCAAATAGAAAACTAATTAGGGACCAAATAATCCAACATGTCCTCCAAACTAAATGACATAGATTTGAAAAATCTATCCATATGAACATGACACAGTCTGTGTAGGTGAACTTGTTAGCAATTATTTGCGTATTTAAACATTCAGAATTTACAGAACGAACATTATCATTAATTTGGAGTCGTGTTTTGAACCATTGATAACTACATGAATGTGAGCCAAATATTCACAAAAACCTATCATATTATCAATAAGTATACCAGTATATAAAGTGCTGGATCAAAAGTAAAGTTTATACCCAACATCCCTTTAATCCCCTTTTGAACATTCTTCAAGAAATCAGAGTTTTGAGCAATCCCAACATACACCGATCAGCCAAATGCAATGTTCTGCTGGGAAACCTTTGGTCTTGGCATTCGTGTGGATGCCCCTTTACGCACTCCACCTACCTGAACATCGCTGTAGACCAAGTACCCTACTCATTGCAACAGTACCTCTGATGGCAGTAATCCCTCAGCATGGCAAGAACAGCTCAGGAATGGTTCAAGGAACATGACAAAGAGCTCAAGGTTTCAGCCAAGCTTTCAAATTCCTCAGATCCCAATCGGATCAAGCATCTGTGGGACAAACCGATACCCCAAAGGTCCTTTGTTCGGGTCTCGACAGGCCAGAGCCTAGTCCGATCTATTACGGGGCCTCTGATCAGTTGAGGCATGGAGACAGGACCTCTGTGGGTGTCCATTGTTGTCTGGCACCAAGGCGTTGTAGACGGACCCTTATGGTCTTGTGGGTTGTGAGGTAAAGTACCAGCATGCCCAATGGATGTTCGATCAGATTGGGGTCTGGGGAATTTGGAGGCCACGTTGACACCTTGAGCTTAGTCACATCTGTCGAGCCATTCCTAAGCAGTTTTTGTGGTGTACCCCAGACATACTGCCCATCCATGCAGGACCTCTACGGATTGGACATAGCTCTGACATGTCAAGGTATGGACAAAGGAAGTCCAGGGAAGCCCCTTGATGTCTGGCACCAGGGTCTTCACGGCAGATCCTTCGAGTCCTGTGTGTTGCGTGATGACGTACCAGCATGTCCCAAGGATGCTTGATTAGATTTTGATCTGGGGAATTTGGAGGCAGGTCAAGGCCTTAAGCTCTCAGGCCATTCCTGAGCACATTGTCCTGCCTGGGGGAGCGCACTGCCATCAGGGACAACTCCTGAGGGAAATATCTGACTCAGACTTGAAATGCTCTGCTACAGGCGTTTTGAACTGGAGGAATTTTTTCATAGATCAAAGAACCCACCTTTTTATTGTATCTGCCCAGCAGATAGCAGGAATGATCATAGTTCTAAGACGCTCTTTTGAGGTACTTTCTTTAGCTGCTGTTTCAGAGTAGGCCATCTTCCAGCACAAGGGAAAGCTTCGTGACTAAGTTAACATTGATTGGTCAAACACAACCAACGCTGCACTGGCAACTACAATTTTTAAGCCTGTTAGCCGTGTATTTTTTATACCTAACTGATGTGATGCGGCTGCAAAATTAGGTAATCTGTTATCTGCCAAATGCCTGTATGTTTCACTGGGCTATATTCATTGTATTATATTGTATTCTATTATTTTGCTGGCTGTTGTTGTCAAGTCTGTTGGCTTGTCTGGCACGTGGTCGGCTAATCAGAGTTATATGCTGGTGTTGTGTCGGTAATGTTAATGTCTGGTGTATGTCCCTGCGTGGTAACCTAAAGATACCCTACAAGTGGACGGGCGGTTCCTGTGCATACAATGAAATACAATGCCACTGGACATGGTTCAAAGAAGAGGCACTCGTCAAGTACAAGAAATCAGAGGTGGAATAAAAACATGAATCAGAATCTAAACTTTTTTATTGCTGTGTGTTAAAAAGGCCTCTCTCATAATGGTTGATCACCCTCGCTGGGCTCGGCATGTAATTATGCAACCTGGTAGACATAACAGGATCTTATGGAGACCAGTGAGGATAATTACTACTTGTTTTGTTGCCTTGCGAGCACAATATAATTATCTCTTGATCTCCACATAACAAGCCTTCACACGGTAATACGTCTGTGACCACAAGACAATCTGTATTTATAGAAAACATTTATGAAATATTTATTCTTTGATTAATTATTTTGACTTTGACACAAGTCAACTGAAACTCATTTGTGATTTTACGACGGAAAAAAAAGCTGAATCATGACATGAATTTTCCCTCCGTATACCGGCAGGATCTCTTCTAGGGTCTAAACAGTTTTATCCACTAATTAGTTTGACTTTAAAATTTGCTAAATGTATCTAGTTTTCCTTCCTCTTTACTTTCTCATTTCCCTTCCTTGGGGCCTGTCTTGACCTTGGACCACACTCCTCACCACACACTTTCCACTCCACTTGCAAAACCATCATAAACAATCCTCAACTGCTAATTATGCGCTGACAACAGTGTTCCATAAATCAGCGGCCGGCTAATGAATTCCCACAGATTCTGCGTGTGTGTGTGTGTGTGTGTGTGTGAAAATGAGAGTGGGGTGGTAGAAATGGAGAAAGCACTCTTGTTTTTGCTTAAGACTCCCTCTGAATTTCCATTTACTGTGCTCACCCCCACATGGAGGATGGCAGGAAATGAATGAGCGATCATTGCGCAGACTGTGTGCAGCGATTAGTGTCTGGAAATAAGAAAATGAACAAGGAGCATTCAGGGAGATATAGTCCATGAAATAGAGCTCGTTACACAATGGATGAGTTTTTATTTGGATTGCTACACTTTGAAGAAAGTAGTTAATACGAGATGTTTAACAGCATCATTTAATCATAAGAGCAAACATCTTAGTGAACACTTACTTTAACTGAAACAACCGTACACTGCAGAGTTAACACTGGCTGTACAACATATTACAAAACTGATATGATTAAATTCTTAATCGTTTCATGATGGTATTAAATTTTTCTTATTATACAGTGATACTGACTGTAAAGAAGGCAGTGTGGAGTGTGTGAAAAGGTGGGCTCCAGCCTTACACTAAACTACTTTTCAAATTTCACTGTCACAGACAAATTTCCAATGTCGAAATAAACTCAGAAGAGTTTTTCTAGAAATGTGGAGTGACCTTGAAAGTGACGTTGGTCATTCAGCTCAGTCCAAGCTGTCTATTCTCATCTCTGCGTTTCAATAAAAATCAGAAATGTTTAATATTTTTGTAAGTTTTTCATCTTGGCTCATACAAATACTGACATTAAATGACACAAACATTGTCAACAACCAATAGCTGCGCTCTCTTAAGCACCAAAATGTCAGCAACACGAAGAACATCAAATTCTCTTGTATTGTGGAAAAGTAGGAGAAACTTCTGGAGTTGTGGAGTGAACATGAGTCGAAGTTTCATGCAGCGTGTATCTGATTCACCAACTGACACTTACTTTAAATGGTTGAAACTTGAGTTTGAATTTGAATTCTCCAATACTCAGGGTTTGTATCGCAATTCTTGTTGAAATAGAGGGGTAGGGCGAAGTGTCAGGGCTGCATGGCCCTCCATACGAAGGGTTTTTTACAGGCTGTTATGAAAAATCATTGACAAGATGGTTGCACAAGCAACAAAAAACCCCACAAATGAACTCCCTTCATTAATAAAGAAATAACCATTGTATTATCTTAGTTTAATGTCATTTTAATGTATTATGGTGTTTTCTTTAAAACAAGCATAAGAAGAATATTTGCTAATATGCAGATGATACACCAACTTCTATATAGATTTCTCCATCTACCTGTTTAAATGGCTTTGCCATATAATATGCCATAGTTTGTACCCTGGGTTGTACAGTAAACAATATGGCTTCCTGTTAATAAGTGTGTCACATCTCTTAGTACGTAGTTGAGTACATTATAGGGTAAAAATAAGAAATGGAATTGGACCAAAGCCTTTGGGTGAATGGAATAATGGTATGCTAGCAGCTTTGTGAAGCAGCATGAGCTAAATGCTAATGACATGCTGTGGCATGATTACATCTTATTTTAGCATTTTAGCATGCTACCATTTGGCAGTTAGCACTAAATGACCGAGGTTAATGGGTTACTAGTTTTGCAACCCAAGAATCGGGCAAATGAAACAAAAGTTGAGTGATTACTAAAGTTATTACAAATAATCCTGAGGTGGATGATGAATGTCTGAACCAAATTTCATGGCAATCCTTCAAATTATTAATCTCCTGGTCACTGCTGGACCAAAATGGTGGACTGCCCAATCAACATCCCATCCCTATTGCTATGCTGCTGGCACGACTGGAGATACACCAAATATTTCATGCATTCAGTGCCAATAAATGCCCAGTTTTTAATCCTTTAACCTCCTGATATCTGCTGCTGAATGATTTTGGAGAATCTAATATGGTGATACTCCACCTCAGATATTCATTATGCTTTTCAGTGCACTAACAGTTTGGGTTGATGCATATTGCAGCGTGTGAAGAGGTAGATGGGCGTTGTGTGTCTATGCTAATGGTCGGGAGACCATAAAAATAGAGCTGTTAAAGTGCAAAGGCTGTCTCATACAATGATTTATTCAGATTATATACTAGTACATAAGCGGGGCGCTCGCAGGACAGAGCTAACATGGTCTGTCTTTGTGCTGGGTGCCTTTACCGAGCGATGAGATATACTGGATTTATTTGTTTTCCTCCGACAGCGTGCAGGAGCTTCAGGACAGTATTCATCAAAAACACACAGGAGGCCTGTTGCGAGTCAAACTGTGCATTGCTGCATTTCTGCCTCACAAAGGGCAGTTGTTATTTTCAATCCTCCGGATTGTCCGCCACAATTACTTCCAGGTCACACATCCCTGTCTTGTATGAATGAGCTACAATCCAGTGACATTTCTGCAAATGTCATTGATTGGATGAGGTGATATATTGTCAGTGTAGACCACCAATATTTATATAACACCAGTCGTATAAAAGCTGAGAGAAATCCTTAATAAATGTGACTATTCAAACATTGGTGCCCAAGTGCTGCAGCTCCTCCGCTCTCTTTGTCTTTATCTCCCTCTCTGCTTGTGTCTTTGTCTTTCTGGATTTCACTTCTAAGCCGCCCCCCCTCTCGCGCTGTTACTATTTTGCTCTAACTGCTCTTTCTCTTCTTAATTCACCATCTTTTTTCTCTCTCCGACCAACAACCTTGCATCCCTCTGTCTCTCTCTCTCTTCCTCCCTCTCCGGCTCTTGACATGAGTGAAGAGGCCCGCTGAGATAAAACACAATGTCAGAGCATGCCTCAGCTCTCTCCGCTGAGTGGGAAAATTGACTGGGATTGTCTGTGGCAGTCCCCATTCGCAGCAGTCTGTGGCCCGTGATGCTTAAAGTGCTGCGCTAATTAGTTTTCTCTCTGTCCCTCCCCTCCATCCCAACACACACTAACCATCTTCCACACACACACCACAATAGACTCCCTCTTTCTTTTGAGCTGCCTTTGCCATAGCCTATCTATTATGTAACAGTGTGTGGAAAGTGCGGATGCACCTTCTCAGGGGTTTTTCTGTGCGTGGCTTCGCATGTCACACGAGCAATGTCTCTTTCTATATTTGCCTAAGCAGCACATGAAGGCAGCAGTGGGGGCAGAGGCTAGCACAGCAGAATGACACAACAAGATAGCATATGACAGGGCGCAGTACTTGTTGGAGGGGGACTCAGAGCTGAAGCGAGTGTGAGCCTGCTGTTGGTTCCTACTCAGTGACCCAAATTCTGCCTGAGTTGCATAGTGAATTAATGGTTATTAGAATGAGTACCATTGAGGGCAAGATAAAGCTCCATAATTAAACCTATTTACACATGCCATCAGTGATATCAGATTTAAAGCAGTATTGCCTTTTCATAAAACTGACTGTCTATGCAATAGAAAGATAGAAACACTGTTAAAAATGGTGCCACATGACCGGACATCGGACCGACACACCGACACTGGTGGATGACATTATGCAAGCTTATCCGTTCTATCACTGTGGCCTGCCTGAACTAACACTATGCTCAATTTTTAGTAAAATTTGGAGATCCAACAATTAAAATTTCTATCTTACTCTCATTTAGCTTTAAGAAGTTGCTCGCCATCCAGTGCTTCGAATTAAAACATATTTGAAATCATTTAAATCTTTGAAGCTGCATTAATTTGGGTAATTTTCAGAGCAATGCAACAAGCTGTTTTTTGGCCACCTGACAAATGTTAGCCCAATGTTCACTTTTCTTTTAGCTCTGTTTTGTTCTCCACCAGCTGAATATTTTTGTTTTGTTCACTGGCTACTCGCTAACCATGTCTGCCTGCCGTTTGGTGCTGAGCAGGTGGCGTACAGTGAGTGTAGCAGAGTGCTGCATGTGAAAATAACTTTTTTCCCATCTACAAGAATTAAAGTTTTTGTTCATTCGTTCTATCTGGACTTCATTTTATTTCTTTACCCCCAACACTTTACTTCCAATAAACCTGTTTGCATGTATAAGTGCGAAGGAAGGTTTCAGATCCCACTTATACTCTACTGCACTGTCAATACCTTGGTCAGATGACCCTTGGGTTTGAGTCGAAAGTAAATGCAGCAGGACAGTTTACTCTGAGGACAGGTTGAATCCGCAGTGACAGCATCAGCAGCCGGCACCTCGGGTGAAAAAACAGAAGGCATCGTTATAGTGAAATTCACAGTTTAAATTACCACCGCACTGTTATAAAAATAGCAATGTTATTGTGCTTGTATTGTGACCCATTAGTTGTTAGCAGCGTTGTTAGCAAACAGGCGACACAACATGAACCCAAACAGTGAGAGTTTCAGCTTCAGTTTTTCCAGGCTGAACTGCTGTCACTCACAGCGTGGCCTCGCGAGTCTCGTTAGCAGAGATGCTACTGGCTACAGAAACAGTTGGAGAACTCAGAGCTGTTAATGAATGTATGGCCTCTGTTAGAGATTGTATTAATGAGGTTTGCTATTTCACTGGACGGAAAAGGAATCCGGGAAACACCGACTGCCGAACAAGTCAGGTGTTAATTCGGAAAGGTGAATGATTGTTGACAAAACCTTGATCAGAGTGAGGTAATTTACTTTTTAAGCAATAGTTCAGCATTTGGGAAATAAGCATATGTGCTGTCTTTTGAAGAGCTGGCCGAGAATATTGAAACCATTCTCACTTTTGTCCGCTAAAAAGAAGTTACAGGGTAAATCATTGTAAGGTCTGCAAGGCTTTGAGAAACCAAATGTACTTTCAACCTGTCTTTTTGACTGACACAAGCTGTTGGTCTGTCCCATATCTCCTCTCTTTTCATATGCTCAGTCTAGAGCTGTCTTTGAGTATGTTTGCTCTTCGCAGATGTCAGTCTGAAAAACCCGAATCCTTCATCACTTTTGATTGCTACCCAGCTACTCCGAGACTTATAAAAGACTGTATGTAAATTACTAACAGTTATTTTTTAACATTTTACATTTAATTTCCCATTTAGTTGTAAAAATGTGTAACCTATACACTCAAACAGAGCAACATTTCATCATACGTCTACATTCTGGTCCCTTCGTCTAAATTTTGGCGAACTCAAATAGCGCTGGTGAAGGCATGACCTGTCTCACACTGCCCCTGATTGGTCGACTGATATCCCTATCTTGACCCCAACCAACTTCACCCCTCATGTCTGAGCCGAACCAACCCAACCAATGAAGACAAGTACTAGCCAGTCAGAGGCAGAGTAGGGCAGGTCATAACTTCGCCATAGTATTAAAGTTCGGTGACAAGACGGCTTTCAGTCCAATGGTGCATTTTTGGGACTATTGGGGCTTCGGGATAACGAGCTGTAGGAACAATGGCCAGTCCCCAGAAACAGCTAGCCTGGCTCTATCTAAAGATTTTTTTTTTTATAAAAGCCAGTCACCAGCACCTGCAAACTCTCAAAATAATGATAATAATAACCAAACAGGGACTGGTCTTCATATGACAAGAAAGAGAGAGTGCTAAATTTTAAATTAAAATGAAAAGACTGAGATCCCTGCAGCCTTCCCTGGTGATTTCCTTCAAAGTGTCAGAGCTGCTCACCTACATGAAATTAATTAATAATTAAATCGGTAACATGACTCACTCACTCACTTCATCATACCGTCCTCCCCAAACACAGGTTTTCTGTACCCTCCACATGCACTGCTCTGTTGGGGCTTTGACGTGAAACATCAGCTCGCTCTCTGGCAAAGTGTTGGCATTGATAAGGTGCTTAGATCCTCTGAGGGAAACTGTGACAAAGTGGATTTTATCAGTGTGGAAGTGTTGTTTTCACTGTGTGGCTTCAGCTCACCGATCACTAGAGCTGATCTGATCACTGGAGAGGAGGCAGAGATACAGGAGGGACCGAATAAACACAGGAGACATAATCACACTGTTTGCAAACACAAGCAACTAATTAATATCATATCAAAACAACATATCATGCAAAAAATAGTACGCTTGAGCAGTTAACAGGAGGTGAATAGCTACAACTAGACTCAGTATCTATCACACTTGGTGGTCTAACACATTAAAATGCAAGTGTGGTGTTTTGGATCAATATAAGAATAATGCCTGTGAGCTCATTATGAGGCTGTAATGTACTTACAGTTCAATACCTCATGAACTCAACTGTTACACTCCTGCTCCTGCTCGCAGTATGAAATTATCAGAGTTACTCTTGAGATCACCTGCAGACACGTTTGGATGCTAGAAAAAGTAATTTTCTGTACTGCGGCATTTGGCAGAAACATGAATCACCTTGGTTGTACGGTAAATAGAGGTTCAATTACAAATTTGTGCAGCCGTCCAGAGTTCTCTCTGCATTGGTGGTGAGAAATACCTTTGCAATAAACCATACTCAAGGACTTTTTAAGTTGACCTGAGTATGGATCAAGGTACCCGTATGGTATACAGCGTTTACACTATTCAAACAAGTTGGACTTTGAGGTCAAGCGTAGTCGGATCCGGGCCCAGGTCCCTGATGTGGATGCCTCCTCAGTGTACTTGTTTTATGTTTGTATCTTTGAATCATTCCAGCCTATCAACATGAATGGATAACTTTGGCTTTCTTCAAGCTGGACCCTCTTTAACCTATGTTTTTGTGCCTCAGAGACTAACGGGAACAACCATTTTTGAAATTGGTCCAGTATTAACAGACACCCTAAATTTACTTCCAATAAAAGTGCTTGTTTTTGCCACTGACAGGCTCAGATTGTTATTATCAGTGTGTGAAATCATTATGGAAAGGATCCCTACAGAGATAGACCTTTTTGTTTAAGAGTAAGATCCTTTTTGTTCTGAAACATCCAGAAACAGCCTCGAAATTGCTATTGCCAAACAAACAAAACAACAAACAAAAACGTTCTTGGTTAGTCCTTCCACTGTTCCAACAATCACCAACTCTGGTTTGGTTGACGAATACCGTTAATGGGAACTTTTGGTAAACGCTTGTGTGGTGCAATGCCATTGTTCCAGTGACCCACAATTCCAAACCCTCCTTATTGACCCTTTGTGGTGTTTGAGCCACTGATCCAAGGTGTTTTTATAGGTGTTTGAGCCACGGATCCAAGGTGTTTTTATAGGTGTTTGAGCCACGGATCCAAGGTGTTTTTATTGACCCTTTGTGGTGTTTGAGCCACGGATCCAAGGTGTTTTTATAGGTGTTTGAGCCACGGATCCAAGGTCTTTTTATTGACCCTTTGTGGTGTTTGAGCCACAGATCCAAGGTCCCTTTATTGACCCTTTGTGGTGTTTGAGCCTCTGATCCAAGGTCTTTTTATTGACCTTTTGTGGTGTTTGAGCCACAGATCCAAGGTCCCTTTATTGACCCTTTGTGGTGTTTGAGCCTCTGATCCAAGGTCTTTTTATTGACCTTTTGTGGTGTTTGAGCCACTGATCCAAGGTCTTTTTATTGACCTTTTGTGGTGTTTGAGCCTCTGATCCAAGGTCTTTTTATTGACCTTTTGTGGTGTTTGAGCCACTGATCCAAGGTCTTTTTATTGACCTTTTGTGGTGTTTGAGCCACTGATCCAAGGTCTTTTTATTGACCTTTTGTGGTGTTTGAGCCTCTGATCCAAGGTCTTTTTATTGACCCTTTGTGGTGTTTGAGCCACTGATCCAAGGTCTTTTTATTGACCTTTTGTGGTGTTTGAGCCTCTGATCCAAGGTCTTTTTATTGACCCTTTGTGGTGTTTGAGCCACTGATCCAAGGTCTTTTTATTGACCTTTTGTGGTGTTTGAGCCACTGATCCAAGGTCTTTTTACCGACCCTTTCCTACATTTCACGGTGGTGTTTTCCAAAGGCAAATGGCTGGCAACCGAAATCGGATGTTTTGGCTGACCTGTCCCTGCTCTTCCTTTCAGAATCAGAATCAGAATCAGAATCGTTTTTAATCGCCAAGTACGTTCGCACATACAAGGAATTCTGTTCCGGCAGGTGGTAACACTCTCAAAATAAGGTACAAGTGGTAAAGAACAGAAGGAATACGTAATAGGAAAAAACAGGATATGTACCTCTATATACAAAAGTAAAAAAGTAAGTTAAAAAAAATAGAATAAAATAAAATAAATAAGTAAAATAGTATGTACAAGGGTGGTGCAAAGTACACAAGATAGTGCATATGATAGTGGTTTTTGGTTAGTGCAAATGATTGGTTGAAACCATTTATGAGCTGTTCATTAAAGTGATGGCAGTGGGGAAGAAGCTGTTTAAGTCGTGTGGTTTTGGTGCGCAGGGCTCTGTAGCGCCTGCCGGAGGGGAGGAGGGAGAACAGGTTGTTTCCCGGGTGGGCGGGGTCCTTGATGATGTTGCTGCCCTCTTCCTGGTTCTGGAGCAGTACAGTTCCTGATGGAGGGCAGGGGGGCCCAGTGATTTTTTCAGCAGTTCTAACTGTGCGCTGCAGTCTGTTCCTGTCCTGCTGTGTGGCTGCTCCGAACCACACGGTGATGGAGGAGCACAGGACAGACTCGATGACAGCCGTGTAGAACTGGATCAGCAGCTCCTGAGACAGGCCGTGTCTCTTCAGCTGTCGCAGGAAGAACATCCTCTGCTGGGCCTTTTTCAGGATGGTGGATGTTCTTCTCCCACTTCAGGTCCTGGAGATGGTAGTCCCCAGGAACTTGAAGGTCTCGACGGCTGACACAGGGCTGCTGCTGATGGTGAGGGGGAGCAGTGGCGAGGGCTGTCTCCTGAAGTCCACTGTCATCTCCACCGTCTTGAGCGTGTTCAGCTCCAGGTTGTGCTGGCTGCACCAGCACCAGCCGCTCGATCTCTCGCCGGTATGCAGACTCGTCTCCGTCCTGGATCAGGCCGATGACTGTGGTGTCGTCTGCAAACTTCAGGAGTTTGACGGCTGGATGCGTGGAGGTGCAGCAGTCGTTGGTGTAGAGGGAGAAGAGCAGTGGGGACAGGACACACCCCTGGGGGGCGCCAGTGCTGATGGTCCGGGTAGCTGAGGTGACGTCTCCCAGCCTCACCTGCTGGCTTCTGTCTGTCAGGAAGCTGGTGATCCACTGACAGATGGGCAGAGACACGTTGAGGTGGGAGAGCTTGGAGGAGAGGATTTCAGGGATGATGGTGTTGAACGCCGAGCTGAAATCCACAAACAGGATCCTCGCGTAGCTGCCTGGGGTGTCGAGGTGCTGCAGGATGTAGTGCAGTCCCAGGTTGACAGCATCGTCCACCGACCTGTTTGCCCTGTAGGCAAACTGCAGCGGGTCCAGCAGGGGTCTTGTCACCGACTTCAGGTGGCTCAACACAAGTCTTTCAAAGGACTTCATGACCACAGACGTTTGAGCCACCGGTCTGTAGTCATTCAGTCCTGTGATGGAGGGTTTCTTGGGGACTGGGATGATGGTAGAGCGCTTGAGCACGGAGGGGACTTCACACAGCTCCAGTGAGCAGTTGAAAATCCTGGTGAAGATGGGAGCCAGCTGGTCAGCACAGGCTTTGAGACAGGAGGGTGACACTCTGTCTTCCTGTGACCTTTGTGCCACCATATGTGGGTGTTTTAGGTTAAAACATGATCTTTTTCGAATCATAACCAAGTGTTTTTTTGTGCCTAAACAACAAAACAACATTTTTTTCTGGCGGTTGGGAGTGTATATTTCCAGAGAAATGGGTCTTTGGTCCAATGAGACATTTTACGGACAAAATTTTGGGCCATTCAAACAATGATCTGTCACCTATTACCACTTCCTGTTATGACTGGCACTGTAGCCGACATTAGCCTATTACAACACATAAAAACGTGTTATTGAAATACATGCAGATGGCACAAATAATTATGATATTGTAAAATTAATCATAACATAAGCTTTTCCTAAGTGACACATACAGTTCAACTACACAGATGAATATCTCAATCATACGTCTTGTTACATAATCTCTCCTGAATCCAACACCTGAGAGGGAATAAAAACATTTAATTCAATTAATAATTGGCAAACAGCCAGCGGGTGAGAAAAACAGACTGGGCAATACTGCAATTACTCACTGTTAACCCCCGTACACATGCTGCTCTGTCCTCTGAAAGCATTTCCCTCCTGTAATCACACCCAAACCTCCAAAGAGCAGGCTGACACATTTCCCTAACACTCCCCCCTCTCTGTCTTTTTGCTGCACACACACTTGCCGCTGCGTCAAAGCACTCTGCGTGAACAGGCAGATTGCTGCGAGAGCTAATGAATTGTGCTGTCAGGGAAGTAACAGATTTATTTACATCTAGAAATGGATATCTCCTCCAGCCAATCCTGGAGAGCTGAGCTGGTGGGGCTGTAACGCTATAGGGCTGCTAATGGATCATACACACACAAAAAGTGAGGAGAGAAACCACAGAATCATGGAGGAATATCCAGGAAACAGCATGGGGCTGTGACAGCGTGCTGGTCCGCCGCAACTCTGGAAATTGGAGAAAAATAAAATAGCCAGAGGGTGGGGAGAAGGAAGTTGAAGGGTATTAGTTGAAAATCCACTTTAAGAGTTGTTGGGCTGTGGAAACACACACATTCACACACACGCAGAAATCAACTCAGAGGCAGGTAGACAGAATCTGGACCTCATTTTCCCATGTTTTTGTGTCTTAGAGACCAATGGGAAAAACAGTCTTTGAAACTGGTCCAGTATTGAGCAAGAGGGCTTCAGCTGGCAGCGTCTAACACCGTCACTTCATGTCCACTGAAAGTGTTTGTTGTTGCCACTGACAGGCTCAGATTGTTATTATAAATGTCTAACAACATTATGGAAAGGATCCCTACAGAGATAGACCTTAAAGTGTGAGATCCTTTTTTTTTTAAATAAGAAACTAGAATTGTCAACAGTTAACTGTTAATTAGTTAACCACCGAGAATATTTTTGACAGTCACCTCTCGAACGGTCTTAATTTTGCTACAGTTTACTGTACTGTGCATCACCACTGGTCTGCTGGGAGCTAACATTAGCTAGCTGTGCCGCTCATTCGGTGATTACTGTCAGTAACATCATCATCGGAAAAAATTCTGCCCACACTGCGATCCTGACTCAGCTCGCCCCGGTGAGTAAGCAGCTCAGTTTTGGGCCACAAGTCCGCTTCAGCATCATTAACTACTCTTAGCTCTGTTAGTACTGTCAGCAGTGTCAGCGTGGCTGGTGGTGCTAACATAGTCAACAATGCTAAAAGGGTTTTGGGGCTCAAAATAAAGCAGCTTACTCACCGGGGAGACCTGGTGGGACACTGGACAACACATTCTTACTCCGTGAACGCTGCCACTTGACTTTTTTTCCCTTCAACAACAAATGCACGTGGTTACGGTTTGCAAACAAAAGCATGTGGTTGGGTTTAGGAAAAAAGGAGAACGTTTGGCTTTACAATCTTACTGGAAGCAAACAGTGACCTTCTCCTGAGGCCGCCGGGTGCTGTTTCACAACAGTGAGTGCGTTTACATGGACAGTTTAATTCCCTTTTCATTTGAAGTGGAAGTTAATTCCTATTAAAAGTGATCTTGTAAACACCTAACTCCGAATGAAAGAATTTCTCACAACTGGAAACACTCATTTCTCTTTAAGTTCATTCCGGTCTTTCTGCGCGTGCTCGTTTCCTTGCCCTTCTTGCACGGTGACGTATATAGTGCGCGCGACTCGTTGCACTCACCGCTTTCCATTTGACAAAGCTCAATCTTCTGCCTCCCTTCTTCAACCTTCTACCTCCCTTCTCCTCCTCAACAGATGAAGCATTAGCAGAACAAGGTTGTTGTCATACTGCTGCTTCAAGAATATAAGCAAAACAAGCCCGAAAAAGGCACTAAGAGCGGCGTCATCAAGCATCTTGTTATCCTGTTTTTTTTCCCGTAAAAATCAATCGGTTAGTTACTAGTGAATAGGAATCGGGCTATCAAAGCAAAATTAACTGAAACAGTCATCCCTACCAGTAGCCAGTAAGGGGCAGCAGTAGCTCTTGGTTGGGAACCAGAGGGTCGCAAGCTCAAGTCGTTGTCCGGACCAAATACGGAGCATGGACTGGTTTATATGTATAAATAGCACCATAGAACAGGAAGCACCAAATTAGTCATGACTGCATAACTGATTCCTCTTCATAAGCTGTTACAGTTGGAGTTTCAAGTGATTTAAATCAGGATCCAGCTTGAGTTCTGTAGGTAAAGAATTCCATGGACAGAAAAAGCTGTTTGCCCGAACGAGGAATTACACAGAGGAACCTTACAATTCCCACTGGCTGCTCGAGAAGCTATACATTTAATGCATGTGGGTCCTGCTTGTGCATGTGTGTGTATTTCGGGCCTGTGTGTACATGACAACAGAGTGAAAGAAAACTGAATTCTTCTTCTATCCCCTAATCGCTATCGTCAAACCCACCAGACTCCATTTAAATAAACAGCAATTGTATCATCGTAAAACACACTTCATTCAAAGTTGATAGAAACAAATTAAAACTCACAAAAACCATCTTGGTTTATTTTTGCACCGTTCCAACAATCACCAACTCTGGTTTGGTTGAAATAAACCTTTAACTCACCCAGTTAGATGTGAAAGTATGCTGCCTCTATACACGCTAAAATCACTGTTTGTTTCAATGGAGTCTGGTGGGTGAGGCGATGCTTATTTTGGGGGCGTTTCTGGTTAAACAAAAAGGACCTTACTCTTTAACAAAAAGGTCTGACTGCAGGGATAATGTTGTCTGACACTAAGAATAATAATCGGAGCCTGTCAGTGGCGAAAACAAGCACTTTTAGTGGACGTAAATTGACGGTATAAATAGTGGTTACATAGTTTCGCCCCCTTAATACTGGACCACTGTTGCAAATTGTTGTTTCCATGAGTCACTTAGACAGAAATACATGGGAAGTAGGGTCCAGGTTGAAAAATACCCTTTTATGGTGTTGAAGGAGAGAAAACACACACTAACAGGTAACAAGCTCGGCCTTCTTTAAGAGGACGAGTCTTGGAATAACTGCAAAATATAGATTTATATTTAAAGAGAGGAGGAAATATGAGGGGGAGACAGGCGGCCGTGACTCTGTGTACATGTGTGTGCGGCTGGTACCATCATCAGTTGGCTGTGCTCGGACCTGTCACAAGGGTTTATGTCATGCAAACAAACGCTCGCAAACACACCCCCTCGCAACACAGAACACACGAGGCAGCCAGCAACAGAGAGAGAAAACCCACAGACTGTGAGAGGGAACAGGTAGAAATGAAACGCCAGTCGGAGGAGAAATAATCTGTTTTTCATCTCTCTCTCTGGAAATCTCAATCCGTCTTTTGATCCGTTTCTTACATCATCTCTCTGCCTGTCTGTCTTTGTCTTGTGGATTTCAGCGCCGTGCGTGTGTGTGTGTGTGTGAGTGATGCTGCAGTGTATTTTAGGTTATTTGTTGTGTGTGATGTTGCAGTATAGGTTATTTGAAGAAAATAGAGCCCTGCTGCACCAGCTCAGCTCAGCACTGACACAGACAGTCTACACACTCCTCGCTTGTTTTTTTTTTTTAATCTGAGGAAGGTGCAGCTCACTGCTAATCAGGGTGCAATGTAGCATGGCGTAAAATTAAACCCTTGCAACACAGCGAGAAGAGTGTTGGAGAGGGCAGGAAAGGACGAGACCCCGGCGGTGTGTGTGTGCGTTCTTGGATGTTATCAGTCATGTCGGCTGCTGGCCACAGATGAGGTCATTAGGCCCTTTAGCAAGGCAGATTTCTTCCCTCCTGTCTGGTTCTGTTAATAAATCTCCTCAGATGCTCGCATGTTGCGGTCAGTTGTGTGTACGTGTGTGTGTGTGTGTGTGTGTGTGTAAGCATGCGAGTTTGTTGTGCTGTTTGTGTAATGCGTGTGTAAATGTCTGTTGATGTGTGTCTGGGGAATCCCTCGCCCTGTGTGTGTCAATGTGTGTGTACAGTCGTGTGTGTGTTCGTGAGGCGAGGAGTTTGTCTGGTTGCATTT
Organism: Epinephelus cyanopodus; assembly: GCA_026686955.1. Classification (NCBI taxonomy): domain Eukaryota; kingdom Metazoa; phylum Chordata; class Actinopteri; order Perciformes; family Serranidae; genus Epinephelus; species Epinephelus cyanopodus. The sequence continues at coordinate 9,546,041 of CM048934.1, forward strand.
CGGTGAAGCGGCCTGGGGATTCAGTGCAGCCAATTCTGTCTCACCACGGCAATTTGTGTGTGTGTGTTTGTGTGTGTGTGTGTGCGCTTGTGTAAACCAGCATGGAGTCTTGCATTGTTTGCAAATGGCATAAAACACTCAGTAGGAATCTATGGAGCGCACAAATTAGCATAGGTTATTTATTGCTAGCTGAGGTGTTTGCATTCATAATTCTTGGTCTTTGCAGGAATGTGTTGGATCTGTTTGAAACCCAGACTGAGTGAGCACTGCGAATGTACTGCGTGTGCTCTTACAGCCACAATATAACTTACTGAGAGCAAGAAATATGCAAACACTGTGTTATTTAATCAGACGTTTAATTATATTAAAGGTCCCTCACATCCACACAAGGTGTTTTCACGGAATCCGGCTAATTAGAGCAGCTCAGGCAGGAATAAGGTCACCAAGGTACATTCTATAGGTGTAGATACTAAAGAGACTAAATCCAAATACAAAGGACACTGTGCTGAAACCAATGGATGCGTTAGATCCTCTAGTTTAATATGATACCCAAGTCTTCACTGTAGATTTGAAACTGAGTCTGATAGAGCAGGTTTTATTGGCTACAAACTCGTCAGCTCCACCTGCAATACTCTCATTTTCTTCACATTTTGCCATCACCTCTCCACTGCAGTATTTCACAATACCGGCAGGGGGTGGGAGCATCAGATGCCATGTTGAAATGTGTTTTGATAATAAAGAATACAGTTATTTATCCTGTAAATACATATAACCTGTATTATCAGTGTTATAAGTCAGTAAGTAAATTGCTTTTTTGATGCCAGTGTTAATTGCCCCCTGATTTTGGAACATATTCCTGCCTTATTAGTGATTTTTCACAGTAGAAAGTGTCGCTATATACCGGCTGCAAGTCCCCTGCTACATGTAGCTACATGCTAACATTTGGGAATCTTGGCTGCAGATGCTCTTATCTTCTCCCTATTTTTGGAACGTAGTTCTGGTAGAACATGTCCAGTACTCAAGATTTTGGTTTAGAAGCTTTTACTAGGGATTTTTCATGTTAGAAAAAGCTGCTATACTCCGTTACAGTCATTTTCCAACTGCATGTACATTGCTACATGTAGCTACATGCTAACATCAAGGATTAACATTTGGATTATATTCCTGCCAGAACGTGTCTAGTTGTGCTTTTGTCAGTGATTTTTCACGGTAGAAAGTGTCGCTATACTCCATTGCAGCCATTTCCAAGCTGCAGGAACTCTACCACATGTAGCTACATGCTAACATCAGGGAAACATGTCATCTTTGTTGCAGATGTTATTAATTTATCCCTGATTTTGGATCATATACCTGCTGGAACATGTCTGGTTGTGTTTAGTAGCTTTTATTGGTGATTTTTGACAGCAGAAAGTGATGCTACACTATGTAACATTCATTTTGGATTTACAAATACTTGGCTACATGTAGCTACATGCAAACGTTTGGCAAACCTGTAATCTTGGCCACAGAAGTTTTTAATTTCTCCTCGATTTAGGCTCCTGCTGGAACATGTCCGGATGTCAAGATTTTGGTTTAGAAGCTTTTATTGTATATATCGCATGGTAGAAAGTTCTGCTGTACTCAGTCTTTCCATGGATGCAAATATGCTGCTACATGTAGCCACATGCTAATGTCAAGGAAACATGAAATCTTGGTTGCCAATTTTGCCAATTTTTCCCTGATCTGGATCATTTCCCTGCTGTAACATATGTGGTTGTGTTTAGAAGCTTTTGTTTGTGATTTTTCACAGTAGAATGTTGCTTTACTTTGTTACAATCATTCCTTGGGTGCAAGTACACTGCTACATATAGCTACATGCTAATGCCAGGGGAAACATAACCTTGACTGTCTGTGTTGTTAATTTCTTCCTGATTTTGTCTGGTTGTCAAGACTTTGGTTAAGAAGCTTTCATTGGTGATTTTTCATGGTAGAAAGTTCCGCTATACTCCATTACAGTCCTTTCTCAGATGCAAGTACACTGCTACATCTAGCTACATGCTAACGTGAGGGAAACATGTAATCTTGGTTATTTTCTACCTGATACTGGAACATATTCCGGCTGGAGCATTTTTGGTGATTTTTCACAATAGAAATTGTCGTTTTCCTCAGCTGCAGTCATTTCTGAGTGGCAAGTACGCGGCTACATGTAGCTGCACACTAACGTCAGTGAAACGTGTAATCTTGGTTGCAGATGCTGTCATTTTCTCCCTGATTTTGGATCATATTTCTGGTGGAACATGTCCAGTTGTCAAGATTTTGGTTTAGAGGACTTCCTGCTAGACTCCGTTAGAGTCACTTCTCAGCTGCAAGTACAGTGGTACATGTAGTTTGTACACGTCCACATGGGGAAAAGGGTCTCAAATTGTATATGTAACATGCTGGTCATTGTAAATGATGGTGCAGTGATTGGACCTTGTATGCTCTTTCTCAAAATTCAATTTTATTTTTTGTTGTAAAAGAAAGACCTCCTATTCTCACAGCAATTACAGCATCAATGCTGGAAGATAACACTCTTATTGGCTGAGCAAACAAATTTTAATTTTGTTGTGCAGAGATAGGTATTGAAATCTTTTAAACAATTTCAATATCGTACGTAGCACTGATTGTTGTCTCTATTTCTGACTTATCTGAGAACAAAGTGTGCTCCTGTGTGACGGTATTGCAGCAGGTGTGGAGACTTGCAGTGTTTGGGAGAATTAAAGATGAATAACCTCCTCAATAAGGGCTAAGTGCTGTATCTACCAAAGCTGTCAGGCCAAATGAATGAACTCCAGTGACTAGGCAGCAAAATGGGGAGGAAAGGGAGGGAGGGAGGAAAAGAAAAGGGAGTAATGGAGGGACTGCTGATAGGAGGAAAGGGAGAATAAAAGAGCGCAAATAGAAAGCACACAGTAAAATTCACCTTATGCTCCTGTTAACATCCGTGTTAATATGTCACCTCGTCTCGTCTCTCCCCACTCTCACGTTTTAGGCTTTCATCTTTCACACTCTCTCCCTCCCTCCCTCCCTCCCTCGGCTCATTGCTTCCATCAGTGCGTCGCTTTGCTCTCATTTGCTCGCTACAACTTGTTTAGGAGAGTGGCGGCGTGTTCTGTTAAAATAACGTCTCTGAGGGTGGTTGTGTGACGCAGGGCTCCATCGCACTCTCAGACCAAAATGCTCCATTTCAAGAATAGCCAGACATCAAAGAGTCAATAATAACTGTGGGTGTGTGAAAGAGAGGGGAAACTAGAGAGTGGGAAAAAGATTAGCGCGTTCAAGTTGACAGGAAGGAGGGAAAAAATGAAGGGTGTTTATGTTGTTTATGTGTTTGTGCCCTGCAACTGTAGATAGCTGCGGAAAATCTGCCTTTTAAAGCAATTTTTATAAATTTAATTCGAAGTTTAGATTTCAATTCTCATTAAAGACCGTCTGATGTCTTATTTAGGCGAGTTTCAAGATTCACTTATTCATAAATTGCCTCTTTAATTTAAAAATGTCCTGAAGCTGCATCTGAAAGAGGAGGAATTTATCTCGCCTCAGTTAGAGAATGTTTAAAAACCGAAATGTGAAAAGAGAAAAAAAAACTTCTTAAGATTAACATTTTATTGCGGCGTGGCTTAGACAGTCAGTCCCCTGACAGAGGCACACAAGGAGGAAAAAAACGCTAACTCCAAATGAGACTGTAATCCTTTGACGCACGGAGCAAGGAGAGCGAGAAATACATTAATGCTCGGAGAGGAAGCGGGCGACAAACTCCGGCTGGTTGCACGGTGGCTCATTAACTGTGTGCACTTTGTGTGTGTGTGTGCTTCTCCTGGATCACACGTTTTAATTGGATTTAAACTCATGTATGAACCAGCGGGCGCTCATGTTTAAAACAAAGCATTTAAATGCATGCGCGGGTGATATGTTTTCTGGTGCACTGGCTGCTCACGTACACAAATAAAGCGTTGGGAATGCTGCGTGTCATGTCACTCTCTGTCTGTCTGATGAGGTGTACGCCGAGATGTGAGTGTGGAGGGTGTCTCTAAGTGGCCAGGAGTTAAGACAACGAGAATGAGACTGGTCGTTCTGGAAATTCATCTCACTTCCACTCTTCTGCTTAGACTTGCTTTACATGCAAAGTGCTGCTCAGGCTCGCTCACAGTTTGGCATTAATCTACGCTGGGGTTGTCAGTTGTTTACCAGCAGACGCTGACAGCGGTGCGAGTTCAGCACCAAGGCCACCGACTACCACAGCGAGAGTGAAAAGCGGGGTGTAGTAAAGTCCATTTTATTGTGTGTTTTTGTGCTTTAAAGGCTCTTCCATTATGCATTAGGTGCAATATTTAACAGCTCAACAGAGATCCTAAAACTAAATGAATGACAGAGACAGAGTGGGAGCAGAGGAAGTTAACTCGCCAGTGACAATAAACACTAAGCCTGTGATTCCCTGGCAATGTTTTCACACAAAACAGGTTTTGTTTTTTAGAGTGTTAACAGGAAATTTAATGTGATTCATACCCTTTTACCACCAACATTAGTGCGTGTATGCCAACTTGGTCGCATTACTGAGTCACTGAATATCGGCGCGTGGGTAGTGACTTCCATGTCAGACACTGATGAAAAAGGTGTCCTTTCGCATTGACATGATAGGCAGCCGGGTGCCGTCAGTATGTAACGGCGCCTGATGGCACGAAGGGGAAACATGGCCGGACAACAAAGTGAGTAAAGGTAAAAGGGAGAGTCAAACAACCACGGACTTGCACCCAGGAAGCCGATGTTTGCTTCCTATAGTAATTGTTGTATACGCGAGATAAACCCACTAAAAATAGGCGATAGACTCCGTTTCTTGCTGTTAGACCAGAGCTGTGTAGACGGCCTTTCAAAGTGTGCCTCAAGTGTGTGTGAGTTTTTTGTTTTTTGGTGTATCATATTTGACGTCACAGACAGGTCAGAAAACAGTGTAGTAAACAATAGAGAGCAGCATCGAGGCCAGTGACAGTGTTATGGTGGTTCCCTCAATTTTATTTCTGTTACTTATTTGAGCTCGGTCTCACTCTGAAGTTGTCGAAATCTGGCGCTTGGGCAGTGACTTTTAGCATCAGAAAACAACGAAAAAAGCTGTCCCTTAATGTTGGCATAACGCGCGGCTGTTTGCAGGTTGCATTATAGTGTAATGGCGCCCAGTGGGAAACGCAGCAAGACAAGGATGAAGGTTAAGGTGTCGAATGTCTGAGTGGGGTGGTCCAACAAACACAAGCTCTTTTTAGACAGAAATTGTGCAAATTTGCAGGAAAGCCCAATCAGTCTTTTTTCAGCATTGGCAGTATAAAAACAAAATCGGGGAGTGCAGCAAAATGCCGCCTGCCTACTTTTGTTCATACAGAATGCAAATTTTGGGGGGCAATGGGGGGCGTGAGCAAGTAACAAAACGTGTAGCTCAGCGTGTGACGTAAACAGTGATGTGGGAGGGAAGCCGCGGCTGGTCAGTCCTTCTGCGATTCTCTCACAAGTCGGCCCGTCCTTCACCAGCCCCGTCATCTGACAGTTAATGGCCTCTTGGTTTGCGAGGACAAGGAGGGCGTGCAATTCCTTGTCTCCCCAGGTGCTCATCTTTACAGTGTCTGTCAGGTTTGCGTTTCCCTCGTGCTACTAGCTTGCTGCTAATTCCTGCTACCAGCTGTTTCCTGTTAGTCCACCGCCAGTGGGTTGCTGTTGGAGGAAAAAAAAGTCAATTCACTGTGTTGTACCAACGTAGTGCATTCGTTTTTAAAGAGACTGTGTGTAAACCGAAGGTCCATGACCAAAGGATGGAGTGAGAATGTGTTGCTTATTCAGCATCTTGTTTAAACTTGGTGCCGACTAATTTGGGACAATGTTCAAGTGCTGCTTGGACGGAAGATAACAAAACTTTGTAGAAGTTTCCAGAGGTCGCACTGGAAAAGCTGCAAAAAACAGTTCAAAAATTAGTATGTCATGTTTCCATCATTGTCGATTAGAGCTGAAGCTTATAAATACCCGTCACTGCTTTGGTGTAATTTGTCCTGGGGTCGCTGATTGTAACCTTTTTCCTCTAAAAACAAAGCCAAATGTCAATAAGTGTTTTTGTCCTGTGGGAAAGGAGCATTCAAGAGTGTCACAGTGTCATCAAGCTTCGGCCTGTTTCCTCTAATCACCACTTATTTCACTTTCTAACTGTTGTTGAATCATCCTGGAAAACAAAAACCTGACCAAAACTCTCAAATACTATCTAAATTCTAAAGACGCTCTTGGCTCATGACAAGTTTATTTTTTGTCTCAAAGACAGTGGCACTAATATTGAGTAGGAAGTCAGGGATTTGATAATCACCTCTAATGACCCACACCTGTGTGCTGCTCAGCACAGCTGCTGCTCATCAGCCATTGTCTTCGCAGCCTAGCAAAAGAGTAGAAGGACAGTCAAAGGTGAGCATCTGTGAAGCCCGGGCCGCTGCAGCTCACACACTTCTTTCTCTTTCTCTGCAAAATTGTCCCCAGAGGACGTATAAAGAGCGCCAAGGTGACTGCACTGCAAGCACATCTCCCCAAACTCCCAGCCACTGAGTTTTGGCCGCTGTCATCTCCCTCGCTCTGGTGCACTACACCTCCAAGACACTCAGAGCATTCCTCATGTTTTTTAAAATTGGCTGTGCAGTTTTGTTTGCATACAGTCAATAAAACCACACCGGCAGGGACGACAGTTTGCACCCAGTCCCTGTGCATACTTCACCCTGCCAGGGTTTGCGTACGCCACAGTGAGATAAAGTATTGATTGTGATCTTCAGTTTTGAATGGAGAAAACACAGATTAATGACCCCTCCTGAAGTTTGCCTACAGACCAAAACAAAAGCCACCAAGAACTAATGCGATCACAGATACAGAACCTGCACTTCATACAAGATGGATATACTCTTGCAAACACTTCAGAAACTTCTGACAAACTCCACAAAGTCCTGATGTGATGTGTTACATCTCACACTCTGTAAGCACTTTTTCCTGGAGCCTTGTCTTTCCATCACACTGTTTTTGATAAAGGTTTAATTATGCAGATCTTTCCTGTGATAACAAAGAAGCAGGTTTGATTAAATCAAATAATGGAATCTTACACTGAGTCCCAGTTCATACTGCAAACTAACAGTATAGTGCAGACTATGTACTGCAACAACCTGATCACCAGCATAAATGTTTCATTGTACATTTCTCCACACTATTGATACGTTGCATTTGTATATTGCCATGTATCAAGTATGTTAAAACTTTGTTTCAGCAAGGCTGTATTTGTTTTGTGGTTTGGTTTTGGCACGAAAACCACTTGCTTATGGATAGGAAAAGATCACGTTTTTTCTTCAAATACCTTATTTTCGTGGCACAACCCCCACTGGAACTGCTGCAATATCTGTAAAAAACAGCGTTCCAGTAAAAACAATAACTTTCATGGCACTGTCCAGCTGGAAATGTGGGGATGTCTAGGTTCAAAAACAACCAGTGTTCGTGGAACTATCCTGGCTGGAAACACAGCAATGTCTGGATTGCATTTTGCAGCACTATCCCTGCAGGAGACACAGCAATAGCTTGGTAAAAAAACAACTGCTTTTTGTGGCACTATCATGGCTGGAAATGCAGGGATGTCTCATTTCAAAAAAAATTTTTGGCACTATCTCCACAGGAAACACAGTAATGTCTCTGTAAAACACAATTGCTTTTCGTGGCATGGTCCCAGCTGGGAACACTGCAATGTTTTGGTTAAAAAAAAAGAAATGCTGCTTTTCTTGGCTCTGTCCTTGCTGGAAATGCAGTGATGTCTAGGTAAAAAATGATCACTCTGTGTGCCACCACCTGGACAGGAAACGTAGCAATGTCTTGGTAAAAAAAAAAGGCTCTTCTTGTCACTGTCCTGGCTAAAAATGCAGTGACGTCCGAGTAAAAACAATAGCTTTTGTGGCACTATCCCAGCAGGAAATGTCGCAATGTCTGAGTAAAAAACGGTCGCTAAAAAAACCCCATGTTTGGTGCCTAAAAAGCTGCTGGAAATGCAGCAATAAAAGGTAAATAAGACATTAAAAAACACAAAATACTATGAATGTATAAAAGATAAGTTGCCAAGCTTTACAGTTGAAGAGTTGAACAGACTAAATACATCAAAGTATGCAAAATACTCCAAATAATGACAAAGAAAACAGTTAACTAAAAACAAAATGGTATATAGTGACAATAGATTGCAACTATTTTGTCTGTTATTTCCTGCAGTGTTTGTTGCACTGTAGGTACGTGAAAAATGGCCTCCCACTGAAGCCAAACTGCAAAGCACACAAACCATGCATCAGATCAGATTTACAGTACACACCTAACAAGATAAATGGAGACAATGATGCATGCTGCACAATGAGAGCAACATGACTCTCCCTCCGGTTTCCTCCGCACAGCAACATCCTGAATCACAAACAGTCCATTTGAAACTGATATTCAGAGTTTGCTGTGGTTCATAGAGGAACTTCCTCACTGAAACAGACCCCAACATAAAGTGCAGACTCCGAAGTTTCTGGACAGTGACAAATTTTCTATTGATTTGTCTTTGTACTCAAGAATAATTAGATTTTAGATGAAACAGTGACTGAAAGTGCTGAATTTCAGCTTTAAGATTTTTTAGGTCATTTAGATTATTGTTCATGTCCAGTAAAATAGAAAAGGCTAACTAGTTTCAGCAATCTTAGCATTAGCTTATGCTAGCTAGCTGGTGACAGTTGTCATCTCAGCTTCCAAAATAAGCAGTCGTCAGCCAGAAATGTGGAGCTTTGTTTACCTCTGTGTCAAAGTGGAAGACCAAATAATGTTCCCTCAGCCACTCATGAACTTTTTTCCATCCAAATCAGGCCTCATGTTCCCTTATCCCTGTGTTCCCTCAGCCTCATGTTCCCTCAGCATCATAGCATCTGAGTTAGAGGTTAGAGTTGCCCCCCTCATTGGGTGAGGCGTTGATCTGAGGGAACATATGATTTAGGGAATGTAGAGCCTAAGGGAACAAAGGGTTGGAAGAGCACAAGACTTGGGGAGCATCGGGCTGAGAGAACATAGGTCTAAGGGAACATATGGTTGAGGGAACATAGAGCTGAGGGAACATAGAATTGAGAGAACATAGGGCTAAGGGAACATTTGTTTGAGGGAACAAAGGACTGGGGGAACATAGGGCTTCAGGAGCAGAACATAGAATTGAGGGAACATGGATTGAGAGAGAGCGAAAGGTTGAGGAAACAAGGTTGAGGGAACATGGGTTGAGGGAGCAAAGGGTTACAGAGACATAAGGTTGAGGGAACACATGGCTGAGGGAATGTAGGGGTGAGGGGACATCGGGCCAAGAGAACAAGGATTGAGGGAACTTTAGGCTGTGGGAACATAACATTGAGTAAACATTGTGCTGAGGGAACATAGTGTTGAGGGAAAAATGGCTAAGGGAGCATGGGTTGTGGGAACATAGGGCTGAGAAAACATGAGCTGAGGGAACATGGGGTTAAAGGAACATATGACTGAGGAAACATAAGGTTAAGGGAACATAGGGCTGAGGAAACAGGGTATAGGGATAGTAGGGCTGAGAGAACCTGGGTTGAGGGAACATAGAGTTGAGGGAACATAGGGCTAAGAGAACATGGGGCTGTGGGAACATAAGGTTGAGGGAACATAGGGCTGAGTGGGGCTGAGAGAAGATGGGTTGAGGGAACTTGAGGTTGAGAGAACATCGGGCTGATGGAACATTAACCTTTGTATAGTTTTTTGGGTAGTGCAGTATTAACTATCTAAACATCAGCACTCTTACCTACAAGTAACTGTAAAATCCAACATTGTGTGGTACTTAAATGCATCACCAGCTCAGTCAGGCTGCCTTCAGAGCTTAAAAGTGGAAACAACTAAACACAACTCCTTTCATTTTCTCACTCTGAGGTAAAGGTTGCACAAGTGTAACGCCCGGTGAGAAGCATTAGCGGTTAACGCGCTTGCATAAATCAAACCTCATCAACTGCACCGCCCGCAGATTTATTTGAAATTGCGGCGAGCCCATACTGTACGAGGCCGCCACTGACAAAAACATGTCACACTCAATCCTGTTTCATTGATGGACTTTTCTGGACTGTTGGAGAGGCTCTTGTCAAGATTATTTCCAATCATGGCGGAGCATTTATTATCGGCGACCTCTTATCTCTCCCTCACTGTCAGATAATGACAGTGCTAGAGAAACAACGGGTGACCTTCATCTAAACCCTCCACTGGGGAGAGCCTGACAGCGGTTGTGTACGCATTCATGGCTTTTCATGCCTGTGTCACTCTGATAGACGCTGGTTGTAACGTTGAAAAAAAATCCCAGTGTTTATTGCAAACATCCCTTTCTGCTTCATTTCCTCCTTTCACTCCTTTTATTTCCTCTCGTCTTTTCATCTGATTTTTTTTAAGACAGTTCTCAGAGTCAAGCTTGAGATTAACAGCTTCCATTCATTAACAAATCCAATATTTAAAGCTGAGTGGATTCCCATTATTTTTCTCCCAAAGACTGAACTCTGCCATGCATTCATTTAATTCCCCCATGTATGAAGTAATATCCTGCCTAGCACAGCTGAGCCATTAAGGCTAGTTTTGCTGTGGCATGATAAGTGGATGTATAAGGATTAAATGATTTCAGCAGCCTTCCTCCCACTCTCTCATTAAAGGTTTTCCCCTCCCCCTCTCCAATACAATCGCACCAAAGACCTTTTGACTACAACATTTGATCGGGGCTTCCCATTGATTTTTCTTTCTTGTCAAAACTGGGGAAAAAAACAGTGTTTTCTCAGAACAGCAAGCCATTCAAAATGGACAAGGACTTCAGCAGGATTTTTGTTATTCAAAACTGGTCAGTAGAACCTGCTTTTGATTTTTAGCTTAGACCCCAACTTCTTTTTTCCGAACATGGGCCTTATTATGTTTTTTTTTTCATCCAAAATCATCATTGGTCGTAAAACATTTGACCATAGACTTTAGAAAAATAATGGACTTAGCCACCTGTTGGTTTGTGGACTCCTGTTTTGAAGACTCAAGTTTGTCACCATCTTGGTTTTTTGGGGTTCAGCAGTGACCATATTAAGACAAAAAGGTAGAGATTACATTTGTGCTAGCTGCTAGCTTTGTTAGCGTGGTACATTTATAGCGAAGGTTGGCTGTGATGATGCTAATGGTAATTTTCACTATTGAAAAACAAGCTTAAAACCATTAAAATAAAATGAACATCCAAGTCCTTAAGCCCAGTTCAGACCAAAGATTCGCAACGAGACGAACAAATTTTCACTCCAACGTCGTCGCATATTGACGTTTTGATCATGGACGTTCGTCCACATACGACGTACAAGGTACCCTGGGTGCGTTGGTTGTTGACGTTCTGGGACACCATGTCAAGTTCTCTTCTTTCAAGATACATCTCTGTTTTCAAGGGAAATTTACCGTTTACATACAGTGTCCGCCAAAATAAAAGCACAACACCACAAATTGACGTTTTTTTACCTCAACACCTAACACGTGGTTGGGTTTTGAATAAAGAACAGGGTTTTGATTTAGAAATTTACAGGACAGGAACTTCGCTCTCTGAGCTGTAAGTCGGTGTTTGTCGGACCCATCCACCACCACTCCTGCCCGCCCTACTTGGACTTCCACTGCCTTAACTTTAGTTCCTCACCCGCTGCATTTCCTCCCATAACGGCAACCTGCCATGTATCATGCCATTAAAAGACACCTTTTTCGTTGGTGTCTGACTCCACAAGTCACTGCCCAAGTGCCGGATTTTGACGACGTCGGAGTGAGACTGGGTTGATATTGAGGATTGAGAACAGTCTGGGTGACCAAGATACGTAATAATCAGATGAAAAATAAACTCTTGGGGCTTTCTGGTGGAGGAACGATTTAATGGTGTCATCTTTTCTAAAATACCTCAAACACTTTCTGCGCTGCAGTTTCTTGTTACCTCCTGCTTACATAACCCAGGTTGACAAATACTAAAATATGCCTTTAATTCTACAGGAAACCTACACGCTTTCAATTTTATAATGAACAAACTTGGTGACTCAGTGCCTGCTAATGATGGGATATCGTCGCCAGCTTTAGCTTCACATGTCCCCAAGTCCCTCTTCTCACTTGCAGATTTGTTATTAACCTTTAGCACAATTAAAACGTTCAATCTTTCGAGGCCAGAGGCAAAGAAAAGCAAAGCAAACCCCAAGGATGAGATCCGTCTCTCAGAGATGCTGATTCACTCCTCCAGGACTCAAACCACAGAAGCAGGCGCTTTGTAACTCCCATTGATTTTTAAAGGGCCGTTTATTCCACTGACTCCGGGAATGATTTACATTATCTCCTCAATTAGCAAATGAGGGTGAATTTTCCTCGTCACCCATCCTTTCCTGACATCTCTCCCCTGAGTTAGCGCTTATGCAGTGCTAGACCAGAGTGTTTCTTCCCCCCCCTGGTTTTATTCATTTTGTTTTTAATCACTTTCGATTATATTTTTGCCTATTAGCTCGGGTTTAGATTCAGAGGATCAGCAGAGTGGATTTTCCCTCAATGAGGCGCTCATACATCAGTGTCAGACTGGCATCCATTTTATCTCTGGCCTCTGAATGGAAAGATAAATAATGAGCTGTCTGTTGAGGCCTGTCCTGATTGAAATGCACCCATCAATAGGTCTTCTCCCACCAGCAGGCGATGAACTCCCTGTGGAGAGTTTCTGAAAAATGCTCAGCCAAATAAAACCGCAGCTCTCCTCTCTTAAACTTTTTATCAGTCATCATGTTGTCCACTACATTACTCCAATGTCACAAACACTGACGAGTAACTACAGTAATTTAAACACACCACAGAAGCAGCAGCTTTTACACTGTTACCCTGCACAGTCACTTCAGTTTTTGGTGCAGACCTTGGAGGCTTATCAAATATGTAAACCATGTAAAAACTAGAAGGCACTGGAAATGTGCAGACCTCTGCCAAGGCAAATAGTCCAGTCTTCTCTGAAATGCAAATCTGCAAATGCAACTACAACATAGGCCTATGTTTCAAACATCCTCACCCATCTGCGAACACCGTGATGAAATTCCCATTCAAACATTGCGATTTTCTCGTGTTGCTTCACGTTGCTGTTGTTTTCAGAAAAAATGTACTTGTCGGTTTGTTCTTTCCTTTATTGAATCCCTCTCGAAGTTGACTTTTTCTTCTTCCAACCCATTACTATCAGACTTTGTGAGATGATACTTAGGTGCGACTATCACAAGCGTACGTACAAGCAAACAAATGCTTTCCATGGAAACAGTAGAATTCTATTTGTGTAAAATCTCTGTCAGTGCAGTAAAGGCCTTAAAGGGATAGTGCACCCAAAAATGAAAATTCAGCCATTATCTACTCACCCATATGCCGACGGAAGCCCTGGTGAAGTTTTAGAGTCCTCACATCACTTGCGGAGATCGGCGGGGGGAGCGGCTAGCACACCTAATGGCAGACGGCGCCCCAGACTAACGTCCAAGAACACAAAAATGAATCCACAAAATATCTCCATACTGCTCATCCGTAGTGATCAAAGTGTGCTGCAGCCCCGACATAAAAAGTTGTTTTGAAAAACGTCATATGAACTCTGTTTTTAGCCTCACTGTAGCCTGTAGCTCTGAGAGGCTTCCTCGGCATATGGGTGAGTAGATAATGGCTGAATTTTCATTTTTGGGTGCACTATCCCTTTAACATCTTTCCTTGACTAAGGGAACCTTTTTAAGAGGTTCTGAGCAACACCCTTCAGCAGTTTCCTCAGCAAAGGAAAAAACTAAAAAGTGTCATACTGAAGGAGCAAACATAAAGTGCTTTGTGCAGCCGGCCCCTACAGTCTGCATGTCAAACTGTCCTTGGGCAAGACACGAAACCTTAAATTGCTCCGGATTGGGATATGTGTGAGTGCATGTGGATGTTTATCACTTCTGAGTAGCAGGTGGCACCTTGTGTAGTAGCCTCGGCCACCAGTGTATAAATGTGTGTGTGAATGGGCGAATGGTGCTAAAATTCTCAGAGCTAAAAAGATTGACATATGAACTTAAAATATGAAAAGGTTTGCATCGTTTTTTCCGGCTGCCCCCAAACGGCTGAAAAAATGGAGGTTTAAGAGTCTAGGATTTTGTTAACGGATCATTCTGAGAATTTTCTGGGCGCTGAGCTGAGGTGCAGCCCTCGAAATCACTGACTGAGATTGACAAACATTCAGGTCCCCAGTGTTCGGTGTTTTGTCCTGCTCTGTCTGTTCCACTGAATATAAATACACTTTCCTGTTATGTAACACTGGAGTCACGTTGGGCGCTCGACTTGCAAAAGTCAAACCCTTGTCTCACCTAATTCGGTGTGAGGGTGAGAGCTGTTTACCTGAATACCAGGCAGTTCCAGTGTTTTTGCTTGTGTTGTGGTGGCCCTCTCACGTGTAACGGCATATCACTGTCAAGGAGATGCGAGCTGACGGCTGGGAAGAATATGTGAGACGGGGAGAGAAAGCAGGTGTGAGGATGCTGTGGGAGGACGGGGACATCAACATGCGGTTGTTGACACAGAGGAGACGGAGCATTTTCTGCTTATATACCTCGCTTTTTTAGCTTTCGCAGATTCTCCTTTGCAAACCGGTTTCGTGGAACCTCAAATTAAACTTTTTTCACACTCAAGCTCACAGTTAGCTAATTTCTGAAGCAGTGGAAATACGCGAGAACAGATCTAGAGCAGAGAGCAAGAGTGATGCAATTGTCACGGGGATGTTTTTGTGAAATATTCATGGTGGCTCCCGTGGCGCTCCGCTGTGCCTGACTGGTTGAGAAATGTCTGGAATTATGCTATGCTGGGCTGAGGTTAGACATCTCTGACTTGTCAGGGTAACTGGACCTGTTCACTAATGAGCAGCTGGGCCCAGCCAGCTACATCTTCTCCTCCGCCGCCTGACTGGATGTCTTCACTCGCCTGCAGCCTGGGCTCTTATTATGCTCAGGTATTTATAAGAATAGCCCGGCAATCACAAAGGGATGTCAAGCTCGGGCTCTGGAGAACACTGGATACCTTATTAGAGCTGTTGGAGTCAGCCAGGCAGAATTCAACCAGAAATCGAAGGTGGCAAAGTTGGATAAGAATTACAAAGCATGTGACTGTCTGTCAACCTCGTCTTGCATTTTTATGTGAGCGACCAGAAATGGCTTCATTATGTGTTGTTACAGCTGCCAGCGGAAAATTGACTTTTAAGCATTCTCATATATATCTATTGGCTTTCGTGTTTGAGAGAGGGCTGGAATTGATTATGCTAATGTTATGAGTCATAACAGGATTCGTGCCTCTTTGGTCCGGCCGTCTGTGCTGTGACTGTCTCTCCTTTGGGATGAATTTACCTGCATGCTCAGTCTGTTTGACCTGTCACTATCGATCCGTCTGTTATATCTCTTCGCTGCTTGGAGGGACAGTGCGTGATTTCACATCTCTACTTCACAGAGAGTATGGAGGAAAAAAAATCAGGAATGAAGCAATAAAAGCGTTAAAATGCAGAAGAAACACATTTTTAAACCATGCTAGCACTTGCAACTTTTAAACTACTGAGGCTTGGTCAGTGGCCCATCACACAAAATATGACGTGGTGCCCCTCGTGCGTCAGTTTTGGAAACTCAGGGATGCTGTGTCAGTTCATGCTTGTTACATGCATCATCTCTTTTCAAAGTAAATCTTACTTTTCACAGGAAATATACAGTTTCTGGTTGTTAAATGCATGCAGTCTTTTTCTGTGGAAGCGTATTGCATTCACTTGACAAATTAAAAAAATCTGTTTTATTGAGTAATTTTTTCTGTTTTATGGAGTAATTTTTTTATTTTTCTGTTTTTCGTGTAAATTTTTTTTCTGTTTTTCTGAGTATTTTTTTTGAGTTAAGAGAGCAATAGAACAACATACGCTTTCATTCCTTTCTTGAGAGCTCGATATAATGGAAGCAAACATGACCCGCTTGTTTAGTTTAATCCAGTTTTACTTTGTTTTGGGTTTGAGACACTGGGAGATACTCTTGTCTTTAAGTCATATAGATGGTGTCATCATTAGCCTAGTTTGTCTACTTTACGCAGGAACCTCAAGACTTTGTGGTTGTTCAGACGAAAAGCGCATTCAGATCTGCTGGACATTGCAGTGTTTCTCCAGAATCAGTTGGACATATAACCCAAAACAAAGTAAAACTGGATTAAACTAAACAAGCGGGTCTGTTGTTCTACTGTTCTCTTAACTCGGAAAAAAATACTCAGAAAAACAGAAAAAATTACCCTGAAAAACAGAAAAATAAAGAAATTACACTGAAAAACAGAAAAAAATACTCAATAAAACAGATTTTTTTTTATTTGTCAAGTGAATGCAGTACACTTCCATATTTTTCAAAATAAACTTAGAACATAACTACAAAACTTTGTTTTTAGGTTTACTACATGAGGTTTCGGCAAAACGAAAATAGAAAAAAAGTCACCGCAAAAAACAAACCAAAAAAAACCCCACAAAAAAAGAAAAAATTACCACGAAAAACAGAAAAATAAAAAAATTACACAAAAAAACAAACAAAAAAATACTCAATAAAGCAGATTCTTTTTTGATTGCAATGCGCTTCCATATTTTTCAAAATAAACTTATCACATAAGTACAAAACTTTGTTTATAGGTTTACTACATGAGGTTTCGGCAACAAAGACACAGTCAATTTTAGGAAAAGAATAGTTTGGCTAAAAATAAGTTCACTTGGTACTAAATATTATAATGCCATGTGACATATCTCACTAGCGTAGTATGCTAAACACATTAGCACACCACGTTGTTATGTATAATAACTTGAAAATACAAAGAAATAAATTTTTTAGCCATGCTAGTATCCCAACTTTTTAAATACCAAGGCTTGGTCATTGGCCCATTATGTCAAAATATAATGTGGTGCCCCTCCTGCGTCAGTTTTGGAAACTGAGGGATGGCGTGTCAGTTCATGCTTGTTACATGCATCATCTCTTTTCAAAATAAATATTAGTTTTCACAGGAAATGTACAGTTTCTGCTTGTTAAATGCATGCAGTTTTTTTCAAAATAAACTTACAACGTAGGTACAAAAACTTTTTGTTTCATTTTTAGGTTTACTTCCTGAGGTTTATGCAACAAAAGCACGTAGTGTGGTTTAGAAAAAAACATCATGGTTTGGCTGTGAAATTATTTTTAAATAATTTTCTAAATCTATTCATTTTTTGCAACTTGTCTCACTAAGTTGCTCATTGCCTTTTTTTCCCCATGTTGTTAAAAGAAATCGCTCCACTTAGCTCCGGGGTCAAAGGTTTCAATACTTGCTAAAGGCATCTGAAAGCAGCACCAGAAAAGTGATGTCGCTCCAGGTTTCAAAGGATGAAGATCAGCCGCCTGTACACAGAATGATACACAAATACAGTCAGTATTCAGTGTGTAATTAGGACACAGCTTCTATTTTCATAAAACATATCTGTGGATTATCTTTGATGTTTTAAAGACACTGTTCGAAAAACACACACACACACAGAAGTAGTATGTGCCTATTTGTCCGCCCCACTGAGCTGCCACCACCAATGTCATCACTCACGTCTATGTGCACCAAGTGGCCGCCGAGTAGATATGTGAGAGTGAGTCATGGGCGCTGTCATGCGCCGTCCTTTTTGCCCCCCTATGTCTGGAAGGGATGACTAAGACCATTCAACTCTGAAGATGTCACCGAGCGTATGATGCACTCACACACACACACACACACACACATTTACACATACTTCAGAGCTACGAGGAAAGCCCCATGACATCAAGCAGGGTACGCTCTCGGCTTCTAACGGTGGGATATAAATAATGCTGTTACTGAATTTCATGTTTCTATTTTTAGATTTCATCCTGAATTTGAGGAGCGTGATTGCCGGAATTAGAACGAGGGAAATTGGGTTGTGGAAGAAAGGTGGGCGCGATAAATCCCTGAGATGAACGATGATTAAAAATGTATTTAACTTTAAGTAACCATCAGGCTACTTCCTGATCACATAATATTAATAGGGGTGATCATAAACCCATATTAACAAGTTCGAATCTGTTCCAGTCGTGGAGGTCATTGTCTCTGTTTAGGGTGTGTGTGTGTGTGTGTGTGTGTGTGTGTGAGAAAGAAGTAGCATCATGTTTATAGCCGCAGAGTCTTAATTGTGTTTCAACAAGATTGATTCCATCTTCGTGACATAACATTTAAATGGAACATTTAACTCGCCCTCTTCATGCTCTCTCATTTGAGCACTTATGCACACACACACACACACACACACACACACACCACACACACACACACACACACCCTAATTCTCAGTCACACTCACACAACCCATCCAAACAAGCCTCAAGAGCAGCAGCTGGAAACCTGTTAATTGCGAGCGCTAAATTCAAACGCCATTGTTGTCTTGGTGTGCAGGGGCATAAATATTAATATATCATAAAGAGCCATAAAGCTCGCCTGGCCTCATTTGGATCCATATATATGCAGCTGTTAGTGTCTGTCGGGGAGAAAGCGTCCGTCATTTATTGAAGGAAGGGGAGTGAATGCAGGCTGCCACCGAGGGAACCCAGTAAAGAAGACAGGAAATGACTTGTGCGGCAAACAGAAAGGGAGTTGTGGAGGAGGAGGGAAATGGCAACATGTCCTCGTACCGAAATGACAGAAGAGGTTGCTTGCCAATGACCTCCAAAACAATGTGCATACTCATAGAAGTGGAGTTACATCTAGTAACTTCAACTCAACATTGTGAAACAGTTGCAGTTTTAAACCAACACATTCTCGCTCCGACAAGGATATTAAAGGATGGCTTTTTTTGTTAGTGTCAGACGCCGCAAGTCACTGCCCAAGCACTGGATTTTGTCGACTTCGGAGTTAGACCGTGTTGCTTAAACACTTGGTTAATGTTTTTTTTTAGGAAAAGATGATGGTTAAGGTTAAAATAAGTTCATTACCAGTGTTCTTTCGTAACATAGGTTTTATTCATTCTGTACGTGATGCAACTTAAGCTCGTTCCGTGAGTACACGATTATCTGTATCTGTAGCCATCCTCAAAGTGGGCAGAGTTTAAATGGGTGGAGCTTAAACCAGAAGTGGGTGGGGCCTGAGTATTTATACTGCTAGTATTAATCAGCAGACTATTTCCAAAACAACGTCTGGGTTGAGTTTAAGATCTTTTTTATCACAAGAGGAAAAGACTCGTAGATTCTCGTTGTAAACGCCACTTAAGCACATATCTGTATCTGTTTAGCCAGAGTGGGGCTGAAGCCGAACTCCGTGGCCGAGGAGGGCTCATCTTCGGTGGGGTGTATTTCCTGGAGCTTCAAGTTTGTTGTGCTGTTAGTCGCAGTTGGTGTTTCAGACTGGAAGGTTTGAGGACGTGTTTCTTGTTGTAGAAACTGTTAGTACGACTACCTGCAGCCATGGTGTTCTTGTTATCTTTCCACCTGACAGAATCAAAGTAATGAAAAAACATATTTCCTTGTTGTAACGTGCTGTTTGGTTTAACTGTAATATCACTACTGAAATGTCGAAGTAATTGGTTACACTGCTCATTACTGGAAAGAGTAATATTACTACTGATATCATTTAAGTTTATGTGATGGTTTTGTATATTTTGTATCATGTATAGTAGTGAACTATGCTAAGGTTATGTATTTCTGCGTTAAATTCAGGTATGAGTTATTTATGGCAGGTACAGCTCCATTATTTTGAGTCCATGATAAATCGAGTTTGTTACAACGATGTGCTTAGAAGACAACGTGAAGTCTGTATAGGTTTGATCATAATAAGTATTTGACTGTGTTCTAGTGTGTACTAATGTGCAATATGTGAGAATATGTAGGAATAGGACATCAAGTTGGTATTTGACCAGGCGGGATGTGATTTAGAAAGACTTTACCCTCCATTTTGTAACTTCTAATAAACCTCGTTCAAGTCTTTCCCTGCCGCTTCTTCTTAAAAAAAAAGGAACTCGAGTCAAAACTGGAATCCTTGCAGACTAAATGGCTTTGTAACCTGGGTACCTCACACTTTATTATCAGCATCAGATACTTGCTCCATTCGAGTATTAAGTTCAAACCTATTTCATAACTTTAGTACATTATGTAGGAGGATTTATGTACGTAAGTTTAAATAAGTTGGCATTGATGTTTGGTTTCACATGGGACACAAACAGCTGTCTCCTGGGTCAAAGTCCTGTGAAGCAAAGGAGGAAATCAGGTCACATGATCATCACCTGAGGTCAGAAATATGGGTTGTAACAAGCTGCTCACACAGACGACCTCTACAGCAGAACAGTCTGGAGATGAAGTAGCATCGCCGAGGGGCCCCAAAAAATCAAAATCTTTGATTCGCAGTGAAGTGCAGAGAGAATGTGAGAAAACATCTGCTCTCCAGGAGAAGTTTTGACCCGATCGATGCACACACTCCCCGCCTTACTTTCCTCTGGGTACCATACACCTTCACACACACACACACACACACACACACACACACACACTTGACCCGTCCTTGGTACTCAGCTGTCCAGGGTGCACCAGACGGTAGAAGTGCTGTTGCGCTGCACTGCTGTGCTTGCTGTTCCTCTCTCCGCCCAGGCCTGGTGTCTGTCCGCAACTGCTGAGAGCAGAGCGGAGATGGCAGGTGTTGACAGAGTTCCACCTGAAGGGATTTTATCACTCCCGAACGCTGCCGCTCCCCAGCTGCTCGCCGTGCTGCTTAATCAACGCAGACGTCACAAAGTAAAGGGAAAAAAAAGCTGGGGAAGGTAAAACAATAGCTTTGTGTGTGTGTGCGTGTGTGTGTACACGAAAAGGGGGGAAAGAGGTTTTGATGAAAGACAACGCTGCTTCCTTCCCAAAATAAACACAAATGTAATTAGCCATCAGTAGGCTCATTAGCTGTAACGGAGATTGTAAACAACGTGTCTGGCAAATTCACAAACCAGTACATCACACTAAAACCACAAAACTATGGCGCAAGATGAAGAGTTACATTAACTCAGGAAAAACAAGTGAGTCAGTGAACTACCTCACTCATCGCTGTCTCACAGTAGTCGCATTTGCAACAAGACTAATTAGCCGAGCAGCAGTCACTTGCTAAGTTAATTGGCGGCGGGTGAGTGGGAGGGCTGGATTATTTCAGGCAGGAGCCCGCTTCTTTGACATGTGAATAGGTTGTGGGAAATGGAGACAAATTATTGCAGCGTTATTGATTGACTGACCAAATGAGATGGAGAGGCAGACAGAGAGAGAGAGAGAGAGAGGAGAGAGAGTGGGAGGCAGACACAGGTAAAAACAGGGAGGGCAGAATGACTTCAGCTCGCTGGATCAAGATGGAGTTTGTCAGCACCAACTACTGTAAACCAATATAAATGTGTGTGCACTTTCCCCATCTTCAAAATGTCACATCTGCTGAATCAATGTTTGCATCCTCCACAGTTTGTCACGTAAATCTGTTCCCCAGATGTAAACACATTAAATTTCAAAACACAAGATTGGAATTGCTGTCACAAGCTGGAATTGATTGACATGTCTTTAAATGCAAGGATTAAGGCTGCACCCCAAAAAGAATTTTCCTAGTCGACCAATAATCGTCATTTAGGGCCATTAGTTGACTAGTCGCTCGCATGTTTACGATATTAATTTAATGATTAAATGATATATTTTGGTGGTTTGAGTTGAAGGTGTGAGAAAGAAACATTGTTCACACTGTGCTACATTAGAGAGAAATACAAAACCGTACTAATGAACCTTCATTAATATAGGCCTATATTTGATCTACAAGTGCACATCACACACTGAGCGAGCCGCCTGTTAATGACGTTGTGGGCTAATGGGCATGTAGCTACTTCCATGTTTCAGATGATACGTCATGTTTGTAGTCGACCAACGAAGATGAGTTTACATATCACCTTGGGTTCGTCCTTCACCTTCTCAAAATGATCCCACACTTTGGATTTCCTAACAAGTATATAAAACTCTTTCCGAACACTTTTAGCTTAACATTTGCAGCTCACGTTTTTCTTTACACTCTCTCAGTTAAGTGCAAAGTTTGACCAATATTTGATTAAAGTAGCCTCAAGATTGTATGAAGAGCTGAAGAAAAAAAACACTCTTTGTTCACTTGTGATTTGATCTCTTGATTTAAAACCGTGCAGTCATTTCTCCAATCAATGTTTGATTCGACTTTTCTCTAATCTTTCATTGGAGGTTATTTTTTCAGCCCAGGACACACAAATGTAAGGTCTTAACACAGAGTAGATACAAAATAACATGTGGAAATATGATTATTTGGATTATATTCACAAGCATTTCAGATACCAGATATCTGATACCAGTCAGATATTTCCCTCAAGAGTTGGTGGAGACCAAAATTAAGCTCAGAGTAATCTCTATAAACAGAAATCTTTGGTATTCAAAGAATTCTGGTTTCCATTTGTTGTCTTGCTTGTAGTGCGAGTAGTACTGACCAATCACGTTTGAATGGCAGGTAAACAGTCTGCATCGAGAAGCAGGACGCATTGACCGAAATGCAATCTCAGAACTAATGACAATTTCATTTTTGCTGTTTTTAGCTGTATTAATGTCAACTTCTTAAAGCATTCAAATGGACATGTCTGTTTTTGCAGATTAGCTGACATGAGTGGCGCACAAAAAAGGAAGTCTCGGCCTTGATGTCCGATGGCTTCAGTGGATCAGCCTGAAATATTGGCCTCCAGGTAGCCAGAAACACAACACCTAATAAATGCTAACGTTGCTCCTTTCAAAATATACAGGAAATTTAACGTTTACATACAGTCTCTTTCAAAATAAACTACATCGGTACAACACTGCAAATTGACTTTCTTTTTTACTTTAACAACAAAACCATGTGGTCACTTAGGAATAAAACAACAGGTTTTGGCTTTAGAATCTTACGAGACGAACGCCACTCTCTCGGGTGAAGGTTGGTGTTTGTTGGACCCATCCACCTCCCTCCCCGCCTGCCCTACTTGGACTTTCGCCACCTTAACTGTTGTCCTTGTCCCGCCGCGCTTCACCCTGACACCACCGGGCGCAGTTAAACTATAACAGCAAACTGCTGCATATCATGCCGATGTTAAAGGACGCCTTTTTTTGTTGGTTTCTAATGCCGCAAGTCAAAAAGTGCCAGATTTCGGCTACTTCGGAGTGAGACTGGGCTCATTCGGGGGCAGTTTGACAACCTGCTGTCTATTATCAGATGGTATAGCTCTGGGTATCCAGCAACCGCTACCACCAGTGTTTACCAACTCAAAATCATATCTGACTGGACAATGGGGAAAAAGATGACAGAAAAAGAGATGACATCGGTCGCTTTTTTGCTCGAGGCGTTCAGAGCTCTCCGGCAAAAATGACAGGCGCCTAGAGTGCAGAAAACGTGATGCGTGTTGCAACTCAAAAACAGCGAGTGAAAAGCTTCAATCTCATTAAAAACAATTACCAAAAGGCACCTCCAGCTGCTAACAGACTTTCTATGTGATCAGGGCCTTAATAGGCTAACATGTTAGCTATATTAACTGCTCCCACGTGAATAAGAAAATAAATGTGTTAATTGGTTTAAAGGTAAGTCGGCGTTTAAGTTTCTTTACCAGCAGCCTTGTCACTCAGCCACCTCTCTTCACAGATGTTTATGTAGCATGTGTGTACACACACAGAGGCTTGCTGCGCGGCGTCTTTTACATTAAAGCAGTCTTTAATGTGTACAGCACATTAGTCTAATTGATTTCTCTGGCACACAGAGCGGTGTTGTTCCTCACAGCGAGACTTCTTTATCTTATTCCCCTGCTTCTCTTTTCTCCTCACCATGGTGATTTATTTGTCCCTGGGTTAGAGGCGTCACTGCCTTCAGAGTCGCGTACACTCCCAATCAGTCACAGCGAGGTCCAAGGCTCTCAGCTGTCTGCCAGGCTTTCTCTTAAGAGAGGCCTTGTGAGGGTGAAGTAGTGCGTATGTGTAAATGAGAGAAAGTTTGATTACAAGGTATCGCCGACACGAGCGTGTGTGTGTGTGTGGAAATGCTTGTTTGAGCAATAATACCCAGAGTGGAGCGTCAGTGTGACTTGCTTTATTATTGAGGCAGTTTTCCTCTCCTCGTCTGCGCGGTCAGCTTGTTAAGACTAATGTGTTTATCTCATAACGCTGCCGCTACATCACGCAAACCGAATGCACGCCGCACCCGAGTAGCCAGCATGATTCAAAACACTGGCCTAATGCACACAAACACTCTCACATGATGCTTTTACATAACAGTAAAATGCATCAACATGGCATTTATCTCTTAATTAGGCTATGTGTGTGTGTGTGTGTGTGTGTGTGGGTGTGTGACCGTGTGTGTGTTTTAGCCCGCTTCCCTTGCCAGCAACTCAAAAGGAATGAGCAATGAAAAGAGGTGGCGAGGGATTTTCTAATTGACAAGCTGTCTAATTCATTCTGTCTTCATGTATATGCACACCAGCGTCATCGCCGACGCATACAGCGAATATTCAAAAGCTAATTGCCCTCGACAGAATAGTGCTGGAATTCTGTTATAATATCTTTAGAAAGCCTAATGAGTGTGGCCCTGTCATTGCTGGGCTCCAGTCTCTTTGTTCCCCCCTCTTTATGCTCAGAGTAGCATTCAGGAATAATGACACGCACACACACACACACACGAATGTGCGCGCAGATAAATGGGAGCCAAATAATCTGGGTGCAGCGGAAGCAGGGGGGCCGTTCTGTCGAGAGGTGTTTTGAAGCGCAAGAGACAGAGAAAATAGGGCTAATTTAAATTGCCAGATGTGATTGGGTTCTATTGTGTGGTCTGGCTCGGCTAATGGGTGGCAGTCAAAGGGAAAGCAGGAGGAAGGAGTGAGGGAGCGAGGCGGAGAGAGAAAGGCAGAGAAGCCTTGATGTGCGGCGCTTATTAGGGCAGGGCTGCTGAATTGGACTTGATCACTGGGGATTCTTTGGCAAAGCCGATACATCAGCAGACGCTCGTGCTGAAATACTGCAACCAGACTTTCCTCCGTATACAGCACACAAACACACACAGTCACAGGACGACATAGATATTCTCCCAAGGATGCACTGTATATACAGCTCACACATTTAATAAGATAATCTCAGTGCCTGGAGTTCAAGGGGAAGCCGTGCTCAGCAGAGCTCCGTACTCCATCTCTGTTTACTGAGCAGACTCGGAGTATATGCACAGCTATCATCTGTCACAGTCTGGTATCCACTCGAATATTGTTGTCTCAGCCTGCTTAGTTTGGGATGAACCCGTAACCTTTCAAGCTCTTTCTACGGCATTTATGTAAAGATGCTTTGCTTTACATTTTCAAACTTTAATTGGTCATCATTAGCTGTTAGAGGTGGCGTAAGTTCAAGACGTTGACATTGTTCAACATCAACATACATATTACCCAAAAATCATTGTATTTCTGACAAAAATATCAAAGAAAGCAAGAAATTAATCATTTAATTGAGCAGTTTTAGAGTATATTTATAGATTTTGTAGCCTAGTTTCATGTTTATTCTGTATTCACCTTTTCCCTCTTGTTTCATACCCTGACTTCCTCCCTTTTGTGTGATTTTCCTGCCACTGCGATTGTCTCCCCGCTCCCTGATTGGTCTCACCTGTGTTTCCCCTTCCTCATGTATAAACAGTCCTTGGCTGCGGTCAAAAAAAGTCCCTCCTATCGTCTTTTCCGAACCACTTTTCCTTGACCTCGATGGAAAACGTCACGAGGTCGAGCGAAGATTTGAAGGAGAATTCATAAGGACTTAGGAAAAGACAACTGCGGTGCTGAGAGAATCCGACTGCACTTCTTGTCTCCCTTTGTCTCGTTGATCAGGAGAGTATTGTCTAGCGTCCAAGCCATCCATGCATGTTACCAGGTTTTTGATTCAAGTCTGTTTTGTTTGCGAGTCTTTGTACAACTGTTTGATCCTCCAAGAGAGTGCTTCTCATTAGTAGTTTTATCCTCCTTGTGAGAGCTTTTATTTTGTACTTTATCACCTCCTTTGAGAGTGTTTTTGTTTTCTGTGTTTTTTCAAGTAAAGATTTTTGTTAAACTTCATTACCGTCCCCAAAGTTTGCATTTGAGTCCCAGTCATTGGTGTCACGTTCACAACATACGTTTGCCCTTTTGAGGACATACAAAGTAACTGCCACCATTTTCAAATTGATTTGTCTTGTGAATATACACTTGTCGTGTTGTTACCCATCTAAGGTAACTGCAGCTTTTGGCCAGGAGCAGATATGATCAGGTGGGACCCAACTGTCACTGTGTGTTTCGGCCATCAAACACAACACACTCTATCACTGCCTATCTGCTCCTGGCCTCCAGCTTTCCTCCTCTCTCTTACTCCAAATCCAACAGGAGGCTCGTTTAGCCTCTTCCCCCATCTTGTGAGCAACGTTGTTTTTGCTCCTTTCGTCCTTTTTCGGCCGGAGGGTCGTGTGCACCACCTCCAGGAACTGCAGCCTTCTTCTCACGTCAACCGCCATCTCCCACAAACTGGTGGCTTGCAGCAGATTGGATTTTGCTCTCTTGGTTGAGAGGTTGTCCTCTTTGAAGTTGTGCCAGACCAGCTTCCTCTTGCGTCTCTCCCACTCCTCGTGTTGGCAAGGGATAGAAGGACTTTATTGTGGCGCCACCTACACCGTCCTTGGATTAAAGCTGTTTTGGACTCGGACAGTATGTGCACCAGTGTCCCTCGCTGACCACAGAGCTTGCAGAGCGAATCCTGAGCTGTTACTTTAGCAGATTGATCATTCACCGCTTTTAATTATAAAAAGTATTGCTATCAGTATCTGTATCCACATTAGTGTCAGTGATTTTTTATGGTACCACTCACCCCTACTTAAATGTTCGTCAGTCGAGATGGACAAGTCAGTCGTTTACTTTGAAAACCGTAACGACTTCAAGACCCCCAATTAGCGTGAACAGTGCAGCGATCTGACTACTTTGAAAGTCGTCAAGTCTGAACTTAGCTTTAGTTGCTTCTTTTAAGTTTTAAATTTTGACCTGATGATGGAATGAGACAAAACGAGGATAATTAAACTCGCGAGGCTTCATCCTCTGAGGACTACAAATGTCTGTACGAAATCCAGGGGTTCTCGCAGGTCAGTTGGGACCAATTTGGGAGACACATATTGACTTTCTCAAAACTATCATAGCATTGGTGTTGAAATGTTGATACAAATGGATACAAATACAGCAACCTTTCAGGGAGACAGATGCAAACAAGGAGGCTTACGAAGTCCTCTGTAACACAGCAGACATTAACGACTGTTTTGACGGTGATGTTTTAGCATCGATTAGCTGCATCACCTTGATGTCTGTCATGAATGAATCAGCAGTTAGCTGACGGGGAGCTTCAAACGTGAATCTGCGGCCCAAACGAGGGACACGGGGAGCTCTGAAGACAGACTGCTGTTGATGAGCGAGACGTACGGAGAATATCTCTTACTCGTCCTCATCCTCTCTCACCCGCTCCCTCTCCCTTTTATGTTTTCAACAAAGCATCCTTTAATCACTCCGACTCTGAACACAAGCCCCTAATGGCTCCCAGGGGTTCGTTACGGCAGCCATCTTGACAAATTCCTTGTGTCCACGATGGAAAGTGGTACAATTTTAATGGGAGTCCTGTTGCTCTGATATCGCACGTGAGGTGATGGAAGAATGATGAAAAGCTGCATCGTGGGAAAGAATCAAGAGGATGAGCGAGGCGAGAGTCTTATAGACAGAACATGACACCCAGTGTGTAAGCATGGCTAGTTACTTCAGTTCTCAGCACACATTTCATTTGGACTCGTGGTAAAGGATATGCCAGATTGTATAATTAATTAATGACCACATTACTTTAAATCTGCTTGAAGCTGTTTTAGCTTGATTCATTATTTAATGCTAAGAATCACAAATTAGTTTCTTTCTGCGGTGGCGACACAAACTTTGTCTGACACTGAAGATGACTGTTTGCATCCCCTCTCCTACTGTGAGTCAACATGGCTTATTTAAACCATGATAATGACCTTTCAGTGACCTCAGCCAAGTGTGTTTTAAAATGTGACCATGATATTGAACATACCTGCACCTTAAACCTGCAATAACTGATTTTTATGGCCACTTGGGGGCAGTGGAAACAATTTTAGAGGCTACAGTAGAATATTATCAGCTTTTACGTTAATAAAGCAAACAGCATTAGCATTCATTTCATCTACTTTGATGTTATCAGTCCATTAAATGGTTGTTATCCATTGTCAGGAGCATAAATTTAAGGTAGCATGGCCCTAATCTACTTCCTGAGCAGCGACCTCTAGTGGTCGCAGTAGTTATGACAGGAGCAAAGGAGGAAGTGGTAGTTTCAGACCCCCAGGAAAGTTGCTGAGCCTTGCATCCCAGTGGGCAAAAACAGATATCTGTAAAACTGTTGGACACCTCGAACTGCAAACGAGGTCAATTCTGAATCTATCTATCCTGGATTTCTCGAGCCATGGTGGTTTTATATTTGATAAACTCTCCTCAACCAGAGAAAAGCAGTTTAAATATCTGTGACGTTATGAGCCGAGCAGGAACTCACAGGCGGGGTTGGTATCTAGTTATTCTTAAAAACAATGAGTAATATAGAGAGCGAGAAAGTGAGGAGGAAGTAAGGGTGGATGGATGGGTCAAATAAACACAAATTTCACGCAGGAGACCACTGTTAGTGTGTTGTGTAAAACTAAAAGTCAGCGTTTCTTGAACTGATATTAGTCTGGCCCCTCCCCTGGGACCACTTTGTCTTGGGAAACTGTTCCAGTGGCTATTAGCCCAAGACAACACAGCTCCCAGGATCACAGGGACATGAAACCGCTTCTTGGAGGGAGTTTAGGGTAGAGCTGCTGCTCCTTGGGGTCGAAAGGGGTCAGTTGAGGTTGTTCGGGCATCTGATCAGGTGTTCTGGGCATGTCCTCCCAGTAGGAGGCCCCGGATCAGACCCAGAACACACTGGAGGGTTTATATATCTCATCTGGCCTGGGGACACTTTGGGGTCCCCCAGGAGGAGCTGGAAAGCGTTGCTGGGGAGAGGGACGTCTGGGGTGCTTTGCTTGGCCCGCTGACCCCACGACCTGGCTTCGGATGAGCAGATGAAAATGGATGGATATGTTTGTTTTATTGTATCATACTTGGATATCCCTGATATTTCGAGCCAGTGTTTGGTTTGGCCATTCTGGGCTTCTGTAGAAACAACATGGTGGACTTCATAGAGGAACAAAATAAAAACAGCTCATTCTAGGGTAACAAAGATAAAACTAATTTTAGTTTCAGGTGATGATGCACCAGTGAAAACAGTTACTAATATTATTTTCGATTTCTATCAAAAAAACAAAAATCCTACAAACCGGATCTTTAAGATTAATCTGCCGATAAATCAAATAAATAAATCTGGTGTCGTCAAAATTCCGCGACCAAATACTCAGTCATGTGATCCACTGTTGATTGAGGAGTATAGAATATAGCTGCTTTAACCTTAGAGATGGCAGATCTGAAAATGCTCATTTGAGACTTTTTGGTAGGTTAACACCCTATTTTGTCATCAGACTGAATCTTTACCACTGTTTTCATACAGTTACATACATAGTCCCACATGTTGCATCATGTCGCCAACCTTATGATGAATTGTAGCACTGCTGAAAATACCAAATGAGTTTCTGTTTTCATTGTTCTAATTCACATCCCTCCACAATAACCTACATCTCGGCATTGCTCTCAAAGAGAAAATCTACCCTTAAAGAAAATTTACATTGCGCTGATCCAGTGATTTAGGACAGTTGAATCAATATCTTCACACACAGAGAACTAGATACCAGTTCGTCGAGATTTGAATTGATGGCTTCATTTGGAGCGAGTCCACTGCCATGAAATTAGTGACTAATCCAGTTTTTGTTTCAGACTTTCCATCAAAATCAGCCTGATCTTCCAGCTGTGAACTAGAAACGTCTCCAGATCCTGTAAAATCACGGTGTGTGTGCTGTCACACTGTCCTCGAGTTGTTGTCAGTGGAGGAGCTTATGGATTTGTCACTGGATGACGTCTTCATCACAGCCTGTTTTTCTGCCGCACACATCCGTCAAACTAAGCTGTTCAAAATATGAGCTTCGAATGATTCAACTTTTTTTTCCACTAAGTCTCAATTAGTCCCCCTTAAGTCCCGCCCCTTTTCGCTCTGTGTTTCAATAAGCAAATTTTCATCTACACTTTGATATTCTGTCTCTAGGCTCAATGTTAGAAAAAGAAAAATTTTGAAAATGGTAAAAAGATGACGTTAGAGGACTGTCACAGTCTTCACAGACACATTGCATGAGGTCATATCTTAGCAAACGTGAGCAAAGCTTTAGCTAACTATGTTTGCTAGCTCACGTACAGCTACGTCACAAAGGGTTAGCCTAATCGACAGCGTCAACCAGGCTTGATTACTCCTTACTTTTGTGGTACTTCTGTGGTAATGCTTAAGGGACTTGCAAAGGGAAAGAAAGTTGGTTGCTGAGGTGTTTTTAAGATGATGTAAATTATTGTAGATCACGGCTATGCTAAACCTGGCTCATAGAACGTGATCAACTAAGGCTAACAAGCCCGTAACTAAGTGCCTTTCCTCACGTGTTGCATTAGACATGGGGGACATGTGCCTGGACGTCCCTTGGTGCCTGCAACCTTCCCTTTCTGAGGGGGTGTATGTGGTTGACTCACCACCAAGCCATTGCTCTTGCTCCTCGCGACCAGCTAGCTCGGACCAAAGTGCTCTGCTGGACACCCTTCGTGTGCCATTCCATTGAACCAGTTGGCCGGCCAGCTCGTTCTTCTTCATGGTCGTTCAGAGTGAATGTATTTACATGGTTAATTTGTGGTGTCAAGCGCTTTCTCAGTCTCTTTTGTCGTCAGAATGTCTTGCCTCTGGCGTCTCCCATGTGCTCAGCTCAATGGCCTCGCCAGCTCTCGCTCCAGGTGCGGCTAATAACGGCTAATGCGTCATTATCCCTAACCCTCAAGATTTTGGGCAATCACAGACGAAACATGACCTCTAACGTGAAAGAAATGTGGCGATATCTTTAGTTGCAGCTCTAAAATGGTGGTCCTACATCGCCCTACGCGAGAGAGGTTCAAGGATGGTCATTGTCACAATCTTGCGATCAAAGACAACCTAGGATAAAATTCCACCATCTCACTGTGTGACTGCCGCTACGACCTACATCTACTAACCAACCAGTAGAAATGCAGCGTGAAATGACACACTGGTGCTAAACCCAAACAAACAGACGGATAGCAGCTCGCCATGGAGGCAAAAGGTGCTAAAAGAGGAAAACCTTGTGGAGTTCGACGATGGTAAACGTTGTGAATGTTTCTGAGGGCATCATGTGTTTTGGAAGAAATCTGACTTTGGAGGGAAAACAGACATGCACAGTAAATATGTATGCAAATAAACACAAACACATAGCTGCTCCCACACGCCCTCACCACGCCAGAGATTTCAGTCCCTCGTTACAGCCGCCTCACTACAGGGCGCAGCCTCTGACATGTGTCAATCTGACTTGTTTACAGTCTTGTTAACTGCTTAAAGGCACTTCCTCCAGATGCAGCGCACCCATCATGGCAACAGGAGACTATGATTAGACGGCCCTTGTTTGTGCTGCACACAGTTCAGACGGAGAACAGGGCGCAGCAGCGCTCGCTAATTATGCCTGTTTGTGAATTCAAGCAGTGGGTCGTTTGCCCCTTAACTACAGGCGTGCATGTGAGAGACATGCAGGGGCTGCTGGGATGTCTATGCTCTCCTGTCAGGGCAAACAGAGCTGAATAAAAAATGGCTCTGATGTGTAAAAACGAATGATTTTTTTCGTTTTAATTCATCATCATATTTTTGTGGTTATTTTAGGGAATAATTAAAATCGAGAATCTGGTTTAAAAATCGAGCGAGCAGAACATTTTGGGGGAGAATCTATCACTTGGTGCTGGCCTGGCTTGTTAGCGTTCCTGTTTGCCAGCATCCTCTGGGGAAATACTTCCACTGCGAGCCTCCAGGCCCGGCTGTCATCACAAATATAGTCTGAGAAGGCCCCTGGGTTTAGTTAAACTCACATTATTTTCCCCAAATGATGCTCAGACTGTATAAAATGTCATTCACGACCCAGTGGGGAAAGGTAATGCGTCATGGCTAAAATATTTCAGATGATTAATTAAAAGTTATCGGTGTGTTTGTCTTTCTGTGCTCATGACATCAACCTACTGCAGTGCAGCATATTGGGTGAAATATAATGTATAACAGAGACGAAAAGAAGGAACTGGGCATTTATGAAGCAGGATAATCACGTGCTGGAATGAAGGTCAACTCAGGCTGTAATATTTCACCGTTGTGACTGTTATTGAATGTCTGACGAGCTCACTTTCAGTTCAGCTCATTCGGAAATAAATTGCCGCCCAGTAGTTGTGTTAATTACTTCTTGAACTGTTTTCCAGCCAACTCAATGTTCTCCAATCACGCAACACACAGCACATTGTTGTGGCTAATAGCGCAATGCCTCATTGACTGTTTGCTAATCGGCTCATACGAGAAAGCACCGGACAAGCAATTTGTTCAATTGGAGGAATTAAGTCAGAGATTAAGCTCTGCAAATGTGTGGGAGCTCCAAAAATCTGTTCTCCTACATCCACAGTGATGATTAGCATCCTCAGCTACACATGCTAGTGGCTAAAAGCTAATTTATCCCCGAGAATGTGAAACAATAATTCAATGCTGATGAGTTTTTTTGTCATTATTTCTATAAGACTGATAATGCTCTGCTGGATTCCTGTAGGAGGAGAGATTAAGGAGAGGTTGAATCATGAGTAAGAAAAACATCCCTGACAGACTTTTCACTGATCAAAGACGACTGCGGCTTTAATGGTGCCAAAAAGTGAGGTTTTGCTAGCTTTGATTTCTCTTTAGCGGGATGTCAGGAGGAACGTGACAGGAAAAAGTGAAAGGCTTGAATGTAAAGTCGCAGGTTAGATCTCTGTTTTAGACTGTCTGTCATCTTTCAACACATTTGAACATTTTTTTATTCCTTCTACTGTAAAGCAGAGCAACATGTAGAGCAGGGGCGGAGCTAGAAATTGTACACACTGGGGGCTAAACCCAAACCTTTGGGGGAACATGCTCCCCATCCACCATTTGCAGCTATATGCACTGTTTTCAAGCCATTTGAGACAATAGACTGCCCACAAATCTGTACATTATTTGCAGTGTTGGATCATTTGTATAGACGACATAGATACAATTTTGCCTAGTAGTAGTAGTAGTATTTATTTACGTCTTTATTTTAATTAATTATTGCTGTTATTGTTATTATACAACAGAGACTTTACGAGAGAAATCCAAAGATGATGTTTCTATCAGCCATGCCATGTGATATGGACACAATGTGGTAGCTCCAGAAGATGTTTTATCAAGTTTTCAAATTATTAAACCTCTTCATTTCTATAGAAAATACTTATTAACGCACGGGAAACACACACTAAGTAAATGCAATCCGTAAATGCTGAAATTCGGTTAAAAGGCGACATGTCGGAGGACACTTTGACGCGACACTTCGCAGCTAGCTATTGCTAATGACGATGTGTATGAGCAAATTGGTCACAATGACATCGTAATTTCCGTAAATGGATTTATACGGTTCATCTCAGGAATAATATTTACTTTGGTGAGCTTAATGTCTTAAGAGGTGGATGTTAACTATTTTCTGTTGGCTACATCAGCCAAAACAAACACAATAAATGACGTTTAACGGTAATGTTAGCAAAGAAAGGTTCCTGTTTTGCTGCCTTCCTGTAGTTTACGATGAGCAAATTAAATTCTACAGCCGCTTCGTTTGGGTTTGGTTTTGACAGATATTCGAGTCGGGTCCAAAGAAACGCTCAAGCTCCAGATTTCGACGATTTCAGAGTGAGATTGGGTTGGAGTATCAGATGGCGCAGTGTAACAGGTTTTCATGATAAAAATACAGATATTTATTATGTAAATACATATAACTTTTATTGTCAGTGATTAAAGTCCAGACGTAAATTGTTGTACTTGATCCAATCTAAATGTCAACAGTAGACCTTTTCATGGCCTACCCTTGGCCTTGCTCCTGTCTGTCTCATTCATCCCTGGCTGTTCATGCTAGTGGCTAAAAGTTAAATTAAACACTGATTGGTTTTGTCATTATCTCTATAAAAAACTATCAATAGTAGACAGATTTATGCAGCTGAGTTATAAGCAAAACTGTCTCTGATAGACAGTCCTTCTCTGTGTCTCATCAAACAACAATGTGGAGAACATTACACAGGACTCATTTAGACAATTAGGACACCACCTGAAGTAAAGCAAACCCACATTTACAGCATTGAAGCCTCCTCGTGGGCGGACTCTATATGGGCAGAAATAAAAATGTGTGCCTCGTCATCATAAAAAAAAGTATGGCAGCGCCTTAGGGTGTCATTAAAAATCCTAAATGATGTGCTAATCTGGGGGGCGCTGGGTGTGTCGGGCTCGTCCGCATTGAGATGCAAAGCTGCGATGCAAAGCGCCTATTTGCCTCTCCGGATGACGCCGGAGCTTTCCTGTTTGACACAGGATTAATAAGCACAATACAGAGATTTATTTGGTTGCGTAAAGCTGGAGGTCTCTCTTGCTTCCTCCCTCTCTCATGCTCTCTTTAGTGGCTTTAATATTTGACTAATTCCTGCACAGTGTTCAGGCAGCAGCAGAAGATAGGATATGAGAGCGAGTGCATGTTGTAACCTTTTTGAAGTCATTCTTTGCCTGCAGGTCTTTGATGTTGTGTGCAAAATGGTCTCTGTTTGAATCGCACAGAAAAACCTGTCAAACGTATGAAATAAACGTCTCTCCGACAGCGAGCCAAATCTCATTGAGATGCATCCTTGTGGACTAATAAAGCAGCTCTGGGTGAGGCTGTGCTGGATTTCTTGGAGCTCTTAAGAGCAGGCCACCATCTCTTCTGTTTTGCCTGCGCAAAACTTAATCGAATTTGTCGAAGAAAACAACAGATGAAAGCTCGTCTGAGGCATTTCCTTTCTGTGTGTGTCTCTGTGTGTGTGTGTGTGTGTGTGCTTAGCTCTGCCTCTCTTTTTCCTGTGTGTGTGAGCGTGCATCCGTATCAATCCATCCAATCTCCTCGCCGACCAGCCTCTAGTGAAGTGCTGTGGTAGCTCAATTAGTAAAGCAGCCAGCAAATTATGGAGCTTATTTTTCTCCCTCTTCCTTCTCGCTTCCATTTGTTTTGTTTTCCTCTAATACGCCCCGTGAAAGCCAAAAAGTGGAGATAAATAAAAGAAAATTACATGCGTGCACACGCAGCCGCACGTGAACACACAGTCAGATCGGCAGATAGGAGCAGACACAGAGCGTACAGACAGCACCTTTTGGCCTCAGCCATCCACACCACTGTACTCTGTGTCAGACTCAATGACCTGTGAAGGTGAGAGCCAGAGGAGCCAATTAGAGCACATAAAACCATCCAGGGGCCCTTACTTTTGTCTCCACATCCCCCCTGTATCCAGCTCCACCACTCAGCACCTTACTGGTACCAATAACCATCCAAAGGAACGTCTTCAGGAGGTATTTTGTCGACATTGTCTACATTAATCTTGTCCAGCTGTTGTTCATAATAGCTCCTGATTGGTGACAACCTTTCGGCCCAGTAACACAGGAAGCTCCGAGCGGTGTCACTGGTGGTTAATCGAGTCTGTGGAGACAATTTTCTGGTGTAATTAGTCTTCTGTGCTCGCTGGGGGAGCTCAGGTGCAACTGTTGACACCTGGTCCTCAGTTATTGTGTAATGCCAGTCAACAGGTGTCAAAATGGACACGTGTCTAAACTGAGTCCATTTTTTTCTGGTGCTTTTTTTGGTGATCCGTCAACCGCAAGAAATTGTAAGGCACACTGATTCTGATGCGTTTATTCGGTGCGAAAAATCCGCAACACGTGACAAAATGAGAGGACTTATTTCCTCCTTTGCCTCTCACCACTGGAGTCACCATCTCGCTTTCATTTGGCACTGCAGCTGCATAAAGGGGCGTAGCTGTCCTCCCTTTATCTCCACATTCTGTGTGTGGTCCACATCCTCCCCCGCGTCATCATCATCCACCTGAATATTACTATCCGACCTGTTGAAAAGGCTTCTGACGGTTGCGGAAAAAAAACAGAAATTAAACCTGTCTCGGAATTGCTGTGCAAACGTGATTAACACAACATGAAAATGTACTTATTTCTAGACACGCGACAATTAAAACAGAGTCATAGATGATCCAGGAACTTTCTTCTTCTTTTGTGACACCATATACGCAGTGTTGGGCAAGCTACTTGGAAAATGTAGTGAGCTAAGCTACCAGTTACTCTACGTCAAAATTAAGCTATCTAGAGACATGTAGCAAGCTACGCTATGAGAAAATGGCAAAAATAACATGCTACTTGCGAAGCTACTTTATTTTTTGACTTTATGTCAAAGCAGTGTTTTGTCAGTGATTCGAACAACCGTCAGCCAAACTAACAGGCAGGAAAAATGTTCAATTGAACTGTTTATTATAAAATAACAGACTTAAATTAAAACTTTTTTGTTGTTGTTGAAGACTTTCTGACATTTAAATTTGTCCTCCAATAACATGACATCATCAGTCAACCTATTGCTCCCTGTCTTTCTCTCTCCTCTTCCTAATTTCATTGGGCTATCTGGCTTTGTCTCTAATTAAAAAACAGAATTCCGACAGCAGCAACAGCCTTGAAATCCTGGAGAGACTGTTGAGATTGATGCCCTATAAGGCTGACTTTCACTTGGCGATTTTGTCTGCCATCGGGGACGATCTCAGGAAAATTAATGCTTAATTTACAGCACAAAGGAAGTACATCAACCATTGTGCAACCAAAACAGGAAGAGTTATCACTAGTGTAAGTTCTTTGCAATAAATATCCCCACTAGCAGCAATGGCGGACAGTGGAACTTGGTCATGGCAAATTTGGTTTCTTGTAAAGCTGAGCACTTTGACACAGTAGCAGTTGTTGTCATCTGAAGAGTCACATTTTAGAGAGGAAGATCTGTAATTATGGCTTTCAAAACACACCATTAGCATTTAAATTATTCTTTTACACATAATGTTCTTAATTATCAGGTGCCGAAAACAAAAACATCTTTTAATCCTTAAAATTTATTCTGTTTTGACCTGTTTTGACTCGACAGTCCTGACGATGAAGAATACAGAAACATTACATATTCATTTAGGCCAGTATGTAAATATTTCCACTTTGTCCTTGTTTTTTGTTTCTGTTTAATGAATGCATGAATTCCATCTATTCAAAATGTAACTTTATGGAACAGTGGAGACATCCGACAGCCTTTTTAGTCCAGACCCAGAGAACAATGAAAGCAAATGAAAACAAAGCAAAGGTCACGGTTATTGCAGGAATATTGAGAGAAGGTCCCCTTAGTTAGGTACAATTTAGGATTATGTGGCAACATCACTGACATAACACAGTAGATTTGAGAGACATAAAAGAGTTTTCAGTCTCCATGTTCAAAAATAGAGCTCCATGCTTTGGTGACATTTTTGTTTTACCTCACGTTCATCTTACATAACCTCGTCATTTAGCTCAGCGCAAGGACAAGTCTGAAAAACACTAATGACATTTTCGAAATAGCTTTCTCGTTTTTTTTCTCTCCAACGCCTCTACATTTACTTATTTTTAGATACTTTCAATAAACCTGATTAAAAAATTAATTTATAGATTTGTATAGCAAGAAGAAAATGTTGACATTGTGCATTTCTGCAAACCCATTATAGTTGTACATTGTACATACGTTTTATAACAACACATTCTCACTCCGACCTCGCCACATATTCACGTTTTGTCATGGACTTTCCACGTCCCGCTGTTTTTCAACTATAATGACGACCTGGCCATGTATCATGCAAACGTGAAAAGACGGCTTTATTCATCTCGTCTAATGCTGGAAGTCACGGCCCAAACACCAGATTTTGACGACTTCAGAGTGAGACTGGGTTGTTGACACTGGTTGTATTTTGGCAAGTAATCACTACATTTCCAGCAGCTTTTTAGACACCAAATGTGGGTCTATTTAGTGACAAATTGCTGTGTTTCCACTGGGGATAGTGTAACTAAAAGCAGCTGTTTTTAACTGAGACATTGCTGCACTTCCTGCGGGGTTAGTGTAATGAAAAGTGGTTTATTTTTACTGTACATCGCTGTTTTTCCAGCTGGTAGTGGCACAAAAAAATGTTTTTTTAATGCCATGAGAAGCGGTTGTCTTTTACCAGGACATCGCTGCTTTTTAGGATTGTGCAAAAAAAAAAAAAATTGTGTTATTTACAAAGACATCTGTTTGTTTCCTGCCATGATGCTACAAAACAAGATTGGTTGTTACCAAGACATGGCTGTGTTTCCAGCAGGGATAGTGTCACAAAAAGTGATGTTTTGTACCAGGACTTTGCTGCTTTTCCGGGTGAAATTGTGTAAAAGTGTTTTTTACAAAGATGTCGCCGCATTTCTGCTGGCTCTGCGTCACCAAATTTGAGTATCTTAAGCCAAAACCTGAGCTTCTCCAAACCATGACTGAGTTTTTTTTGTCTCAAGTTTATGTAGCACATATTAAAACCACCGCAGTTGCAATTACAAACATATAAAGATTATAAAATGCTAAAATATTAAAACCACTACAAACAACCAAAGGCCACTGGAAACATTTTAAGACTTAAAAGTGTCAGTTGAAGGTGAGCAGAAGGTTATTCCAGAGCTTTGGAGCAGCTACCGCAAAGGCACGATCCCCCTTATCCAACAGCTTCCAATATGTATCATGGCAATCGTGCTGAAACATTTTTACACTTGTTTCCTCACTCCAGCACACTGTATTTACTTATTCTTAGATTATTTATATTATATTATTTTCTTATTTGCCTCACAACCCTGTTTAGCTTCTATCTGGGCGATTTTTGCAAAGTCTGTTTCTTAGAGAGTTTGTTGGAGAAGGACTCTGTGGCTCAGAGTCGATCCACAGCCTTGAGGGACTTTTATTGAAGACACAGCATGAAACTTAAAGTACAGCAACAAAGAGACAGTTCATCGAACATTCTTACACTCCTCCTCAGATAAATATCATACCTAACTTTCTCTGTGTGTGTGGATGTGTTTCCCAGAGCTTCCCATCACAATGTTTCACCATCACAATGTTTGCCACGTCACTCTGCTCTTAGACCATTCAGGGTTACTCAGTTTTCATAACCATGTTTTGCTTCTAAAGTGTTTCTAGGCCTTTTCACCACTACGTGTTAACGACTTTACAAATAAGAGTAGAAAATAAAATGAGAAATGCAAGAGGTAGCAAGAGAGGAAACACAGCTACGGCTGTGTGGTGATGCTGATCCTATTTTCCTCCAGTCAGTGCACTTCTCTCTCTGGCCTATCTCTCACATGTGCACAGTTTTATGCCCGATAACACGAGCCTACAGGCAGCTGCAAGCTGTGTGTCTGTGTGTTCGCTGGGTTTGAAGTCGAGATATGGAGCGCGTGATTTTTCAGCTGATTCTCCCGTCTCATAGCACTCCCACATTTGCTCTCATAGTGGGATAAAACAAACACCGACCCCTGGCTCACCCCGCTCCGCTCGGCTCAGCAATCAGCACAAGCGTGAACGAGCAGCAGTCGCAAATGAGAGGAAGCGCCTGGCGTCCTCGTGAGGTATCGGGTCAATCAAGCCCACTGTAGGCGAGGCGTGCGGGGGCCCCGAGGCTAAACGCTGTAGTACTGAGCTCAATAAGCGCCTGCTGGCCTTGGGAGCGGCTTACTAAATGAAAGAGGATATTGGGGAGATTGTTTAGTATTATCATCGTTCATCATCGTTCCTCGGTTGGCCGTAACAATATGGTGCTTGGTTATTGTGCTCCCCCTGAGGAAGACTAGCAGCTGCCACTGATAAAGATATATGAGCTGATTGTGGAGATTGGAGGGAGACAAAAAATTGTGGTTGGTAATGGAAGTGAGAGAGACAGAGATGGATTTGTGACAGGAGCAGGAGGGGAACCAGGAGCAGGGTGTGGATAGAAATGAATGAGAGGACAGATTTGTGAATTTATGTGTTGCTATCCTCCATCTCTACACACTGTAAGTCCAATCAATTAGCTGCGGCTGTTCTTTGCTGGCGATGCGGCACTAAAACAGGGGCTGCAGGTATAAACAAACTGGTGAAGGGGGGAAAAATGGGCCGGTTCTGCCTGGACACCCTGGAGGCAGCAGCAGCAACAACAGAAGAGTTGAGGATTAAACTGAACTCCATCGTAGCCAGCACCACCCACTCTCTCTTTAGTGAGCTGATGCAGCCACTGCCTCATTCCTCAAAAGATGCAACCTTGTGGCAACCACCATCACACGCTGCAAAGCTTTTAGTTTCATCAAGGCCAGTACAGTAAGCTGCCGTGGCCGAGGTGTAATCGTCAGAATAACAAAGAATAACAAGTCTCTCTCTTTTTTTTTTTTTTTTGTAGACTTCTCCTCGTGAGCTGCTCTGTGAAAGATGTGTGAGAGTGTGGCGTGTGAGAAAGGCCACCAGCCAGACTCACACTGATTATGATTCAAGTGTGCGATATAGACGAGATGCACCCCGCTTCACAGAATAATTAAATGGATGTTTCTATAAGAATTCAGATTTTCCCGCAACAGCTGGTCCTGTTTGGCACCGCAGCTGATTAAAATCTTCCATTTAGGCATTTTTTAAATTTGACACACCCTTTGGAGAGCTTCCACTTCTGCATCATGTTAACTGGAGGAGGTGGTGCTGCCTGCGAGCTGAGGACCAGAGGAGGGAGACTGTAGCTCACTCTTTAAGGCAGGATTCATACTTGTGCATCAGCTCTATGCAGAGCCTACACTGCTGTGAGCAATTATACTTGTGCGGTGGTGTGTCTGTGTCACTCTGTAGTTACACCTCCAAAACACTAGTCGGCGGAGGAGGTTTCTGTGAAGTGCTGATTCAAAACACACATTAAACACACATTAAACATGGCTTAATAGAGACAATTTCAAACACAAGTACACAAATCAGCTTCACTATAACTCGCAGCATTCACAGACAAACACTTGTCTTTATCTGGACACATTTTCCCCACAAATACAACATGCTAATGTTATTAGCACAAGCCTATGGCATTTTACATTGTATAAATTAGCCAAGCAGCTAGTGGAATTTTCCTCTACTCATATGAAGCCAGGGACAACAGCAACATTTAACAAAGGTAACGTTACACAATTTGTCTCCATTACAACTCACAAGGTTCACTGACAAAACAACTGTCTTACACTAAACACATTTTCCAAACAAATACAACATGCTAACGTTATTAGCACAAACCTATGGCATTTTACATTGTATAAATTAGCTCACAGTAGCCCAGATCAGACACACCAAACACTGGCTCCAGATAACGCCATTCGTTTTGAGGGTTGCAGGTATGCTTGTTTCAAGGTATATCATGATAATAAAGTTGGTGGTTATCATACGTGTCGGTTTGTATCCAACTACACATTGAAACTCCCCTTATTTTTCCCCAGATTTTCAGAAAGGACATAAAGGCGAGATCAAGCCAAAAACTCTACATCAACACTGAAAGAGTTTCTGAAAATCTAGAAGAAATTTTACAAAAAGTTAGTTTTCAGCGACCTATAATACAGTTTGACACTCGTAGAAGAAGCTTTCTTTTTATATTTATATATACCCGTGAATTTGTGGACTTGGCTTTATGCTCAATAAATAATGGTGAACTATTCCTTTAAGTAACATAATGTGAACCTCAGCTGCATTTATATGAATCACAGGGGACCTTTAAGACGTCTGTTTGTCATGATGCGAGGCTCAAGCTGGAGGAGAGTGACATCATGACGGAGGCAGAAAAGCACCCCACAGCCAGTGACATCACCATGTCCCTGAGTGATGTCACTGGAGCGAGGGCACACGGTCATCCTTTGCTGCGCTTTAAATAGTCCACTGCCTTCCTTATCTCTTCTCTCTCTCCCTCTCTCTCCCCCCTCCTTCCTTACTCACCACCTCCTGTCATTTCCCTCCTCCGCTCATTTGTCCCCTTTGCCTTCTGTCCTCCACATTTTTCCTCCTCTCACTGGACAATACAGCAGCAGCTTATCTCCCTCTCCCTCTGTCTCCCCCTCGATTTGTCTCTCCTCAGCCTCCCTCCCTTTCTCCCAAGTCTTTTAGCCGAGGGTGGAGGCGGGTGGGGGGGGTGGAGGGTTGTAAAGCGGGGGGTTCAGCGCAGCCACATCCCAGGCTCTTTGCTAGATTAATTTGCGGGGGCTCTGGCCTGCGCTGCACTGCTTACTGTACGCAGTGAAAGTCACTCAGGGATTAACGGCAGGCAGGAAGGCAGCGGCCCCCACCCACTTGCTGCCTCTGCAGAAAAACTCCCCCCCGCCGCCGCCGTCCCCTCCCTCCCAAACCTAACCTCCATCTCTCTTTCCTCTCTCACTCAAAACCACTTTCTCTATCTCTCATACCTCCCTCTGTATCCCAGCCCTCCTTCGTTCTTTCCATCCCATCAACCCCCTCTCGTTCCCTCTCTAGTTAATTACTGTAATGGGCTGGCCGTCCTTGGGGGGTAGTTGGAGGGCAGGGGGTGGGACCAGAGGAGATGCTGTATGGTTCAGCTCCGTCATGCTTCTCGCCTCCGGCACTGTCACACACACACACACACTCAAACACACACACACGCGGCAACTCAAATGCTCGGTCATATGTACTGTACACTCCCCACATGCTCACACACACACAGATGGTCTCATTCATACAGTCGTACATGCTGGACCTCAGAACACACATCACACACAAACTGTTGCATGAAATAATAAAAATATCCAAATATGAATTTAACTCCACAGACAAGTTGGAATAATAGTTTTTTTTCATAGTGTCTCTTTGAAGCTATTTACTTCCATCCCTGCGGTGCGTTATTATGGATCCTAGTGCGAGCTGTGATTGGCTGGTGCTTGTCATGTTAGCACGTCGAGGTCAGAGGTGGTTAGGAACAGAGAAAACAGGTCATAGTCAAGTTGGTGAATGTTTCTCTGCTGTGGATCTTTTATAAGGCGTCAAGTTGATGTTTTCATGTGGCGTTGGTGAATGTTTTCTAAATGCTGAGCATGTGCTGACAAATGGATCTTTTCATGTGTTGTCAGCTCAGTATTTTTGTGTGTTGATTTCTTCAGTGTGGCATCCTATTGGTGAATGTTTTCTAAATGCTAAATATATGTCTTCAAGTTGATTTTTCAATGTCATCAACTACATATTCTCCCGTGTTGTCAACTTGATCAGTGTTTTCTAACTGCAAAGTTTGTGTTGTCAAGTTAATGTTTTGGTGGGTCGGCAACTTGATGCTCTGGCATGTTGTCAACTTGATGTTTTCATATGTCGTCAAGTTGGGGAATGTTTTCTAAATGCTAAGTATGTGTTGTCAAGTTGATAACGTATGTCATCAACTTGATGTTTTTGTGTGGTGTCAAGTTGGTGAATGTTTTCTAAATGCTAAGTATGTGTTGTGAAGTCGATATTATTGTATGTCATCAACTTGATGTTTTTGTGTTACGTCAAGTTGGTAAATGTTTTCTAAATGCTAAGTATTTGTTGTCAAGTTGATATTATCGTATGTCATCAACTTGATGTCTTCGTGTGTTGTCAGCTTGATGTTTTCGTATGTCGGCAAGTTGGTAAATGTTTTCTAAATGCTAAGCATGTGTTGTCAGGTTGATATTGTATGTCATCAACTTGATGTTTTTGTGTCATGTCAAGTTGATAAATGTTTTCTAAATGCTAAGTATTTGTTGTCAAGTTGATATCATATGTCATCAACTTGATGTTTTCGTATGTCGTCAAGTTGGTGAATGTTTTCTAAATGCTAAGTATTTGTTGTGAAGTTGATATTATCGTATGTAATCAACTTGATGTTTACGTGTGTTGTCAACTAGATGTTTTTGTGTTGCGTCAAGTTGGTAAATGTTTTCTAAATGCTAAGCATGTGTTGTCAGGTTGATATTGTATGTCATTAACTTGATGTTTTTGTGTGTTGTCAACTTGATGTTTTTGTGTCATGTCAAGTTGGTAAATGTTTTCTAAATGCTAAGCATGTGTTGTGAAGTTGATATTATCATATGTCAACTCAATGTTTTCACATGTCATCAGCTTGATAAACTCAAATGTGTCTTTTCATGTGTCATCACCTTGATGTTATCGTGTCGCCAGTTTGATACTTTCATGTTGCGTCACCTTGAAGTTTTCGTGTGGTGTCAACTTGATAAATGTTTTCCAAATGCTAAGCATGTGTTGTGAAGTTGATGTTTTTGCGTGGCGTCAGCTTGAAGTTTTCGTGTCGTCAACTTGATGTGTTCATGTGTTGTCACGTTGGTGAATGTATTCTGTGCTGTGTGTGTGAGTGTGCTGTCAAATGGATGTTTCCATGTGTCGACAGCTTGATGCTTTGGTGTGTCATCAAGTTGGTGAAGACGTTTCTGCATTTGCTTGTGTTGTGTCTTTTTGCCCTTGTCAGCCACCGTAGCTGGAGAGTGACCCGTGACGAA
This sequence comes from Epinephelus cyanopodus, assembly GCA_026686955.1. NCBI lineage: Eukaryota > Metazoa > Chordata > Actinopteri > Perciformes > Serranidae > Epinephelus > Epinephelus cyanopodus. Next base: position 9,590,788 of record CM048934.1, read on the forward strand.
TGAGAGTGAAATGAATGAGACCAAATTAAAACCAGTAACACTGGGTTACATGCATGCCTCGTTCGCTGTGACTCTCTTGTGGGACTGAAGGCAATTTGAACCCAGTGTGGGAATGGCGGACCCCGCCACTAACAATGAAAATTACCATATAGAGAGGTAATTACTGAATGTAAACACACTGAATGCCTTTTGCTAAAATATTGCAGCCCATAAATAGAATCAGAAACTGCGTTTGATGTCATGTAAATCTTAAGGATTATACATTTAAATTATACAGCTGAGAAATATTTCGTATAACAGCCGCAGTGTGAGAGAAAAATACAAAGTGGGAGCAGAAAGAAAGGTAGAGAAAGTATGAGGAACAGAGTGGGGGAGGAGTGGATGGTTAGGGAGAGTAATGGATGGCAGGATGGAGAGTGATGTGTTGAGATAGATGCAGCAATATACCCAAAGTGTCCATGCGCGGGGAATGTGGGGTTTTGTGTGGGAACTTATTGGCCCAGTTTAAGGATCAGTCAGCTGAAACACTTTGGCTGAAGCTGACAGCTGTTTGAGAAATGCCAAATGGTGCTGGCAGAACGCAAGAACACACACAACCACACACACACACACACACACACACACACACACACACACACACACACACACAGAAACACACACTTTCTATCCCTCTATCCACCGTCTCTCAAACTCTCAAATACCCCCGATCACACTTAGATACGCACAAATACAGACACACATACACAAATACAGCCTGTGCGATTACAAATGCAATATTTGCAAGTGTGCTGTTCGGTGCACACGGGCAAACATGTTCCCCCGACTACACACACTACCGACACACTCGTATGCAAATGCACACACAGGATGGGAGGCACTGCCAACTGCAGATGAGGGAGCATATGTGCGTGCTTATAGGAGACACTAAGCAGAAATGACTTTTCTCAATCAAGCCAGTTAAATTTGATCATCCGTCTGGCTGACTTCACGAAGAAATCCTTTTAACTCTTTCACCGTCTGGACTATTTATGGCCTCACAGCCACAGATACTGTATTTCTCTATTGATTACCGTCGTTTTTTTCATCTGGGGTTCGGTTGTATTTTGTTTGCTTTGCTTACACACACACACACACACACACACACACACACACACACACACACACAGGAGGGGAATGATATAAGACTTTTTTCTGGAGCGGCTCCATTTACAACTGAGAGAGACTTGGCCTGTAAGAGAGGGAATTTAATTGAGAGATTGTGGGGTTATTGAGTACACGATGGAGCCATAATGGGGACGTTGTCTGAAGGGTGCCGGGTTCATTTTCCTGGAAAATCTCTGCAATTATATGTGTTCAGAACTATTAGTGACTTAAGGCTGTGAAGCTTGACAACTGTTCCTCTTTTAATGTGAATCAGGGTTTGTAGTTTCATGGAAGTGAGCTGTAATGCTCTGTAGGGCCAAGTGAAGCAGGTATCTTACTATATAATGACGAAAACTCTGTGTGTGTCTGTTCCACGTTTTTCTCCTCACTGACTTGGTCAATCCATGTGAAATGTGGCACAGTGGTAGAGGGTCATGGGAGGATGCCAATGAAGCAATATTACATCAATTGGCCAAAGGGGGGCGCTATAGCAACCGATTGAAATTGCAAACTTTGAATGGGCATATCTCATGCCCCGTATGTCGTAGAGACATGAAACTTTGCACAGAGATGTCTCTCCTCATGAGGAACACATTTGCCTCAAGAACCCATAACTTCCGCTTATATAGATTTTCCGCCATTTTGAATTTTTTGAAAAACACTTCAAATCGATCTCTTCCTAGGAAGTTTGAGCGATCTGCATGAAACTGTGTGAACATAATCTAGGGACCAATATCTAAAGTTCCCTCTTGGCAAAAGTTGGAAAACTTGGTAAAACTGAGCTTCTATAAGGCAATGAATATTGCGGAGGGCGTGGCTCATCACATAAAGGTGTATAACATCTCAAGGGTTTCACCCATCACCACGCAACTTTGTAGGCATATGACCACACATAATCTGAGGGGACCCCTCCATTATTGACCCCATCAAACAAAATGGGGGCGCTAGAGAGCTCATTTCTTATCTAGGCCTAACCGCCATATGGATGTTTACTAAACTTGGTAGATATGTAGAACAGGACGCCTCAAGGTGACTGGAGAAATTTAACTCTAATTGGCAACTGGGTGACGCTATAACAACAGAAAAATGCTTAAAAATGGCTAAAATGCGACCGATCGCTGTGGCTCCCCCTGTGGACCAATGTTTGTTTCTTCTTCTAATTTTTGGTGTGACTAAGTCATGGTATGGTCTGCTGTACATAATCACGGAAACTGTTAGTGTGTCATTCTGTCTGTCCCACATTTTCTACTCACTGACGTGGTCAATCTATGTGAAACTGCACATAGGCGGACTGGCATAGGTAGAAGGTGACAAAGCTACCAATGACTATGGACTAGTAGAGAATATTTAAGGTTAATTCTGGCATGAAGCTGAAATGTTTTGTCAGTCAGGAAGAACTCATCTGTAAAAATTGTCAGTTTGCAAGCTTTGTCTTATGTCTGTGTTTTTGCCTGTTAGTTGGATAATAACAGCAATATGAAGACATCACCAGGAGTCGATATAAACATTTCGTTCGCACAAAACAAGGCCTGAAAGAGGCGTACGCCACTTCCCACGCAAAAGTTGTGATTTATAAAAACAGACTTGATGGTACTTGATACATAGTTTAGGTGGCATAATCCCCACTGGAAATGCAGTGATTTCTTGGTTCATGGTACCATCCCAGGTGGAAACAGCAATGGGTGGCTAAATCACCTACGTTCTCTCGGAAACAGTCGCTTTTAGTGGCACTATCCTCGTAAGAAACGCAGTGATGACTCGCTAAAAATAACCTGTTACGTTGTTTGTTTGTTTTGAACAGTGGTCTGCAGCTTTGCCGTCGTCTCACTTAAACATACCTGTTGATAAAGACAGCTCATATACATGTAATCAGAACTACATCACTCTAGAAATGCCAATATGATTCATTTGAAATGTACAGACGTAATTCATTCAGGGTTTACAGAAATATACAAAGCCATCATTTTCACCTGGCAACTGGGCTGTATTTCCAGCTATTGATAAAAGTCTTTGGCAGTAAGAGATTACAGGAAATGAGGGCAGAGCGACATGCAGCAAGAGGTCCAGCCAAAGTCTAACCAGGGACACTGTGGTCCACGTTCAGCACCTTACTTCTTAACCATTACATCACCTTTTCCCCGTCTCTTTGCAAAGTTGCAACTTTCCTGTGATCTCAGCAGTTTCTCTGGTGTGTGTCATAACCGATAGAAATGATGACCAAACCTACAAAAACAAGATCCAAGTTCTAATAAATCAGAAAAGTCTTTTAAAGCTTTGCAAAGGGAGATTCTATGTGGGGGAAAAACAAACCCATTTAATCATCCTGGATCCCAACCTGCAGCCAGACTGCTGCTGTTTGCTGTTGTTGCAAGATTACAAGTCAAATGAATCTCCCTGATGAATCAGAATGTTTTCTTCTTAATTCTGGGATCTCAGGTACATGACACAGATTTGGAAATGAATGAAATCCATCGCTCCTCTGAAAGAGAATGTACAGACAAGCACACAGGGCTCAGGATTATAACTGTCGGAGTTATAATGTGGTAGCGTTGACCTTGATGTAACACAACATGCTTCATTTCCTTTCATATTTGCTCATGATCGTCTGACTCAATGTGTGTTTGTGCGTAGATTTCTGGGTCTGTCTGTCTGTCTGTGTGTATTCTCACCTCGTTTCATAACTTTAAAGGCCCGTGCAGCCACTTTGATGCTCTTAAGAAAGGAGAAATGACAGCTTTGGGATTTGGCAGGGAACGGTCACACACATACACACACACACAAAAAAAAAATCTGTCTAAAAAAGTGTTGGATAATCAGACAGGAGGAGGGAAAGACCTTACAGCACTTCCAAACTGCTGCTGGTGCCACCGCTCATTAAGATGATTATGATGTGAATATTTACTGTTACGGCTACAGTGCTCGCTGTGCGGTAGCCTGCAGCTGTTAACATCTCAACTGTGGCATTTAGTCTCACAAACACACACACACACACTGTTGCACTAACCCACATGCACCGAGCACGCAGGAAGCAACAGTGTATTTAAATTACTTAACCCTGATGAGCATGCAGCCGATCACCATCACCATAAACATAACAGTTAGGCATAATTTTCAGATCTACCCCAAAACACCACATTCGTCCAATAACTCCAGAACTTGGCCTGAAAGTCTACTCCATCAAACTTAAAATGAATTTGAGAGATTGTTCTTTCTTGTCAACAGTGAGGTTTGTTTCCTTTTTTTTGCTTCAGCTGCAGTTTTTATTGTAATTCGACTACGACTAATACCTTTGTCTTCTTTGTGAATACGACTGTACATCGTCCTGCACCAGAAGAAGGGTTGCTCTTCCTCCATTTTCTACTCATTGGCTGGACCACGGCAAGGCGAGGCCAACTCTATTAACCCGAAAGTTGTGGATGGTCCCCCCTCTGTTGGGGTAGCTAGCTCACAGATCTGGTACTAAAAGCTGAAGCTGTGAACACTGCAGTCTGATTGGTCAGTAGAGGACGGTCACTCTGCTCAGGGCTGAGTTGTGTCTGGTTTTGAGGCTCATGTAACCACTGTTCATACCGTGGAGAGTTTTATTAGTAAACTGTAACTATAAAATGAAAAGATGTTTTCAGAGTCAGAGAAAAATAATTCACTGGGCTAACCTTGCATATGTTGCATTGTATGATTCTCATGTAGTGGATATGTTGACCTTGTCAGTGTGTCATATATAATATGCATATATATATAATATGCGAATATTACTGGGACCACGACGGAAAATTGCAGTTGATTATTTAATATCCAGGAATTCACATTGTAAATACAGCTGAATAATCATGCAACAATCTGGTCACAGTTTAGCACACGGACCCAACACAATCCAGTCGAATACAGTCATAAAGTAGGTTTTCACTTAACGTTGTTCCTCTTTGAATTATTTTTTCCTTGGACTTCCGCCTTGACCCAGCCCAAGATGGCAGCATAATGATTAGCTCCCAATCAACACTCGATAAAAAGTCCCAAATTCAACTATTTAAAAAGAAATAGTCACGCCCGAAGCTGCAATTGAAAGGGACGGAAGACCCAAAAACAACAAGAACTTGAAACAACTTGAACTGACTGGTGACGATGGAGGAGACATGAGCCTGAAGGGGCCGACATGATACATCAATACCTGAATTTAGAGAGGAAATTTTAAAAAGAAATGGAGAGCTCAATGACTTAAAGAGGGATATTAACCAAGAGCTCACAGACACTACGAAAGAGCTAGCATCACAAACTATGAGAATGGAGGGAGCCTAACAGAGAGTTGACGAATTGTTTTTGCCTTCTCTAAATCGAGGGTTTAAAGATATGCGGTGATGTATGTTGTTATAATGTGAAGCCATCTTTATCCATTCATCATGGCTTCATCACTGTAGTTGATCTGATGGAGTGACTGATGGCGTTTTCAGAGTTTGCCAAATTATTCTTCCGAGGTTTTTGTTTTGCTGAGAAAAGTCAGAAACTTTCACATCCCTGCACTGTACAGTCGTACTGTACAGTTTGTTTTCTGTCCAACACGACCGCAGCAGATATCCCCAGCTGTGTAGGGCAGACAAAATGGTAGATCCGTGTCTATCAGCAACACTCAGTGTGAATATTTGCAGGCTTGTTTCATCTCTCTTTGCAACCGCTGTGCTGAGAGCCAGCCAAGGGGTAAAGATCAGAGGTGGAGGAGAGGTCAGCCAAGCAGACAGACTGTTGGCTTTCAGTGGGGAGCTAACAAGATGCTCATGTAATGTAAATGGCTATACGAAACCAGCTCCGTGGGCAGAGTGAACCCAGGATGAACCCAAGGTGGTGCTAAAATATCATAAGCTGCATAACACTCTACTTTCCTGTGGAGAAGGGATCAACCTGTGGATCATTGTGAAACTCAAGTTTGTGGAGTTTTAGGGGGAAAATACATGGTCTCGTTTTTTTCTTCAAATATACTGTGGCCTACTCCAAAAGCTGGGTTTATACTTATGTATTGAGGCTCCACATCCACGTACAGCCTACGCCGTGCCCTACACAGCAGCCTGACGTGCACCTCCCCAGATATGTACCTACACATCATGGCGTAGCAGATCTCCTGTCTGTTTCTGTAAGCTGAAACTTTTTCCCTCAGTGGAAATGAAGCTTTTTTTTAATTTTAATTTCACAGATAAGACACAATAAATTCTGAAGACAACAAAGCCTCCACAAAAATAGCATTTTAAGTCTTGTTTGTTATTTATCCTGGCTTCACATGAGCAGAGGAAATCTCCGCTAGCTGCTAGGCTAATTTATACATGGTAAAATGCTAATAACATTAGCATGTTGTATTTGTTTGGAAAATGTGTTCAGTATAAGACAGTTGTTTTGTCAGTGAACCTTGTGAGTTGTAATGGAGCCAAATTCTGTAACGTTACCTTTGTTAAATGTTGCTGTTGCCCCTTCATATGAGTAGAGGAAAAGTCCACTAGCTGCTAGGCTAATTTATACAATGTAAAATGCCATAGGCTTGTGCTAAAAACATTAGCATGTTGTATTTGTGGGGAAAATGTGAAATTGACTCTATTAAGCCATGTTTAATGTGTGTTTAATGTGTGTTTTGAATCAACTAAACTTTACAGCACAAGTACAAATGTTAACAATGCAGGTTACTAACTAATTTAGAACAATTAGCACAGCTTGGACAGAGATGGATGGATGAATTTGTCGTGGTACGTCATTGCATCAAACTGGAAAAGAGGTAAATGTTTGGGAGTCATTCGTCTTAGAAGTGAATGCTTATTCAGACCTTTGCCACTGAAGAAAACAACCAGATGTTGGTGGGTGTCAGTAATTTTTTGTCCAGTGGAATAGGGGCTTTATAGGCCGGACGGCTTAAACTGAACGAACTCAACTCTGCATTGCAGGGTGAAGACAAAAAGGTGTCAGACAAGCAATGTCAATGCATCCAAAGCCAAAGTGGGTCTTTGGATCTCTCAGTGGAGAAACTGGAGATTGACACACTTCCCAAACCTGTAGAGACTAAAACAGTTGCATGGTGCATTGTCCTTACCGAACTGAGAGGACATGGAAATAACTGACCTGTGAAGTGACACTGAAAGACGAGCCAGGCAAAGGACAGCAACTTTTGGGGACTTGAACGAAGGGGAAGATTTCCTCTCCTGTGCACTGAGGTCAAAGTCATCCGACAGGCACCTCACTGACCGTGTGAGACAAGGTGTCTCTGAGTATGAGCCCCGACTACTGAGCTCTAATTGATAGTGTGCTGTCACAGCCGCCCCGCTGACTCAGGGGAGGTTTTTACCTAATTTGAAGTGAAGTAGTCTATCGTGTATAGCACCTAATTGCTTGTTTATTTCCCATTTGTTTCCATGTGTCTCCTAGGCTGATTTTTAAAGGAGTTACGGCCTCTATTGTGCCTCCAGAAAGCACACAGTGGTCTTATTTGTGTTCAATTGTATAAAAGATAAAAATAAAAAGCAGCATCATTCAGCTGAATAGGCCATATGTGGACATGAGAAGTGATCTTGGCTTTGAAAAGGCTGATGACCACTGTCGTAGCGTCTGCTAACCGCATGCTCAAATGGCCCTATTGCAAATATTGCTTGTGTATTCAAACATTGCAGTCCCATTTTGCAGTACAGCGAGAATATAGCTTCTTTAAACAAGGTCAAACCCATGTTGATGTTTGGATATATTGCACTGTGACCAGAGAGCGACATTATTGCCTCCGGTCGCTTGAGGTAAAATATAAAAAACTGTTGTCTGCAGGGAGAAACGCGGTGTGTTTGTTTTACATTGTGATTGTGTTCTCATCTTTTGTTATTTCCTCTGCTGTCTCTTAGTGCCGCTAGGGTTAGCTCTACAGTAGCAGTAAACATACTGTCTGCTTACACAATACACTTAAATGATTTAAAATGTGTGTGTGTGTGTGTGTGTGTGTGCAGTCTGTACTGTATCAGCTGACCACTGCAATATCTGCAGTGTGTTTACAGGCTCAATAAATCTATCAGAATCAAAACTAGCAGGAAAAATTTGAGGTTAAGGTCATACATCAGAATTAGAGTGGAACAATGTGATCCCAATGGAAAGAAGCTTTTGAGAAATCCAATCTTTTTAGGAACTTAATGGTAATCATCTCCACTTCAGGGGCCACATGTTGGAGGAAATGAAGCCACTTGACTGTGAGGGTCATCTGCACTGCGGCATCTGAGTGGATTGAGTGAGGAGAGTTGGGCAGTTTTGTAAAGCATAAGAGGTTTTTAAGAATTTATTTTAACAATCATATGCAGTATTTTCTTTGCAAGAACTTTAGAAAATTCCTCCACAAAGTCAAAGACTTGTTCAAAATTTAAAGCTTGTTGCATTGGGCATTCTTTGCTTTGCATACTGTGCATGATCAGCACCTCTCAGCATGCAGACGCCAGCTCATGGGGCATAACCGACCCATCAGTTTATGATGGACAGGTGAGGGAGACACAGAGACATGAAGGGATCATAGGGCATCAGACAGAGCGTGAGTTACAGGGAAATGTCTTCATTGTCATGCTAACGACCTTCTCATTTTCTTCCTCTCCCCTCTGCTACTCAAACCCCTTTTCCATCAAATTAACTCTGGTTCTTGAACTGGATTCGTCAGGATTCTTGAAACCTTGGTGCTATCCAGCGAACCAGGCCATATCTTAGCTGAAAAAAAAACAGCGCCACCACAGTGCGGCTGAGCAACTTTTATTGAAAGATCTGTACCTCTGCGTTAAAATGTGTGGACAGCCCCTAATTAAACTTGCTTCCTCACCTGAGGAGCCGATTTCCAGAGCTATGACTCGTCAGGCAGTCGACTTCCACTACGAATCTGTCATCATCCAGATTTCTTCTCACATGAACCAACAACAGCTACAGAGTTCTCTTTATGCCTCCATGGTGAGGAGAGGAGTCGAGTTGCTATAGGAGCAGAGGAAAAGAGCTGCTACGGGAGCTGGTATGTGCAAGCGGAGAGTGAGTGGGGGGAAAAAGAATTTGACTCTGGGGGCGGCGAGGCTGGAAATAGGACAGTAGTGTGAAGTGCCATAGGGTGGTGCGTCCAGGACCACCGATGTGCGTCTAGTCACTGCACACTGAAAATAACGGGCGTATTTTTTGATGCACACCGTTCGCCAATGGTGTGTTTTGGCCTGACCATTTTTGCACGGAACCATTGTAATCACAGTTGTGTCATCAACAGAGGGTGTTGCACAATGCACAACAGAAGTAAACAGTAGCAAAATCACAATTTTGGTGGTCGGGGACACATTTGAGCAAGTATCTTTTGTAGTGTAAGTGCTATTGCTTCCTGTTGTGCCCCATCAAGGACTATGTCATCAGTACAGGACATGATGCTGATCGCTTGCAAACGCTCTATAACTTATCCATTTTTTTGGACAAAGCAATATCTCCAGGTACCAACACAACCCCTAACTTGACTAGCGAGCATGTTGGCATGCAGCTAGCAAGATTGTGGCTCGACGACATGGCTCAACGTAAGTATGACACTGAATGCATTAAACTGTGTGGACTTTGAACTAATGACTAAGGAGAAATCTGGACCCTGTGACTGGACCAGTTGGGAACCACTGTTTTAGGGAACCAAAATGTTCCAAGTAATGTTCATGAAGTGATAAACACTGAATTAGCAACAGCTACGGCTGCACCTAACTTTGTGTATCTGGGGTCACGACCTGATAGTGGAAGTGACCTGTCAATGGACAAGACCCACCTTTCACTCAAAGTGGCTATGCCCTTAATTATCTGTGACTTTAACCCTTAATAACAATAAAACAACTAAGTAAACTTGCGCTGTATAAAAACTCACATCAGGGAAATTAGCTATGAAGTCCCATACTGTTTTTATACCAGGCTGTAAAGACATTATTTCATCTGTGAAGTTGGGCATTTTAAAATGGAGGTCTGTGGGGACTGCTGCTTGGTGGAGACCAAATGAAAGCTAAAATGAAAGTGAATGTTGGACTTACATTTTTCAAGTGGACACAAACACATCTCCAGTGGGATGATAATGTTGCCCTGTGTCTGCTTGATGTGTAATTAAGCAACTGCTTGCTAACAAGTTGGCCATATCAACTTTAAAGGCAGTGTTTACTGCTTACTTCAAAGTAAAAAATAGTGGCAATTAAGCTCTTTGAGAAAGAGAAATGAAAGTACTTTGACAAAACCACTCTCTGTGTGCGAGACTAGAATTTATATTCATTTCTCTCCTATTTTTATGTAAAACAACCCCTGACTTATCTTGGGAAGCTAGTGCTTGACATTTTGTCCTTTCAGTGTGGACACAGCAGCTCGATGATACAGCCTAATTGCAGAATTATTTATTTATTTATGACACAGGATAAATTGTTGTAAACCCATGCAGTGGCAAAACATTGACATTTCATAATGGATGGACCAGGTGAGATCCTCATTACAAGTGGTGGTGGGGAGGGAGGCATACTGAGAATGAACATATAAGTCTATTTATATGCTGCACAGGTACAAGTTGCCTGCTCGAGTGTCCATCCTTGGCTTTTAGCGGTGTAAACAGATATGAAGCCATTTAACTTGAGAAATGTAGGAATATCTGCAAACCACTCAATAAATGTCATATTTCAGAATAGGCTGCCTGACAGTTATATCAAATGAGGTATTGAGTTTTGCCCCTAAATTAAACCAAAAATGTCTGGAGCTGCAGGGTTTGTCAGCTTAAAACCACCACAGACACTGGAGCATTAGTGTGATAGAGGAAAATGACTTACTTTTCTGAGTGGGAGGACGTACTGACGGGGCTGTATTATTCACAAAAGGCTAAGATAGACACAATAAGAGAAACAATGTAAGAAGAGAACCTCAAGTTTCTGTAAAAATTAGAATAATTTTCTTGCTTGCTGATTGAAAAAGAATGTATAAATTGGGTTATGTTAAAAATTGACCTAGGTAATGGTAGCTGGCTTGCAGGCATTCATTTTAAGGAGGCTTATTCTCTACAGGTATGAATTTTAACAATGTGGGGTGTTCTTATTAATCGTGACCAAAGTTTCAAATAAACATATGTAGAAGTAATCCCTGTGAGCAAAACCTCAGGTTTCAGACATTCTGAAAACTCTGTTTCCGGTGTTTTTTCTACTTCCAAAAAAAGGTGATGTCAGTGCATGACAGATTTATTTCTATAGTCATCTGCGCCAGGCATGCTACTGCAAGTGTTAACACAGAGGGATGTCGTATGCTGTAAAGCCCTGTGAGGCAAATTGTATTTGTGATATTGGGCTTTATAAATAAAATTGAATTGAATTGAACATTTTATAGCCTACACTGCTACATGTAGCTAAATGCTAACATCAGGGAAACGTGTAATCCTGGTCGCCAATGTCATTAAATTATCCCTAATTTTGGATCAAATTCCTGTTGGAACATGACCAGTGGTGAAATGTTTGGTGATTACAATAGAAAGTGTCACTGTAGCTGCTCCATGACAGTCATTCCCGAGCTACAAGTACACTGCTACATATAGCCACAGCTAACATCAAGGAAACATGTTTTCTTGGTCACCAGTTTTGTTAATTTTTCCCTGATTTTGGATTATATGTCAGATTGTGTTTAGAGACCTTTATTGGTGATTCTTCATGGTAGAAAGTGTAGCTATACTTCATTACAGTCATTCCCTGGCTGCAAGTACACTGCTACATGTAGCTACATGCTAACATTTGGGATGTAATTCTGGTTGCCGATGTTGTTAAATTTCTCTGTAATTTCAGATCATAGTCTTCGTGGAACTCGTCAGTTTGTTTTAAGAGACTTTATACAGTAGAAAGTGCCGCTTAACTCCATTACAGTTAGTACAACGCTACATGTAGCCACAGCTAACATCAGGAAAACAAGTAATCTCGGTTGCAAGTATTGTTAATTTGTCCCCAGTTTTTGTATCATATTTCTTCTGGAACGGGTTAGATTGTGATGACTTTGTTTTAGAACCTTTTATTGGGGATCTTTCATTGTAGAGAGTGCCACTATACTCGATTACAGTCATTCCCCGGCTGCAACTACAATGCTACATGTAGCTACATGCTAACATTTAGAATGTAATCCTGGTTGCTGATGTTGTTAATTTCTCTCTTAATTTCAGATCATATTCCCAGTGGCACACGTCAGGTTGTGTTAAGAAGCTTTTATTGGTGATTTTTTCATGTTAAAAAGTGCTGCCATACTTCAGTACAGTCATTCCCTGGCTGCTAGTACACTGCTACATGTAGCTACATGCTAATGTCACAGAAACATGTAAACTTTGTTGCTCATATTGTTAATTTCTCTGTTAATTTTTCTGTTTAGCTTTTACTGTTGATATTTCACGGTAGAAAGTGCTGCTATGGCCTGTTACATTCACTGCCAGGCTGCAGATCCACTGCTACATGTAGCTACATGCTAACATCAGGGAAACATGTGATCTTGGTTGCCGATGTTAATTTCTCCCTTATTTTGAATCATGTACTTGCTGGAACACATCAGGTTGTGTTTAGCTTTTATTTGTGTTTTTTTACATTATAAAGTGCTGTTGTACTCCATTTTAGCATTTCCCAGCTGCACATCTACTGCTACATGTAGCTACATGCTAACTTCAGGGAAAAATGTTATCTTGATAGCTGCTGTTGTTAATTTCTCCCTGATTTCTGATCATATTCCTGCTGGAACATGTCGTGGTTGTGATGGTAAAAAATTATGCTACACTTTGTTACAGTCATTTCTCGGCTACAAGTAGGTTACACTGCTACATGTAGCTACAGCTAATGTCATGGAAACATGTAATCTTGGTTTCAAATGTTGTTAATTTGTCCCTGATTTTGAAACATATTCTTGCTGGAGCATGACCTGCTGTGAAGCGGCACTTAGATGTGAAGGACCCAAAAACACTGACCAATCAGAGCAGACTGCGCTTGATTCAGGGCTTAAAGAGACAGGTGCTAAAATTGAGTGTTTCAGACAGTGGTGAATACAGGTGTATCAGCAAAGGCAGTATGAGGAAAATTAAGGGTTTTCTAACCCTTAAAATATGTAAATATGTTCCAGTAGAAACCCAAGTATGAATCTGAAAATGAAAATAATATGTCTCCTTCAAGTGGAAGTGTTGTGTGTTTGTGTGGGTGCACAGGGCTCTTCATGTGTGAAACATAACTGCCAGGGGAGGCTGAGCCATGCACTCTTTCTGACCTTCTAACCCTGAAAAGATCTCAGCCAAACCAGAAGTGTTTGTGTGTGAAGGAGAAATCGAGCCGGTCTCCACGGCTCTCCGCGCCTTGCGATCACGCTCGCGCACACACAAACACCGACTCCAGATGTCAGGCCAGTTTCACACACCAGTGGACACGCTGTTGCTACACCTTCTCTCCCCCACCCTCTCCCATCGCGTCACACCTTCTCGTCCGCTCTGCTCTGCTCCTCTTCTCATCCCTTCCCTCCTGTTTATTCGGTCCTTCCATCACTCCTCTAGCACCTCTTCACCCCTGCTGCCGCTCCCTCTGTTTCTCCCTCAGTCGCCCCAACCTTTTTTCACCTCTTCCCTCCTGCTCCGTCTCACAACATCTCACACAATCTTGGAGGATTTCCAGAGTAAACAAAACCAATTTAACTCCATCAGAAAATGGTCAGGGAGGACATCGATGTTGCTGAAATTGCATCTGTGTGATTATGTTTTTGTCGGCATGTGCTTTCTGACACGGGCTGTACACTTTGAAACCTCACACTGATGTGAAAGGGACGTAAATGGAGGCTTTTCATGTGTGAAGAAGAGCACGACACGTTGGCTGCAACCACATCACAAAATGTAATGTCGCCCGCATCTTATCAAAAACAAAGTCGACAGCAACCCAGCTAGCGTTTGGCTTGAATAGGGCGGCACAGTGGCCAAGCAGAAACCCCAGAGTCCCTTGGAAAACCACTGTCTTATCTTTGGAATTGAACACAATCCTGAACAATGTCCTTTATATCTTGGTCCCAAGCTCTAATGCTCAGCTCCGTTCAGTCTCTGATGTGATGTGCTGCAGCTGAAGCAGTTTTTCGATTAGTTTCATGTGGAAAAGAGCGGCTCTGCTGCTGTAGTTGTATCAGCTTGCACAGCTTGCTCGAGGGGAAAAGCTCCTCTGCAGTACATTTCAAAAGTTAGTTTGTTAGCTAACTAACTTGAACAACTACAGCTAAGTTTACTAATGACAGCTAAATTTTAGGAAACCCTTAAGTGGCTACTTTGGGACAACAGAGATAAACACAATGCTAACACATCAGACTACCACTTTTTTGGACGTAGCAAACTTGTTAGCAAGTAGTTGCAAGGACACAAGCTTTGTTATTTCAAGATAACAAAATGACTGTCTTATGATCTCAACATCACCGGATCAAAAAAGAAAATGCAAGCAGGGCCGTTCTCAGCTTCCGGAAACATCGATTATAGAAGCTCGAAATATTCCCCGGGTGTGATCCAGGGTCTGCTCTTCGCAACGGGAACTCGGGCCCTATCAGGCCACGGACCCCCAGCTGCCCTGTCTACCACCGAGATGAGGGACAAATGAAGAGTTTGTCATGGACCACTGAGCAGTACACCTGAGAGGTCTCTCTGTCAATTTCCTCCTCCATCCCACACACACACACACACACCCACACACAGCGGGCTGGAGTCAGGCCCAGTTGTGTGAGTCAGAGATTCACCCCTGAGATTTGATCCATCCTCGTGTTGTCTGAATGGGTAGCCACACAGGAGCTGTCTCTATTTTTCACTCATCACAGGGTTCAGGACCGCACAGTGACCCATGTCACCCACTGCACCTCAGGGTGCTCTCATACCTTATTTTCAAGGTAGAAATCGGAAATGTATGTCGAGTCTTATTTAAAACAGATTTGTTGACACAACTTGTAAGATATCAATATCACTGTCAGGTGCAGAAAATATGGAGCTTCTGAAAGTGGCCTGTTAGCTTAGCTTAGCACAAAAACTGGAACCAAGGGGGGAACAGGAAGTTCAAAACATCGTAGAATTTGACGTAGAATACTGATGGTCGTTGATATTTAGTTGGTTTTAAGTTTGTCAAGTCACCAAAATCCAACATCTTCCAGACGTCTCATGCCAACATCATCTTGATGTAGAATAATGACCTTTAGTTGTAAGGTATAGAGAACAAAAACATATATACAAAATGTCATGACGTTAACATCCACATAACATGAAATTCTAACACTGTCAGACATTCAAAATATCATCAACCCGATTTTAATTCCAACTTAAATTTAACATCTATTTGACCTAAGAGACCAACACCTCTCTGACGTCATATAGAGGTCTGGTGCCAGCTGACTGGAGGGAATAAAATTAGCATGTTGCATTTGTGGGGAAAATGTGTCTAGCGAAAGACAATAGTTTTTGTCTGTGAACCTTGTCAGTTATAACAGAGCTAAATTTTGCAATTGTGTTTAATATTGTTGCCATGAAAGGTGGATTTATATTTGTGTGTCAGCTCATTGCCGTAGCTTACGTCGTTGTGAGCATTTATACTTGTGCGGTGGTGTGTCTGTGTCACTCTGCAGTTACACCTTCACAACACTAGTCAGCGGTGGAGGTTTCTGTGAAGTGCTGTAAAGTTTAGTTGATTCAAAACACACATTAAACACACATTAAACATGGCTTAATAGAGACAATTTTCAAACACAAGTACACAAATCAGCTTCACTATAACTCGCAGCATTCACAGACAAACACTTGTCTTTATCTGGACACATTTTTCCCCACAAATACAACATGCTAATGTTATTAGCACAAGCCTATGGCATTTTGCATTGTATAAATTAGCCTAGCAGCTAGCAGACTTTTCCTCTACTCATATGAAGCCAGGGACAACAGCAACATTTAACAAAGGTAACATTACAAAATTCAACAAAATTACAACTCACAAGGTTCACTGACAAAACAACTGTCTTATACTAAACACATTTTCCAAACTAATACAATATGCTAACATTATTAGCACAAGCCTATGGCATTTTACATTGTATAAATTAGCCTAGCGATGAGCAGAGATTTCCTCTGCTCATATGAAGCCAGGATAAATCACACACAAGACTTAAAATGCTATTTTTGTGGAGGCTTTATTGTCTTCACAATTTATTGTTTCTTATCTGTGAAATTAAAGTAAATAAAAGCTTTGTTTCCACTGAGGGAAATGGTTTCAGCTCACAGAAACAGACAGGAGGTCTGCGTCACCGGTGTCAATTTGATGCATAAGTATAAATGCCGGTTTAAGAGGTGCTGCTGTGCAGATGTTAGCCAGCTGTTTCCCTCTGTTTTCAGTCACTTTGCTAAGCTAACTGGTTGCTAGCTGTAGCTTCATATATACTGGTGTTAATCTTCCTGTTTGACTCTTTGTAAGAAAACGGAAAACTAAGGTGTTTTTTGCCAAAATATTGAACTATTCCTTGAGGCAGTTTTCAGTCACTTTAAAGAACAGAACTTAAAAAGACGAAGTTAATTTGTTGTATTTGTTGACTTTAGATCATAAGAAGTTCTTTTCATGTGTAGGGATAACTTTGACTGTGTTGCTTAGAGACTGCAACCAGTCAACATTATGTGATCGGCCAATCTCTATGAGGATTCGGCTGTGCTTGGATCTAAATTACTCTGAGGCAGTACGGTGTGTATGATTGCCTAAATGAGTAAACAAGAGCCTGGGTAATTAAGGCAGCCTTGAATCAAAAATAATCAGCCATACAGCTAACGGAAGGACTCGCGTAACTAAATTGGCCTTCCACTTTCTCCCCTTTATGCTACGGCAACAACAAATCTCAGGTTTTCGCGTGAGAGGAGAGGAGTCTGTATTTTTCCCCCAGATGTGAATTCTACGGTGGGATGACTCTCAGGCTGAGCTGTGACAGTGCATATGTTCATTCATGGCTGTTTCTGCATCTCAATCACATCAGACTGTTTTACCTTGACAGCTCGGAGTGAGCGAGCAGCGAGGCAGCGAGTATTCCTGCATGGAAAAAAAAAAAAAATCAAGCGCGCTCTGAACCTAGGAGAGCATGATGAAATGAATGATGAAACGAATGAGGTTTTAATCAGAACCTCTTTATGCCGGCACTCCGTGGGAATTCTTCACCTCGTCAGCCCTCCGTACCCCCACCCCGACTGGACGACGGGCAGCCTCCCAGAGTGCCTTGCTGCGTGGCCTTTTCAATAATGTAGAAGGGGGAGAGAAGGGAGACAAAATGAGAGGGGAAACGATTTCCTAGCGCTGTGGGAGCCCCCTCTGTGACATTTACCCTCAATGTGTGTGTGCGTGCGTTTGATGGCCTTGTGCCAGACTAATGATACCCCCCTCTGGCACACACACTCGAGGCACAAAACTCTCCTGCTAGTGATGCCACACATGTCCTTTAGAATCACACCCGAGGGAGCGAAGGAAGAAAAGTGTGTAGATAATGGCAAGGAAGGATTGTAAAGCATCGGGAAGAGAAATACGAGAGCAATAGTTCAGCCTAAGTGTGGAGCTGAGCGACAATAGAAGGGCAGGAAGTAAAGGGAAGAGAAAAGGTTAATGAATAGAGGAGACAGTTTTTTGTCAGCGAGTGACAGAGAAGGAGAAGGAGACGGAGCAGGAGCGATCATCCTGTTTAATCCATCAGCATCCACCTGTTACCATTTCATACTTCATTAACCGCACCTCCCCTCGTTTGCGGCACAGGGTGGTCTCCGCGGGGAGTCCCCCGACCCCCCACCTGGACACATGGCATCTGTCATTACCCCCTTGCTTCAGCTCAGAGCCTGCAGAATGTCACACAGCTGGAGCGAGAGGCTCTGAAGACAGATGAAAAAGAGAACCCTGGCGAATGTCATTAAAAAGACAGAGCGCACTTCTGCAGCCCTCAGTTTCGTCATAGGAGGGATTCATTGTCGCGCTGGATAAACCAACTTTAACCCAGGGTAAGATTTTGACATGGAACATAATAGTTGAGGAAACACTGGCTGTATTATATCTGGAGTTCTCCGGGTTAAACGTACAGAAATACAAAATAGATGTTCAACTTTTTAAAGACTTAAAAGCCGAGCTTCAAAGTTCACTCCTGACCTTGATTAACAACTCAAGAAAACAGTTTTCCAAAAGGCTGATTAAAGGTCCAGTGTGTAAGATTTAGGGCGATTTAGTGGCATCTAGTAGTGACGATTGCAGACTGCAACCAGCTGAAACTTCTCCTGGTTAGAATTCCTTCAGTGTTTATTGTTCAGGAGGTTTTTACCAGGAGCCGCAGAAGTTTGGTGGCCAAACTCGAGGCCTCTAAACAGGAGTCCCCAAACCAGTGGATTTCACTTTCCCTCTGTAGACTGTTGCCTAGCTATTGTTAGCTTTAACAAGCTTACTTATCATTTATGAAATAAGCACTAAAGACTTTAGAGTTTCTCAGTGGTGTCCTGTTCTTTTGTTGGACCGCTGCAATCCGCGCTTTGCGCTGGTTTGTTTCTTGAGGGAAGCAGTAGACTTACATTCCCGACATCAAGTTGGTGCATTGTCGAAGCGAACAACTGAAGTTTAGCATTTCACATGCTGTTTCTGTGCAGTAGTGGCTGCACCAGAAGTCTATGTCAAACAATGATGTTTCCTAGCAACTGAAAGATGCCTTGAAACAGCCTGTTCAAGAGCAGGCCTTTAATTATTTTCCACAAGTATCTATTTTGAGAGCTGAAATGCAAAGTATTGATGGCAGATTTTATCAGATGTAGCTAGCTAGCTAACTCACCTAACGTTAGCTCCACAACTTCATCATCTCCTGCAGACATTTTAATGCTTCCAGCTTGTTGTAAAACAAGGAGGGTCCTTGTTTTAAAACCTGTCTAAGACCTACCAAGGTGTCTCAGGTAGGGCATTTCTAAGACACCTTGTACAGGGTGTACAAGGTGTCTTAGATATGCCCCACCTTGATGGCTAACAGTTACATAGCCTACATGATATTGTGCAAAAAACTGAGACAAAGCTGTATGTTTCATGTTATGTAACTCAGCTCCCTCAAATGATGATGATAAGACATGTAAACTAAATTAAGAAACAGCAGTGTTCTTGTATCTCATGCCTTCGCACCAGCGATAGCTGTTTTTGGGTCCATCCGTGCATCAGTCCCATTCTTGTAAATGCAATATGTCAATAATGTCTTGAGGGTATTTCTTCAAATATGGCACAAAAGTTCACTCAAAATTGAACTGATTAGATTTTAGTGGTCTAAGGTCAAGGTCACTGTGACCTTGCATTTATCGCTTTCTTGTTAACCTGTTATCCTATGAACGCCTTGAGGGAATGTCTTCAAATCTGGCACAAAAATCCACTCTGAGTCCCAGATGAACTGTTTAGAATTTAGTAGTTAAAGGTCAAGATCAGTGTGACCCCGCCCATCGCATTCTTGTGAACATAATATCTTAATATCTTAAGAAGGAGTTTTTTTCAAATTTTCAAGAAGGTCTTGAGGGAGTTTTCTGCATTATGGCACAGTCGTACGCTTGAACTTATGAATGAACTGATCAGAACTGGGTGGTCAAAGGTCAAGGTCACTGTGACCTCACAAATCATGTTTTTGGCCATAACTCAAGAATGCATACGCTAATTACAGCAAAATTTCACAAAAATGTTTAATGGAATGTGACGATAAAGTGATGACATTTTATATCTGAAAAGTCAAAGGTCAGCCTCACTGTGACATCGCAATTCCTTGGCCTTGGAGGAACCACGAGCTTACTACTGTAGGTAGTAACTAGCTTACTTAGCCTACCACTACTTACTGCATAACTAACTACTTTAGGTTGTAGCTCACTTTCTACTTATTACAATGTAACTACTTACTAATACAATGAGATGGGCCCTCTTAGTAGTTAGATGGTAATTTCCCGTTTCATGGTAATTGGGAAAACTCTTTGTGACAGTAAAAATCATCTGATATATTAAAAAAACTCCACAATAGCTACAAATGACCTCACCTGCTTGAAGCCCAGAAACATTTAAGGAGTTTGCAAACATTAAAATGTTCAGAGGATATGTGTGCATATCAGCATTTTTTATTTTAAAGGCACAAAAGTATTCAAAAGAGACACAAATCATTATTTTTTTTTACATGATTTTCCAACTCATGTCAGAGCAGAAATGTACTTTATTATGCTGAAAGAGAAGCTATTGTTATCCAATCAGTTATGATCAGCAGACCCTGTCAAGTCTTAAAGATGACTCGGTGTCAGGCAGCTGAATAGAGGTCACAGCTCAGTGTCACTGTTTGTTTACACACACACAGAAGAGACGGCTGACTGGTTGTGTAAATCACCTGCCTGTCTGTGGAGACAAACTGCAAAATAAAGTGAGAGTGTGACGCCACTGTCAGAGATTAATGGCTCCAAAGAATTCAGACTTTAAACGTAAAAATAACCTGAGAGAACTCATAAGTTCTAACTGTCTTCAGTACCATACAAAAGAATTTAAAACTACCTTTATTATTATTATTATTTAATTCTGAATCAAGTCATGGACACAGATAATTCTCACCACTTGTATCTAGAGAGAGATTTATTGCATTGAGACACATAATATGAGGTAAGGTGTTAATTAAAAATGGCTTGACTAAATACACTTTCTAATACTTGAACATGATTGTCTGAATGTCTCACTTGGTGTCTTCTGTAGCTAAGATGTATTACAAGAAATGTTTAAATATTATCTACAGTGCTGGTGCCCTGCCTGGGGTTTCTGAGCCCCCCAGGGGTCACAAGACAACTAGTATAAGGTGCCTTGAGACAATTAAGTCCTGACACACCAAGCTGATGGTTAGCCACGGGTCAATGTCGGATCAGCGTCGGAGACAGCATAACCGGGCGGTGAATAAAACCACTTCGATTGGCACTTCAACTTAGTGCACAAAAAGAGAAACAGAAATGAGGAAAGTAAACAATCAGCTAAGGTCAAGAGGGCGGTCCTCCAGTTTCCCTTCTTGAATTTACCATTCAGGTGTCGGTGTGAGTTTGTTGAGACTGTATAACAGTTCAGTGTTGGATGTTGGCATTGCAATTGTGTTAGCTAATGCTAACTGGGCAAATTCTCCAGGTGGCGAGCGGCTCCGTTTACAGCTGCAACAGAAAGTTTTACTGATCCGCAGAGGAGTAAGGATGGTCTGAGATCAGACACCTGGTATCAAAAAGGATCATACTGTGGTATGACTAGGCTGGAGATGTTTCGAAAGATGTGGCAAATCAATTCTAACTGTCGCTGTCTGAAAACAGATCAGCGGGCATCAGGGTCCTGCAAGACGGAGTCCGGGCTTTTCTGTGGTGCATTCAAAAGTTGTTTTATTAGTTGTAGTTCTTTATGACAAATCAGTGAAAAAACAAACCCGGCAGACCTTATTGCACGATCCAAGTCTTTGTCGAAACTTACAAACTAACATGCAGATAGTAAAAGGGTGGGAGAATGCCGGCCTAGATAGAAGGCAGATGGCAGGTTTATAGCCACAGTCTTCATCCAGTGAGTCAGACTACCTATGTCAGAGCAACCCAGGTCAGCAAAAGTGATGGGACGAACATAGTTGTCAGTATGTCCTCAAATTTTGACCCTGATTTGAATTTGCATTGCCTCTTATCTGCCAATCAAATCAGAACGCATTGCTCCAAGCAACCTGAGTTTACTGTGCCTGCAACCAGCCGACAACGCCAAGGCGAGTGGCCATGTTGTCAGTCAAGAACACCTTTCAGTGCTGGAAATTCAAAATTATTTTCCCTCTGAGATCAGAGAAGGACTCTAACATCACTGTACAGTGTAAAGCTTGTTTACCAGCAGTGAAAATGCTGGCACCATCAACATAATTTGTGTTTTTAGGACATTTCATCTTCAATGTAATCAGTTCCAGTAGTTAACATAGTTTCATTATTTATTACATTTTTAAACAGTCTAAGTAGTAATCTGTAATCTATTATATTTCAAAAGTTACCTCCCAAACACTGGTTGTGCCGTTTGTGTTCTTGTCCTTGTATATAGTGTTATGTATTCATGTTTCAGTTTGATCCCAGAGATGTGTTGTCATTCTGCTGTGTACACATATAATCCGGTAAAATGATAATAATCTAGCTTTACTGGATTGTTTGATTTGTGAAAGTCTTCAGGCCTCTAAAAATACTCAGTGGAGTCAGTCCTGATTCACAGACAGAGCCGACTCCAGTGCAAGAGAGCAGAGAATCTCACAGTCCAATGCTGACCTCTTGTGGATCAAACCAAACACTACCACCGACTCACTTGGCAGGAGCACTCCCTGACCAACAGCAACAATTAAAAACTTGTCGTGTGTGGTGTGAAACCTACTTTCTACGCTTCCCTATTTCAGTGAGCCCTGCCTGGTGGCGGCAGCCTGTCGCAGCAGCAGCTCCCTGGCCAGGTCCGGCCTGCCGCTCTTTGCTAAACAGTGAGCCAGCTGAGAGGCCTTGGCTTGGTGTGGGGCGGCGGGCAGACCCCTCCTCCACATGGCCAGGGCGTGGAAGGCCTGGGTGGACAGGCTGTCCCCGGCCCGGAGCTTCACCAGCTGGGCGGCGCTTCGACGGAGACGCAGGGAGAGAACCAGAAGGGCGACTTCCTCCTCTGAGAGCTCCCCGGACAGCCAGAGAAGAAGAGAGTCGGACAGGGAATCTGGTGGGTGGAGATGAAAGATGGAGGTACTGGTGCAGTGATGCATTTATATCTTCAACACTAACAGACTAAAGATTTGAAGATATTTTATGATACTGGTAAATATCAAAATATGGCAAGTGGAGATATATAAAGTGGAAATACTCAAGTAACATACAGATACCTCAAAACGTGTCACCCACCTGTCCCCTCGCATAACTTCCCCCGCGCCGTGATGGGCCGATTGATGGTTCTCACTTTCTAAAATGAAACACAACAAAATATTAGGATGTTATTTTTTTAACACAAAGTCAACAATATATAATTCCTTGTGAGTGTTTGTGCACCTTGGGTAAAGTCAGAGACAGCTTGCAGACGGGCTCTCCCAGGAGCTTTGCGTCCGTCAGCCCCGCTCTGTCACCTCGCCACTCCAGCTGACTTCTGGTGACCTTATAAAACATGGCCGTGCCCTTATAGTGGGGCGAGCTGTAGTTCCCAAACGGGTCCACCTCAGTCAGGTGGACCAAGAGGTGGTTCTTCTGCTGACTGTGGAAGGTGAGTCGCTCATGGGGGAGATCATGTCGGTCATTTTGAGCTCCTGTTATGAAACATTGACGCACAAAATCTTGTCACTCCGACCAGCTGAAGTCAGTCAGTATGTCATCTTCACGACTGTAGAGCGAACATACCAGAGACGGTGAACATGCAGGCATTCTGCTGGCTGCCTGTGCAAACATATAATTTGCTCTTTATTATATGGTTCATCACATGAAGTTATGTGGCGACATGCAGCAGGAAGACAAACCTGTTTCGACCAAGGAGAGGTATTTCTAACCTCTGACGACAGCAAAAACTGTTGGATGACTTATGTTGTTGTGGTAGCTGCCTTCTGCTTTATCATTTTTAAGGTATGTTTACTGTATACTGTTCATCAGATTAGTCTTTTTAAAAAAAAATTTTTATTAAATCAACTTTCTTTAATTGATAAATGTAGTTTATGACGCTACGGGTTAATACAGGGAGAGAAAACAGTTTTTGACCGCAGGGATAATGTTGTTTTAAAGGCTAAACTGTAAAATATTTGACTATACATTTACAGTAAATTACCGGCAACTAGTCGCATTACTTTCACAGTAAGTGACTGTATAATTTTTACAGTACATTATTGTAAAATGACAGCTGTATACTGTGATCTCACAGTAGATATGCCTGCATGTTACTGTGATTTAGCGGTAAGCTCCTGTAAAAGTACTATATTTAACTGTACCCTCACAGTTAAAGCCCAATACATTACTGTGATTTAACAGTATGCTCCTGTAAAATAACTAAATCTAATTGTAAAGCCCTCTAGATTACTGTGAAGTTACTGTATTTACCTGTAACCTCACAGTTAATGTCCATTAGGATACTGTGATGAAGCAGTATGCTCCCACTGTAATCTCAGTCAATTTCCTTATATTACTGCGATTTACCGGTGTACATCTGTAAAATATTTACCTGCATGAATTTCATAATTTCACATTGAATTACTGTGATATAGCAGAGTCTGCGCGAATTTCACAATAAAATTCTGAATGCGGTTAAATATCACTGTTGTAGCCTCAGAGGTGGTAATAATGTAATTTATTGTGAAATATTACAGGTACATATTGTAACTTCCTGGAGATAATATTTTGGAGGATGGAAACATTGTACGGAGATCATTCAGCTACATCTTTCTTCATTTCTTTCATTATATTTTGACTTTTTGATTGTACAGCACTCTGAAGTTATTGGAAATGTTTGGATCACAAAGTCAGAAACAAACAAATGCAAACACCACTGGAGTCGAATTCTACACATAGCAACACTTGTCTCTCAATGAATGGTTCCTACGAATACTGACAGACTCCCATGACAACACAGTGACCCCTACAGGACAAATTAGCAACCTACACACATTTTACACCATCGATGGCTCCTATAATTTCAATACTACTAATATTAGTGTGTCCTACTCTTAAAACAGTGGGTTTAAACAGAATGAATAGACATGTGCAGCCATCCAACGCTGATTTTAGAATTCAAATGTCAGCATAATGATTAAAACCTTGAAGCTTCAAATTATTCGTCACACCTCTAGTGTTTGTACTCCGTGATGAGCTATTCTGTACAGTTCTGCTGTTCTTCACGCAGAGGCTACTTCCATTTACTTCCATTTGCAGTAATATATTTGGCGCTATGGCTCTGTTCTGGGGCCTCTGCCTTTCCTGGGCCTAGGCAGAAAGCCTCAAGGCAGAGAAAGCCACACATCTATTTTTTTGTCAGAGTGCAGGCAACTTTTTCAATACGTCAGCAGGTCACCCTCACTTCCTACCTGTGGAGGTGATGTTGCCACTGAACCGGAGCAGAAGCTGGTCTCCTTCACACATGGAGATCTCCGACGAGGTCTCCGGGAGGCCGCTGTATCCCCGGGCTCTCAGTTTGGACAGCTCCCAGCCGAGGTCTCTGCTGGGCAGAGCGGCCACCAGGACGGCGTGAGGCTCGTCCCGTCTGCGCTGGAGGACGACGGTGACGGCGTGGCAGCTGACCGACTCCTCCAGCTCCTCTGCCAGGGATGTGAGACAGCACGGCTGCAGTGAGGAGAGGAGACGAACCATCAGGAGTCTGAGAAGAGAGAGCGGGGAGATTAGATTATGAGTCTGTTATCATGGGGCTCGATACAGACTTAATATACTTAAGACAGAATAAAGAATTCATATTAACTACTGTACTTATATTATTCCCTGGAAGCTGTTTTAGATAAGACAGAATTATAGCACAGCAGAGAAATTATGAGAAGTTCACTATTGAGGTCTTATTTTCATAACTTAATCTCTCAAACCCAGACAATCAGATATTTTCTTATTACAGGACTTCTTCTGATGATTTAAAATGTTCACCATGTACTTATGTTATCTCACAGAAATCCTAAAGCCTGGAATTCAAAGCATTCAGCCCCCTGTTATCCATACAGCCTGTCTTAAACCCCTTATGTAAAGAAAAGCTCACTCTAAGCCTGGTTAGTTGTAGTGTTTCACCTTTCTTCTCTTACGCTGCGCCCAAAGACTGAACATGTCTACATGAGACGCATTTAAACCCAGAGAGGTGGAACGGCAGCTGCTCGAGCGGTGAGTACTTCTTGATAATGTCGATGTTTTTGCCTGAGGATTAAATGTTTCTCCCAAATCAGTTCACAAAATATTGTTAATTTAAGGGGATTAGCAAACTATAACAGAAAGGTAGATATCGGCTGTAGAGATGTTCTCAAAATGCATTTGAAAACTCAACAGCAATGTCACTGTCCAGAAATCATGACCCGGTAACTCAAGATAATCCACAGACCTTGCTGCGAGCAGTTTCATGTAGGAACTATTTTCTTTGTACTGAACTACATCCATGAGCTGTATCACTGTAAAGAGGAAAGCGCGCATCTTCTAATGGACGAAAGGCTCCTGTTTATGATAGTGTGTGATGTAAACATTAATGGCGTCCTCAAATATGTCATACATAAATATCTCAAACTGTTCTGAAGTGGCATTATTTTGCTCAGACATAAACATGTTTCCTACTGCAGCATTGTTCCTGTGGAGCCTCACACATCAAACCCCTTCATGTTGAAGTTTCCACCAGAGACAATTGTCCACAAGTAAGAATTCATGATTCTCAGATTTTCAGCAGTTTGCTAAAACATGCAAATCCACACTCCCTAATCCTCTGTTTGTGTGTCTCTGTCTGTTGCCAGGGGCAATGTTTTCTACCTCCTCTATGGGGTCGGAGGACTACTGATGACGGTCACTGCTGGGAGCCGCTGTGTTGACGTTGCTGTGAGGACGGCCCAGAACCCTGCTAGCCTGCTGCGCCTGTCAAACACACTCATCGGGCTCATGGGCCTCCGATACCAAAACAAGAAACCTGTAACTGTTCTAACTGTAATCTTAACAGGAAAGCATCAGAACATGCACATGTGACTGTTACCTTACATGAACTGAAATACACCTGCTTAAAATTCCACCTAAAACTTAAAGGGTAACTTTGTTTTTTTTCCAGCCAGACTTTCTTTTGCCTCGTCTCAGTTACTAATCAGAACAACAGATATTTGAAATTGGTGCAGAACACTGCAAGCTGCAGCCACTTTAGAGTAAGACCAGATTCACTGCTGACCTTGGTTTGCTAACCCCTGGCATCGCAGACTGGCTCGAGGGACACTTTATTCAACGTCGGCAGAAACAAAATAAAACTAAAAAAAAAAACATCTTGGTTTTTTTCCGGAGTCTGGTGGGTTTGGCGAGGGCAATGTCGGGGCTGTTACTGGTTAAATAAAAAAACAAAGCTTTTAGTGGGCGTTAGTTGAAATTACCCTTCATTCCCCACAAACCTTTTTGAGTTCAATCATTGTAATTATTTACTTTTTCTCTATCTTTCAGGCAAACTCTGTGGCAAAACAGAAACTCAAGAGGCTGTTTTTTACTGACAGGTGTTGAAGAGAGTTAAAGTTACCCATCAGTATTCGCACAAACAAATAATATCCATTTATCTTTTGGGTGAATTCCAGTCCAGTCTTTATCAAACATCATTCACTGGCCTCTCTGTATGATCCAGTTTCAACAGCCTTCTCGATATGACGAAATCAACGCTTCAAGGAACTCATCATTTCACAGTCTTACGCTGGTTTCCTGAGAAGCAAACAAATGTAGAGTCTGCTCACTGCGTCTCAGCAAAAAGGTACGAATGAAAACTGTTTTGCTTTCACTTCAATTAATCAGTGATGCCTGAGAGTGTTTTCTGTTTCCTGTTCAGATGCGGGATTTATTACATCCTCATTTGTGTGAGCGGCTGCCAGCCTGTTCTGACACTGCGTTTAGGAAACAACAGCAAACTGAAAACCTACAGTCCTGCAAATCAGCTGCAGTGGTTGATTGAGTTTGGCAGCTGGGCGCAGGCACGAGGAGACGAGGTAAGAGACGGCATCAAGTCATGTATTTGCAGGAGTCTGTTTGAGGTCTTGTTTTGATACGATATATGTTTTTCAGATTCATCTTCTACTGGGAGAACAAACCAGACAAATCAGCTCTGGCTCTGACACAAATGGTGCCACACACGAGCGTCACCCTACGAGTCTGACCCTGGTCTTGTCGGCACTGTCTGTCGTCCTTCTGTGGATGTTCCTGCCTCATATTGCAGTTTTCGCTGCGGTCTGTTTAGGCTGGAAGGTACAGCAACGTATCCACTGAGCGCCACACTCCCAGAGAAAATAATCCAGGCTTTCATATCTGATTTACAGTAACTCAGTGTTTTGGCCCGAGCCTCTTTTTGCAACTGGCTCCAGAGCGCTGCAGCAAAGCTTCTAACAAGATCAGAAAACCATATTACCTTTTCTCCTACCTCCCTGCAGTGGCTCACATGTTAGCTTTAGAATTTAATCTACTGTTCTGATATTTATCCACAAAGCACTCTGTGGCCTCGGCCCTAAAAATGTGCTGTATATCTGAGCTCCATAAAAGTGAAGTAAAAACCTGAATCAAGCTCCAAACTGT
Source organism: Epinephelus cyanopodus (assembly GCA_026686955.1). NCBI lineage: Eukaryota > Metazoa > Chordata > Actinopteri > Perciformes > Serranidae > Epinephelus > Epinephelus cyanopodus. The sequence continues at coordinate 9,619,169 of CM048934.1, forward strand.
TGATCTGATCTGTCTTTGATTGAATAATGTTACACAGCAACACCTCGCAATCCGTCCACCTGTATTTCCTTGATTGCCTTAAAGGATTCTCATTCCCAGTAGTCAAATATTCTCATCAGACATTTAGATTTGTACAGTTTAAATAATGTTTTTAACAGAGGAAGACATGAAGCTACAAACCTGTCAAAGCTCTCTGTCAGCTCAAAGGACACCAGTCCGTTTTGCTGGTTCCTGACCGTGACTTTCTCCAGGACGCTCCACTGTTTGTCTCTTGAGCCCATAACAACCAGTAGCTCGTTGGACATCTCCTTAGACTTCACTGAGGCCCCCAGGAACCTGACAGAGACATTAGAAATAAAACATCTTTAAACAAGATGGATGGGTGAATTCTGATCTGATCTAATGGCCAGAATAAATGTTGGCATTGTACGGATTTGATACATTTGTAGATTTCATGTGTAGTGGATCTGTTGAAACTTTACATTCCTTTACATTTAGATTTTAAATGTTAATGTTTACAAACATGGCTAAAAATGTCCCAGACTCCAGTTTGGTTGCTGCAAACACAGCTGGAAATGTCCTGGACTCACGTTAAAAAAGAACCCAGTTTTGTTACTACAAAGACGACAGAAAATGTCCTGAACTCCCGAAAATACCTGCTTTTGTTGCCACAAAGACGGCTGGAAATGTCCCAAACTCTCAAAAATACACTGTGCTGTTGCAACGAACATGGCTGCAAATGTAGCAGACTGTCATTAAACACTGGTCTTTTCGGTACAAACACCCAGTTTAGTCACTATAAACATGAATGGAAATGTCCCAAATGCTTGTTAAAAAATACCTGCTTTGTCACTTCAAATACAGCTGGAAATGTCCCAGACTCTTGTTAAAAAATACCCCATTTGGTTGCTATAAACATGGATGGAAATGTCCTCGACTCATGTTAAAAAAATAACCCAGTTTTGTTACTACAAATACGACAGAAAATGTCCCGAACTCCCGAAAATACCTGTTGTTTTTTTTGTTTTGTTTTGTTTTTTTGCCACAAACACCGCTAGCAATATCCCAGACTCTTGTTAAAAAATACCCGGTTTGGTTGCAACAAATACCCTGGCAATGTCCAAAACTCTTATTAGAAAATATCCGATTTGGTTGCTAAAAACATGGCTGGAAATGTCCCAGACTCTTGTTAAAAAATATCCTGTTTGACGTTACAAATACCCCTGAAAATGTCCAAAACTCGTATTAGAAAATACCAGCTTTTGTTGCTTCAAATATGGCTGGAAATATCTCACACTCTCATTAAAAAAAAATTGGGTTTGGTTGCTAAAAACATGGCTGGAAACATCCCAGACTCTGGTTAAAAAATACCCACTTTTGTTGCTTCAAATATGGCTGGATTTGTCCCAGACAAAATACCTACTTTCGTCTTTACAAAGACAACTGAATCCGTCCCCATCTTGGACCCAGTTTGGTCACTACAAACATGAATGGAAATGTCCCCAATGCTTGTTAAAAAATACCTGTTTTTGTTGCTTTAAATACGGCTGGAAACATCCCAGACACTCTTTAAAAAATACCTGGTTTGGTTGTTACAAACATGGCTAGAAATGTCCCAACTTTTCAATTATTATGCATGGGCTGTCTGTTTGTATTTTAATTCATGAACTCACCTCCTTCTGTGTGAAGCGAGTTGATCCCATGGTGGAGAGGCACTGACAGGTCGAGTTCGGTTGTCTTCCTCTTCCCCTTGTCCCCTTATGCACCTCCTCTTTTCAGTGTTCGGGGGACAGGGAAGGTTGACAGTGAGGGGTCTCCTCAGGGGCTGAGAGGAGGGGTGGCTGAGGTACAGCAGAGGACTTGTAGAAACCACTGATTTATAGGAATCATTCCTGGACTTGACGGCAGCCAGGAGGACGGCATCTACCGGCTGGATCTGAGGCAGACGAGGAAACAGCTGCTGTGCATTATTTAAGCTGCAGTTTGGACAGAGACGCTGTGTGATATGAAAATTGTTTCTTTTCCCACACTTTTGTTTCGCCGACAGCGTGTTTTATCAAAGGGAGCTGTGTAGAGGGGGAGCTGCTGGTTTTTTGACGTTAGATCAAGCAACAAACTGCTGTGGTGGAGTTAGTTCACAGATGATTGGACTCAAAAGTCAATTCAAATATCAGCCGCAGCTGTTCGTTTTTCTACCTCACAGCAAACATCTGGGAAAACTCCAGTCTGTGAATTATAAGCAGTCTTTCTGTTTGTCCTTCTCTTTGCTTGCTTTTGGTCTCTTTCCCTCACCGCGTCTCGGTTTTTCTCAGTTTTGGAACAGTTTCAATATATTCCACACTGAGTTCTTTTTCAAGGGCTCAAGCTCAAGTTTACAGATGTTTTATCAGCCCCAAACATCCCACAATACAAAACAAATCAGTGGAGTAGACCTGTGATGACTGTTATAATACACGTGTTAAAAGTAAAGTGTGAGACAGATGGATAGTGTTTAAATCATCATCCTCATACCATGATTTGTGCCATAACTGGAGCAGTGAAGGATCCTGGGAGGTAGTTCAGACAGATTCGAGGGTCCATATGGAGCTTCAGAGACAAACCTTTTGTGGGAACTGTGTAATTTTCTCTTTTTAGACAGGAAACGACGGCAAACAGGCCGAGGGAGTACACCCTCACCTCTGCAAATGAGCCCTGACAAAGACAAAAACAAAGCATAAATGAAATCAGATCATTTGACCAACATATATGAATGATTTATTAACAATATTCTCCCTGGTGTCCAACCTGGTTTTAGTTTTAGTTTAGATTATTTCGGTCATTTTCCAACTTGTAAAACTCAAATATACTGGTACTGGACAGTTAATACATAAAGTTAATGCTTTTTTAAGTGTAAAACAAAAACAAAAGGTTAAAAAAAACAGAGCAATAAGAATCTGACCCAGGTGGTGCACGGGGCAATAAACTGAAAAGTGGCAAAATTAAGTTATAGACCAGTCAAAAATATTTATGCTGGTTAACCAATTAGCAGTTATGTTGACAACCCAAGTCAAGAGATGCATCAGGCTAGTTTAGAAATTATTTTTCAGACAGAACACAAGCTGATTCTGTTGATGATTGTATATTTATAGTGCTGAAGATCAAAAAAGGTGTACCACAGGGCTCTATCCTAGAGCCTGTTCTGTTTTCCATTTTTTATAAACATCCAGCAGGCAAAGATTTGTTTGTATGCACATTATACAGTTATCTTTATGTTAGCCCTTGTCCTAGCTAAGCTAGTGACCTCAAAGTGCCTTTCATTAACTCCAATTATAATGTTACCCATTTAAATTAAGCCTGAATGTGTAGAAACAAACAAAACAAAAACTAATTCAGCACTCTCCCCAGAGACCATGTCCACTTGGGAGAACATTTGGAACATTACTCCTCAAAAAATAGGTAGAACTGAAGTGGAAAAGTCTCCTCATACAAATATTGTGAAAATAAATAAAATGAAAGTTATTGTCTGTAAAAGAAACTAAGTAACAGAGAACTTTACCCTCTGCCCTCCATACGTGCCCTCTGTGGTTACGGGCGTCACGTAGCTGGCCCCTCTCTCCCCATCAACTACCTTCACAGCGACATCCCTGTAGTTGCCACGGTAACGTGCGCAGAAAGGCACAGCCACAGTCACGGGGAAGGTGGACGCTGGCTCCGTCCTGAACTTTGACCCTGATCACTCTGCTGACCAGCTCCTCCGAGCCGGTCACCATCAGGCAGCTCAGGGTGTCGGCCACCTCGCACCTCAGGACTTCAGCCACACCTGTAGGTGCTCTGATGAAGCATGTGTCTGGTGCGTCTGAGCGCCTGTTGTCCTGTCGACCAGTGAGCCTAGAAATAATTTACAAGAGACGTTTTTACACGGACACAAAAGCTCATGATGTACAGATGAAATGTTGAAGTACAAACTGAAAAATTGTGCACTGAAGAGCAGCTGTAAAGTGCGTACTTTGCTCCTTGCATCATTGATATGACAATGTTAATCTTTGCTCTTGATGTTAGTAGTAGTAGGAGGAGGAGGAGGAAAACTTGCAGTAGAAATATTGCCTGTCATCTTAAAGTTCGTTTCTAGCAATAAGTGCAACCATTAAATATTTCTGAAATGCTGGAGCACACACATTTCCATATCAGCTTCTCCCAGACCCAGCCTCTCCCTCTGATCTGAATTTGTTTGGATTTTGGATGAATCTGAGCGTTGACCTCACAGTGAACTGTGTGAAATACCCAGCTATGAGGAGGCCAGGTGGTCAAAACACGTGCACCCAATTGCATTGAACCACTGCAGAGAGTTTGCTTCTGTATCAGTGAGCAGAGGAAATGAGGAGAAGGACTGAAATCATGTCCAGACTCACAAGCTGGTTAAAGACCAGGATGCAGAACGTAACAAGTGTAATGTTACAATCATGTTCCATATTTTGCCGCGCAGACAAACACAATTCAAACCAACAAAACTTTATTTTAAATTGTAGTAGAGTTCCCAAACATTTTAAAGATACTAAATATGTCTGGCCAAATATTTAGATCATTTGTGTAAAAGGATGCACAAAACATCTAAGATATCATAATGGAATGATATAGTCATAAAGACACCTGGTTTTGTTGTCACAACTGTCGCTGGAAATGCTGCCGGTGTCTTCCTAGAATGCCTCAAATGTTGGGCTAAAAATCACCCACTCTGGTGGCACAATCGTGACTGAAAATGCAACAAGGATCAACAAAGATCAGGCGGTTTTGGTGCCAGATTACAGTCAGAAACGCTGCCAATGTCCTGCCAAATAACACCAGGTTTCAAAGTCACAGTCACCGCTGGAAATGCCACCAATGTTATATTAAAAGACACCAGGTTTTGTTGTCACAATATAGGCTGGAAACGCTATCAGTGTCTCGCTGGAAAACACCCATTTTTGTTGGGACAATTATAACTGGAAATGCTACTAACGTCCTGCTAAAAACACCAGGTTTCTAAGTCATATTTGCCACTGGAAATGCCCCCAGTGTCTTGAGTTAAAGCCAGATACTGTTATGAACAGTATACCTTAGAGTTAAAACTTTATGTTGAGGGGTTAACAGGGACATAAAGTTCATGATTTCATCAACTTACCCTACTGTGATCCATCCCTTGTTTGTCTCCTCTTTGCCCTTCTCATTTACTTTATTTGTGTCCTTTTCTGTCTCCTGCAGGAAATCTGTGTGACGATCTGGAGAAACACAGTCTTCATTTCCACTCCCTTGACTTTTCACTTCTGATTCTCTCCCCGTCTCTTCCACATTGCTGCAGTCAGAACTGCCGAATCTGGAGTCTGAGGTTTGTTTACTGTCTGGTGATGGCGGCCTTGTGGGACTTTGATCATCTCCATCTTCAGCGCCCTGTTTCTGCCCAGAGTCAGACTCCAGGGGATCATGGGAGCTCAGGTGATAACTGTCATCTTCAGGTTGCTCTGTTTCTTTTGGATCTCTGATCTCCTGAGGTGCTGCATCCTCAGTCGAGGCCTCCTCTGCACATAATTTTAGCATTTCCTTATCCAGCTTAGTTATGATCTTGTTCATTTTGTCTGTAATGTTCTCCACGTCCTCCCACACACTCAGAAAAGTTGCACTGAAGGAGTCTGAACAAGGTGTGACTGTACATTCTGTATCTGAAACAAAACACACATAACATAGGTGACAAACTGCACCTTTTGGAACCAATTTTGGTTTTTAACTACTCTATTAAAACTATGTGTTATATCTTACAATGTGTGGGCTGCAGCAAAATTGCTGATTCAAACAAATGATGTCGAACATTATGCACTAATTAACCTTTTCTACATAATTAAGTTAGACGCTGTGGTGGTTTGTATATATGCACAATGTCAACAGGGCATTTGCCTTCAAATAGATTTTAAATATAACCTTGAAAATAATGTACCTGTTGTGGATGGATGTTGCTGATCACTGCTCCCCGGTGGACACTTGAGGAGCATGCGGGCACACTCTCTGAGAACTCCTCTCCATGCTGTCACTCTGTCTGCATGACAAACACTCAGCTCCCTCAGCGCTCCCAGGACTCTCTGCTTACGCTCCCTCTCCTCCCGCTCTTCGTCAGCATTTCTCCCTCTCCCTGCATCGTCCTCCTCATCTTCTGCAGGACCGAGCATCTCCTCTCCTCCGCCTCTACCTGGTTCCTCTCCGATGCCTCTCCTCCCACCCACTGTCTCAGAGTGATGGTTTCTGCAGCGTCTGACAGCTTCGAGCCCTTGAATAGTTTCAGCCAACGTGTTGAGGAGACTCTGCTCACTCCTCCTGCCGTGAGGAGACTCCTTCTGTTTATTCTCATGCAGATTTGCATCCATGCTGGGCTGAAAAACACAACAGATCAGGGTCAGAGGGAGCAAATCCGGCCTGTTTTGTGCCCTCTTTTCAGTCCGTGCTGCACATGGCAAAAACAATTCACCCCTTCAACAAAATGATGGTGAACAGCATCAAATATTCCCTAAAAATACCCAGCGTTCCCCTGTGTACCTCCTTTTATATCTGAAGCTGAAGCCCCCTTGTTGGCTGTGTCCTTGGCATTGAGTGTTACTGTGTACAGCTTTCCTAGTTTACAGGAGCCAATGCTGTATTTATATGGCTGCCAGCAGTAAAACAAGTTGCCAAGGCGACCCCTGGAGGCGTGGCAGGGAGGGACAAAAGAGGAGCCGCAGAGCAAAAGATCCACAGGAAGACAGAGTGCTGTCCTCCAGACATCTCGTCCCTTTCTTCTATTCATCCGTCATTTTACTGCTTGTACGTCCGGACGGTAAAAGACGTCAGTTCTTTAAAGTTACCAACTCCTGCATCGTCCAAAAGCCAGCGACTGATTGTGGACAATATTTGAGGAGGAGGTCGGAGACTTACATGGTGGGTCTCGAGCATTTTTATGAAACACTGAGTGGACACAAACACAAAGTGAAGTGTGATTTTATGGGTTTCCGATAGGATTCCTGCTTTTACAATCTGAAGACATCTGTGGTGGAAGAAGTATCCACATCAGAGTTGTGGACTCCAGTCACATGACTTGGACTTGAGTCACAAATTTGTTGACTTAAGACTTGACTAAATCAACACCAAGACCTTAAGACCTCTAACTCAGCTTGAGCCTTATGACCTGAAAATACTTGATACCTCTCCCAAAGCCGAAAGATTATTAAGTATGTTATTTAGAAAGTATCAATTCAAACCAGTTCATTTCCTGAATCGTATATTGTATAAAGTTCCTGCTTTTCATTCCCAGTTCGTCAACACTTAATTTATAAGTACCACTTTGTTTAAACCAACACATTCACACTCCGACCTCGTCACATATTGGCATCTGGTCATGGACTTTCGATGTCTACATACTGTACAACGTGCAAGGTACCCTGGGTGCGTTGGTTGGTTGGTCACCCTGATGCTGCCGGGCACCGTTAAACTATAACAGCAACCGGCCGTGTATCATGCCGATATTAAAGGACGCATTTTTTGTTGGTTTCTGACACAGCGAATCACTGCTCACGCACCTGGTTTCAACGACTTCGGAGTGATACCAGGCTCTTTGAACCAATCCGACAGCATCCAGTCAAGACGCAGGAGAGAACCATGATGAATGCAAGTTATGTTACTGAGGACCAAAGATAAACCTATTTGTGTACAAAAACTATACATGGTAAATAAAAAATGAATCCCAGTGTGCAAAATGTGGAGACAGAGATGCCAGCAAACTTCCAGCAAACTTTTTTGAACAAATAATGACAAATTTTCTAAAGTATTTATGATTTTTGTAAATTTCATATGTCATCACTTTGTTGTGAAAATGGCATTACTGTACATTTGGTAAGGAGCGCCTTATGTTGTTGAGGACTTGGGACCTAACTCAAGACTTGGCAGCCTTAACTTGGGACCTGAATGCAAAGACTTGAGAATTACTTCGGATTTGCAAAACAATGACCTCTGATTCAAATCGTTCACTGAAGATATCAGAAATCAGAAATACTTTATTGATCTGTGAGGGGAAATTGTGATTCGTTACAGTTGTGCCGATATAAAGAACAAAGAATTATAGAAGTAAGAAAAAGACTTTGACATAGAAGTATGTCAGCATAAGTTATAAACTACAAAATAGAAATAAAAATGTGCATCATGCTACAATGTAAACACTAGTACTTAAAATGTTAAAATATATCTCTTCACCGTGCTGAATCTTAAGTGTGTAAATATATACAGACGTGCATTTTGTTACATTACACTGACCTGATGATTTAATACCTTGCAGTAGGTTCCTCAGTCAATGTTTGATTTGACCTTTTTTCAGCCCAGGACAAACATGTGACGACCAACAACAAGTAGATACAAAATACATGTTGGAAAGTAATTAATTAAATCATATTATTCACAGTAAGTATAAAAATATAAAGAGTTTTTCCTCCTGTGACATGTCAACATGTCTTCAGTGATCAAGGCCTTTCAGACATTAGGGTCCCGGTAGAAGCTGCAGTGCTGCAGCACTTTGTCACCATCTTGTGGCTGATGCTGCAAACTGCTCCCTGTTATTTTATTCACTATTTAATCAGCTTTGACTGTATTAATTCAAATAGTGTCCATCAAAAGGTGAGAGAAACATAGCATGAAAATGTTACATAAATTGAAAATAATATTTTCAAAGATTATTTAAAATTAGTGTTATATTCATAGGCTTCCTGTTAATTTTTGAATTCATTCTAAAATTTAGCTTTTAGTTTTTAAATCTTAAAATGCAGGGGCTCCTGACTATTTAAATGCTATATTGGTCAGATACGTGTTTTATGTCTAGACAGTCTGAATCTGAATCTGTAAATAAAACACAGATGTAACAGTGAGCAGCAGGTCCAGCAAAAAAAAAGATATATATAAAAAAATAATAAAATAAAATATAAATAATAAAATGAATGAATAAATTAATAAATAAACTGAAAATAAAGATGACAAGGCGAGAGAGAAGAAATAAAAAATGAAAAAAGGGCAAGATCTGTTTGGGTTTGGATGAATTTCAGGTGAGCTTTGCGGGATTTTTGGGGGGTTAGAATTACTTTTTTTTTTTGTTTATACACACTCCCACAAACACAAACATATACACTCACCAGCCACTTTATTAGGTACACCTTGCTGGTACCAAGTTGGACCCCTTTTGTGTTCAGACCTGCTTTAAATCTTCAAGGCTATATATATTAATATTCATATATGTATATATATATATATATATATATATATATATATATATATATATATATATATATATATATATATATATATATATATGTATATATGAATATTAATAATCTGTCACTTCACTCTCTGTTTCAGATATCTACTCCCACAGTATTTCTTTTGTTCTTCATCTATCAAATGCCAAGTCTGACATTATACATTAATGTCACATACAGTTTATATTCAGTCTTACCCATCATTCTGCCGCCCCATCAGAATAACAGCATATAATAAATAATGATAGCTGAAAATAATGAAAGTAAATGTGTTCTTTGTTTCCTCAGGACTCGCTTCATTTAGTGTGCCAGGCATCCTGCTGCATTCCTGTCTGTGCTGAATGCGTAGCCTGGGGCCTTGGGATCAAGCTGGGACATGCAAGTGTTCCCAGTAAAACATCACAAGTGCCTCCACTTTAGCTGCTCTCCGCTGCTTATCACATGCAAGCACACTGTTTTTAACTGGAGGAACAGGCTCGCTATGAACAATCTCTGCAAAGAGACTTTCAACAAGGTCCACCACAACACCAACACTTTACTTTCTTCAGTGCCAGTGGAAATCATTATAGAAAGAAAGCTTCTTAAAATTATCACATAGAATCTCAAAATAATGACTTAGTGTCATAAAATAATGGGTTGGTATCTCAAAAAACTGACTCACAAATTAATGGGAAGCTTTCTCAAACTGAGGACTTTGTATCTCAAAATAATGATTTGATATGAAAATAATGAGAGGTTTCTCAAAGTAAAGAGCTGATGCCTCAAAACGAATGACTTAGTATCTAAAAATAATAAACTTTATGAAAATAATGGTCTACTTATCTCAAAACTAATGCGAAACTTTCTGAAATGAATCAATTAGCTCAAAATAATTATGAACTTTCTATAAATGATGACTTTCTGATCTCAAAATAAAGAGTTAATGCCTCAAAAGTAATGAGCTAGTTGGTCAAAATAATGAGTTAGCACCTCAAAATAACAACCCAGTATGAAAAAATAATAAGTTAGTACCTGAAAATACTGAGTTAGTGCCTCACAATAATGAGTTAGCATCTCAAAATTATGACTTAGTAGCTCAAAATAACAACTGAGTATGTAAAAATAATAAGTTAGTACCTGAAAATACTGAGTTAGTGCCTCACAATAATGAGTTAGCATCTCAAAATTATGACTTAGTAGCTCAAAATTCTAACTTAGTAGCTCAAAATAACAACTCAGTTTGTGAAAACAATGAGTTAGTACATCAAAATAACGAGTTAGTACCTCAAATTAATGAGTTAGTTTTTCAAAATAATAATTCAGTATGTGAACATAAGTGGTTAGTATCTGAAAATGAGTTAGTACCTCAGAATAATGAGTTAGTTTCTAAAAATAATGAGTTAGTACCTGAAAATACTGAGTTAGTGCCTCACAATAATGAGTTAGCATCTCAAAATTATGACTTAGTAGCTCAAAATAACAACTGAGTATGTAAAAATAATAAGTTAGTACCTGAAAATACTGAGTTAGTGCCTCACAATAATGAGTTAGCATCTCAAAATTATGACTTAGTAGCTCAAAATTCTAACTTAGTAGCTCAAAATAACAACTCAGTTTGTGAAAACAATGAGTTAGTACATCAAATTAATGAGTTAGTTTTTCAAAATAATAATTCAGTATGTGAACATAAGTGGTTAGTATCTGAAAATGAGTTAGTACCTCAGAATAATGTGTTAGTTTCTCAAAATAATGAGTTAGTACCTGAAAATACTGAGTTAGTGCCTCACAATAATGAGTTAGTATATCAAAATTATGACTTAGTAGCTCAAAATAACAACCCAGTATGCAAAAATAATGAGAACGTAGCTCAAAATACTGAGTTAGTTCCTCAAAATAATGAGTCAGTAGCTCAAAATAATTTCCTCAAAATGAGTAAGTACCTCAGAATAATGAGTTAGTTTCTGAAAATAATGAGTTAGAACCTGAAAATACTGAGTTAGTGCCTGAGAATAATGAGTTAGTATCTCAAAATTATAACTTAGTAGCTCAAAATAACAACTCAGTATGTAAAAATAATGAGTTAGTACCTCAAAATAATGAGTTAGTATCTCAAAAATAACGACGCAGTATGTGAAAATAATGAGTTAGTTTCTCAAAATAATAATTCAGTATGTGAACATAAGTGGTTAGTATCTGAAAATGAGTTAATACCTCAGAATAATGAGTTAGTTTCTCAAAATAATGAGTTAGTACCTGAAAATACTGAGTTAGTGCCTCACAATAATGATTTAGCATATCAAAATTATGACTTAGTAGCTCAAAATAACAACCCAGTATGTAAAAATATTGAGAACGTAGCTCAAAATAATGAGTAAGTTCCTCAAAATAATGAGTAAGTTCCTCAAAATAATGAGTTAGTACCTGAAAATACTGAGTCAGTGCCTGAGAATAATGAGTTAATATCTCAAAATTATAACTTAGTAGCTCAAAATAACAACTCAGTATGTAAAAATAATGAGTTAGTATCTCAAAATTATAACTTAGTAGCTCAAAATAACGACTCAGTATGTGAAAATAATGAGTTAATTTCTCAAAATAATAATTCAGTATGTGAACATAAATGGTTAGTATCTGAAATGAGTTAGTACCTCAGAATAATGAGTTAGTTTCTCAAAATAATGAGTTAGCACCTGAAAATACTGAGTTAGTGCCTCACAATAATGAGTTAGTATCTCAAAATTATGACTTAGTAGCTCAAAATAACAACTCAGTATGTGAAAATAATGAGTAAGTGGCTCAAAATAATGAGTTAGTCTCTCAAAATTATGGGACGCTTTCTATAAATAATTACTTATCTCAGTGTTGACTTAGTTTCTCAAAATAATGAGTTAGTTTCTCAAAATAATGAGAAATTATTTTAAGAAAGTGTCTTATTATGTTGAGATACAAACTTATTATTTGAAAATACAGAGGCTTTATTTTCAGCCAGTAAGTCATTATTTTGAGATGCATTACCTGTATTATTATTTTTAGGTACTAACTGATCATTTTGAGATAAGTAAGTCGTGATACTGAGATACTTATTTTATTTAAATACCAGGTCATAATTTTGAGAACAGTTACTTCCATTATATTTACAGGAAGTTTTTTTTCTTTTACTTTTACTTTTACTCTGACTCTGACTTTGACAGTGGCAGAGACGGCTTCCATAGTTTGGGGAGTATCAGGAGCACAACTGAAAGTAAAGGTGACTGTGCTTGTGCAGCTCATTCCTCTGAACTCTTGCCCGGCTCTGAGATGGGCGTGGCCTTACAGTACACACACATACACACACACACACACACGTTACACATTACACACATTACACACAGGGGACGGAAACAGCCGTGTGTGTAAACGCACGCTGCGAGGGCTCGCGGCGGTCAACAGAGCCTGAGCGGTGTGTGTCATGACACAGAGTGGACACGGCAGCGGATGATGCCCGGGGTCACCTCGCGCCTTTGAGCCCACAGGTAAGCTTCGAGAAACACCGGACGCACGTCGACGCGTTACGTACACGCCCCGCGTGCACTTTTCAAACGCCGAGTGAAGTGGGCACGAGACTGAAATGAACAGGCTGAACTTTAATGAGCGTATTTTTGTTAATGCGTCAGAGTTTCAGGTATTAACAGCGAGTTGGAACCGATAATTTAGCCGCATTAAAAGAAGTATAATAAGAAGGTAAAGTAAAACTGCGCCACTCACACTTTAATTGCTAAGTTTGTAATATTTAAAAAGGTGTAATGTATTTTATTTAGCACATATAAACTGAATGATACAAATATGTTTTACAACAGCTTTAAATCACATTTTTAATAAATGTCTGTGTGACAGTTTCCTCAAAACACCACTTACTGTAGATAATATGTCAACAAATGCCAGAGCATGATCAGGTCTGAAACCAGGAAGGGACAGAAGCTGGACTTTGTATGAGCTGAGGTGTGTGTGTGTGTGTGTGTGTTGGTGTGCATGCATGGGCGTGCACGCCGTGACTCACCCCTGCTGTCTAACCATACCTGTGGTGTGCCTAGTGGGTGTAACACACTCCAGTCCTCCTCTCCTGTCCCGTCCTGTGCAGCCATGCTTTCGCACTTTTTTGTTTTTGTAGAGGAAGCACTATCTCCTAAATTGCTGTCCACACACTTTATGTGTTTGTGTGTGCGTGTGTGTGTGTTGCCTCCAGTTGTATCTTCAGCACACACTCCTGCTTCATGTGTTCCCATACCCATGTGGGATGTGGAAGCTGTTTATCTTGTGAAGTTCTCTTTTTGCTCTTTGCTATTGATCTAAACGCTCTGTGGGCTTCGACACCGGGCACTAGCTGCGGATCAAAACTCCTATATCCAAGCCCTTAATAATGTTTGCTGAATGTGTGTGCTCGGCGGTTGTTTGTGTGTGTGTGCGCGCAGCTGTGTGAGTGGGTGTAGAAGCGCTAAAAGGCAGAGATGAGGAGCAGGCCAGGTCAAATGTGCTAGCGAGCTTTGGCGTGTGCCTGTGCTGGATGTTGGCCAATACAGGTCCCTGCAAGTTAACACTGCAATACACAGCTGGGCAGGTCTGGTAGACAGTCGAGGCCCCTATTGCGAGGACTTAATACCAGTCGTGTGGAGCCGGGGACTGTCTGAAGCAGCCGAGGTGTGATGTGTTTGTCTTCTCGCAAGATGAAAAAGTTCGGCTTTAAAAGGCATCAAGAACACAAGTGATGTTTGCCTTTGTGCGTGCACACTTTAGTTTTTTCTGTGCACAGCTTTCATATCAGTGTTGTGCAAAAAATCATGAAAGGGGAAGAGATGCTGTTTTCACCAGGCTTATATATAAAATACCTAAAGGTCAGTTCCTGTTCATGTTTATGCTGTGAACTAGTTGCACAGCAAAGCACCCAAGTGTATATACATGCATATGCAACAAGGTTGTGTTTACTTGAAAGCAGAAGTAACACTTAGCGTCCCCTGTGCATTGTAGGCTTGCAACGTAAAAGAGAAGTGGACATGGCAAGATGTGTGATGTATCTTCCTGTGTGTGAGATGGAGAGCAGCTCTGCCGCTCGATTCACCGTGTAGGACGAGATGGTGTGAACGCGTCAGCGAGCAGACGTATAACAAAAGCTTGACATTTCCAGGATTATTGTATGTTGCGAGGCGGAGCTGTGACGTGAAGCTCGTATTTTAAAAACTCTGCTTTGTAAAGTGCTGCAAAATCAAGGAGACGAAGATGTCAGTTGGCCTTTGTGGGTTATTTGAGTCAGATATCAGACCCTAAGGTAAGACTCTGACCAGAAACCTCACCACACAGTAGAGCCACGCTGTTACGGTGGCGTGTTGTTTCCTCATAGCTATTGCTGTTTCCTGCTGTTTCGTCCAAGGGTGTTGCAAATTTAGATTTGGTTTTGTTGCCGGGTGTGTTTGCACCACTTGTTGTTGAATGTGCAGCACGTGTTGGTGTTTTTAGAGCGAGCTTAAAGGAGCAGACGCTTTGGGAAATGGGTTTCTACACTGTTGCTGAGAGAACATGAGATCAATACTGCTGACATGTGTGTAAGGTAAATGTAAAGCTACTGTCAGGAGGTTGGCTTGAAGGCTTGAAGGCTTGAAGGTGAAGCTAACCCGGCTCTGTCTCAAGGTAAAAGACAAATTGGCATCTTGTAAGATCAGCAAGTAATACAGTTTATTTTGTGTGTTTAATCTGTCCAAAAAATGTAAACCTGGCACATTTGTGGTTTTACAGAGGGTTATGTGGAGTGATGTTCTGCTGTGGACCGAAATGCAAGTTAGCATCGCCCTGGATCCCTCGTCAAAAAGCCAATGGGATTCTTCCGTTGGATTTAGCAGAAATAAGTTCTGCGGCAAACAGACGTTTACGATACCAGCGAGTTTTGTTCAGCCAGATAATCTTCCGAAATGAACACCACTTTTACGATATTTGAAGCCGAAATGCGATCGCCAGAAGTAAAAAGCTAATGTTAGACGATGAACAAACTCCAGAGTTGCATGACTTCACATCGTCCCTGCAGCACTGCTGTAAAGCCATGTTCAACGAGAAGTTCTGTAGTCTCATGTGACACTTGCTGGTAACCACCTTTTTTTTAAGACACATAAAAGCTTCAAAGTTCACGAGTGAGGTGTTTACTGACATATTTTATGTCGTCACTTAAGCTTGTGTTAACCACAGACATCTGACCAAAAACCCATTAAATTAACCTGTTGACTTTGAGGCGAGAGGGAGCTTTTTGAAGACACATAGAAGCTTCAAAGTTCACAAGTAGGGCATTTCCGAGCATTTTTTACAGAGTAGATCAACACATGAAAGCCTCTTAAGATTGTGTTAACCACAGACCTTATTTCAGGCATCTAACCAAAAACACATTGACTTTGAGATGAGGTAAACAGGAAGTGGTAAGATGCTAACTCATTTCTGAGTTTTAGGACTGAATGATATTAAAATTCATCACAGATGGGCTAAATAATTATTTAGGCTAGCCTAATTAAGCTTGTGAATGTGCCTCCAAGCAATATTTTAGACAACACTGTGTAGACTGCAAAATAATATCATAATCGCTAATGTTAGCATACTGACAATCAATGACAATGACAACGATGAGGTCTTGAAATGTAGGGAATGGAAAGTTTCTTAGTAAGTTCTGAAAAGGTTTGACTTCAGGATTCTTGCAGATAGCCTCCTGTGTCTTGCCTCTTCCAAAATAGTTTATTTTGACGGACCAAACATTTTGCCCATGTCTGTGATCTGATGTTTCCATCCTTAATATGGTAGCGACCCTAAAAATGGCCCCCAAGAGATCAGGGCCTGTCCAACTTCCTTCAGATCTCACTCCAAGGCTTTCTGAGGACTCACTGCTGGGGCAATCCAAACCATTTCTTGGCCTGTTACTGAAATTTGGCAAAATTTATTTAACATTTATTTTTATTTCTAAACATTTAAAGGTTCTGTATTTAACCTTTTACATGTATTAATTGTTTTTTTAATTGCTGATTGGTGAAGGGATTGTAACATATCTTAAAAACTGAGACCTTCCCCAACTTTGTTCGTTGCTTATGTTCCGTCTTATTTTAAACACGGAAGTAAATAGTAATCAACTTCCGTGTTTTTGTGCGTGACTTCCAGTCAGCCGCTTTCCCTTACCGGAGCTAATTTTTTTCAATTGTCAATTGTTTATGTTAGTCAATCACTTAGTTAGTTAGATAGTCTGTGTATTTTATGTAGATAATTGTGCCCGTGTTTCCGTTATCCGGTAACTGACGGTAAAAATAATTCCCTCTAAACGCCAATAAATCGCACGTCAATCAAAAACTATGAACTATGAATATATCCCGAGTGAGACAAACTGCTACCGTAATGTCACTGTAGCAAATACCGTGGGACATTTACACAGTGGTCAAGAGTGCTGGAACGGAAGTGTCGCACAAAAAAACGGCGTTCTGTTTTGCCTTCGTGTTTCCGTGAAAAATAAGGTGAATTGCAGCCCCTCGACTGAGTTCTGTGTAAACTACTTGGGCCAACTAGGATTTGATGAACCTTTACCAAGAAAGCCCTTAACTTGCATCTGTCTTCAGCTCCACTACAGCGCCATAATGCCACAGTGTGCAACAGTAGCTAACTTTAGCTTTGAAATGGAGTCTGCTAACGTCAACAAACGAATTGCAACCATTACAACACAGAGTCCACACATGCTAAGTTTACATTAGAGTTATATATTTTGCAGTGGCAGCCTGGAAAGACCATCTACTGCTGAGGTTTGCACAAGCTGAATTTAGGCTGTTAGAGCCAATAAGTGAAAGTCTGTCTCTGGAGCTGCAGTTGGCCTTCCTCCTGTCGAAGTAGCCCAATCTGTGAGCGGCTAAGGAGTGAAATGTGAGGACACTGGGGTGTGCTAGAGTACATGGAGGAAACCCAGAGTTTGAACCACCTGTTGCTGTGAGGCAACAATGCTGCTGCACCACCGTGCCGCTGGGCAGCTAACAAGCTAACTGTAACCCAAACTAGCTGTAAAGCTATACTGCATGGATCAGTTGGTTGGTTGCTTTGTAGCTGATAAAGTAATACAGTAGCATCATGGAGCCAATAGTCCAAATACATTACTTTGATATGATTCTAATTTATTTTCCAGTATCCTATCAACATGCAGGTCCAGGTGCTTGCTCGTGGCTACAGAGGACACTGAGTGCATTTCACTTAACAGCCTCAGAGAGAGGTGTTAATAACAAGGATTTTCCGAAAGTTACATACAGACCCTTTAAAGGTAAATCTCGACCCTTAAAATTTCCCCTGCAGAACTTCCCTTGAAGACAAAATCAATATCCACTTTGAGTAATGTTGGCTTGGAGAAAAATGCACATCATTACAGCCAAAGAGATTTTAAAATATTCCTGCTGGAGTTAATGGACGTTTCATAGGTTAATAGTCTTGTGCATGGTACAACAGTGGAGTCCGTTTGATGGCAGTTATACTGCATTAAAGGGACAGTTCACCCCCAAATCAAAAATACATATTTTTCCTCTTACCTGTCGTGTTATATATCGATCTTGATTGTTTTGGTGTTTAATTCGTAGAGATGTCTGCCGTCTCTCCAGTATAATGGAACTAGACTGCACTCAGCGTGTGGTGCTCAAAGCGCCAGAAAATACATTTGAAAAATTCAGCAGCAATGTCTCTTTCCAGAAATCATGACCTGGTAACTCAGGATTATCCACAGACCTTGTTGTGAGCAGTTTCATGTAGGAACTATTTTCTTTCTACCAACCTACACCCGCAGAGAGAAACATGTGGTAGCTCACCTAGCACCACTGAGCTAGCTAACATTACAGCTAAGCTGAGGAGGCCGCCATTAACGTTCACATCTCACACATTATCTTTTCTTTGTGTCTGCAGTTTAAAGCCGGACTGCTACATCTTCTTCCGTCTTCCTGATGTGGCAGAGGTGAGACTAGACCATCATGTTGGAGCCTCCAGAGCCGAGTCAGGAGATCAAGGAGTGGCTGTCCACCCTCCGCCTCTCCCAGTATACCTTGTGTTTCCGGCAAGGAGGCTATCAAATTCTGGACGACTGCAAGGACCTCAGCGATGATCGTCTCCTGGAGCTTAAAGTGCTTCCAACAGGCCATCGTAGGCGCATCCTCCGGAGTTTGGAGGCACTGGGGGTGAAGCAGCCGAGTGGCGACGAGGAAGATGAAGAAGAAGAGGAGGGAGGTGTCGGGAAGGAGAGGCACCAAAGGAAGCCGGTGCCACACCCGAGACACATCTTCCTAAAGGATAAAAAGAGGGGCACTTCATGTCAGCACCATCAGCCAAAGGAGAGACATGAGTATGAGGTGGAGGGGAGTCACACTTTGCCTCCAGGAGCTGGACTGGGAACAGAAATTGAGGAGAGCAGATACATTCGCCCGCCTCTACCGGCCCCACGTGATCCCCAGAACATCCAGACATCCGCAGCTGTACGTATCTTCATCCCTCCCTCAGTGTCCTGCAGAAGCACCAGCAGCAGCAGCAGCAGCGAGTCCCTCTCCATATCTGAGATGCCCTCAGACTGGGAGATTTCCTCTGAGAATCCTTCGCTGTCGAGCACAGACTCCTTCCCCTGTATGGCTGACCCAACGCCCGCTGAAGACAATTGTGTTTTTCAGGGTGAAATGGTGGAAAACTCCATCTATGAGTCACAGCCGGCTTTTAAGGTTCCTGCAGGTCCACGGCTCACTCGCTCCTACCGGCTGAGGCACCGGCCTGTTCCTGAAATCCCCAATCAGGCCATACTGTCACCTCAGGACAGGTAAGAGTTCAACTCAAAGGAAATGTTGGAAAATATGCTGAAAGCTACAGCTGGTAACCTTTATAAACATAACTTTTTGTCATATTTGCTGAAAATGTCACTACATCCAGACAGTGGATGTCAATGGTAAACTGTTGTTCGGTTAACCAACAAATTTTTGTTTGAGCTTTGGAAAACAATGTCGGTCGACAGGGTAAGCGGTGGTTTTTCTGTGAAGTCCTGTAAAGTTTAGTTGATTCAAAACACACATTAAACACATATTTAACATTTCTTAATAGAGATCATTTCAAACACAAGTACAAATCAGCTTCACTATAACTCACAGCATTCACAGACAAACACTTGTCTTTATCTGGACACATTTTCCCCACAAATGCAACATGCTAACATTATTAGCACAAGACTATTTTACATTGTATAAATTAGCCTAGCAGCTAGCAGACTTTTCCTCTACTCATATGAAGCCAGGGACAACAGCAACATTTAGCAAAGCTAACGTTACAAAATTTGGCTCTAGACAAGGTTCACTGACAAAACAACTGTCTTATACTATACTAACATTTTAAAAACAAGTATAACATGCTAACTTTATTAGCACAAGCCTATGGCATTTTACATTGTATAAACTAGCCTAGTGACGAGTGGAGATTTCCTCTGCTTTTCTTTAGTAGCAAACCAGCTAACATTAGCCAGCAATGTAGCTTTCCATTTGTGTCACAACTAGCACTGCCCACATTGCACCGCAACAGGAAATGGGACACCATCAGTGACTGACATGATTTACAGCTGCATAAACTCCTCAGGCCTGATTAGTGTTAAGGAGTCAAAGGAACATGATTTTTCACAGACAATTTGTCTAATGTGTGGGGATGTAGTGACAATTTCAGCAACTATGACAAAAAGTTATTTTTATATAAGTTACAGCTTTTCTCACAAGTGGCTGCTCTGCCATTCAGACATGAGAGTGGTATCAATCTTCTCACTTAACTCTCAGCAAGAAAGCAAAGAAGTGTATTTTCCCAAACTATTCCTTTGAGCATAAAGTTTGACTTTGTGAAAGTTTATGAGCGGTTGAGAACTAATCAAACAAGTTAGAAGAGCACCGTGAAAAGCACCTGGAGAAATAAATTTGCACGCTGCCACGGCATGAATGAATATGAAAACAAGACCTTCCCCTCTTTGCATTCAGATTTACGCTGATGGAGAACCCGAGGCCTCTCATTCCATATTCATTTCTGCATTCTGCGTACATTAACACCCCTAATGCTATACATTGTTCAACTCATGAGCTGTGAAACTTAACTTTCTGAGTTCCACATCTCCTTTCTGAAGGCCTTCTCGTCTAAATGGTGTTACCTATTTTCCCCACGTGCTGCATTGGTGGTTCTAATCCGCTGATTTCTCTTCCTCCTCAGGAGCGCACCACCAGCGCAAACAACCAGCCCCGAACACCTAACCGGCTCCGAAGGTCCCATCGGTGCAAACAGCATACAGAAAGGTACACCGTCTTTCAGCTGCATGCGCTTCATCTCTGCCATGAATATTTCATTCGGCAGCAGAGTCAGCGGTGCTGTTGTTTGCCCGGATGAAAGAGGGGAGAGGAGATGAGGGTAGTGCGTGGGTGGGGTGGGGGTGTTCGGCAGCTGTGTCGTGGGAAACGGCGTCGCCCCTGTTTCAAGCGCGCATCTCACAGGGAATATGCTCTCTCACATCTTGTCCCTCAGCGAGACCCTGGTGTGTATTCCTGTCGCCCAGCTCTCCAAAGTTTTTAAGAAGTTGTTTAACTTTGCTAACAACACACAGGCTTGTAGTACAACCAGTACAAATATGTTCTGAATTTCTCCCGTTCCCTCGCTGTATTTATTGGGCTTAGTCGACCCTCGCGTCTCATCTGACGAGATGCTACGTGAGCTGTTTCCTGTGCTGAGGTAGATGTGTTCTCCCAGGATTACATGACGCTTTGCTGTGACAGCATCTGCATGAATGCGTGTTTAACACCTGTAAACATGTCACTCTTGCCGGGACCGTATCTGACCACATTGTGACATTTTCTCTCGCAGCATATCAACAGTTTTCCGTCCGTCTTCTGCTCTTAATCTCCCCTCACGCTCCTCTTTCGGCTTCCCCTTCCTTCCTTGTTCCGTGTACCTTTACCGCAGCAGTCTCTTGGTAGGCTTTGTTTTTCCAACTTTTTTCTCTGTATGGAACAAGACAGGGAGTGAGACTTGAGAGGGCGGCAAGACAGTGAAGTGGGTTGGGAGGAAGGAAGAGGAGATGGATGCAAAACAGGCTGAGAGACGGAGGAAGAGAGGGAGCCGAGACGGTCCCCGAGCAGGGAGACGGGGAGCTCGACTAGCAAACTAAATCTCCCTTCACAGCGAGGTCTAGCAAGGCGTTATTTGACATATCA
The DNA here is from genome assembly GCA_026686955.1 of Epinephelus cyanopodus. Lineage (NCBI taxonomy): Eukaryota > Metazoa > Chordata > Actinopteri > Perciformes > Serranidae > Epinephelus > Epinephelus cyanopodus. Next base: position 9,640,647 of record CM048934.1, read on the forward strand.
TTTTACCCGAGCATATTTGAAGAGTTTATTCCGAGATGGGATCCAAAACGTGTAAAAAATGTGTGCGGCGGCGTCTCACGGAATGATCGCTGCATTCAATCAAAACTTGCTATTGGAGGTGGACGGAATTTTAATTAACACCTCAACATCTCTGCTTAAAAATAAGTTTCTTCACGAGACAAATCTCATTGAGAAAACACTTCTCTGTCAAGTGCTTCTTCAGCAGCAACACAGCAGGCCGGGCAAATCATTCAGTGATTAAAACACAGAGAAATAATTGCAGTTTTGGGTGCGCTTTCTAAGGCCTTTGGAGTACACACACTGCTCAGTTAAATGCACTTCCCCTTTTCAGCACTATAAATGTTTCGGGTTGTTGTTTCTGTGTCACTGCTGTGCTGTTGACAGATGTCATCTTGGTGCACACACACATCACACTGGCAGCAGGACTTCACTTTTAGTGCAAAGTCACACCTCAGAGCAAACAGTTTGTACTGATGCTGAAGAGATAAGTGAACTGACAGAGCATGAACTGGGAGACACTGCAGATGACCAGGGGAAAACTTTGAAGTAATGTATCACCATCAAACTTCCCCTTTTGATATCTTACAGAAAAGACAATTATTTTTTGTGTCACAAAGTTTCTGGAATTTTATGTTTAAATATTCAAATAAGGGACTTTATTTAATTCAATATGTGCTTTTTGCATCCATCCTGAAAATTATATCACAATATTTTTCGGCTATATCATGATACACAATATGTATCTTGATATTTTTAAATTGAACATAACAATATTTCTGACCAAAGCCCTTTCTGCCATGTGTGAACAAGCCTACGAGCAATTCGCCCCCTTGTCTGCAACTGGGACTGGATATCTGGCATGCTAGAAAACTGGAGTAGTCTGACACGACTGACAAAGATTATCAGCCAATAAGAGGTCCCACGTCAGCACGCAGGAGGACAGAAGACGTGTGAGAAGGACAAGCCGCAGGGTTGCCAGGTCAACTTATTCGCCGCGACTTTGGGCTTGTTTTCTTGTAAAGCTGCTTGCAAATATTGATAGTCGCGGGTTGCAGTTATTTTGGCTTGTTCCTAAAGTGGAGTTGCTTATTTGGGCTAGCTCTCTAAACGTCGCCTTTCTCCTATATATATCCATCGCTTCTTTTGGGCTTGTCTCCAAGTTAAAAACCGTAGTTTGGTGACATTGTCCGGGGCTCTGTCGGCAAGGGCTTGGTGGAGAAATCTCGTGGTGTGACTCCCGCTGACAAACACACGTCGCCAGGTATGAACACTCAAAAGATTACGATAGTCTCTGCGACGCAAAATCGGGGTGAAAATCGTGTAATGTGAACTAGCCTTTAATTAAAACAAGCATTAAAACACATAGAAAAGTCTGGTTGATAAATTTACATCACTTTACTGTAATGTGTCCTTTAAAATGATGGGAAAAAATCTAAAACTAAGACGCGTCGTATCTCCATAACAATATGATATCTGCATATTGCCCAGCCCTACTGTCAACTTCGCAATTTTTTGACCCTGATGAAGACCTGTGAGGTCTTTTTAATCGATATTGCCATCTAAGATTAAAGCATTTTAATTTCTGCACAGACCCTACAGTGTGCCTTGGATTGTTTTTGAAGGAGACTTTATATTTTTGTATTTTCTGATTGAGAGTATACTCCCTTCATGCGATGGATTAAATGCGGTGCACCTGAAGTATCCAGAGAGCACCTGTATGCGACTACAACTAAGACCCAGCAGCGCTTCTACTCCTGTCTTCATTTTTTATAAAACAGGCCTGGAATAATATATGAACAAACCCCTCTGTAAGAACCTTCAGAATTTAGATAGGAATAAGAGTGGAAAGTCTGGCTGAAGTAAATGGTAATGAAGTAGAGATTTCTGGCTCAAGAGTATGAGAATCAATCTCGTATAATTTCACCCATCTGTTGTAAATATTTTTTGGACTTTCTTGGACTTCAAGTTTCCTGAACTTTTATGTTTAGATATGCAAACAAGGTGTTATCTAATTTAATTTGTGCTTTTGGCAAGCATTTCCAGAATAGAAATCTGAAGTCATAAACACCTAAATGTGATTTTTTTTTTTTTTACTTCCCTGAAAGAAGACACGTTATGGGAACAAAATAGAGCAAAATCTCAAAATGAGCAGTGCATGAAAAAATAGTTTGCACCTGTAATGTCTCGACTTAAATACGAACTGCACTCATTTTTCAAAATTCATACATTATTCCTATGGTGTAAGATAGTCATTAAATATCAGCAAACATGAACAGCTCTCCTCCAAATCCAAAAACTAGAGAAGTGAAACATACATTTGTGATGTACCAGAGTTTAAAGTCTGACGTTGCTCCGTAGACAATGACCGGTCAAAGATGTTCTAGATAACACAGAGTTTTGAGGATATGGGTACTTTTTCTGTTTCAGAACTGAGGTCACTACAACACAATAAAGCTCATTTAGGTATAAAAAAGATGACAAACATTCTGTGGGTCCACAAAATCAGGCTCTCATTCATTGTCTGTGGAGCAACTCCAGACTTACCCTATGGCATTACAAGTTCTAGACTTAACTCTCTGGTTAGTTGCTTTAAAAGAGTAGTGGATGTTCACAAATATTGATTGAACTTTACTAGACCATTTTAATAACATACTGGAATTCTTAATTTAGGTGTCACTCCCCTTAAAGTTTTTATTATTGTCGTTATTGTGGTGTTAAATGTTTACAACTACGCCCAGCCTGCGTATGTGACAGAACTAGAAAGCTTCCTGTAAATGCTCAAACATTACTTTGAAGAACCAATTGACAGTTGATTCGATAAACTGTTGGCAGAACCAACAGTATGTTGTTCGGCTGGAGTTGTGTTACTTCCACATATGAACGCTGTTGACGAAGTTCGAAACATTAGTGTAACTAATAAATTGTGAAGCTGAGCAAGGGCAGTGCGCAAGATATTCTGTTCGAAGACTCAAGTGATACTCTCCAACGCACCTGAATTTGAGACACTTGGATGTGTGAATATATCTCTTTAAACTTATTTCCACATATTCAAAAACCTACTGATATCCAAGTCTTTCATTATGTTTAAAAGTAGTTGTGTTTCTTTTTCCGATCAGAAACTGTTGGCTTGTTAGTTTGTGTACAATGAATTCCAAATGCGTTGCGTGTACGCCCCAAAGAATGCTCCTAAAACCTGAATAATATCGGCATATCCCAGATTACTTAATTGTAATATACGACAGCAGGAATGTGTCTACATTCAAAATGTTAATAAATTCAGAATTTTGTCATATTTGGAATAATAGTGGAATATTAGTGTGCATGTAAAGATAATCAGTGCCGTCACTGAGAAGAACTAAACAGCTGTCAAAGAACCGGAAAATCACTCTTGACTATCTTGAAGTCTTCACCAGTAAATTCAGGGAGCGAGTGACTGAAATAATAAACTGTTTGGCAACTAATCTGAATTCAGATGGCGACAGTTGTGCCTCCTCCATGCTCAGTGTGGGAGTGATAATAACAAACTGCCCTGTAACTCCCCGACTTAAAAGAACGGAGGCTTCATTCATAACAAAAATCAATCTCCTCCTCACCAACTCTGAACCGATGGCGGCATCTAGGTCTCTCCCCAGATGGCAACTTTCGTGAGAGCGAGTCTGGTCAGGAGCAGATAAAGAAGCAACGAGAGAAACAAAAGGCAGAGGCTGGAGTCGGAGCCAGCGAGGGAAGAATAGAGGGAATCAGACAGGAATTGAGTACAGTAGCGTCCGGCGAGCCCTCGGGAGAGAATCGTGAGTGGCCTGAAGGTCGGCTGATAGATGATGACTGATGGTTGCTGTCTGACCACCAAGCCTGTCTGCAGAGAGGGCGGCTGTGCTGGAGTGGATTCTATCATCAAGCAAACTGACCCCGTCATAGAGCTCACCAAGCCCAGAACATGGCCCTCTGTAATGGCCTGCGTTGCTTGGTAGTGTGTGTCAGCACGGCTTTAAAGCTCCAGTGTGTCGGATGCAGGCGGATATATTGGTAGAAACGGAATATATTATAATAAATATGTTTTCTTTAGTGTGCCTGAAAATAAGAATCCTTGTGTTTTCGTTACCTTAGAATAAGACTTTTATATCTGCATAGGTAGCAGGTGTCCTCATTTGAGGACATTGCATTGTGGGTTTACTTGACTTTACTTTACTTTTTTCTACTCAACATAGACCTGCTGTCCTCCTTCGTGGACACTTTTTGTGCCATCTAGTGGTAGTGAGACCACAATACACTAATCCATGTAACCTGATCACATTAGTGATTGAAACTTGTTTATATGATCAGTGATGTTTGTAGTTTGATATGACAACACATTTGACAAGCTAAGACACTGTTGATTAGGAAGTGTCCTAGTTTGAGGACATTGAGACTTTATTATCATCTAGTTTTAGGACATTGTGACTTTATTATCATGTCGTTTGAGGACACTGGGACTTAATTTTCTGCTCATTTAATGACATTGGGACTTCGTGTTTGGCTAGTTTGAGAACATTTAAACTTTATTATCGTCTTGTTTGAGGACATTAAAAATTTATTTTCATCTCATTTAAGGATTAGGACTTTATTATTGTCTCGTTTGAGGACATCAGGACTTTATTATTGTCTTGTTTGAGAACATTAAAACTTTATCATCGTCTCATCTGAGGACACTGGGACTTCATAAGCATTGACAATGTTTAGCTTTGTTATACTCATAGCGAGGAGAAATTAAAAAAGCATACCAAACAAAAGTTCGGGTCTCTTGAGGACAGAGATCGCCGTGTTGCGCAATCCAAACACTGGCTCCAGATAGAGCCATTTGTGTTTTCAAGTTTTTGCGTCAGCCACTGTAGTTAGCAGCCTTTCTGCACTGGCGATAGCAAAAGACGGGGGATTATGTCTTCAGGTTGTTCGTCTCATTCTTGTGAACTCAATATCTCGAGAACGCCTTGAGGGAATCTCTCCAATTCGGCTCAAATGTCCACTTGGTATCAGCATTGAAATCATTAGAGTTTGGTAGTCATAGATCAAAGGTCATGATTACTGTGACCTCGTCTGTCTCACTCTTGTGAACGTGATATCGCAAGAACACCTTGTGGAAATTTCTTCAGATTTGGCACAAACATCATCTTTGAGTTGAGGATATCCCAATTAGAATTTTGTCAAAGGTCAAGATCACTGTGAATGCAAAATCTCAAGAAAGTCTTCAGGAGTTTCCTCACATATGGCATCATGAATAAACTGATTAGAATTTGGTGGTCAAGCTCAAGGTCACTGTGACCTCACAAAACATGTTTTTTGTGATACGTCAAGACAGCTAATAATGGCAAACTTTCACAGGGTCATTTCTCAGGAACAGAAAGTGGAGATATTTGGTCAGATTGGTGACAGTAAACTTGACTGGTTCCTGGAGGCATACAACCGCAAAGTTGTGCTTCTTGTTTAATATGAAGCTACTCAATTCAGTGCTCCCGATAAAAACCTCCTGAAAGTCTGGATCTTAGCAGGTGCTGGGCCAGTGGGCTGCCTGCGACATGTTAAACAGTGTCAGAGAAAAGCATCAGAGAAAAGTGAGCACATGTTAAGAGGAAGAAGATATACTTTATTATTATCAGAGAGGAAATTCATTTATTTACTCTGCTGTCATACACAGGCCAGAAAAGATTGTTGCTGTAATCTGCAATTCAAACCACTAGTTAAATTTCCCCCAAATCTTTCACACCGGACGTTTAAAAATAGCACATGTGCATCGGCATGTGTGTATTTGGCTGTCCATCCTTTTTATGTCTCTGTTTGTCTCAAGGCATCTTTATGTGTCCGAGGGTGTTTCGATCTCTGTCTGAGTGCATATCTGCTCCTCCGCCAGTGTCTATGTGTGTGTCTAGCCCCGTGGCGGCGTCTTTTGGCCCTCACAATCCTCAGGAGAGGGTGGTGTCATTTTTCACAGTGACAGGCAGCGGCCCACGCAGGGTGGCCCCGGGTCTCCAGACTAATAGTGTCTGGCCAGAGTCTCTCTCCGTCTCCGCTTCCACCGACCACCGACCACGGTCCCTTCAGGAGCCGAGGCGGAGAAATGGCCTTGGCAGTGTGTCGGAGACAGACTGAGGAGGATCATACTCCCAGTTGGGCGAGGAAAAGAGCGAGAGATAGGCGTGCTGAAACAAAATTTAATTGGTTTACTGCTTACATGGATCAAGGGTTGGCACATTTATTCAGATCAATGAGTTGGTTTTAATCAAAGGGCACTATAACATCTGAGTGATTTAAATTTAACTGGAACAATCCTGTAAGCTCCTCACTTTCATGCACCATGTTTAGGCCTTCACACTGCAAGTCTCAATGCCACCACAAAACCGCCATTGTGTTGTCTCTGTGTCCTTTTTAGCTCCACTTCAAAGAACCTTGACGCCTATTGCTCCCTATGGAGAAATGTTCCTGTACAACAACCCTGAAAACGCTCCGGTAAGACAACGCACACTCCCCACTAGCGGACAGTGAGTAGCAGCTCTGCAAAGAGGAACAGACATTTCTCAGATCTTCAACACTATCAGGCGTGTTTCCAACCGCAGTCCGCACGCCAAACTTCCCTCTCAGTGTTAATGTTGTCACCATGGACACATAGCAGAGTGGGAAATGTGCTTGTTTCAGTTTGCCCCCTGAGGTTAATGGAAATGTCACCTAGCCACTAAAGTTAACACAGCTTAGTGCACCAGCACGATAACAGTGTCTGACTGAAAGATGGACACTTTCTTTTCATCTGATGCTAATCTCTTCTGTTCTCTGTAGGAGCGAGGCGCTAAAGAAGGGGTACAGAAGGGTTTTAAGGACAGGATAAAACCCAGGAAACAGAGGTATGTTACGCTGATGTAATGCAGCTGTCCCACGCTCTGGATGTTTATGTAGAAATTCAGAAATACTCAGAAAGAGAACTACTGACCGCTGATAATGTTTTTGTGGTTACTGGTCTCGGTGTAGCACACTGGAAACACTGACAGAGAGTTTATCATGTTGTGCAGCTGCATGTGAAGGTGTTCAAACATAAAAACAACCATGTGTTAATCTGGTGGCGTCATCTCCAAAAAGATGAGGCCACAAAATAGATAAAATCACATTGTTCATCTCTTGCATATATGTATGACAAAAGAAAGTCTTAAAGAAATACTTCACCCCACAAAATGGTCATCTGTTGCGATACGATAACCATCTCAGAAAATAAGCATCTGTATTTGCCATTGTTTAATTTGGCTGCTCTCCTTCTTTGTTACGTCACATCCAGTTGGGCTTGTCTCAGTGTGGAAGTACAAATTCTTCATATAAACGACTCTAGTGTGTATTTCGCTATATATTTTTTAAAATATTGTTATTGTTGGTTGAACAAACCTTCTATTACTATAATAAAACAGGAAATGTCTCTCCTTTGTAAATAACTAAACTGAAGGGGAGATTCAAGCCCCAGTTCCTTCTTTTCAGTATTGTAGATAAGCAAAGGGACACGATATGATAACCATCAACTTTTATATCCTGGTATACCTTGAAACCAGCATTACTTCTCAGGTTTTCTCGCATGTCTCCACAGTGAACGACAAATCCAAAAAACGGAGAAAATTCTAATTGAATTGTTTTAGCAAAATTACATGAAAACATCTGACACAACGTGTGCAGTGTAATCCAAGTCTTATTTATCCAGTTGCATGTTCAGTACTTCCCAAACAGACAACCGATAACCAGACAAAGCCAGACTCCATTGACAAAAACAGTAATTTTACCTCACTGGACACAGGAGCTGCTGGTCTACTGCTGCTTCGATTAGTTAGTGAATTTGTGTTACAGTGTGACTTTGGTGAATTTCAGCGAACCGTCTAAAACCCCAAATTCACACAATAACACAAACAAACTGACTGATCGAGGTAGCTGTAAGCTAGCAGCTCCTGTGTTCAGCAAAGTAAAACTGCTGGTTTTGTCAATGGAGTCTGGCTTTGAAGTTTCACTTTTTGTTCAGGTCCATGTTGGAAAGGTTTGTCTGTTTGGGAAGTACTGAGCATTCGACTGGATAAATGAGACTTGGATTATACTGCACGAGTTATTTGAGAGTTTGTAAACTGATGTGAGCGTGGACCCCCATGACCTTTTTGGATTCCTCGTTCACCGTGGAGGCATGCAAGAGAAACAAAGCTTTCTTCACGAATTCAACACTAGGTGAGTACCTGATGTAGAGCTGATCATTTCGGGGGTTAAGAGTTTCTTTAACGCTTCATATCTTTGTTTGAAAAAATTGTGGTTTCACTGTGAACTCTTGTTGCCGTCCAGCAAGAAATAGTTATAGCATCAATCTCATAAAACCAAAACGTGCCCTTTTTATTTTTTTGTTTATGTGTAGACAAAATAAATCATAAACATGTAATATAGTGAGCTTAAAAGGTACTGGTAGGCAATTGAATTTTGGGCAGAGTAAGGCTAGTGGCTTCCCTTGCTCCCGGGCTTTATGCTAAGCTAATCACCTCGGGGCTCTGACTACACACTTAATGGACAGACATGACAGTGGTAACAACAATTTTCAGCACTTCCCAAAATGTCAAACTGGTTCTTTAATGCCATCCCTGCTCCCACAGGAAAAAGACACCTAAACGGAAAAAATCCAAAGAAAAAGTGTCTCCCCCTGCCCCAACCATCCCAGACCCCTACACAGAAGAATACTCCACAGTTGAGGAGTGTGCCAGCATTTTGCCGCGAGCCAGTTTGGACCAAAGTTTCCCAGTGACCGCTGAGGCCCTTGCTGTGGGACCAGCTGCCTCTGGCCCTAAGGATGGATCTTTAATCATGGTGGAGTGTGACCTCTACTCTGATCCGGCAGAGGCTCACGGGGGTGGGACCAGAGATGCACTGCCTGATATTTCTCCATACGCGTGCTTCTATGGACCCTCCAGACATCAGGTGCTCAAAGCGAGCTGGCTGGACAAGCTGTCACCTCAAGGGTAGGTTACAGTCCTGCTGAGGATAAATGTGATTAGACAGTCAGGTCAGATTATCAGACATAAAGATCTAAACGAAATACTCAGCAATGCGTCTTTTACTGCAGCCCCACATGATGTTGTGTGAGTGCGTTTCTGTGTCTGCTGTCTCACAAACTACTGGACCAATCAGCCTAATATTTTGTGCACACATGTATGACTGTAAGCCAACGACCTCTCGTGGTTGTGGTGATTCATGGTTGTTCAAAAGCATGTTTCATTGACTGTTTCATACTGTCATTGACTTGACTCTTGCCTTGCCGTCTGTTGCAGGCCACATCTGTCTTGGCTAAAGAAATGGACATTCGTTGAAAAGTTTGGGTTTATTTCAAACTGCACCGGCTTTGTTATGATCCATAAAAGTCAGGCACATCTTGACTTTGGCCTGGTTGAGTGCTTGACACAAGTTAGTGCTGCCCCCTAATAGCTGACCAAATGTTAGTCGACCAGAAAAGTTATGAGTCGGCAAGATTTCATTGGTCGCTTCATCACAGGGAAAAATAAAAACCAAACAAATGTGAAACTCTACTAGGAGCTGCACCTTGTGACTCCTGTCTTGCTCATACTTATAGGCTTCTGTGTTTAGAGGGTTCAGCTCAGGCAACCATCTGGCAGAGATCTGCACTTTACTGACTGCACTTAACTAGTTTCTTATTAAAGGTCACTGGTCCAGTGTGTAGGATTTAGTGGTATCAGCGATGAGTTTGCAGAACTGAGACTTCTCCTGTGTGCTTTCAACTTTCATGGTCCCATCTAGAGCAGCTTTTGGTTTGTCCATGACAGGCTACTGTAGAACAACTTCGTGGACTCTGTGGAAGAGGAGCCACAGCGTATGTAGATATAAGCAGCTCATTGTAAGGTAATAAAAACACGACGACTCTCAGTTTTCGGGTGATTATACACTAAGGAAAACGTAGTTATGAATACCATTTCTGATTCTCCTAAATCCTACACCCTGGCCCTGTAAGGTCAGTTCAGATTCTCACACAGTCACACATCCTTTCACCACAACTACTCTAAACGTACCTCATACCACTTCCCGTCAAATGCCAACAAAAGTCACCACCGCAGCCAGCCAACCACCTGCTTCCCGTTTCCTCACAGACACTATTCTGCACTTTGCCCCGCTCTCCTGTGTCTCTTCCATCTTTGATGACCATTTAAAAGTGATAAATGATATTAGATACAGGAGCCTGAAGCAGATCCATCCATAATACATCGCACCATCGAAAGGGAAGGAAGGGAAGATGGGAGATAACCTTGTAGCATTGAGATGCACAGTATGTCAGCTCTCACTTAGTTTGGCTTTTTCTGGCAGCTCCACGTTTCTCTCGAGTCTCTCGGTGCCACATGCGTCACCGTTGCTCAAAACTGGAGCTATCAATCATTTACTTCCTTTTTATATTCTCCTTCACCACCTGATTTGCATAGGTTTGGCAAACTGCCCTTGGGCTGTTGAATATTCAAATTGAAAGTGCCCATTTGTTTTGATTATGCTAATTGACAGCTGTTGATACAACTCTTGACATTAATGAATCAATGGCACTCTTGATGAAATATGAGTACCTGTTCAGAGCAGATTTAGTTACTGGCTTACTGTCTTGACTGTTTGGGATTTTTCATTCCACTCCAAACTGTTTTAGTTTGGCTGAGTGTGCCAGATGGATTGAGTTTGCACCTTCTCTTTGCAGGAACTGTGTTTTTCAGCGGAGGTGGGTGAGATTCGACGGTGAGAGTCTGGCCTACTACAACAATGACAAGGTAAGTGCGAGAAAAACACACACCCCTCCCCTCCTCCCGCTTCCTGCCGACACACCCACACCCTCCACATCCACACTGGCCAAGTCACTCCTCCGTTACAGAAATCCATACCGTGAGCGGACGAGCCAAGTTCTAAGTGTTCCCTTCTCTTTCTCCTCCTCCTCCTTCTCATTGTCATCATCATCATCATTAGCTTGGCAGGGTAAAGAATGGGGGCAAGGACGGAGCGACATTACGCCATGCGTGACAGGCCAGCACTCTCTGTGCCCGCCCAGCCATACAGTAAAGTACATTGATGTTGGCACCTGACCAGGGCCCACAGAAAGAAAGAAGGAGAGGGAAGACTCTGCTCCCGTTTTGCCACCCTCAGCATTTCTCCCCCCCTCTACCTCTCTTCATTCTCCTTCTGCGTGACAGTCGAGTTTGAAATTTCGCTTAGCATTGCCTGCCTCATCATCAGAGGGGGAGGAAGAGGAAGGGTTGAGGTGGGGTGAGAGTGGCTGAAGAAGTAGAAACTGTGAAGGAGGCAAGATGGCAGTTCAACCTCCATTAACCACCTTGACTTGTTAAGTCAGGAAACTTTTTGCAGTGCACTGGTTCTGGCTGCAACTGTGAACGAAGGGTCATTTAATGTGACCACGTGTGTCATGTGGACACTGTTTCTCTGTTTGATCTTCATCTTTTAAATGACCATACCTGTGACTTTGAATGTTCCAACACCTTTGCTATAAACCATTACCCTTTACATCACAGGTGTACGTTTTGCAAACTACTATATGTTCGCCACAGGACACATGCTGCGTCTGCTATGGCCTGCAAAACACGAGGTCAGTACTGGGTGCCAACTTTGAAGGGTGCAGAGGCAGGTTGTGCCTGGCGGTGCAAAGCAAGCATAACCAGTGCTGTGTCATAACCTTATTACCAGAATTCTCGAGTTGAGACGCAAACTTTTACGATTAAAAGAGCCATTATTAGCCAAAAAAAAAGAAAAGAAATTTGCCTGAAGCCACAAAATATATTTAAATAAAAGTAACAGCCTATTAAATCTAAATCAGCCCTTCATCATCACTAATAGGTATATAGATATACTACAAGTTGGCTACTCTGCAGTGAGCCATATTTATTTCTATGTAATGACGAAAACTCTGTGTGTGTGTGTGTCTGTTCCTGTGGCTCATCACATAAAGGTGTACAACATCTCAAGGGTTTCACCCATCACCACGCAACTTTGTAGGCATATGACCACACATAATCTGAGGGGACCCCTCCATTATTGACCCCATCAAACAAAATGGGGGCCTACAGCAAAGACAAATGAAAATCTAAATGTTAAAAAAGTAACTTATTTAACTCCATATAGTTTTATTTCAAAGCCACAGGGAGCCAATGGAGAGGGTCTAAAGAGCCGCATGTGGCTCTGGATCCACAGGTTGTCTAGATTTGTTGTTTTTAAGTGTATCGTAAAATATTGTCCCTGTCTGGGCAGCCTTTTTTAAAAATAAACTTCATTTGGTTTTTCCATTCAGAGCAAAATGTCCAGAATTACAGGTGACACCTTCCACTGTAAACCCACCTCCCATCCCTTCCAAAGTCAACATACATACGTGCAACTAAAATTAGCAAACAGTAGACAAAATAGTTACATTTAAGTAGAATATACACGCTAAAAAACAAACAAAACTACAACTGTGTGCAAGAATTAATATACTGCGTCAGAGTATGAAAGTTATCCTCTTTAAAGTCTTAAGTGCTTTCTTTCAGTCAGTACCAATCTAGTTAAAGAAAACTTTATTTCCATTTGCAGTTTGATATTTGGCTGTATGGCTCTGTTCTGGGACCTCTCTGCCCTTCCATGTGTCTGCGTGGAAAGCTTAAGATGGAAAGAGCAAACCTCCCTGCCCTTCCATGCGCCTACATGGAAAGCCTATAAGGCAGAGAAAGCAGCAGCAAAGACCCCTGGGAACAGAACAGAGCAGCATCAACGACAAACAGAAATGACATTGATAAGTCAGACACAACATGAAAAGGAGGAGCTGGGGTGAAGGCAGCTTGCAGAAGAAGCTGCAACAGTAGGCAGGCCAGAGCAGTTTAAATAGGGCGCCCTGAATGAGATTCGCCAGTCGGCTGCAAAAAAATGAATCATGTGATCTCTGACTAATCAGCTGATTGGGCTGCTTGAGACCAGCAGATGTAGCTGGAATATGAGCTGAGTGATGTTTAGTTTTAGGTAGATAAAGGGCACCAGGTTGGGAAGAGCATGAATTCCAATAAAGGACAAAGTTTCAATATCTGACTTTATCTAACTTCAGAGAGGTCATCATCTCCCTGACCTGTCGTATAAATCAAAGAAGCAGCTCTGGGTCACCCTGCACTAAAATGATCAGCTTCTCTTCTGTATTTACCGTAGACTGATATTTACAGAAGAAAGAAAGGAAAGATATGGATGGATTACTGTGTTTCTAAAGTTCAACTTTGTTTATCTCAGGGCCCATGTGGGAGCACCTGTGCGCAGTGACGGCGTTGCTCTCACGTGCCGGACCCTTTGAAACCTGAGCGACTTGGCTTGATTTCATGTAAACGCATTGGAAGGAGGCAATGAGCAATTAAAGAAGGAATGACCCAAAAAATTGCAAAAGGAAATCTGTAAAAAGAGAAAATTAAAAACAAGAAAGTTAGTTTAATTGGGTTGAAATTAGATAAAACAAACAGGGAAATAACCTGGAACGAGTCATTAAAAATACATAGTACCTCAAGTCTGCATTAAAGTTATTGTTGTGAGGTAATTAGAGCTGGGTAATGTTTAAAATGTCTCAAACATGGTGCCTGTGCATTGATTCTCTTTCACAAACCTCCCACAAGAGGGTTCCCACCAACACTGATGTCATCACTGCCAACAATGTTTTTTTGCCAGCATGTTGTTAATGATTTCCTCATCATTATCTGTCTGGCAACTACAGTACCACAGAGTTTTAACCCGTAATTTACATGTGGCAAAATATGTCAAACTGCTTGGTGCATCATTGTTAAATACAACATAGGCTTGCCGTAGTGGTCTGTGTTACCAGTGTTACAGTGTTAAAGGGATAGTGCACCCGAAAATGAAAATTCAGCCATTATCTACTCACCCATATGCTGAGGGAAGCTCAGGACAGCATGAACGTCCAGGTGGAAAAAAAACCCCCCAACTCAATCATTTAGGATTTTACTAAAAAAAATCACCTGTTGATTTATATATAGATCCCATCATGATATTATTTTAGGGCCATATCTCCCACCCCTAGTTGTCACCGCCTAAATAAAACACAGACTCAAACTGGCAAAGGTTTCTGTTTTAGAAGAGGAAATATCGGATCAAAGGGTAGTTGAACAAGCACTCGATGCCAACTTTTGAGACTCTTTTCAATACTTAATGCTGCGGATGTGTTTCAGTCAGTACTCAAAAGTATTGAGCTTTGAAAGCCAGCCCGAGAGGTAATGCGGTGCCGACTCTGCAAATCAATCTGCCCTTAAACTGCATTATCACGCAACAATGATGTAACGGCCCACAAAGATGAACTAATTACAACAAACAGAAATTAATAGTTTCCGTCGGCTCCCTGGAAAGGAAGGAGAACGACATGTAAAACTGTTGAGTGCTTGGTTTGTATCTGAGGAGCTGAAACTTTCATGAACCCTGCTGTTATCCTTTATGAAAAACTTTTAGTGCTTGAATTCGGTGTTCTCCAAGCGAGTCTCGAGAGGCCGTAACCTATCTGACATAATGTGCGTTACCTTTGTGTTCGTGCTAATGACTGTTGGATGTATCTTGCACCAACAGAAAAAAAACAACAGGCTGTGTGTGTGTGAGCGTGACCTCCGCGCCCCTTCCCAGGGCCAGCTCGTTTTCACTGCAGCAGCATTGCACAACATCACAATCAATGATGTGGGACCTGTCTGATGCCTGCTCGTTAATCACTTACTAATTATAGCCCTCCATGCTCTCTCGCTCCCCCGGCCTCCTCTCTTTCTCTTTCCCCTCGTTTTTTTCTTTCCATTGCATTTGTTGCTTTATTTATCAGGACACGCTCCGTCGCCGGCAGAGTGGGAATCGGCAGGGAGGCCAGCGAGTCAGCACTTTATACTCCGTGTCACTGTCGGCGGAGGCACGGCAGTTTTTGGAAAGATGAAAGTTTGCCTTTGTGTGTGTGTGTGTGTGTGTGTGTGTGTGTGTGTGTGAGGGGGAACAGAGATTGTTGTTTGGACTTTTTAAAGTCATCCTGCCAATGTGACTCTCCCCTCTGAGAAAGCAGAGGGCTTCATCATGTTTCGGGTGAGCGGAGAGGTCGAGCACAATCTCTCTGTCATCCCTGCTTTGTGCGGCCAGCTGAGGCCCGCACCACCCCGTGTGCCACCCAGCGCCACCTCCACAGAGCGAGCGCGGGGGTAGAGGAAGATTGCATGGACAGACAGGAAGTCTCTCAGCACCACTTTATGTCAGGAATTGAAATGTGTTGGTGGCTTTCTCTCCCTCACAGTGCAGAGACATGCATGTGTGTGTGCGGTTATACCGGGTGCAAAAGAATGCTCCCATTACAAGTCATTTTTCATCCCGTTTTTCAACGGTGCAGAACCCACCCAACTGATTGCAGACCAGGTCTATTGATTTTAAGATGACAACATTTTTCTCCTGTCCCCAATGTGCTCCAACTGGAAGCAGTTTTGTTAACTGTTTTCAATGGAAAGTAGCTAAAGCCAGCTCCAACAGTTGCAAATCGCTACATAGTGTTTTGGTTGGACCCCTTTTGTCTTTTTGATTCAACATTTGTTGATGGTTGATACAAGGCAGGATGGATCCATGACACCAAATTCTGACTCTACCATCTGAATGTGGCAGCAGAAATCCAGACTCATCAGACCAGGCAACGTTTTCCAATCTTCTATTGTCCAGTGTTGGTGTGCCTGTGTGAAGTGTAGCCTCAGTTTCCTGTTGTTAACTGACAGCAGTGGCACCTGGTGTGGTCTTCTGCTGCTGTAGCCCATCTGCTTCAAGGTTGGACAAGGTGTTGTTGCTTCAGAGATGGTCTTCTGCAGACCTTGGTTGGAACCAGTGGTTATTTAACTTCCTGTTGCCTTTCTATCATCCAGAACCAGTCTGGCCATTCTCCTCTGACCTCTTAACTCTTGCATCAATAAGGCATCTTCTGTAAACCCTGGAGATGGTTTTTGCGAAAATCCCAGTGGATCGGTAGTTTCTGGCACCAACAACCATGACACGTTCAAAGTCACTTAAATCACCTTTCTTCCCCATTCTGACGCTCAATTTGAATCTCAGCAAATCGTCTTGACCTTGTCTACATGCCTAAATGCAGTGAGTTGCTGCCACGTGATTGGCGCATTAGCATTTTGCGTCAATGAGCAGTTGTGAACAGGATATGAAGAAAGGGGTGATTGAGAATGATCAAAAATACATCACATCAAGTCAAGGCTTTGAGAAAAAGGCCCTTGAAGTTTGTTGTATGGAAGCCGCAGAGATCTGAGACGGACCCCATTGGCCTTATAAACAGGGCTGGGCGATATATCGAATATACTTGATTGATTGTGGCTTTTTCATTGTATATAAAATGACTATATCATGAACACTGAGTATAAATGGTCACATTGTTTTTTTAAGCCATTGGCATGAGACTCGTTTCTGTGTTTTGGTTCTCTCGCTCTTTCCTGTGGCTCTGAAACCCTAATATTTAGTCACACTTTGCGTCCATGCAGTTCTTGTGTAACTTGCAAATATCATTAATACGTGGACTGTAGAACTGTTAGATTGTCTCCAGCTTACAGTGAATAATTCATGACGTTTGATGACACCTCGGTAACAGTTTCACTTCCTTTTAACTTCAGAGTAGACCTGAGACCTTCTTGAGAGGTGGTCTCAGTCCGGTTACAAATGAACTCTGGTGCGGTTCGTTTGTGGTGAGAACGTGTTCCGACCTGGATCTGAACCAACTGCAGTCACATGACACATTGTTTGGGTTAAACATGAGCATGTTACAGTCCTGGAGGATTATTAATGTGCACCTCCTCCTGTACTGCCTTAATATGCACATTCAGCACATCCAATGCATCAAAACATTGTTTTCTAGTTGGAGCCGCGCCTCGTTTTCAAACTGTATGGTTTGACTAAAATGAACAATGACAGCAATATAGTCCACGATGAGCAGCGCTAAAATCAACCTGCGTAGTTGTCCCTCCATTGTGACATTAGAAAGTGTCTCATTTATCTTGCAAGTGTGCTCTTCTTCAACGTTTGGTTTACTTCCTGGATTTTTCTGACCAATCAAGAGCAGCTTTCTCACACAAGGCATTTGATCTGGTCCGCTTGTAAATGCTGCCGTGCGAACACGAACCAACTCTAGGCAATTATACAACTTTGTGACGAACTCAGTCCCTGATTCAGACCAAAACAACACAACTCTAGGTCTGAAAGCACCATTAGACTTTATATTACTGCACCACTCCGAGGACGAATGGATTCACCTGCTGTATCCAAAGTCCAGCAGAAACAAAAGTTTTGGATCAGCACTGGTGGAACCAGCAGATTGTGGGGCACTTTCCAGAATGGGATTGTTGTCACTTAGGATTGGATGTAAAACTCTTGGGCCACTCGTATCTTTGAGTTGAACTCCTTAATCTTTACATTTGATTAGCGGTGATTAGATCTCCAGTAGGGTGGACCCAAAAAATTCGAAGCTTCATTTGATGGCACGGGATTCGATTGTAAAAAAAATAATTCGAAGCTTCGGCCCTTTTTTTCCGTTTTTTGGGGGGAGGCCTTAAACGCGACACTAACCTCCAACAGTCCGATACTGACAACGAGCACACTCAGAGCTGGCAGACATGTCCAAGAGGTCTTTAAAATATGCCCCGACAACCCTCAGAAAGCAGAGTGCTAGATTTGCCAAAAGCCATTGGCATATCACAACTCAACAACAAATTTGGGAAATCACTTGAAAAACGTAAGTAGTAACTAATAGGCCTAATATGCATTTTCCAGTTCCACCGGTCCACTCTCAGTCTGGTGTCAGAGACACTTCTTTCCATGTCTTCTTCTAATTTTTCTTTTTTTTTACACCTTGAAGATCAGCCATAATCAGAGTCATTTTTGTGTTCTAGTGTGGACCGAGATATTTTGAAAAGTGAATGTCTGATATTATTGAATGTCTATCAAAAATATCTGTCGATGCGAAGACTGGGCCTTAGATGAAACCAAGACTCAGCGTGTTGTCCAGTCTTTACTACCCGTACACAAAAATAGAAATACCTCCACGCTGACAGATTCCCATGCTTGTTCTCTTTCTCCAACTTTCAACAACCGAAAAACTCTTTTGTAGTTTGAAATCCTCTGGGATCTGTCAGCCCCAGACAGAACTAATCGCACTTAATCACAGTCGCAGCTTGAAGGTCTCTGGCCGCGGTGATGTCATCACCAGGGTAGCGGAGGTGGCGTGGGAGAGTAGCGAGATCCTCAGTCTCACTTCTCCCTCACTGCAGCGATGTATCCAATCCGTCTCATCAATCACCCCTTTCGCCTGATTTCGTCAACACCAGGATTGACTCGGGAGAACGCTTTGGGCCTGAGATGTAGTCTTCAGGGTCCTGACGTGGTGTCATGCATGTCTGTGTGTGTGTGTATATGTGTGTGTGTATGTGTGTGTGTTTGTGAAAACAGTCCAAAGCCTGGCTTCAGGTTAGCGAGGGGAGGAAGCGAGGAGAATGGCTGGGAGGGATGAAGGGATGAGAGGATGGGGGAGGTGGGGTGGAGGCTGAATAGAAGGCCAAAGGGGAGATGAGGTTTTAGGATCAGGGATCAGTCTTTGAGTGTATCAGTCTGCCTGATTGTCTGTGTGTCTGTCTGACGCTGCAAAGCTCTCTCTTTCCAAGCCTGAAAGCTCCTCTGCTTACTCCCTCCTGTGTTTTCCCAAGATGACTGTGCTGAAGCTTACTGTAATACCCAGAGTGTTTCTTTTTTCATTTTCCTCTCTACTCAAAGTATGTGACATATTCAGTAGCAATCTGCGGTGTATCTAAAACATGATTTCATGGTTTCATACATTTCCAGGTGTTTATTTTCTTATGCATGACACGGCCTGGTCATATTTTGATGTCCAGGAGTTTAAGTATCATAAAGAGAGATGTTCAATTGCAATTCAGTGCTGCTTGTTAGGTAGATTTACCTTGAATTTAAATCAATCCCTAGTAAAGTCGTAAAAAAAGTTTCCTTGAAGCTACACTCATCAATACTTTATTGATTCTCATTAATATAAAGCGAAAAGGATTTGCTTGTAGTGGCGAATCCCAAACTAATCAGCTTGGCTAATGTAGGGCATGTACACATTAGCATTAGCATGTAGCAGTGGGAAAATGACAGTATAGCGGCACTTTCTGCCGTCTTTTTCGCACACTAGCTGACTGCTTTGTTCATGAAGTATCTGGCTATGCATTTGGTAGTACATTTAACTTACATTTTGTCAAATTCTATAATTACTTCACTGTTATTTGGGACTGAAATGAAACAAGTGCGGCAAACTGACAATAAGTGTCACATCAACACAAGTAATTTGTACCAGCTTAATAAGGCTAGTTAGCTTGCTAGCTAGCTTTTTATCAAGCAATTCAACATCCATCGACACTAATAATGTAATGTGGTCAGTGAAACATTTCGACTTCAGGGTGTACTCCAGTTGAAATTCTGACTGGGAACTCCGACTTCCCAGTGCAAATGGAACGCACCATAATAATGTAATGCTGGTAGTGAAACATGTTTTGCTAGCTTGCAAGCATTCACAATGATGTAATACTAACAGTGGTACATTATGATCCAGTTCCAGCTGTGCATTAATGTTAGAGGAGTGGCTGCAGTCAGACCTGTCTCGATAATTATTACCCGTCTCTGCAGTTTCCCTCAGCTACTGAGCTTTATATAGTAACTTTCAGCTCATTGTTTTGGTTTTCCGGCCTGCTATTTTACAGGGTTTGATTGTACTGCTCTCATCAGCTTTACCGTAAGCTTTATTTTCAGCCTCAGCACGCACTGTACGCTACCTGTCCAGCACCAATTAGCTGACAGATTTAACAATTAGACAACCCAGTGGAATATTAGCAGCTAAAGAGCCTGATATTTTCCTCAGGAGTGAGTGAGAATCCAAACTGAGTGGAAAAGACGGTAAATATTGGACCTAATGTTATTTTGGTGTCCACAATCATGACTTTTAATAAATGCTAAAATTGCTCTGTGTATATAAGCAACTGCTTGCTAATAGCACCACCATATCAGTGGTAGAAGGTAGACCCTCTGTCTTGAGTTGCTCCTTTTTAGCACCTGTCTCTCTAAGCCCTACTCTTGAAAAGTCCAGTCTGCTCTGACTGATAAGCAACTCTGAGTTTTTAGCAACTGCACTCACTGCGGCACCGTCATTGCAACGGGGAACTGGTCATATCCCAGCAGGAATCTGATTCCAAACTGGGGAGAAATGACGTGTAGCTACATGTAGCTGGAGACTTGCACCTGGGGAGTGACCATAATGGAGTATAGCATCACTTTATCACGTTAAAAATCACCAATAAAAGCTTCTAAACCAAAATCTTTACCTCTGCACATGGTCCAGCAGAAATATATGATCAGATTGCAGGTTTCCCTGTAGTTAGCATGTAGCTACATGTAGCAGGGACTGTAATTCATGTTAAAAATCACCAGTGAAAGCTTGTAAACCAAAATCTTCACATCAGCACGTGTTCTACCAGGAATATCATTTGAAATTGGGATGAAATTAACAACATCAGCAACCAAGATTACATGTTTACCTTACATTAGCATGTAGCTACATGTAGCAGTGTAATATAAATACTTGCTTTGAAAAACTGAGTATTCAGAACGGTCTGAAAGCTTTGAAACACAACCAGATATTTTTCATCAGGAATATGATCTGAATCAAGGGAGAAGTTCTCTCAAGGGAGAGAACATCTGCGACCCAGATTACATATTTCCCTGATGTTAGCAAGTGGCTAAATGTAGCAGTGTACAGTGGCACTTTGTACTGTTAGAAATCACCAAATAATACATCCTAAACACAAAGAGACATGTTCCAGCAGGATCTTGAACCATAATCAGAGAGAAATTAACAACATCTGCAACCAAGATCACATATTTCCCTAATGTTAGCATGTAGCTACATGTAGCAGTGTACTTGCAGCAGGGCATGGTGGCATTTCCTACCAAGAAAATCACCAATAAAAGATCTCTAAACCAAAATCTTCACAACTGGACACTTTCCAGCAGGAATATGATCCTGCTATGATGTAGCTACATGTAGCAGTGTAGGCTACGTGTAGGAAACACTTGCCTGGAGCAGATGAACATATAAAGAAATCTGACATCAGCTTGTCTTGAGAGTTGAAAAAATTGCTCACAGGGATTGCGTTTACATATGTTTACCCCATTGTCTGACACATTGACCATGTTTAGCATGAACATCCAGCTCTGTAAAATCATACATCTGACAGAGTATAAGGAAAAGCATCATAGGCCCCCTTTCATCACAATCCTAAAACTGATACCACTAGTCTCAGTTTTTGACTTCCATTAATACCTGTAACATTTAAAAATAAATAAGACAGTGACACACACATACTCAATATTTAACTATAAGAGCTAAAATCAGTTTACACAGGTTGAAATTACATTGCTGTATTTTATTTTAGTGGTCAGCATTCAGAGACCTGAAAGTCTTGCAGCCTACTTATTTTATAAAGACTTACTACTTAACTTGGACTGTCTCAAAACAGCTCTGCCAGGAAGCAACATCAAAAATCCTTAAGGCACCCCACTTGCTGAAACACTGAGCAAGGATGCATTGTTGCCCACAGGCATTTCCTCCAAGCTGCAGTGTGCGCTGCGGCCAGTGGTGTCCCCATGCCTCCACTGAAAATGCTCTGGAGGTGCCAGAACCTTAACTCCATGCTGGTGGTAAAACTCTTTCCACCCTCTTTACCCTCTTCCCTGCTTTCTCCACACGCCGCCCCCGTTATTGTAGGCTTTAGCTCCATTGCTCTGCCTTAATTGTTTCCTGAAGTTTACCAGGTTGTTTTTGAAAAGAAAGGAGACATAGTTATCAACGCAGGATAGGCAGCTCCACACACACACACACACACACACACACACACACACACACACACACACATACATAAAAAACAGGAGTGACACCGCCCTGCAAAAATGACACGGGTTGACAAATGTTGGGAGGGTAGAAGGAGAGGACGTGGGAGTGAGGGAGTTGGGAGTGAGAGGGAGGTCAGAGTGAGGGGAAATGAGTGTGGAGGAGATCTTTGGCAGAGGGAGGTGAGTCAGGTGTGTCTGTTATTGGAGAAAGAGAGATAGTTAGGCCTCATTGCTTCCTTGGCAGTCCTTCCTCTTGAGATTAGTCTATAAACATTACGTGTGTGTGTGTGTGTGTGTGGGCGGCAGCAGTGTCTGAATCCGCCGTCTTAACGCTGACCGCTCCTTTTCATCGTCCCCGCGCTGACTCCGCTGTCAGAGTATTTACAGATGCACAACTCGCAATTAAACAACTCCCTCCTCCGTGACCCCGAAAGTAGAATTAAAACAATTAATTACCGTTAACCCATACCGGGGTGTAATTATCAGCCACCGAGCTAATCCATCCACGCACACTTTCTCCTCTCCTCACCTTCCTTTAACGTCAAGCTAAATTTAGACAGAGAGAAAAGGGGGAGATATTGGTGTGAAACTCCCGGGGAGCGAAACGCACAAGGCTGGCTGTCGGTAATTAGGTTGAGCCACTTCTTGCCATTGTTAACATCAACCTCCCCCACCCCTCCCCTCCCTCCCTCTTAGGCGTCTTCATTTCGCCATGATGTCTCTCTTTCCTCTCCGCTTCCTGATGATGGAATTCCACCGTTGCCTCTTCTGTTTTTATCTTTTCTTTCCCCATCTGCGCACTCTTTTTCATTTTCTTTCTCTCAGTCCTCTCCTTGGCCTTTCACACAAACCTAATTTCTCTTTTTTTTCTTCAAATTTCACGCTCCCTCCATCCATCCATCCATCCTGCCGCCCCCGCTCTCCTTAACTGACTGTGCTGGCTGGTATATTTTTGGCTGTATGGTCTCTAGAAATAGGCTTTTGTGGCTGGCAAGGTCACTGGATTAATTAAGAATGGCGAGAGGGAGTCAGGAGTTCACTTTCTTTCTCTTCCTCAATTCATCCTCCGCTTCCCCTCGCGCTCTGTGTCTTCGCAGAATACGGCGGCGGCGGCGGCAGCGGTGGCGGCGGTACAGTGGAGCAAACGTGCAGTATTGTGCATGGCAATCACCACAAGCCATTACATTGTGCACAGGACTGCAGAGAATCAAAATTCAGGTCAAGCCCGTTGAAGAGCGACAGAGAGGGAAAAAAAAAAGGGACGTCTGTTTTTTTTTTCATACTTTGCAATGATAATGACATTATCGACATGAATAATGCAATGTCTGCAACGACCCCTTTCTTTTCCTTTTTTATAACCCGGTGATTTTCACGCCGCTACAGAAGTGTAATGCACTGTCCTCCGGTTCACTCCATTGCAAGAACATTACAATCTGACATGTTCTCAGCTTTTTCAAACTACTTTAAGGGCATTTCTCTGTTATCCTCGCCACATCACGGTGTGAATACTGATTCAGCGGCGGTGCCGGTCTGTCCTTGCTTCTTTAGAAGTGATAATATTGATGTTTGATTTCTTTTTCTTGCTCCGTCTGTCTCTTTTTCATATTGACAATGACCCAGTACTTTAATTGCCATTGTCAAGGGAGGCTGTAAAGAGGGTCACGAAGCCTCCAGTGCAACATCCTCCTTATTTGGATGCCTCCACTAGAGCTGCTGCATGGGGGAAAACATGGGGGGTAATGAAACAATGCACACACAGCCCAATCCCACTTTACCCAACAAGCACTTCCTGTGCTTTACCCAAATCCCCACTACAGTGTGCCTGCTTCTTTTTAAATATTTGAGAAGTTTGTTTTCAGCTTGTAGATTTGTTTTATGATGTCTCCTAACACCCAAATGACTGTGCTCTGTGTGTGCTATTCTTGTGTTTTGGGTTTCTTTAATGCAGTGTGATTAACTTTTGGGGCTGTTTGCTGCGCCTGCATTTCAAATCACACGTATTTCAAGTTTACGATTAGAGTGACATGTGTTCATGTCAAAGATCACATTAGTGGGAATGTATTCTGGCTGGCTTAAAGGGGGCCTATGATGTCTGTTCTTATTTTCTGTCATTTATGTATAATGTACAATGTCAGATGTTCATATTAAGTTTCACATAATAAGGTAAATGTATGTAAAAGTAATCTTAGACTGATGTTGCTGATTCCTTCCTGATTTTGGATCACATTCCTGCTTGGAATCTGATTTATAGGGTTTTATTGTTGATTTTTCATGTGGAAAGGTGATGCTGTACTCCATTACGGTCATTTCCCTGCTGGAAGTCCACTGCTACATGTAGCTACATGCTAACATCAGCATCATTTCCCAGCTGGAATGCTTCCAGTTGTGAAGATTTTGTTTTAGAAGCTTTTATTGGTGACTTTCTTGGTAGAAAATGGCAAGATAACATGACTTTGTTTTGCTGCAAGTACGTCGCAACATGAAGCTACATGCTAACATCAGGGAAACATATAATCTTGGTTGCTGACATTGTTAATTTCTCCTCGATTTTGGATCATACTCCTGCTGTAACATGTCCAGTTCTGTTAAGAAGCTTGTGTTGGGGATTTTTCATGGAAGAAAGTGCTGCCATACTCGGCCATATTCTCTGCCATATTCAGTCATTTCCTGCCTGCAAGTACACTGCTACATGTAGCTACATACTGTCAGGGAAGCATAATCTTGGTCACTGACGATGTAAATTTTTTCCTGATTTGAGATCATATTCCTGCTGGAACATGTTTGGATGTTAAGATTTTGGTATAGAAGCTTTATTTGTGATTTTTCATGGTAGAAAGTGCCTGTGTTCTGTTGCTGAAGGTACACTGCTACATGTAGCTACATGCTAATATCAGGGAAACATGTAATCTTGGTTATTCATGTTGTTAATTTCTCTCTGCTTTTGGATCATATTCCTTCTGAAACATATCTTGTTGTGTTTAGAAGCTTTAATTGGTGATATTTCACAGTAAAACATAGTGCTATACTACCTTACAGTCATTCCTCGGCTGCAAGTACACTGCTACATGTAGCTACATGCTAACGTTTGGGAAACATGTAATCTTGGTTGCCAATGTTATTAATTTCTCCCTGATTTTGGATTATATGCCTTCTTGAAAGGGAAATAATCTGTACTTTCGTTTACTTCTCCCATTGGAATGAATAGACCGCTGGGACAGTGACAAAACCCATGTGACACAGATACAGGAAATGAAGTGGTCCGTCTTGGTTTTTCAGTGGTCTCTGGCAATGCAGAGATCCCGAGATAGGGAAGGCTTGGAAATGCTGACCAGTCAGCGCAGGCTGGGCTCTTGGGAGGGGGGGCCTAGATAGACAGGTGCTAAAGCAAAGCGTCTCAGACAGAGGGTGAGCACAGGTTATCCGGCGCAGACAGTATGAAGAATATGAAGTGTTTTTTGAACATTAAAGCACGTAAACATGTTCTAGTTGAAACCCAGAACACAAGCATGAACCTGACAATGAGCATAATAGGTCCTCTTTAATGGTATGCAGCTCATATGAAAACGTATACTGTCAGCTTCATGTTTATATTCCTGCGGCAGCTTTTTGATTGAGATGCTTCTTGTCCAAGCGCTCTGTGCCATTTATCAAAGTTCTCGCATGAAAGGGAACAGGGAAGCTATTTCTGCAAATAAATTTGACGCTGTATTGATGGGCTACGGCTCCAGTTTGATGAGGATGTCTGTCAGTGGCATTTCAAATTGAATGCGATCCTTGCCGACTTTAATACAACTCAGAATTACACATCTATTGATGCAAACAATGCGCTTGAAAATGGTAATTGTGGGTCTACAGATGCAGATAATAGGAATAAGCAACAATTCAGTGACATTGTTAGTATGCACGCTGCGTGTGTGTCTGATATACCTGTTTAGTGTGTGCTTTTACCTCACATCTGTCTGGTTATGTGTCTCTGTGTGTTTAGGAGATGTACTCCAAAGGTATGATCCTGGCCAGTGCGATCAGACAGGTGCGAGGACTGGGCGACAACAAGTTTGAGGTGGTCACTTCCCTACGGACCTTCGTGTTCCGGGCTGAAAGAGAAGGTACAACAAGTGCATCCTTGACTCCTTGACTTTTTTTCTCCTGCATTTCCTAATCATCTATCAGCTCCTCATTGTGTCTCGCTGGTCAGTCTGCCTCTGACGCTGTGACCGTCTGATTTCCTGTCTAGCCTTGTTTTTCTCTTGTTCTCCACCTCTCTATGTCCTTCCCTCTCCCCCCCCTTCTCTGTTTATTTCTGTCTCGTCTCTCTCATTCTCACCTCACTCTCTTTAAATGTGGTAATCTTCTGCCTCACCTCTTTCACTCTTTTTGTCTCTCTATCTCCATGTGCAGTTTTTTTCTCTTTGCCATTTCTCTCTGGAAGGACATTTTCAGTGTGACTTTATATCGTTCAATATCATTGTCCAAGGTGCCCATATGTAAAGAAATAGTTCCCTGATGTTAGACAGAATTGTCAACTCGTTTCTGTTTCTGTGAAGTGCTGCAAAGTTTAGTTGATTCAAAACACACATTAAACACACATTAAACATGGCTTAATAGAGACAATTTCAAACACAAGTACACAAATCAGCTTCACTATAACTCGCAGCATTCACAGACAAACACTTGTCTTTATCTGGACACATTTTCCCCACAAATACAACATGCTAACATTACTAGCACAAGCCTATGACATTTTACATTGTATACATTAGCCTAGCAGCTAGCGGACTTTTCCTCTGCTCATATGAAGCCAGGATAAATCACACACAAGACTTAAAATGCTATTTTTGTGGAGGCTTTATTGTCTTCACAATTTTTTTTTTGTTTCTTATTTGTGAAATTAAAGTAAATAAAAGCTTTGTTTCCACTGAGGGAAATGGTTTCAGCTTACAGAAATAGACAGGAGGTCTGCGTCACTGTGACGTGTAGCTACATATCTGGGGAGGTGCACGTCAGGCAATGGCATAGACTCTAGATTGAGACAGCCTCGACAGCAGTGTCCATCTTGGAATCAGTTATTGTTTCACTAACAGAGATCACACCAATAAGATAAAGATTAAGAGTGGTTGATTGCATATGATGGATCAAGGGGTTGAAGGAAAGCATGAAGGGATAAGGATCAAGGGATGGAGGTATGATAGGATGTACAATGAAGAGATGAGAGTCGGAGATGAAGGACGAAAGGATAAGGGTTGAGGGATGAACCTGCATTTGTATAGCGCCTTTCTAGTCGTCACTATGAGTAACATTCACACACACACACACATTCACACACTGGTGGTTGAGGCTGCCATACAAGGTGCCACCTGCTACTCAGTTTTTAACACACTCACACACCGATGGAAACGTATTAGCTTATGAACATCAGTGACTGTCCGTTGATACCAGCCCATGTGTCCAGGAAAGATTTTAGTGTCCCCGAGAAAAACGGAACTGGTACATGTTTGCCACGTCGAGTAACTATCACAATAAAACATGTGTTGTCTGTATAAAAGGTACAAACGTGGAAGATTATAAGTACTAATTCATCTTTTAAGTGGCTCCATCTCCAGTATGCAGCTGATAGGTGCTTGGCTTGTTTACATGATGTAATAGAAGTGCATGTTTAACTGTTTCGCTCTTGACAGAGAGCATCTAATGTAGTCGGAGGCTTGGGTGCTGTTAGGACACGATGTCAGGCCGACATGTTCTCAGAGGGAATTATTTTCATCAGACATGATCACTGCAGAGATTTTAATATGTTGGACTTTAACAGATTCTCCCAGTAATGAAACAGTTCGTCCCGGAGAACAGAAACCCCGTCTTAGTACCACTGTGCCTGTACCTATAGGTATAACCTTGCACTGGGCAGATGGATAAACCATCGATCAATCGTCAAGGAATAGTTCCATCACGTAACTCACCCCGCAGCATCTGTTGCATCCTTTTGTGTACTCATTAAAAAAAAGGTTCACATTGTCTTGTCAGATTTTATAAACTTCGGACAAACCTGGGTAGTTGTGTCCTTGCTTCCAGTTGTTATGCAAAGCTCGGCTAAACAGGTCAGAAAGAACGCAAACAGTATTTTTTCGGACTGTAAATGTTCTTTAAATGTTATGCTTTGTAAGTGGGTGTATACGTTGGTGCTGAGGGAGATCTCTCTGACAGTAATGACTTCATGTCCCTGCCTGAACCTCTGTTATTAAGTTAATCCAAAGGGACAGAGTGTTAAAAAAAGACAAAATTCCCAAATCTCCCAGGAACCGTCCGTTAACAGTCTCGCTGCTCCGTTCTCTCTTCATCCCGCTGTCGTCAGAGTCGTCTCTGCTTATCGTCTTTGCTCTGGAAGCTTTGTCTGTGTCGGCCTCTAATGAGAGGGGAAAGAGACACTTTGCGCTGCGCACCTCGTGCCTGCTCCGTGGCGGTTTATTAGGCCGCTCAGGTCAAGCTGCTCGTTCACTAATCGAGGGTCCGTCTCCGGCGTCAGGTGTCAGTCGCCCTTTGATTCACGTGGATGAGTGAGATCATAAACCTGAGTTTTAGCACGGTTATGAGCCTTTGCAGTGTGAATGTCTGAGAACGTGGTGGAACTGAAAGATCTTTGAGACCATTAAGACCTCAGTGTAAGTTATTGAAATATTGATGTCTGTTGAGTGAGGAACAAAGTGATCAATATTTGACACGCTCGTCAGTGATATTGAGCATCTGCTTATTGCTCCTGATAAGTTCAACTGGTCGTTTATTGCTCAGCGCTCAGACATGATTGTGATGCTGAAGCTGTTTGAGTAGATTTTAATGCTTCAGGCCGACGTCGACGACAAAATGCCTCATCAGTTGAAAGTGCTCTATTATTGATATTTAAGTAGTTTTTGGGGATGTCAGAATAGTTTTCATGCCTCCAGTTGCGACAGCTGTGGCCATAGGCATTATGTTTTTGGGTTGTCTGCCCAATCTGTTCTAGTGTCGAAGGTTGTAGCTTGACAGTTATACGGTTTTTATTTGCTTATCTATGGTATTGAAGGGGAAAAAAAAGAAACAAGATGAACAATATCACCTGCGAATGGCTGTCTGATTTCCTCCTAAAAGTTTTAATTATAACATTATATTGTGTTTGTTCAACCCATAAAAAATATTTTTGAATTTCTTTAAAGGTCATTGTAACTGATGATAATAATGATATAATGTAAAACATAATAATAATGATAATTGAAAGTGTTACACAGTCGTGGTGGGGCAAGTGTTCAGTTCCTTTACTTCGGTAAAAGTACTGATACTAGGCCGTGAAAATACTGTGTTACAAGTAATTGAAAATGCTACTTAAGTAAAAGTAAGTAAGTATAATCAGGAAAATGTACTTAATGTATTAAAAGTAAAAGTACTCAATGCATAAAAAGTGGGAAAATCTAAAAAGAAACCCCATACACACCCAAAATACTCAAAATTATAAAGAAAAATAATAATAAAAAAATAGATAAAATGAATTGGAATAAAGTAAAATTACATAGAATACAATTAAGTGAAATTATATTAAATTAAATTAGATTAGATTAAATTAAATTGATTAAATTAAATGAAATTAAATGAAATTAAATTAGGTTAGATTGAATTAAATTAAATTAAATTGAATTAGATTGAATTAAATTAAATTAAATTGAATTAAAACAAGAAAATAGTTGCTAATTCATTTTCAGTCAACTGGCGAATTGAGTAATTGAGTAATTGACTAATCGGTTCATTCAGTTTATACAAAACTCTTGATTACAGTAAATTTACAATTACAGTTAATTGTAAAGTAACTAGTAACTTAAGCTGTCAGACAAATGTAGTGAAGTAAACAGTTCAATATTTCCCTCTGAAATGTGGCACAATAAAGTAAAGTGTCAAGTAAAGTACAGAACTACCTCTGCAAAGCCAGTCTCAAGGATCAGGTGCTGGTCGGCCGCAGGAACATCCCAGATAAAATCGTCAGCTTAAACCACTGCATGCTGAACTGAGTGAACCTGAGGAAGGCACGGGCGGAACGCGTTGTTCGCTTTTGGTAAAATCCCAGTTATTCAGTTCAGTGTGTGGTGGTTTATGTTGAGTAAAGTACTTGAGATACGTTCCACCACTGGTATATAGTCCTCTACATAGAGCTCCAAAGATAGTGAGTCGTGAATGAGTGAATGATTTCAGACAGTGGTGTATAAGGCTTAGTGTAGCAACAGTATCTCCCTTTTATTATCAGCTAAAAACTAACATTTGCGTCAGATCTCCTTTTCATACAGTTATGCATCACCCCTTGTTTATGAAAAGGCAATGTAGCCAACAGCTTGCCCTTTAAACTTTGTTTTTTCATCAATTCTCGCCACACTGAGCCCCTGCTTTTCTCCCTCCTCACCCCGTCGATTCCCTGCATCATCATATCGATATCTACCAGCCCTTTTTGTCCGTTTATGAGTCGAGGGTCCTCAGCGGCATCATTTATCACACTGTCTGCCGGCTGATCGTCATACGTCACACTCAGCCGTGTTGACAAGCGCTGGGAGGGGAGAGGCGCTGTCTGATTTGGAGGTGGCCTCTGACCGCCTGGGATCAGTGGGAAGCCTCTCACAGAGGTGGCTGCTGCCGTCAGAAGAAAGCGTCGGGAGGAGAGATGGAGAGAGGGAAGAGAAAGAGAGAAAAGGAGGAGAAAAGTTGGCCTCATCACCTCATGCATCTTTAAACAGGCCCACTCGCCTTGTGGCGGAGAGTCATCAATCTTTGGGGAAACACACGAGAAAGAGGGAGACATGAGGAGACAGAGGCAAAGAGACGGAGTAGTGGAGTGGAGGTGTGGAGCTGCTTGGGGTGAGACGGGGGGAGAAAATGGTGGAGTGATGGCCGGAGGAGTGTGTGAGAGTGTGAAGGTATCCAGGAGGGGCATTAGAAGAAGAGGGAAGGGGGGAAACGAGGGAAGGAAGCGATTAAATGAGGGAATAACAGGGATGGACAGAGCGAGGGAGGCAGACACGCAATCTCGGTGTGAAGAAGCAACAGAGAGGTAAAGGCAGAGACGGCGGGGAGAGATGAAAAGGGCAGAGTGAAGATGGAGAGAGGGAGGAGGAGGAGGGAGAAGTGAGTGAATAATTGAAGGCCACCGGAGAGAGTGTGCACACAGCTGTCGGCTGATTCTCCACTTGGTCCGCAGGTGGCCTCTTCCCTCAGGTACTGTCAGCTTGAGAAGAGGAGAGATGGAAGGAGGAAGGAAGGCAGGGGGAGAGAGGGAGGGAAGAAAGAGAGGAGGGGGAGGAGGGAGTGATGGGGAGAGCAGTGGTAGGCAATGGGGGGAGAAGAAAGCGAGAGGAAAGGAGAGTTTGGCAGGAAGAGACACGGCGGAGAGTGATGGAAAACGGTCAGGACAAGGAGGGAGTGTTGGAGAGGTGTGGAGGGGATGCAGACAAATGCGCTCTACGAGAGAGAAGATGGGATTTATGGTGTAAAGAAATGCTGATGATTTGTATTCTGATGCTTCGACAATTGCCTTTCCACAAAGCCTGCTCCCTAACACATGTTAGTTTTGTTTGAGATGACAGGGAAGAAGGTAAGAGAGAGATGAAGGGAATAAGTAGGGAGGCCGGAGAGAGAATGATGGCAGAAATATAAACTCGGGACGACACAGAGTGGGAGTAGAGTTGTATTAACTGTAGTACATATTTCACTTTGTATTATTTCACATTTTATAACCCAGTAAAACAACTATTTAACATCAGCTTTTTAGCTGGTGGTGAACATATTTTACCAAGTAATGAGCCAAGGTCTTGATGCCAAATTAGCAAAGCTGTCGTTGACATAATTGGCATATATATAGATTGTCGAAGGCCTCAAAATTAGGGCTGCACAATAAATCAAATATTAATCTTGATTATCCCACAATTGAGTAATTATATTAGTCTTTATTTATAAAGTGCCTTATACGAGAGTCTAAATGAATTTAAGGGTGCGTTCAGACCTAGAGTTGTCTTGCTTTGGTCTGAATCAGGGACTGACTTCATCACAAAGTTGCATCATTGCCTAGAGTTGGTTCGTGTTCTCACGGCAGCATTTACAAGCGGACCAGATCAAATGCCTTGTGTGAGAAAGCTGCTCTTGATTGGTCAGAAAAATCCAG
The DNA here is from genome assembly GCA_026686955.1 of Epinephelus cyanopodus. NCBI lineage: Eukaryota > Metazoa > Chordata > Actinopteri > Perciformes > Serranidae > Epinephelus > Epinephelus cyanopodus. The sequence continues at coordinate 9,672,799 of CM048934.1, forward strand.
GAAGTAAAGCACTTCCAGGAATATAGCTGGGATAGAGGCCATGACGAGCCTTAAAAGCAATCGGTAAAATCTTAAAACCTATTCTGAAACATAGTTGGTGTAAAGAGTCTAAAACTCGAGTCACGTGATCACGTCTCTTGATTCTAGTTAAAAGCCGGGCAGCTGAATTCTGTACACTCTTGAGTTGATTAAAATATTTTTGATTCAGGCAAGAAAAGAGACTGTTGCAGTGGTCCAGGCGTGAAGAGATGCTGAATCGGCATGAAAAAAGAATACAACTAGCCCCAACAAGGGCCAATGGTGCAGGACACACCATATGGACAAGGGCGGCAGACACTCACCAACGCCCAAACTTTGACCAACTGCTGACTGTTTGTTTGGTGTGTCGGAGTCTTAATGTGCGGCAAACCCAAAACCTAATGTCCTCAAATGAGGATGCAGGGTTGCAGGAAGTTAAAGATCTTGCTCCGCTCATAAAAAACTGCTGCATTTCAGATCAAGTGCTTCCGAAACTGAAAGTCATGGCAGCTGTCATGCAGCAGCAGCCACCTGCAACAAACTTTCTGAATGTTGCAGCTGCCGTCCAGAGTTAAGGAGTAAAATACACCTCACAGCAAATGTCTGGACCAAATGTCTCAACCAGGAGGTGACAAGCTGGTCCCTCTGTACGGATCATCACCTGTTTTCGGAAGTATTTGGAACTTGGAGAGCATGAGACTTGTTTCTGTGCCGCAGAGCAACACGACTAACAAAGTCAACCACCTGAAAAAACACCACAAACTGCAGTATGCTGAATCTATGAAGGCCAAGAAGAAGAATGTCGCTAACGTGACCTCACTGAATCTCCTTCTTTATCGTCACCGTATCCATCCAGCTTCCAAAGACAGACTCAAATAATCAATGCAGATGAATTCGATTTGGCTGAAGATGTGAGTCTGATAAGAACGTCTATGCAGCCGTATTCAAAATTATTTATTTATTTATTTAACCTAAATTTAGTAAGTCCTGCTGCAATCAACGATCCCTTTTACGAGAATGACCTGGCCAAGACAGCAGCCCAACAGAAAGTTGCTGCCAAACAACACGCAATAAAAAACATAAAAGATGCACAATACGTCAGATGCACATTTTTAACAAGATTCCCATTAATTTGGTTTAAAAACAAATTACGACAGTGAATCTAGATGACCTTAAAGATGCAGCATTTTTGGGATTCCTGTAGTGCATTTTCTTGTCACCTATCAACAGACATCTTTTAGGGCTGCAGCTAATTCTTTGTCAAATAACCTGTTGATTAATGTCAAGTAATCTATTACTTGTTTGTAGGGCCCAACTGATGTGGATTTTTTAGGGCTGATGCTGATTCCGATATTATGGAATAAAAAAACCCGATAACTGGTGTATCGGCTGATTAAATTTTTTTGTTTTTCAATTTAAAACCCCCCAAAATACCTGCTTTTGATGGCTTAAATATAGTTCAAACACTCGTTCGTAAAGATATAAATTGAAGGAAGAACGTTCTACTATTTTCAAATACTGTTATTATCAGAAATTGTGCGGAACAAGCAGCATATGAGCAATTTGAACACAAAATAAATCAAAAATATGATGTGCAAAAAGGCAGTAAACCTCTGGGAATTTAACAGAGGTAGGTTAAAGTGCAAAAAGTAACACAAGGACATCATTTCGAAGTAAAATACCATATTCCCTGCATTTTATTAGTGATGGTCGATTGGTGATTGTTCTCTAATGGCTATAATCGGCCGATTAAATCAGCTGTAAATGTCAAGAAATGGTGGAAAATGTTTCCCAAAACTCAAGATGACGTCCTCAGATGACCACAACCCCAAAATATTCAGTTTACTGTCATAGAGATTGAAAAAAAAAAAACAGAAATAATGACATTTAGTAAGCTGGAATAAATGAATTTTTACTTTATTTTTCTTTAAAAAAAACATCAAACTGATTATTATCAAATTTATTGGCGATAAATTCAATAGTTGACAACTAATCGAATAATCGCTGCAGCTCTGCATGTATGCAAATAACAAAATATGTCAAATTTGACTCATCCACTCTATGAAATATAGTTACATATGGCATATTTAGAGTGGACAAATGTAAATGTTGAATTCAGTGTTGTGCACGTATGTTAGGATGAGAGAACTGGAATGATGGAAAACAAAGCAAATCTCGCTTCCTCTCTCTCCATCCTTTTTCTTTTTTCCTCATCCCTGTTGATGGAGACTGTGTGGGCGGCTTCTAAGATCTCTGTCGAGCGCTAAGTGGACCTGGCTCTCATCTCATCCACTTTCAATGAGGATTATGTGCCTCTTCGCTCGTCTCTCTCCATGTAAAGTGGAATAGTCTTTCAAACACACGGCTATACATATATCCCTTCACAAGCGATGAAGCTAGACGTGGCTGTTGGGTTGCACTGCACTCTCTTTCGTATGCACGGCGAGGTGAGGGCATGTTTGCACACTGAGTGGAAATAATTTTGGCAAGCGCGCTGGGAAGGTTCATGTGCGAGACTGTGCGCCCAAACAAACAAAAGCATAGACTCAATCATATGCAAGACACAAGTCAGATGCACACATGCTAACACGCAGGCGTAGAGGCATGCCACTGTCTCCTCGGTCTCTCTCAAGTTTCTCTCAATCCTCCCACCTCCTTCCCTCGCTTCAGCCCTCCCTCCCTCCCTCCATCCCTCCGTCCCTCAGATTGACAGCTTGGGCGAAGAGCAGAGGGAGAGAGGAAGGCCCTGAATAAATGAACAGGCAAATAAGTGAGCGCAGGACAGGTAATGGAACTCAGAAAGCAAGGGTGGGAACGGAACAGTAAAGCCTAGTGATGTAAAGAGCGGTCAATAATTGAGCAGGTCATTCATTATTGATACAGGCTCTTTGTAAATTCATAAGAATCTGGTGGGGCAGCCAGACCAGAGCTGAGTTCGGGACCAGGCAGCGGATACAGTATTTGCGAGCACAGGAGGGCAGTGTGTGTAGGATTGGGATACTGAGAGAGAGAAACTTTTCTTCAGATGTTAGAGGATGTGTTCGCATGCAAGGGAAAATGCTGCATTCACGTGCTCCTCAGACGGTCCCGTATCACGAGTCGGGAAGTCATTCTTTTGGCTTTGGTGTGTCCATGAGCTTTTAAAGGGATACTTCACTGATTTTCAACCAGCTTTGTATCATAACAATGTGAGTTAAAAGTGAGTGAGTAAAAAAGGATGCAGTAGCAGAAAGCACTGGCGAGCTGGTCGGATGCATGGAGGATCGAGATGACTGGAGACTGCGATGAAGGGTTAATCTGAGGACGACCAAATGATGATGATGATGATGATGATGATGAAATGAGTAATATGTGTAAATGAACTTGGGAAAACTTCTCTCCATCTTGCCAGTGTCAGTAAAAAATTTGCGTTTCATATCGTGGCAGATTTTCACCGTCTCTTGGGCTGTTGTTGGAACCATAGATTGCACACAAAAGTAAAGAGGTGGATCAAAAGAGAGACCAGCCCCCTTCGCCCTTAGATACTCAGACCAAACAGTAAAACTAGGCGGCGTTGATCAAATATAAACCAAGATTGTGTTCGATTTTTCGATTTAGATGTCTTCAGAAATACAATTTACTGCACTGTTTAGCTGTTATATGAGAATTCGTGAACAGGAAGTGAGCACTATACTGTTTCCTGTACTTAAAAAATGGAGGCTGAAAATACTGAGCCCAAACGGTAAAAATAGGCGGCGTTGATCAATAAACCAAGATGTCTTCAGAAATAAATTATACTGTACTGTTTAGCTGTTATATGAGAATCCATGAACAGGAAGTGAGCGCCATACCTGCATTCTAAAAATTGAGGCTACAAATACTGAGATCAAATGGTAAAACTAAGCAGCGTTGATCAAATCTGAATCAAGATTCTATCACTGTATTGCCTATTTTTTTACTAAAATGTCTTCAGAAAGGAATTTTACTGCACTGTTTAGCTGCTATATGAGAATTTGTGGACAGGAAGTGGGTGCTGAAAATACTGAGCTCAAACGGTAAAACTAAGCATTTCTGATCAAATATAAACAGAGATTATGTCACTGTATTGCCTTTTTTTTTGACAAAAATGTCTACAGAAATAAATTTAAGTGCACTGTTTAGCTGTAATACAAGAATTTGTGAACAGGAAGTGGTAGCCATACTTATATTTTCAAAATGGAGGTTGAAAATACTGAGATCAAGCAATAAAACTAAGCAGTGCTGATCAAATATAAACCAGGATTCTGTTCGATTTTCTGACTAAAATGTCTTCAGAAAGGAATTTTACTGCAGTGTTTAGCTGTTATATGAGAATTCATGAACAGGAAGTGGGCGCCATACCTGCATTTTAAAAATGGAGGCTACAAATACTGAGATGAAATGGTAAAAGTAAGCAGCACTGATCAAATATGAACCAAGATTCAGTTACTGTATTGCTTGTCTATTGACTAAAATGTCTTCAGAAATAAACTTTTGTGCACTGTTCAGCCGTTTCATGGGAATTTGTGGACAGGAAGTGAGCGCCTGTCTGTATTTTAAGAGTGGAGGTTGAAAATGCTGAAATCAAACAGTAAAACTAAGCAGCCCTGATCAAAAATAAACCAAGATTTTGTAACTGTATTACCTATTTTTTGATTAGAATGTCTTCAGAAATAGATTTTACTGCACTGTTTAGCTGTTATATGAGAATTCGTGAACAGGAAGTGGGCGTCATACCTGTATTTTGAAAAGGGAGGCTACAAATACTGAGATCAAACGGTAAAACTAAGCAGCGCTGATCAAATATAAACCGAGATTCTGTTGCTGCGTTGCCTATTTTAATATTTTAGCTTACTGTTTAACTGTAATATGAGGCTGTTTGGTGCCAGGCAGCTCCCATTTTGTTTCTTGTTTCTGAAGAGCCAAGGTGCATTACTTTGTTCATCATATTCCTCCATAGTCATGTATCAAATTGTTTGCTGACTTACTTACATTTTTTCCATTACTTTTGACACGCCACGAACGCAGCAGAAGACAGGCACATGTGCACAAAGGCTACAAAAGTCACAAGGTCAAACAGTCGAGACGCTAATTAAGGTCAGTTCAGGACAATGTGACATTGACAGCAGCCGCAAAATGACTGACACATCCCTGAGAATTCCCTCCTTCCTCTGTCGCTCTGCAGGAGGAGAGTGATTTAAGGACACACGAGCAGGTCACACTGAGGGTAACGTGAGCTCACAGTCGGCTCTGTCAAACAGGAAGGGAAGAAAAAAGAGTAAAGCATCTCTTAACACACGTGAGAGGAATTAATTAGTAATTCTTCCGATTAAGGTTTCGACAGGTACAAAAATATCACCTTAAACGACCCGTTGAAAACGACTTGATTACAGTCAGACCTGATCCAAGAAGGACCTGAAGATAGCTGGACTGGATCCAAAATTCGATCAACCTAAACACACCCAAACAGACAGATAACAGCAACACTAGAAGCCACATGTAAGCAAATCCCCCTCGGTTAAGATCAACCTGCGCTTAGCAGTTCACACCATAAAGTAAAGACACTGAGGTTTTGTTTCATGATTCAGAGATCTGCTGATTGTTTTCTTTATGAATCTCCTGGTCTATAAAATGTCAGGAAATACTGTAGTTAAGAAACTAATGCTATAAAGTCCCAACGTCCAAGGTGAGGTCAGAATAGTCGGGAAGTGAAGTTTATTTAATATTGCACCTTTCATAGCGAGAGGTCACAAAGAGCTTCACTGAAATGAAATGATTTAAAAAAGGAGTTAATTTACCTTTATTCTGTGCAGTATATAAAGCTGCTGAAATAAAAGTCAGAAAGACTGGCTGACATAAAAAGTGCAGTTTTAGAAATATGTCTCATGGTATACAGTCTCTGAAGGCGTAGGATTGTACTTTTCTCACAGTCTGGTGTTAAAAGAAAGTAAAGAGAAATCATGATAGATTGTTACTGTATATCAAAACTCAATACTTGTAGGTAGTGCAACACTTACATATCAGTCATCACCTAAGTATTGTAATGACAGTGAATCGGAAGATAAGCAATGTCCCAACCCAGTTGTCAAAATCCGGCACTTTGTCAGTGATTTCTGAATGGGTCCAACAACCACTGTCTTTCATCCGGGAGGCCGATGTTCGCTTCCCTTAAGATTGTAAAGCCAAAACCTTGACAAACGAACTCCTTCAGCCAATCAGCATAACAAAACACTGGGGGACATCTTCGTCAGCGCCAACGAAGCCACTTCATCAAGCTTTTGCCAAATCCGGAATTAAAGCGGAAAAAATTTCTTGTCCTTCGAGAAATTCTGCGAGTGCGTACTCTTGTTGTTGTTTAATTGTTGTTATTGACTCTATTTCTGCAATAACCTCACTTAGTGCTGTGTTTACTCTACTAACATTAGAGTTAGCTGTTGTTTGATTGGCTGCTTACGTTATCCGCTAAGGTGCAGAGCCCTGATTTGATTTTAATTTCTGGATACAAGGCCATGTTGAGCTAATATCATCAGGAAGGTCTCACCAGGCTGCAGTGATCCATTAGTATTAAACAAACTTGCAGTTCTACACTTGTCACTAATGTAACACGACACCTAATGTTTGGCTCTAAATACTGTCGGATTAATAACCTTTTCTTAATATATTTCCATGGTTGCAGGAGGTGCTTTATAGGAGAAAAGTGGTTGCCATCACCACAGGCATCTTACTTTCTAGACAAAAAGACTGAGTTATACTCAGAAACCAGACAAATAATTGCAGCAAAGCAAGTTGTACTTGATTTTTGGCTTGTCTTTTTTAATGTCCTAAGTATCTCTAATGTTTTCACACTGGGCATGAATAAAACAATTTGTGTGAGTCACTTACATGTAAAATCAGTGTAAAGATGCAATTAAATGTGAATTGCCGCCGGGCGGTGCAATGGATTCAATGGACACAACATTAATGACACGAAATTTGCGAATTAAGGGGCACGAATGAAGCGAGTAGGAGGATTTTGCATCATAGGCTTATTTGTAACTTTTGAAAAATCAAGCGCTGTGATAGCCAATCAGCATTGAGATCATCCAGGGATGTATGATGCCAGTGATGTACCGGTGGACGTTCATTCATTGATTCTGTGATTTCATGTGCATATGATGCAAGTTATTTGCACGTACGAGTCAACAAAATATTCTAGTGTTCAAATTGGCGCGACTAACGCAACGCAAAAGTTCACATTGTGTTTGGTATGAACAAAACATAAAAATGACCTCAACCACACTGTTGGAGAAGCACCAATCGATCAACTAGTGACCGGAATTGATTGATTTTTTAAGCAGAATTGGCTACGACCGGTGACCAGCCAGTCAGTCTCAGATATAGCCGATACTAGGGCTGTCAATGAATATTCTAAATTCGAATTTAAATATGAATTTGAAAAAAAAATGGACCTTCGAATGTGAAAATTGATATTTGATTGTCTCGGAAAAAAAAACAGAGCAGAAAATAGACCAGACGCCGAAACGATCGCTGCAGGGTGCGAGCCGGCCATCGAGCTGCGCGGCGCAGCCGGTGTGGATGACACAATCGGTTAACATGGGCGGCGAAAGGAAACCGGCTTCGCTTCGAGGCGCTTCGAGGCTATTCGCAGCGCTTCCGCGGGCAGTGTGGCCTGACAGGTCAGAAAGGGGTGGCAGGCGAGAGGTCCGTGGTCGTTTATAACGTAATGTTATAGATAATTGTTTTATGTGTTTTAATGTGTAGGTATGTAAATGTTTTCAAAGATGTTTATGTTGAAATAAAAATACCTACAAGTAGTTTTGTTTCCTTGTATTAATTTGCCCTCTTGTGGACATTATGTGAAAAAAAAAAATATTCGAATGGTTCGAACCGATGAGTTATTTTTAGAAGGAATATTTGAACGTAATTTTTGAGCAATTTTGACAGCCCTAGCTGATACTGCGCAGGACAAATTAAAGGCAAGCATGCACGATTGTTGCTTAAATTGAAATTTGTATTACAGAAAAGTTAGAAATATGTTTTCATTTGCTGTCAGTTCTAAATCTAAAAAAGACAGAAAATTGAAATCGGCTAAAATCGGCCGGTCAGACTTCTCCAAAATCAGATTTGGACAAGCAAATCTTAGTCAGGGCCTCTCTAATCCCTGTTTGGGTCTCAATACTGTGTGTGTGCATCGTGTTTTCTACAGGATGTGTAACTGATTTCCAGCTTGGTGCATACACAGTTTACTCAATCAGGATCACGCTGTGGTGGCAGCTATGATTAATGCTGACTGAAAAGGATACAAGGCATGGAGCTTGGCAGGAAGCAGGGGCAGGATGTCGTTATTCAGGCAGTCTAAGATAGAAACAGGTGATCAGCTATCATTAAAGGAAGTGTGGCGGAATATGACTCATATTAAGTGCTTCGACTACAAGCTAAATATGTGTAAACTCATATTAATCATCAAGGAAATGAGAAGTCCGATGAATCTTTTTTTGTCCATCAGTCCGGTACACTGACTTCTTTGTTGGATCACTGTTTCACTGCGAGGTGCTTTCAGCAAGACACCGAGTCCCCACCAGCTCCAGGCCTTTTTGTTCAATAGATGAGCTGTGGGAAGAAAGTGAAAAGACACATTTTTCCAATGTGGAGATCAATAAAGTATCACAAAAACAATTATTCTCTCTATTCTTAAATTGGCATGCTTCAACAGTATAATTTGTTAACCTCCTACAAACATTTCCTCGTGCTTCCGTAGCCTACATACCTAATAGTACAATTGATTCTGGCAACATGATTTGTGTGTCTGTGGTTTTTCCTCTTTTGGCGAAGAACTGGCTCATAATAAGCATCGTAATGGATGATGAAATTAAACAGCAAAAAAAGACCTCTCTCTTTTACTCTGAATATTAAAAAAACAAAGAAAAAACAATAGAACCATTTGGAAATACAGACATCAAGTAGGGATGTCACAAGAACTGATACCAAGTCGATGCCAGAATTCTGAAAGACTGACAATACTTATTGTTCTCCAGCACAAAACAGTGACTTAAGTGACCGTCATGATGTTGAGAGAACACTGGAGAATAAATTCCCACCACAATTCCAAAAAAGTTGGCACACTGTGTAAATAAAAACAGGATGCAGTGATTTGTAAATTCGTCTTGAACTACATATAATTGACAACAGCACAAAGACGAGATATTTGATGTTTAACTGATAAGTTTTCTTGTGTTTTAAATTTTTTTATAAACACACACTCGTCCTGACTTTGCCATTTACAACTGTAAAAATCACCTTTTCTTTTATCCATCCATCCATCCATCCATCCATTATCCCTCCAATAATCTCCACCTTAATGTGGTGGAGGGGTTTGCATGACCCCATGATTTCCTTGCCCAGTATGGGGACACCAGGGCTTTTAACAGCACTTAGTATTTGAAAAGTGAGGACACTAATTTTTGAAGTTTTGAAAGTGAAATTCTTGCCTGTTCTTGCTTTGTATACAACTTCAGTTGCTCAACAGTCCAGGGTCTCCGTTGCTACATTCTGTGCCTCATAATGCGCCACACATTTTGAGTGGTAGACACGTCTGGACTACAGGCTAGTACCTGCACTTTTTTATGATGGAACCACGCTGTTGTAACGTGCACAAGGTGTCCTGACATTGTCTTGCTGGAGTAAGCAGGGACGTCCCTGAAAAAGACGTCTAAATGGCAGCATATGTTGCTCCGAAAATTGCATGTACCTTTCAGCAGTCGTGGTGCCTTCAGTATACTTTGCGCTGGTTACAATCTGGATGGTCTTGTTCCTCTTAGTCTACATTTGTAGATGTGGTAATGAACTGTGTTTACTGACATTGGTTTTGCACAGTGTTCCTGAGCCACTGTAGTGATATCATTTATGCAGTTATGTCAGTTTTTAAGGCAGTGCCGTCTGAGGTGTTTAAGGTCACATTCGGGCTTTCAAATTGCCATCCTTGCTTGTAAACAACTGAGCCTTTAGGGGCCGTACACATGCCACGTCTTTCACCGCCTTGAAAACACAAGGTCAGGCCCTGGGTGCTACTCTTGTGCCTTTTCTGTGCCATCTTTCAAGAGCATGGCGGCAGGTTGTGTCTGAGGTTAATAGGCAACCTTTAAAAGCTCTATATCATCATCATTATCACTATTTACCTAAAATCCTGAGTGCAGAGCTGATCTACTTTCAGGCGCTGTTTGTGTGTAGACCTATCGTGCGTGGGACAGATGTAAAGCTCTGGGTAGCTCTGCACTAACATGATCAACTTCTTCTTCATATTAAGCAGAGACTGATATATATATGTGGATGAAGGGAAAGATGTCTGTCAGGTGTGATTGGTTGTCCCAAGTTTTTGGAACATGTTGCGTGTATTGTATTAAAGACAAAATAATAAAGTTTACGAGTTTGACCATTTAGTATCTTGTCTCTGTGCTGGATTCAATTGAATATAGGTTTAAACAAATTGGAATTTGGAATTGGGGTTGTACATGTGCTGAACAACAACAGCAACGAAGGAGAAACATACATCTCAAAGTGTCATAAACCCACACAGACTTTGCTTTTGAGGTGGATCATCAGGGATAGCAAAAGCTAGATTAAATCTAAATGTTTTTACTAAAGGAGTGTATGTATAAGTACATTCTGAGTAGGTTTTGTGAATCGTGGAATTTCACTTCCATCTCCTTCTAAACTTCTTGCATCGTGACTTGCACAACATCAAGTCCTCCGCTGAGAGAACATTCATGAGATCCTCCATCGTGTTGTTTGCTTAAATTCATGGGTATCCAAAAATACATTTTCCTGAAGAGGGGGTTTGTGACGCCTCCGTCTGACCACACAAGTGCTCACTGTTGTTCTGAGAGCATCTCTTTGTCACTTTGTGTATTTCAGAAACGTGTCTGTCATTCTGTCACAGTGTTTTTTTGTTTTTGGATGATGAGTTGAGAGCCGCACAGGTTTGAATTTACTTTCTAAAAACTTTAGGAAAAAAGGGTGCCTTGTTGCATTTCCCTCAAATTTGCAGCTTTTTAGTTTTCATACCTGTTTAGAGATTTTTCTGATTTCCCTTTCCCCTTGTTTTTCTGTCTGGTATTGAACAGTTACCACAGTGGGTGCTGCTTTGGACCTGTGATGTGCGAGCGTGTGTGCTTGTGTGTTTACAATCCTTTGGTATCTCTTGTGTTTCCACTTTGCTGGCTTTGATAGCACAGTGTCTCAGGCGGTAGGGGAATGGGCTTTACAGCGCCGGCTTCATGTCTTCTTTTATGTCCGTGTGAAACGTTGCAGAGGAAGATATCTGAGAGGCCTTTTGAGTGTGCATCGTTTGAATGTAAAACCCTGGACAGAACATGATGCACTGTGCTACCGTTGAGCCATTTAGCTTTGAGGTAATCCAGGGTGATTTACGCTAAGTTAAACATTCATTGTCTTGTTCAAGGACAAATCATTTGCGAAGACCGAACATGTGAAGTGCCAGTTACAGGACCCTCCCACGGACAGAGATTGTCCAATTACAGTATATCTTAGCAACCATAACAAGGAGCTCTGGATTTCTGCCTATGCATGACGCTATAGTAGCAAGACTGTGTATCAAAGCAGTCTGAATGGTGAAGTCTTTTTTTAACCTTTCTAAAGCAAAAAATACAAAGGAAAAAAAATGTAAGAAAGGGATGAGATAGTGTGTTAGTCTGCTTTGATGTGAGCTGCAATTGTTAACATGACACGCTAACTAGCTCACAGTTTACAACAGCAACTAGGGATGCACTGATGTGAAATTCTGGGCCGATCACTTGTGCCAGAGAAGCAACGGAAACTTTATCATATATAAAAAAATAAACAGTCATAAAGTCTTCATTACGCAATCCTTAAATGAGCAAGAATTGAGTTGTACAAACAACCATAACTACAACTTTTCACATGAAAAACATCACGCTGTGCTTAATTAGTTCTAGCATATCACAGTATTTTTAGGCTATACTGCAACACATGATATACATCTCGAGACAAAATCAAACATAACAATATTTCTGACCACATACACTCTCTGACGTGTCAGAGTTTGAGGGATGACTGTTGTAGTTAAACAAATAATCACCAGTAATGTGGATATATAACGACTAAGTGAGTTAAGGCAAATGTTGAACAAATAGAAATGCCTGATAAGTTGATAAATTTTAATTACTTGTAGCCTTTAACATGGGGGAAAAAACATAATTTATGCCAAGTCATGATACAACTATGTCCAGAGTCCAAGACAGTACATTGTCTCATATCTCGGTAACGGTATAATATCATCATATTGCCCAGCCGTATGTTTAATCGTAATGATATAATTTATTTTCACCTAATGCTCACTTTTACTGAATACAGCTTGAACGCATCATAATGCAACCTTCATCAGGAGTTATTTGCAGACATCAGTTAATAACCGCTAACATTAATTAGCTCCCCTTCTGTCTTTTTTTGAGACAGATTTGTTGTTCACATTGTAGCACGATCAGTGTGCATCCCTGACGCCTCAATAGTGGATTTAGTGCATCCTTTCGGTGTGTTCCCCGGGTCATATGTTCCCCCATAATATAGGGACCGGGGAACTTCTAGAAAAGGGCCATAGAGGCCATAGGCCATAGGTCAGCATATCATTGAACTACTAATAGTTGTTGTGCGGTTGCAGTGTACTTAACGAATTGTTGGCTCACAACTATCAGATCCACTTTGTAGCCTCGTATTCCTTCACTGTGAAGAAGCCAATTTGGGATGCTGTAGGAGCTTAGAGTAATATTAGCAGGTCTGTCATGAACTTTATTGGATTTGAGGTTTGCACTCGGGCAACTGTTAAATTTTCCAGACACGTCGGTTAGGTTTCATCCGAAGTTTTCAGCCTTTTTATCGTACTTTTATGAGTGCAAACAGACGTTTTGCCTGGCACACATCTTTAGTCCCAGCCTGTAAGCATAGTATCATGTGTCAACGTGACCTCGTCGCTACTTGTCCTGTTTTGCCGCTTGGGCACAAGCAAGAAGGGTTAGGGTTGCCGGTTAGATTTAGGCACCTTCACTGCTCGGTTATGGCCAGAAAAAGATTGCGAATGTCACCAAAAAACATTTGGCTTTGAATTCCACAAATACCGCAAACAATTATGTAGTTTGTTGGTCTTGAACGCTCGTCTCTTGGGTCGGAGCCTTGTGTCACCCACCCTTAGCGGACTTTCACAATCCTTAAAAGTGTCCTTCGTTGAGTGTCCAATAATGACACGGATGGGTTTACGTTGAATTTTTTGTTGAAAGCCCTGCGTTACTCACAGATACATCAATTGCATATTTAAAAAAAAACCCTTAAAGATTACTAATTTAAACTCAGCTGGGTATGTTGCCACTGTTTTCAGCCTATTCTTGTAGCTAACATTAGCGTAATTAGCTAGCTAGCTACAGATGATAAAGTCTGCCAACGCGACGTTTGTCATTTAATCCTGCACAGTTGTTAGTCGATGGCTTTTGTCTACGTCTGTCTGAATTCAAGGATCCATTATCTTATTCTAGGTGGCAAATCTGTCACCATCATCATCGTAAACTGCGAATGTGCTTTTGTGAGATTGCGAAGCTTGAGGCGTGGTAGCATCTGTAGCTAATGGGGGCTGCGCGTAGCCACCAGACATTTCCACATTTTCCACACATCAAATCAAAGTCGTACTCCATCACAGCCGAGCTAAACAGCCCCTTAAAGACGACACCTTCCTGTGACTTTGCTCCGTCGTTTTCCAGGTTGAGACAAATTAGTGGATTCACAGAACTGTAGCAAAGTCTCATTAGAAGCTATATTCTTTAATTATATATTTTAATTAGGTGGTGTGTTTGACTCAAATTACCCTGGCCACATCTTGCTCGAGGCTTGCAAATCTCAGAGTAGCAGCTATCTATATCTCGAGTGCTAGACTTTGCACTTTTCAGCTTTGCAGGATATTCTTTTTTCCAGGGGCTAATTTAATTTAAAGTTAATTTTCACCAATCGTAGCTCATCCCATGTTTCAGTTACTTTTCTTTTAGACTCTGTATCAGTATGCAGAGGAGGTTTAGCAGCCAACAAGCCAGCGTAGCTCACTGAAGGGATGTAAAAATGATGAATTACATGTAACACTATGATTCAAAGACTTTAAGATGCCCTGATCTCTCTTTGTCTAGTTCTCTTTCTGGCCTTTTTTGATTTCTTTCTCTCTTGCTTTCACTCTCTTTCACACACACACTCTTGTATCCACATGCACCTCTCTGTTTCTCGGTTTCAGTCTCTCACTCATGCACATGTCCACAGGGGAGCGCCAGGAGTGGATGGAAACTCTTCAGACGGCCACGCGCCCCCCCGCCTGCGGCTCCCAGAAGCTCTCCGACAGCCTCTCCCACCCCTCCTCCACAAACAAGCGAGGCTTGCTGGAGCTCCGCGGTTACAAAGGCAGAGTGCTGGTGTCCCTGGCGGGGAGTAAAGTCAGGCTCTGCAAAACAGAACAGGTACTTCCAACACCGCCGGGACTTCCTCTCTACAGGATGACAGCTTCCTGTTTGAAAAAGGGGAAGATAATAATCACAGCCTATTTGAAGCAGATAAGGCAGAGATGGAGATGTTCATGAAAGATACCGGGAGGTTCATGAATGTGTAATTTGAAAAGTAAATATATATGTGTGAAAATGCCTCAGGGTTCGGGGTCCTGAGGTGTATTGTGCTCTTTTCTTGGTTTGTACGAGCACATGTTAGCGCACAGGACAGACTAAATGTAGCCAAGTTATTTATGAGGCTTTGTTGACCAGACACGCCAGCACAACTACGACTAGCAACCTTTAAAAGTGAGGTAAAATAAAAGTATAGTGGATATATAGTCAGTGGAAACAAACCAGCTTGGTTCAGTGGAAGAAGAAGGTGCTGCTTTGCTTTGATGGCTGGTCCGACAGGTGCTCAAACACGCCCAGTTTATGGCTTGATTGAAAATGAAACACTCAAAGGCTTTCAATTTTAAACGAGGACTTAGGTTTTCTGGTCCAGACCTAATGTACATCAGCCGCCCAACCTGTTCACATCCCGACTTGTCACATATCATTGCTTGGGCGTTTACATATCACAGACTAGGAAACTCTTTGTGTTTGTTATTGACGTTCCAGTACGTCCATTTTCTGTCCTTTCAAAATACACGTCCCCTTTTCACCGGAAATGTACAGTTTCTGCTCATGAGATGCATTTTAAGTCTTTTTTAAGATGAACTTAATACGTCGTATATATGTTTATTTCCTTGTGCAACAAAAACACGGTAAGTGCAGAAAAAAACCCATCATGGTTTGACTCTACATTCATACGGTAATCGAACACCGGGCTCCTGGGTGAAAGTCCGGGGACTGTTTGACCCATCCGCCACCACTTCCACCCGTCCACCTTAAAGGGACTTTTGGCTTCTATGTTGTGTAGTTACCGGCAGTGTGTCAAAAGGAGGCAGTCCAGAGGTGAATTGGTGTCTGCCGAAATCACTGACAAAGCGATAGTATCTGACGACTTCAGAACTCTCCATGATTTGAGAACAGGCTGCACTGCCACATATTGTTTTCTTATGTTTGGAGCTGGAGCATTATTTAAAGAGCTATTGAAATATATATACCGTTTTGTTATTCATTGCGGCACGCTCTCAGAGTGCAGAGCTCACTCTGAGACGGAGACGGAGCAGGAGAACGTCAGGTGTGGTTAAAGTGAAACTTAAGTGTTCATTGCTCTGGGTCTAAAAGTATGTTTTCACTCACCTCTGCATCAGCTGCTCCTCTCATCCATCATTCTGATCAGCTCTGATCGGACTGACTGATCAGTTATCCACCCTGCGACTCCAACACAGAATGAGACAAAGGGACACACACACACACCAGGAGCAGCCTCGACATTATCCTCGTCAAACCCACCAGACCCCATTGAAATAAACAGTAATTTAAGCATATATAGATTCAGTATATTTTCACATCTAACGTGGTGAATCAAAGGTTTGTTTCAACCAAACCAGAGCTGGTGATCGTTGGAACAGTGGAAAGATGAACAAAGAGTGTTTGTGTGAGTTTTAATTTATTTCTGTTGACTTTGAATGAAGCATGTTTTACGATGATAAAATAAATGGAGTCTGGTGGGTTTGGTGATAGCGATTTCAGGGCTGGTTTTGGTTAAACAAAAAGGATCTTACTCTTTCACAAAAAGGTCTGTCTCTGTAGGGATTTAAATTTTTGTCTCCATTAGTTACTTAGACACATAAAAAAATTCTGAAAATGGGGTTTAGGTTGAAAAATACCATAGTCGCCCTTTAATAAAACAAAAGTCAAACTGGCCAACTTGTAATAAAATTCGGGGCCGTTGATACTCTTGAGGGTTTGGGGCCCCGGGGCAGTTGTGGTTAGTAATTCAGCCCTGCTCCTCTCATCGACTTTAAAAGTAGTGCACTCCAGGCAAGTCAGCCAGCAGCAATATAAGTGTCAGCGGCTGCCCCAGCCCTTTTTGCTCTCAGTGCCAAGTCGCTCTTTGTACAGCCAGATTTTTTTTTGTGCTCTCAAGAGGCACTTCAAGCATCATTGTTGCCCAAATATCACACAGTGACCCCAAGTGATCCTCTGATGTGCTAAGTGCCCTTTTGGTTCACCTGTTCACCCTCTTGCTGGCCTAAATATTTCCCTTAATTGGCCCAAGTGCCCTGCTGCTGCTATCATTACTGCTCTTTTGTGACCTATAGGGAAAATATGAACCCTAAAGGCAGATTTAAAGTTGTTCATAGTTGGCTCTACTCAGAGCTAGCGCAAGTGGCTTGAGTCGTTGGGAGCATTTATACTTGTATGGTGGTGTGTTTGTGTCTGTTTTGGAGGCAAATGTACTTGTCTCAAGTTCTTCCATCTCATGAATTTGCTCCCATCTGGCAGAGAAGAGTTATAAAAAGTACATATTTACAGACTTTCTCAGTTAATCTCTCCTCAGCTTGATCCATGTTCAATAGGCTGGGTATCTGTATTCTATACTGTTAATGTATTGACCAAAATAACTCAGGACCAAGTGGTATCCAAATGTCTCCAGTCAAACATTACCTGAATTTGATCCTTTTCCGCCAGAGGTCAGATCCCAAACCTGTCCGACCTCTCCACCACATCAGCAAACTTTCTGTTGCTGCCTTCTCCAGAGCTGCACACTGAGTCGTTAAAATGGTTCCAACAAACTCACACTGACAGAAGTGGCTCAACTGCCGTTAAACTCGTTAATAACCATTAGGTAACGTTAGCTGGGTGATTCTAGCAGTCCATCATGGGTGTCGAACGAAGTGCTCTATTGGTATCCGTATCATTTTAATGGTACTGGTAACTTTTTTTGGAAGAATTTTTTGGTGGCCTTTTTACCTTGATTGGAAAGAACAGCTGAAAAAGAAAGGGAAGAAAGACAAAGGGGGCCGCATGCAACAAAAGGTAGCTGGTCGGAATTGAATTCGTACCACCCTGAAAGACTTGGTGTACATGGGGCACATGTTCAAAAGAGACGTGAAAAGAAATACATTGGAATGAAAAGTGGGTTGACGATATTTAAAATATTCATGTTGTGTGGACGTCAACATTATGTAGTTTTGCAGATGTTGGGTTTTGTTCTTTATACCTTACGACTTATTCTACGTTAAGCTGATGTTAGCATGTGACGTCTGGAAGAGGTTGGATTTTGGTGACTTAACAACACAACTTAAAACCAACAAAATACAAATGCCATCTGTCGTCAGTGTTCTGCATCCGTTGAACGTTGTCCTGACATTGAATTTTGGTCACCTCATGTCACAACCCAAATTCAACCAAATATCAACGTCTAACAAAGTTGCTGTCCAGCTGGGCTGCGCCTCAGATAGTCAGTGCACGCTGCTGCCGGCTAACACCACACAGATATCTGAAAACTTTAATGCCCACCAGAGCTAAAACTCTTTTGGTAACTACACTGTCTTCCTTCTGGCACCATGTTTAGACCAGTTATTCTGTTTTTGAATTGTCAAAATTCAAACACCAGAGGTGGAGATATTGTGACTTTTGGTTTGTGGTATGAGTCGATTGTTAAAAACCCTGAGTCCTTTTCTAAAATAATTCGGCATGCTGCTAAAACATTAGTGTGCTTATTTATAGGACTTTGTACTTGTTTCAGAGATCATTTTGGAGCCTCTTGCTGACACACGACCTTAGAAGTCAGCAGAGTCCTTTACTTAGCTGTGTACTTAGAATCCACTTCAACAAACTAATACACTGTCTTTTGATAACTCACATCTCCCCTTAACAGCAGAATAAAGTAGAGATCAGTTTTCACTTTCACTCATAGTTTCTCTTGAGTCTTTCTCATTTGATGTGAGTCCAATTAAGCCCCTGATAGTCCCTGCTCACGTACAGAGACTCCGTTCTCCGCCTACTCCTGTCCCGGCAGCGAGATATCCTATCTGAGATTGAAAGATATCTCACACGCAGCGATACTATTTCTTAAAGTGCCTCACACGTATTTGTGTGCATATTTGATACACACATCCAGCTCATCTCCATTCCTCCTTGGCTCTCATTTCATTTCGCTCTATCTTTTTAGTTTTCTTGTTTGCCTTTCATTATTTTCTTCATTAGCGTGAACAAACATCTTTGTTAGAATTCTCTTTTGGGTATCACTCCATGTCAGCACATTTCCACTTCCTTGATCTGAGACAGCGGGAGAAACGCAGGGAAAGAGGGAACCAGAGAGAGAGGACAAATTAATTGTATTATTTCAGCTTACGAGCTAAATCCCCGGCATAAATGCGGCAGCGACAGTGCGTTTTTGCAGAGAGAGAGGAAGGGGACGCGGGGAATGGAAGAGGAGAGAATAAGACACGGAAACAAAGAGACAGAAGTAGAAAGATGAAGTGAAAAGGGTGGAGGTGCAGAGGTCGCACGAGTGAGAAACGAGCGTCGGCGGTTTGTGAGGAAAAAGGAGGGAGTGATGGAGAGTGAGAGCGCGGGGAGGGAGGTAGACCATTGCCCTGTTCAAGTTCAGTGGAGTGGAGTATTTAATCTAACATGATGAACGAGCTATTGGAAACATCATCCTCCCAGCTCCTCCTTCACCACCCCTACCCCATTTCTCATGGGCCGTAAGCCCTGTGATGAAGCTGTGTTTAAGGTCATTTTAACACCAAGGTAAAGAAAGTCAGATGAAGCGCAGAGTGTGTCACACACATGTTTACTCTGACAATTATCTGGGATGCATCAACAGATCAGCACAACCCGTGTGTCATGTCTTACATCACGTGTTTTCTGATGTGGGTCACAGCTAAAGGATTGATTGATCTGTGGATGATCAAACACTGAACAAAAATTTAAACGCAACACTGTAAGTACTCCCGCGTTGGCTATAGCCTCGGCCACGAGTATTACTGTATGTTTTTGGGTTGTCTATCTGTCCTGTTCTTGCTAGCACGTTATCTCAAGGAGGCATTAATGTCCACATGGACTCAAACTTGATCTGATTTGATTTTTGTGGTCGAAGGTCAAAAGTCAAAAGTCACCATGATCTTGCATCTGTTTCATTCTCGTGAACATAGTATCTCAAGAATGCCTTGAGGGACTTTTTCAAATTTGGCACAAATGTCCACTGATACTCAAGATAAACTGATTATATTTTGACGGTAGGAGTCAAAGGTCAAGGCCACTGTGACCTCATTTGTGTCATTCTCATGAAAGTGATATCTCAAGAATACCATGAGGGATGTTTGCCTGTCTCATTTTTTTGAATGCTGTATATCAAGGGCACCTTGAGGGAATTTCTTCAAATTTGGCACAAATGTTCACTTGGACTCAACAATGAACTGATTAGTTTTTGGCAGTCAATGGTCGAAGGTCAAGGTCACTGTGACCTTGTGTAAGTCATTCTCGTGAATGTGGTATCTCAAAAATGCCTTGATTGTTTTTGTTGTTTTTTCCCCTCCAAGTTTGGCACAAACGTCCACTTGGTATCAACAATGAAGTGATTAGTTTTTGGTGGTTGAAGGTCAAAAGTCAAGGTCAAGATTACTGTGGCCTTGTCTGTGTCACTGTGAATGTGATATCTCAAGAATGCCTTGAGGGTTGTTTTCAAATTGGGCACATATATTCACCTGGACGCAACAATGAACTGATTCGTATTTGGTAGTTAAAGATCAAAGGTCAAGGTCACTGTGACCTCACTAAAAACATTCTGGGGGGTGATGAATTTTTTTAGTGAAGTGTTAGTGAAGCATCCATGTTTTTGAAACTTGACAGGTTTGTGTAAGCATATAACCACGAGACGGTAATTGTGGTTGTTTATGCTCCCTTTTTTCACAGTTTAAGTTTAATATCTAAGACTTTTCTTCATGCATTCAGTAGATTTACTTGTCTCAATCTTTGGTCGCAATTTTGTTCTGTCAGTTTGCACTTTTACTTTACTATAATAATCCATCCACCTGACAGGTGTGGCATATGAGGATGCTGATTAAACAGTGCCATTACTACACAGTTGTATCTGGGGATGGTCACAATTAAAGGCCACTAAATTGTGCAGTTTGATCCCACAACACAATGCCACAGATGTCACAAGTTTTGAGGAGGCATGCTGTTGGTATGCTGCCTGCAGGAATGCCCACCAGAGCTGTTGCAGATGAACGGAATGTTCATTTCACTGGGCTTTTGGCAGTACATCCAACCAGCCTCACAACCGCAGACCACATGTATACCAGCTCAGGACCTGCTTATCCATCTTTTCTTGATATGCGACACCTGTCAGGTGGAGGGATTATCTTGGAAAAGCAGAAATGCTCACTAACATGGATTTTAACAAATCTGTGGCGAAAATATGAGAGAAATTTATCTATTGAGTGCAAAAAAGTCCTCGACCTTTAACTTTAACCTGTATAAAATAGGAGAAAAAGCAAAAGTTTTGCATTTAGATTTTTGTTCAGTATAATTCTTGTCTCTTGTACTGGCCTCGGTTAAACACAGCTTTTTGTCTAAAACAAAATATGCTTCCTTTTCCCTCCCTTTCATTCCTGCTTAATAAAAGTTACACATGCAGTAGAGCCTTCTCTGGTGGGGAAAGGTATTCTGAGTATACAATAACAGCGAGACTGAGGATTTAATTAATCTCTGCTTTAATTAAATCTCTTTCTCATTTGCTCTTCTCAAGATCTTCTTTGTAACAATTAACATCATCCCAAGACTGCAAGGCCGTTTTGTAGAATTTGTGACACTAGAGTGAGTCTCGTTTCACCGAGGCACTTCCTCTTGTAATGAGTTCTGTTTCTTTTGGCATACCTGATACATCTAAAAGATAATCAGCATATTTGAAATGCACTCTACACTACTGCGTGTGCGGTTTGGTGCAATGTTTCGGTTTAACTATGAATAGAAGTGTGATTTTTACTTCTGCTTTTGCTCCGCTTTACATGCAGTGCCCACACTCAGGGACTCAGGGCCCTTAAGGAGCGTTCCCACTAAGGGTATGATGGTTTTGGGCTGTCCCACTGTCATATCTCTAAGGGTATGTGAGCACTCACTCGGGGGTCAGCAAATACCAGAACTTGGGCAGTGACTTCCAGCGTCAGACATTGCAATAAAGGGCATCCTTTCATGTTGGCATGATGCAGGGGGAAACACAGCCAAACAACAATGTAAGTTTAGGGGGCGTAAGTCCGAGTAGAACGGACGGGAGGGTTCCAACAACCACTGATTTTCACCCAAGAGGCCAGAGTTTGCTTCTCGTATGATTATAAAGCCAAAACTTGTTATTTTTTTCCTAAAACCAACCATGTGCGTTTGTTGGCTGAACGTAACCACGTGCGTTTGCTGTTGGTTGAGTTGGTCGAGTCAGGAGACAAGAATGTGGTCCAAACCCCGTCTCACTCCGAATTCGTTGAAATATAGCACTTTGTCCGTGACTTCTGGCGTCAGACACCTTCAAAAAAGCTGTTCTTTCAAGTTGGCATGATACGCAGTTGGTTGCCGTTTTTATTTACGGGCGTCAAGGGAAATGCGGTGGGACAATAATGAAAGTTAAGGTGGCAGAAGTCCTAGTAGGGCAGATGGGAGAGGTGCTGGACGGGTCTGCATGAATGTCACTCGCATATACACGGCTGCTGGAGTATTTTTGGAACATTTTGCATCTCACAAGAATTCACCATTAAGAGCAGTTGTGCAAGTTGACTAACCGGGGGAGGCAGCGAACGGCTATCTTTGTTTGCAGTGAAGCACTATTTATAGCTGAATGTAAACACAGTAAAAAAAAAAGCTTTTAGCCATGACACAGTGTTAACCAAGATGGTAACACTTTTTTTTTTTTTTTTATCACACTGTCACAGCAGGGCATTACCGCTTCACACCCTCTGTTGTTTACTTACCACATAAAAGACCACCTTCAAATCGTCAGAGCATTTTGCTCAGAAGCATTTTAACAAATAGCTTACACAAGTCATAGCTATAGTTTTAGAACTTACCATATAACGTTTGTTCTGTCTCTGTACAGTGCTGACGTTGACATAGCTCCGGATATCTGAATTTCAGTCAAGAGAATCTCAACCGCATTCACACCAGGATAGTCCGGGGGACTTGGTTCCATTGGGCGGGGAATGCCGAAAAATTTCACACCTTCATTTTGTTCGTTTCACTTTCACGCTGCACTTTTTAAAGCGGACCAAACCACCTGGACAGCGTCATGCAGTTACAACAGCTGCTCGTTCAGGGGCGGTATTGCCCGAAACGATGACTGACGAGGAATAAAAAAAGCAAGAGGAAGAAGGAAACCCGGCTCATCGATTGGCCAGGAACGAAAATCAAAATCCATGCCCTTCAGCCGGCTTGGTCACCACAAAAACAACCAAACACCAAAATGCACTGTGCTCTACGTCACTTCCTCTCTTTAGTTCACTTCCTCTCTTTGGTTCACTTCCTCTGATTAGTTCACTGGATAGTACATTAACATTTCCCACTGTAAGCGAACTGCACCAGGGCTCACTGTGCAAGTGAACCGAGACCCCCAGTTTTCAAGCAGACCAGGGTTCGCTTGTTTGGTCCGCACCAGAGTTCGAATGAGCGTTCACATCACCGAGGCACATGACTTGACTCAAGTCAGACTCGAGTCGCAAATACGATGACTTAATAATAATACTAACAATAATAATAATAATAATGATAATAATAATAATAATAATGATAATACATTTTATTGCTGGGCGCCTTTCATGACACTCAGAGTCACCGTAAAGAGAAAAATACAGAGTAAAATACAATGACATACGAAGTACAAGATAATTCAACATTTTACAACGAAACAAACAAACAAACAAGTATCAGTTTAAAAAGCAAACAAAACAAACAAACAAAACATCTGTTCAAGCTTACCCAGAGAGTAGGACCACCTGAACAGGTGAGACGAGACTTGCTTGACTAACGTTGATAAAAGACTCGACTCGACTTTGACTTTGTATTCATGACGTGAGACTTATGACTCGAAAGGACTTGACTTGCCTGATTTATAGCAGGAACTTGACTTTCTTGATTCTCACCACACCTAACTTGGGACTTGCTTGAGACTTGAAGGTAAAGACTTGAGACTTGCTTGTGACTTGCACATGTGGGACTTGTCTGACTCACTCTGAAGCAGCATCAGACTCATGAAGTCTTTATAGCCGTGCTCCACATGCACAGTAAATCTCTTTAAATATACTTTTGGCCAAGTGGCTGACAAACAAACTGTGACTTTTACTACACTGTGTAAAACCTCTCGTCACTTTAACACGACTCTCAGAGATACTGTCAGAATACATTTTTGTTTGTAT
Source organism: Epinephelus cyanopodus (assembly GCA_026686955.1). Classification (NCBI taxonomy): domain Eukaryota; kingdom Metazoa; phylum Chordata; class Actinopteri; order Perciformes; family Serranidae; genus Epinephelus; species Epinephelus cyanopodus. The sequence continues at coordinate 9,696,659 of CM048934.1, forward strand.
CTGAAATAACTTAAAGTAATAATAGAAAGCAGATTATGTTTACTGTAAGTGCATTTATTACTCGCCTCTTTCCATTTCTCTCTTTAACCTCTATACATTCAACCAAAGCATTTGTTCTCTTGCACTTCCCTTCTCTTATCTTTTACTATCAACCGCAGCTCTTTGCTTTCCTTGACCTCTGTCTCCACTGTCTGATGTTTAAAATAATCACAAGTCTTTTGTCTCCATTGAGTGTGTGCTCTTTTAAACTCACCTACCCCTCTGCGAGACAGTCTTTGCCTGTGTGCTTTTAGAGCATCTTAAGCGGTTGAGTGGACATGGAATTGGAGATAGAAGTCGAGGCTGCCTTTACTTGTCTGGCTTCTTTTAGAGCAGCTCGGCACCGTGGAGTGACTGACTCGTACAATGAGAGGTTGAAAAGCTTTGAAAGAAATTATAATTGGATGCATGACTGGAATATTTAGAGTTCGCCTTTGCTCAGAACTTACCAGGTTAAGGTTATTCATTTTGGGTATGAGACAATTTCTCTGGCATTGGGCAGGAATTTGGTGACTTTTCTTGATTTGTATTCTCTTTGAGCTGATAAATTAGTTCTGTCTCCTCTTGTTTAAAGGGATAGTTTGGATCCTTTGAAGTAGTCAGCGTGTTGCCTATAGTAGATGTCAGTCCGCAAGCCTCCAGTTTAGAGAAGCAGACAGGAGCACTGCCACAGCAGCTAAGCAATGTACTGCTGTGGATGGGGGCAGAACATGTTTTAACCACCCAGAAAAATCATTGTCAGTTAAAGCTGGCATTATATGTAGATCATTTTGTCTTGCTCAGGCAGCAGTTTTAGTCTGGGAACTGAAGCCGTTCAATTGCTGCCAAGCCTGTCTACGTCGGAGTGCCTGTTAGCATAAAACATTAGCATTTAGCCAACGCCTGGAACGCCTGGAGTGGTCAGCCAATCGTTGGCTTTAATCCGCCCCCTGACTTTTCATAGATGAAGTTGACAGACTTATTTTTTTTTCCGCAACAGGTTACAGTATCTATGAATAACAAAAAAAAAAAGTATAACTAGATAAATGTGTGACTGCATTTATGAATAAGAAATAGTACATTTATACAAATTAATAAATAGACAAATAAATTTAACATTTATGAATTTGATGTCTCATTTGATTTGTGGCGTATTTATTTATGGTGACAATTAAGCATTAAATTACATAACTATTTATTTATTCATTCATTTGTGCATTTATTATATTATTTTATATTTATTAATTTATTTAGGCATTAAAATATATAATTATGTTTGGATTTATTAAAACATTAACATATATGATTTGACTTTTTTATATATTTAAACAATGACATATATAATTATATTTTAATTAATTTAAACAATAGCATATATAATTATATTTTTTATTTATTTAAGCATTAACTTAAATAATTATATTTTCATATATTTCATCATCTTTCTAGTGTTTGCTCAGACATGGGAAGAAGCATACTATAGTCTGTTCTTTTTTTATTTATGAGGATGCACTTTAGAATTTGAAAATGATTGGTAAGATCTATTTTTCAATAACTTAACTTTGATCAGGATAAACGACCCAGCAACACATGTACATTTACCACGTGTAATCAAATGACAAATGAAGAAGCTTTTTTCGGGGCTCAAATAAAGACTTTTACAATAATATAATATGTTTTCCACACCTGGTTATTGATGTTTTTAAATGGGCCTCTCTTAAGGTGGCTAAAATACATTTTGCTGCTGCTCCTGTCTTCAGCAGTGCATAACACAGCTTCTGTGTTGACACTCCAGCCTGCTTCGCCAAACCTAAATTGCGCCGACTGACATCTACTGTAGGAAATACACTCACTACGGATAAGTGCCTCATATAACTAACCCTTTAAATTCTTTGAAATGCTCTCAGTAGTACAGTATGTGGACAAACAGTGTATAAAATCACGCATGTGTGCACACATTCACCTCGGGGTATTTTCCCCTCTCCCCCTATAAGCGCTATTATTGCCACCTACCTCTCTGCTGTTGTAATTGGGTGAGTTATTTTTACCTCTAATGCCTCCACTTCCTCTCCCCATCCCTCCTTCCCTCCATCCTTGGTGAATTAATTGGAGAGGGCAGGAGGCCACGGCACATATTGGGTAGGTAACGAGTGGCGAGGGCTGGACGGCCGCTAACACCCAGTGCTCTAATTGGCTGCCTGAGAGGGATGAGGGTCATTAGGTATAGGTGACTGCTTTGCCCTCTCAGCACAGCCACGCACTCTCATGCACATACATTCAGTGCATACAGTGCGGGCGCCTTCCTCTTCCATACGTCCCTCCAGTATGAGACAGAGCAGTTAAGCAGTATTACATGTAAACCATCAAACCCTCATTATTCCGTCAAGCGTCTTTAAACCGCCGAACAAACTGAATTCAAAAGAGAAATGACTGTATGTGGGTATAATTGATGGAATAGAGAAGGCAAGTTTCTGCTGCTTCGGAGCCCTCACATCAAAACTTTTAGCTCAATTAGGACCTCACCATGAAGTGAATTCACTTGTCTCCTGCTCCTTTTCTTTATCTTCCTCTGTCTGTCTCTTGCACCCTCTCTTTCTGAGCTGAGGGTGCCTTAAAGAGTACTTTTGGTATTTTATAACCTGAACTGTATTTTCCCATGTTTTTGTGTCTAAGTGACTAATGGAAACAACAAGTTTTATAGCAAGATGGCTGCAGCCGACAGCTGAGAAACCACCTGCAACATAAGCACAGAGGCATTTGTGCACCGTCAGTTTACGTTGGATTTCGGAGCTGTTTCTGATTAAACAAAAATGATCTAAAAAAGGTCTATCTCTGTAGGGATCCGTTCCATAGTGTTGCCAGACACTTATAATCACAGTCTGAGCCTGTCAGTGGCAAAAACAAACACTTTTAGTGGACGTACATTGAAGGTGGTTACATTGCAGCATGTGTCAGGGCAGCCAGCTGCACCGTCAATTTACATCCACTAGAAATGTTTTTGCCACTGACAGGCTCATATTGTTGTTGTTAGTGTCTGACAACGATATGGAAGGGATCCCTACAGAGATAGACGTTTTGTTAAAGAGCAAGATCCTTTTTCGTTTAACCAGAAACAGTATGGAGATACAACTGGGCAGTTTATTTTGATTTGTTTTTGCATTCTGATGTGGTTTTTCAATGACGATCTTCTAATGTTTTTTTAAATGCGTCTTTTAAGTATTTACCAGAGTTGATTATTGTTGGAAAAGTGGAAAGATGAACTGAGGCAATTTTTGTTAGATTTATTTTTGTTTTGTTTTTTTTAATGGATTTTGGAATGAAGTGTGTTTTACCATGGTATAAAATTGCTGTTTATTCAAATGGAGTCTGGTGGGTTTGGCGGTGGCCGTTTCAGGGCTGTGTAATGGAGCCAGAGCAGTGACAGTAAATTTTGGCATCGAAAATAAAATTCAGCATTGGTAAAAGAAACATTGGCACTGGAAAAAAAGGTCCACGGAAAAAATAAAACCCAAGCATTCGAAATGAATTTTATTTTATTTTTCATATTTTTTTGCAGTCTGACAATTGGCAGAAAGTTGAAATTGAACAAAGGGAACAGTCATCATAAAAAAGTGACACTTAGAAAAGTGACATACTTTAAAATCAGAAGATCATTGAAAAACACACCAGAATACAAAAGTGTCAAAATAAAATAAAAATCACTATAAATGCCTGGGGTTTTTTTCAGTGCCAATTTATTCCATTTTCAGTGCTGCATTTTATTTTCAATGCCAGAACTTACTGTCACTGTTCTGGCTCTTTTAAACAGCCCGAAATGGCCATCACCAAACCCACCAGACTCCATTTAAGTGAACTGCAATTTTATCATGGCAAAACACGCCTCAGTTAAACTCCATGTCAACAAAGTAAAACTCAGAAAAGCCATGTTGGTTCATCTTTCCACTGTTCCAACAATCACCACCTCTGGTTTGGTTGAAATAAACCCCTTAATTCACTTACTTAGATATTAAAATATGCTGGATCTATACACACTAAAATGTGTTTATTTAAATGGAGTCTGGTGGGTTTGGTGATGGCAATCTCAGGGCTGTTTCTGGCTAAACAAAAAGGATTTTACTCTTTAACAAAAAGGTCTATCTCTGTAGGGATCCTTTCCATAATGTTGTCAGACTTACAATATCAATCTGAGCCTGTCAGTGACAAAACCAAACACTTTTAGTTGATGGAAATTGACGGTACAGCTGGCAGCTCTGACACAGGCTGCAATATAACCACTCTGGACATTTGGGCGCTGTTAATTTATGGCTACAAAAAGTGCTTGTTTTTGCCACTGACAGGCTCAGATTGTTATTATAAGTGTCTGGCAACATTATGGAAAGGATCCCTACAGAGACAGACGTTTTTTAAATCAGTTGTGTTTAACCAGAAACGGCGATCCTTTCCATAATGCTGTCAGACTCTTAGAATAACAGTGTGAGCCTGTCAGTGGCAAAAACAAGCACATTATAGAAGACGTGCATATGCATTGCAGCCTGTTTTGCCACTTTCGACTGCAGCACTCTTGCTCTATTCTGAATTGATTAAAAATGTGTTGTTCCCATGGTCCACGTTGAGAAATACCAACGTCACCCTTCAATTACTGCGAATGCTCCATAGGAATTCCTCTCTAGCCCGTCGCTATGTTTCCTTCCACTCGCTCTGTCTCAGTATCATTGTGCACAAGTGTTAGAAAAAGAGAATAATTGCTCGAGTTTTTCACCACAGTCCTCTAAATTTGTTTGAAGTAGTCTAATTGGGGCTAATGATGGTCAAATGAAGATTTTGACAACATTAGCCCCAATTGAACCAACCCACACAAGACTGAAAGATCAGGTTGGAAATCCGGCAGCACGCAAACATTTAAGTGACTTCCTCCTTGTGTTGCAATCTGCAAAATTTGGCTGCAATGTGAAGTTTGCCGCTAATTAGTTGAAGAATTCTGCAAGAGACGTGGCAGCGCTCTCCCGCACATACACTCACACACACATACGTCTTCCCTCTGCCAGGCCATGTATTCCCAAAAAGCGCCTAATCAACAAAGATGGAGCCATTCATTTTCTTCTCTTTGTTTGGTGTAATTAGTGCAAATTGTTTTGTTGGTGAAGAACAGTTAGCACAGAAAACACACATGCTTTTATAGCTGGCACAGCATGGCAGCGTTTAGCGCTCCTCGCTAAGGCAGTATTTTGTAATTCGCTGTTGAGGAGTGTTGGCGCAGCTCCTGTTTTGTTCTGGCTCTTTCCACACCCACACTCGCTTTTCTTTCTGTCAACTGCTCAGCTGACCCCTCACTCGTCTCACCCACTCTCAGTGAGGATTACCGAGACCTTCTTTCACTTATACTTTCTCCCTCCTTCCCGTTCCTTTGTGTTCTCGCTGTCTTTCTCTCCCTCGTCTTTTGACTCACGTTTTTGGCTTTGTCTGTGTAGTTTTCTGTATTGTAATCTTCGGCGCCTGTGTTTTTTTTGCTCTATTTTGATGTTGTGCCTATACGTGTGTGGGCGTAGGTGCACTTCTTCTGTCTTCCTGTCTGTTTTTCTGTCTCCGCTCTGAGCTCTAGGCTATAGAAAATGGTCTAAACGGCTGTGAGTGTTGAGGGTGAAGTGGAGAAGGGAGGGGCCGTGGTGTGATGCGGAGTTACAGTGGAGCTTATGAAAACCGTGCCTCTGCATCTAACCCCTATTTCTGAAATGGGCCTCAGAAAACATTGAGGCTGAAAGCTTGGGTTGCTTTGGATTCCCCAGATGCACCTTTTGCCTTTCGCAGAGCTTTGCTGTTTCACACAGGTATACACGCACATACACACAGGAGCCTCTCTTTCTGTCTGTCTTGAACACTAACACACGTCACACACTTGGCATGTGCGTCATCGGCCGGTGACTGTTGGGTGTGTTATCACTCTGTCACAAACTATTTTCTCTTACACTCTACATCCAATGCCATTTTACGACTAAAAAACACACACACACACAAACAGAGACTGAGGCTGTCTCCGCAGTGATTGTGGGTCTTCTTTGGTGTTTGCTAGTCTTCATTAGACCAAATGACATTCAAGCTCAATGTGAAAAACAAGTTGAGATTTTAATGAGACGACCTATTGATCCCACCTTATCAGGAAGGGTCTCTAATTTGGCCAAAAAACGCCATGAGGTGGTGTCTACTGGAGGACCTTAACATTTGTGGGGGCCCTTTTGGGAAGACATTTTCTCTTATTTGGCTGTTTTGAACAGTTTTTAGATTTATTTTGAACATTTTCACACTTAATTTCCAGCTATTAAAAAATGGGAGAATGATTGAAAACAAAGTAGAATTCTCAGTTGTTCATTTTCTGCTGCTTGCAGTCGGGGTGGTTTTCTCCCAGTCAATTCCTCCACAGGGAGAAGTTCAGAGGGAATCCTAATCAGATCCAAAAACCTTAATCTTAAAGGCTAACTTTGGTATTTTCCACCCTGGATCATATTTGCCCAGTCACCCTGTCACTTTACATCCACTTCAAGTGTTTGTTTTTGTCACTGACAGGCTCAGACTGTCATTGTAAGTGTCTGACAACATTACAGAATGGATCCTGACAGAGATAGACCTCTTTGTTAAAGTACAAGATCCTTTTTGTTTCACTTGAAACGGCCCTGATATTACCATTGCCAAACCCACCAGAACTCTAGTAATTGTAGTGTGAATGGAGCAGGCATGTTTGTGCATCGAACTGGGTGAATTAAGGGTTTATGTCAACCAAACCAAAGTTGATGATTGTTGGAACAGTGGCAAAACGAACAAAGACTGCTTTTAGGAGTTTTGTTTTGTCGATTATCAACTTTGAATGAAGTGTGTTTTACGACAATGAAATAATTGTTTATTTAAATGAGTCTGGTGGGTGTGGCGATGGCCATGTTGGAGCTGTTTCTGGTTAAACAAAAAGGTCTTACTCTTGAATAAAACGGTCTATCTCTATAGGGAAAATATGGTCCAGATTGAAAAACACCAAACTAAACCCTTTAACTGGCACATTCTAAAGGAATAGTTTGACATTTTGAGCAATACGCTTTTTCACTTTCTTGCCGAGAGTTAAACAAAAATATGGTTACCACTTCTACAGTATGTCTGTGTGGCAAAAATGAAGCTGGAGCCAGCAACTGGTTAGCTTAGCTAAACATAAAGACCGCTAGCCCTGGGCTGTCCAAAGGAAGCAAAACCACAGGCAACAGCCTCTAAAGCTCACAAGATAACACGTTGTATTCTGTTTTTTGATCTGTACATAAACCAAGTGTGCAAGCAAAAATTTCCCTCCAAGAAAAGTGTAACCTCCCCATAAAACTGCTAAGCTAAGCTAACTGGTGGCATAGCTTCAGAGGTATTGATCTTCTCGTCTGTAGCTCAGTATCTGAGAATATTATAGGCTTTTTGCTATGTCTTTAAGGGGTAACTTTGGTGTTATTCAACCTGGGCCATATTTTCGCTTCGTCCAGTATAACGTGTTTTTGCCACTGACAGGCTCAGATTGTTGTTCTAAGTTTCTGACATCATTATGTAAATTACAGCAGAGACAGACCTTTTTTTTGACGACAAACAACCCTGAAATTGGTATTGCCCAACTAGCCAAACCTCATTTAAATAAACAGCGTTTTTATGATTGTTAAACACATCTAATTCAAAGTCAACAGGAGCAATATATAGATTACAAAAACTGTCTTGGTTCGTCTTTCCACTGTTCCAACAATCACCAACTCTGATTTGGTTTCATTAACCCCCTTGATTCACCTAGTTAGATGTGAAAATATGCTGACTCTATACACTACACACTAAAATTGCCATTTATTTGAATGGAGTCTGGTGGGTTTGGCGATAGCGATTTCGAGGCTGTTTATGGTTAAACAAAAAGGATCTTACTCTTTAATAAAAGGTCTATCTCTGTAGGGATCCTTTCCGTAATGTTATCAGACATTAATAATATCAATAATATCAATCTGGGCCCATCAGTGGCAAAAACGAGCACTTTCAGTGGACGTACATTGACAGGTGCAGCTGGTGCCGGCACCCTCAGCACTGCACCATTTTCAAAGGTTGTTCCCATTAGTCATTGAACACAAAAACATGGGAAAATGGTGTCTAGATGGAAAAATACTCAAGTTACCATTTAAGTTTTGTGGTAATGAGAAAAAACAAGCCCATTATTGTTGACAACTGAAGTAGCCGCGCTGCAACAACCTCACAGCTGATTGATATTAAATCTCTGCATCTCCGTCTCTTTGTGTTCTTCCAGGACTATAAAGCGGGCCTGGCTATCGCAGAAGTGGAACTGACTGCTGCCAACATTCGAGACGTGGACCGCAGAGTCTTTGAAATCAACACACCCTTCAAGAACTTCTGGTACGTCTGTGTGTGTGTGTGTATGTGCAGAGTGTGCGTGCCCCCTTCTCCCACAACAAAGAGCCATTCAGGGTAAAATGTGTGTGATGTACGATGTGAGAGAAAAGTGCAGTGCTTTTGTTTGATCTTACCTGAACACATACTTTCATATTGCTTTTTCATCACCCAGAAGATGAATGTTAAGTGAAGGGATCTCTCCTTGAATGCAGACCCCTCACACTGATGTATTCAACAGGCTGACACTGAAATAAACCTCCACATTTGTTTAAAATGTTGCTGCAGGAAGCAGCTGGGTGCCAGGACTTCATTCATATTCCTCCCTTAAACAAATCTCCCTGCATTACCATCTTATTTGAACCATATAGTTTCGGAAATGCCCTTCGCATACGCTAAGCCTCCTGCTACCCTGTCTGTTAATCTCAGTAATCATATCTCATAAAGCATCCATATTCACAGCTGAAAGGCGAGGGCAAGCATTTTGGTTAATCTGCTCTTTATACATGTAAGGTATTAAGAGTCTCATAATGCGATAAGAGTTTAAGGTACTTGTGGTGAAAGAATATTCACGTTGTCCTATCTGATTGGCCTTTTAGAAATTTTTTTCAGAACCGCCTGGAGAGTTGGAGGATTAATTCAGACCAGCATGTTGTCAAGGCTCGAAACTTTTAAACTTACCTGCTTTTCAGTAAAAGGTGCAAATATGAAACCATTAAGCGTTTTAAAGTTATAATCGGCCGCGTTGCTCTTTAAAAAAAGAGTGGGCAACAAAGTAGAAATTATCAACACAAGGACGAAAGTTCTTGCTTATTATTTTGAGCTGAGTTAAAGCCATTGTTGAGATGTGAAGGTCGTACAGTCGGAGAGAGTTTTGTGTTCACGCTGACTTTAAAAAATGAACCAAAAGCTGTGAGGGTGAAGTTGTACAGGCTGACTAGTAACTCAGGGACAGACATGAGGAAAATAACATGTGTGCAATATCATCTCATTCATGATAATACCAGTGTAATTTTTATCATGATAAAAAAAAAAAGTTAATCTGAATACTGCGATATTTGACGTCAATATGTCAACAAGCTGAAATATCGTGAGTATCGCGATATGACTTTTCATGGGATATTAAAAATTATATCGGTATTATCGTGAACGAGATGATACGGCACAATAGTCATCGTAGCGTAGCAGCTGGTCACAGGTTACACAGGTTCTCTCTAGAGCAGAGAACAGGTCGTCCAACAACTATCTCAACAGGACCCTCCACTCCATGGGCCCCAGTGCACCTGCACTGCCTGCACTGTCTATGTACGTATGTAGAGGGTAAAGCAAGTTTTTTTATGCGTAATTTTCAGCCTAATATTACGTCATATAAGTATTTAACACAATAACCAAGACAGAGTGAGCAAAGAACATCTAAAAAGTGTTTCCGAAATGACGTGATACTCGGTTGGATTGTTATTGGCTGTACGTGTTTCTATCAATCATCAAATTGCTCTGAAGAGCACGCTTTCACTCCGAAGTCATTGAAATCCGGCAGTTACGCAGTAACTTGCGGCATCAGAAACCAACGAAAAAAGCCCTCCTTTTTGGCATGATACGTGGCAGGTTGCCGTTATAGTTTATTAGTTTGTCTGTTCGTTCGTTTGTCTGTTTGTTTGTTTGTCTGCAAGATAATGGGACAAGGAACAGATGGTTTTTGTGGTGATTGGTTGAAGCAAAGTGGATAAAATATAATAAATAAAGTCTATGGTCTGACAGCCTCAGCAGCAATTAAGATGGTGAAAACAGCCCCATCTGGTGGCCGGAAAGCACGTCTTGTTCTACTTGCTAAATATTGTTGTGATTCTAAAGTTGAAATTAATGTTCTGTGTTGGAAAAAAGAAAGTGAAAAATACAAATACATATTATAGTCTGTGTTGGTACAAAATAAAAATAATACACCACAGCGTCTCCATGGTGAAGGCATATATAACCGAATAATGATAGTGATGCAAATAACCTAAATGTGATGCAGGCTGCAAAATCTGATGCAGAGGGGGAGGGAATATCACTTACTTGGCGGAAGTCTGCACTAGTTATTGTTCTTGGTGTGGAGGGAGTTAGAAGGCAGTCCGTGTGACGTTAACAGCTCTTTGTTTGTTTTATAAAGGGCTGCAAGGTTGATATGAACATGGAATGGATAATGACTAAAAGGCAAATTTTGTAACTGCAGGTGTAAAATTTACCTTAATGTCACAAATGAAAATAAAAGTCACAAATTCAGGAAGTTATTTTGAATTGTTCATTCATGAAAACCAATTTAAAACCAGCTAGATGTTTTCCTTTGAGATGTACACTGTGTAAGTAACGAGCAGGCGTGTCACAGTGTTAAGACTCTAATGAGACAGAGAGAATCTTCTCATGAGTTTCTATAGACTGCGTTTTCACAAACCACCTTGTGAACCGCCGCACGCATCGCAGACTTGCAGTAAACAGGCTACATGAGAACAGGGTCCCGTCCAAAAATCACTAATTATCGATCAGGATTTTATTCTGAAATCCCCCCCGGGATCCTCACACAGGTACCTCTGCCTCTGTTGGGCACACAAAGCCTTTCAGGTGACTCCTGTCCCCGAGGGCCCAACAATCAATGAGCGCGCTGCTTGTTTGTGCTGTAATGGCCCATTTAGAATACAACCGTCACAGCTGCCTGGACAAAGCACGCCTTGTTTGTTTGTGCTCGCTTGTTCACTATTCTCTCCTCTTTTTTTACCCCTTCCTCTCTGTGCCAGTTGCCTTGTGTAAAGATTTCCCCCTCCCCTCATTCCTCTACCTGTCTGTTGTATGTCCGATCGATCTGTTTGTGTCAGCTCCCTTAATGGTCCCATCGTTTGGCAGCTTCGTTAATACGCTGGACGTAATTGCCATTTTGTGTGGAACAAAAAAAAAAGAGGTGGAATTAAAATGAGCTCAGGTCTCCTGAATTGTTTTGATGAGGTGATTGCTGAAAGGGTTTTTATTGTGTGTGTGCGAGTGTGTGCGAGAGTGTGTGTGTGTGGATCAAATCGATTGGTAGCCCTGGGAGCGTTCTCCTACCTGCTCAAGGTGGGGATTAGTGAGAAACTCATCTAATCACTTTAAGCTGTGGAGACTCACTTTGGCTTTTCCATTGTTTTGCTGCCGTTAAATGGACAGAGCGTTCAGCCCGCTGTGGTAGATGCAATAGCAGACTTTTATGAGGAGAGAGAATGACAATGAGGCAGAGAGCAGTGCACGGGCAAAGACACCCAACTTTGGAGAAAAAGGAAAACTTTGTGCTCTTGATCAGAAAGCACATCTACTAAAGTAAAGCTGCGGATAAATGCCTAGCTCAAGGGCATATTGGAGAAAATCCATGTTTGTCTGGTTTGTTTTGTGTTTGTCTGGTGTGTACTGAAAGCTGTGGACAGTTTCACAATTATTATTATTTTTGCTTAGACAGAAAATGTTTCCTTATGAAAACTCTCGACAGCGAGGTCTTTGGATTATCATTGTTTTTTGAAGGACATGTTGCCGTTGAGTTTTTCAAATTTAATTTTCCAAAGCTTTGAGCAGCACAAACACACTGCTTTCCTTTCAGCTCTATTGTATCAAGGTGGCAGCAGACAACCCCCCAAAACTACTTTATCTGTCCTGCATTGACAGACATCACAAGGGCAAGTGTTTGTAGTGCGGATAAAATGACCATTTGAAGATATTAGCTTTACATTTTTCAAGGCCATCTTAACTCTGTTTTACAAAACTCTTTCAACATACATTCAAGTGGATATGTGGGTTTTGTTTGAAGGCAGACTTGAAAAATGTGAAGCCATAACTCCCTGTGATGGCCTTTGTCCCTCTAAAATTGGAAAAAAGTACATTGTTTACTGGAAACGACTTTAGTATATTATTTTACTCTTGGTATCTGTTAATATCAGCCTTAAAAGTTGGCCCAGTGTTGAATTTTTTGCCAGTATTTGGCAGTTGTGGAACTGATATTTTTGTGTTGTTGTTATTTTACTCTCAAATTGGCAAAAGGAGCATGAGCACCCTGATCTTCAAGAGGATCTTTTATGCTAATTTTGTGGTTCATAGATGTATTTTTGGTTTCTGTTTTGTGGCGGTGTACTTGCAGCTGGAAATAAAAAACGTCTCTGTAAAAGCTTCCAAACCAAAATCTTTACAAATGGACATGTTCCAGCAGGAATAAAATCTGAAATCTGGAAGAAGTTGGCAACACTGGTAATAAAGATTACATATTTCCCTGATATTAGCATATAGCTTCTTGTAGCATCATACTTACAGCTGTGAAATGATGTTAAAGGAGTAAGGAGGTATTTTCTACCATGAAAAATTATCAATAAAGCCTTTGAACCAAAATCTTCACAACCAGACAAGTTCCAGCAGGAATAAACAACAGTGGCAACCAAGATTACATGTTTCTCTGATGTTAGCTTGTAGCTACATGTAGCCATGAACTTGCTGCCGATAGATGACTTGGAGGATATTGGCACTGTCTCCTGCGAAAAATCACCAATTAAACCCTCTGAACCAATATCTTTACAACTGGACATGTTCCAGCAGGAATATGATGAGAAATCTGGGGGAAATTAACAACATCAGGAACCAACACTATATGTTTCCCTGATGTTAGCATGTAGCTACATGTAGCTGTTTTTTTGCAGCTGGGGATGGACTGTAACAGAGTATAAAGGCACTTTCTACTGTGTAAAATCATCAGTTAAAGCTTCTGAACACAACAGGACAGGTTCCAGCAGGAATCTGATCTGTAATCTGGGAGAAATAAACAACGTCGACAACTAAGATTACATGTTTCCCTAATGTTAGCAAGTAGCTACATGACTGTATTGGATAACAGGGGCACTTTCAACATAAAACCCAAAAGAAAAAAGCTTCTAAACACGACCAGATATGTTCCAGCAGGAATATGATTCTAAATGAGGAAGAAATTATCAACCTCAGTAACCAAGAGGTAACCAAGATTACAAGTTTCCCTAACATTAGCCTGTAGCTACATGTAGCAGGGTACTTGCAGCTGGGAAATGGCTGTAACGGATAATTGGGGCACTTTCTGCCATGAAACATCATGAGAAAATCTTCTAACACGACTAGACATATCCCAGCAAGAATATGATCCAAAATGAAGAAGAAACTAGCAGCATCGCTAACCAAGAGGTAACCAAGATTACATGTTTCCCTGACATTAGCATGTAGCCACATGTAGCAGTTTAGCCCACCTGTAGCTGGGGAATGACTGTAACAGAGTATGGAGGCATTTTTTATTGTGACAGCCTTCATAATCGAACATGTTTCTGCAGGAATATGATCCCAAATCAAGGAGAAATTAACAACACCAGCAAGTTTTACTGATGTTAGCGTGTCGTTACATGTAGCATCATACTTGTAGCCGTGGAATGATTACAACAGAGCATAGTGGTACTTTGTAATATGTAAAATCAGTAATGCTTCTGAACCAAAATATTCACAACCTTCAGCAACCTAGATTACACGTTTCTCTGATGTTAGCAAGTAGGTACATGTAGCAGTGTGCTTGGATTCGGCTAATAACTGTCACGGAGTATCGAGGCACTTTCTTCCGTGAAAAATCACTAATTCAAGCTTCTGTTCCCAATCTTACATGTTTCAGCGGGAACATTTTCTGAAATCGGGAAGAAATTAAAAACACTGGCAACAAAGATTACACATTTCCGTGACGTTAGCATTTAGCTACATGTTTACGTAATGTTAAGACTTGCAGTAAAATGCTGGGAGCAGATGACTGACCCTGTCTTTGCTCACAGGGATTACTTTACATCCCTTTACCTCATTATTTGAAACTTTGCTCATGTTTAAAATGAACATCCGGCATTGTAAAATTATATATGACAGGAAATAAGGAAAAGCATAATAGGTCCCCTTTCAAGCAGCACCTCAGCAATTAACAGTAGCCTCTTGCACTTCCATGAAGGTGGTGAACTTACAAGAGATGAACTGAAGAATCACCACAGCCACTGAGTACACTTCACTCTTACCCTGTCCTTGTTTAACCTTCTTATGCCTTCCTGAGCACCGCTTTAGGTCAGTCTAATCCAACTCTAGGTCAAATGCTCCGTCCATTTATCTTTTTTGAGTATCAGCCTGTTACCTTGAGGTGTTTTATTGTAACACCTTTTATATTTATGGTCATAGTGATTGATTATTCATTTTTCTTATCTTTGGATTGGAATAACTAATTTATACTCGGTCGAAGCTGTGAAGCGGAGATTTATTCAGAGGTGTTGTTGACCGGCATTCATAGTACAAGTTGCACTTTCGGACTTATTTGACCCTGACAAATTCACTGTATAGGATTCTTTTTGAACAGTGAATGAACAGCTCAAAGCACTGTGTTCTCTCGGTCATAAATGCGGTTGGCAAGGACACGCTGTCATGTCACCTGGATTCTGAAAGACACATGGCAGCTCTTCAACATGTGCTAATTACCTGCCATTGATATTTAAATGTAAGCGTTATTTTCATCAAAAACGTTTATGTAATAATATAAACCACTTTATATTTGACTCCCCCACCATTATGAACATTATGCAAAATCATGCAAAAGGATCGTAATGCCCATTCATCATTCATGAAGAAGAATTAGATTTCCTCACATGTCGTGTGTAGAGTGGCCGAGCATAAATGGCTTGAAAGGCAAAATGGATAAAGGGCACCAGTGAGGGTAAACTTTTAAACTTACCATTAAATGCTTACTGTAATTGAGAATTATACAAAGAACGTCAAGCGGCTGCACACCAAAATTGGATTTACAAATTTAATTGTCATTTTACATTTTATAAAAAATACATTTTCATGAGTGGGGACTGATACCGAGTGCTCGGGTGAACGGGGGACCATAAAGCCGACTGTTAAGAGCAGTGTTCTTAACTCCAGACCGTGAAGGTTGTGTTGGATATGCTTTTTTTAATTTGGAAGTTTTGGGAAATACACTTAATCGCTTTCTTGCCCAGAGTTACATGAGAAGAATGACGCCACTCTCATGTCTGTGAGTTAGATGTGAAAAGCTACAGCCAGGAGGAAGTTAGCTTAGCTTAGCATGAAGAAACAGGGGAAAACTGCAGCTGTCTAAAGTTAGCAAAATCCATCTGCCAAAACCCTCAAAGCTTGTTAATTAACACATTATTTTACTCGTCACTTTTGTTTAATCTGTGTATGAAACAAAAGTTGCCAGGTTAGCTGTTCCCCTTTGTTTCTTATCTTCATGCTAAGCCAATAATCTACTGGCTTTTTTGGACAGACGAATAGCATCACTCTTCGCATCTAACTCTTAGCAAGAACGTGAACTGTGGCTTGTGTCGCACTGGTGGCGCAGAAGCTCCCTCTAGCGGTAGGCGGAGGAACCTACAAGAACGCTGTTTGTAGCCTTTCCCATTACGTTAAAAAGCCAGATGTTCGCTGTTTTTTGTGCAGTGGGTTAGGGGCTGTAGTGGTGGCACTTAATAGGTGGTAAGCGGTTTAAAAAGTTTAAGAACCAGGGAGTGGTTGCATATAACACCTTAAGTTTTCTCCTCCTAACGTCAACCTATTTACTGTGTTGAAACTGATTTTACAGCGGTAAAAGTTTCCATGGAGACCATTTGTTTGCTTGGACTCAGGCTTGTGATGCGTGTTATCGTCTCACAAAGTTGGCTTTTTGTAAGATAGTGGAAAAAATGGCACAAGAAAAGAAGTCAAGAAAACCATATTGGTCAGAGGAGGAAAATATTATACTATGAGAGGAATACAAACATAGAAAGCACAAACTAAAAGTAAATTTGAACTAGAAAACTAAAAACAATTGTAGGAAGAAATTGCTTTTTGTCCTCCACCACTGCTCCCGTCACTTTGACCAAGAAACACAAATCGATCTGCTGCCGCAGACAACTGTACAACAACAACACCCCAGGGTTTTGGATATTTCCTCTAGGGACGTTACCACACAGACTAACTCAACACTTCCTGTATCTGTTTCAAATTAAAAGCCCCTTATAACTTTGGTTGAGAGAATCCCTTTATTTCCTTAACAGGCTTTTATTGTCAAACATTTGCAGGAACTTGTGGAGGATTCAGTGACTTGCATAGTTTGCATACGGTGCTTCACATGCAGCTCCTGCCATCTGGTCACTGTGGCACATGAACAGCCACAGTGACAGAAATAATAGTAATAATAATAAAGATGGGACAAGAATAATCAGATGACATTATGCAGGTCGTGAAAGACGACTGAACATGGTTGGTGCCAAGTCATGGCGCGATTTTGTGACCCGAGAATCACCTAATCTGACAAAGTGACTGTTGGAACAGACGAAAATGTTGTGTAGTTTGAATCTGGCATCTGTGCAGCCAATTTTGTTATGAGCAAACCTTGTCTAGGACTTTAAGGAAAATCTTAACTTAAGGTGTTTTGTGCAGAGTTTGGGACTTGTTCTGGACCTGCTGTGTGTTTGTCATATCCTCGGAGCACGCTGCTCGCTGCACTCTTAGCTTACTTTGAGCTCCGACGACGTTCCGGATAATTACACGGGAGCAGCGTGGAGTAACATGAGCGCTCTGTGACTGCAGTTTGTGACGGGGAGGAGATGATGGACGGCCGACGCCTGTGGCTGTGATGCTGATTGACACATTTCAGCAATGTGTGAGACCACTTGTAATTTCAGTGCAAACAGCTGAGTTATGACTGAGTTTACAGTCACAGCAAAAGCAGCAGTTTGATTATTATTGTAAAATAGTCATTTTAAAACCACTCCACCTCTGAAATGAGCTTTTATTTTATGTTTACCTCATATAACCAACTGCTGTGGTTAAAGCTGTGGTTGATTTTGCGGCCTCACCTGAGACCAGCCTTCACTTCATATTGGAAACTGTGCGGCTTGGGAACCTGCACACACTCTGGCACTGCCTCCTGCCTCCCTCTGCTCCTCTGTGGCTTTGGAGGCTGTGTTGCAGTTCAGCAGACGATGTGAGCAGTCATCTCTTTAGACGGGCCCTGGGCAGAGACCGGTGGGCACAGAGCGGCTGAACCCAATCAACCTATCGATCTCTGCTGGGTTACTTGGGCGAGGCGGGCCCGGTGCACATCCTCTGCTCCGGGCAAAAGCTTCCCCTCCCCGTCGTCTCCTTTTCTCTCCCCCCTCCACCGCCCTCACCCTCTGTCTTACTTTACACCGGCCGCCAGGTTGCCATGGAGACCAGCGGTCCCATTTCTCCGTTCTAAGTGCTTCTTTCAGTCAAGCTAAGACTCTGTGTCCCTCTCTTTCCCCTCAGTTTTATATCTGTGTCGATCTCGCTGTCTGTCTTCTCCTCTTATCGCCGCTCTCGCTTAAGCTCACACATGCGCACAGATCGCTTGTTACATGCACTTACACACTCATCTAATTTGGAGCTACTCAGTACATTCAGCAACTTCTCCAAAATACACACGCCATCCTCTCCATCACTAAAAGCTGTCTGTCCCCGTGACGTGTCTTTATAAGTGCTTGTTAGACAGTTAATGGACATATCCAGTCGCTACTGTGTGTGTGTGTGTGTGTGTGTGTGTAGAGGGATTTAGAGACAGGTGTGTCCTGAAAGAATCACAATTTGGGAGCGGTGACAGTGCAGGCATTGCTGGTTTGACCTCTCTCGTTGCCTCAGTTTAATTACTAGATGAGACGCAGCCAATTCAACTTAATTTAAACCTGCTCTTCGAAAACACACACTATGGACAAAAGTATGTGGACGCCAGGCTGCCAGTGATCTGCTTCCATTCAGCTAAATTAATGAATGAGTGAGGTCAGGCGCTGGTGTCGTGCAGTAAGGCCCCGACCCGCTGTCAGCATTCACAATCAGGATCAGGATATAGAAATATTAAAAATAAAATATATACCTTCACTGTGCTGAGGCTCTAAGTGTGAAATTCAACTACGAAATATACATCAATAGAATCAACAAGAATATCACAAAAGTAACATGAGAAATATGTTCAGTTATGTGCATGATTAAGTCGTATACTGAAGAATATCGTACAGCTGAATAATTGCACTCAATAGATACTTATGAATTATACATTTAGAAGGTGAGTAGAGTCCCAGTGCATGGTACATGTGAACTCAAGCTGCTCCGGTTCATCCCAAAGGTGTTGGATGAGGTAAAGGTTGTAGAGGTGGGAATCATTTCATGTAGTGGGAATCTATATGGCATAATATCGTAACATTTTGCCTGTCAGTATTGTATCAGAATCGACTTGTTGTTCACAAATACTTCCGGGTAGAAAACCAGCAGAGTTTAGTTATATATGTATATCGCATTTTTCACGTCACTATATCATCGTTTAGACTAATCTGATGTTTGCGAAGTCTATAAACACAATGATTGAACAAACGTTACTATTTCTGGGCTAACCGTTAGCTGTTAGCCGTTAGCGGTGTCTGTAATAACTCAGTACCTCAATAAATGGTCCGTGAAAAAAATATTTTTTCCAGCCGATGTCTTAGTTACAACATGATTGAGCTAGCAAAGCAGTTTTGTGTTGCGATGTGTGGTATTTATTCAGTTTTGGGAAATCACGATATCTAGAAAGCATCAGAAGCTAACATCAGGACGTCATCTGTTAAAAGCCTCCCGTTGTTGGATACGACATGAAACTACTCCAGTTAACTCAATCATGTTGTAACTACATCCGCTGGAAAAAATATTTTTTTCACGGACCGTTGAATTACTGAGTAACTACAAGACACCGCTAACGGCTAATTACTAACAGCTAATGGTTAGCCCAGCTAACCTACTATAACCATGTTATTAATTACAAAACGTGCACACAGAAATAGTAATGTTTGTTAATTCATTGTGTTTATAGATTTTACAAACATCAGATTAGTCTAAACGGTGATATAGTGACGTGAAAAATGTGATATATATATATGATATATATATATACATATATATAGCTAAACTCTGCTGGTTTTCTACCCGGGAAGTATTTGTAAACAACAAGGCGACTCCCTCTATACTATGCAGGATTGTTGGCGAACACGCTTGCATGAAACTAAAACTAAAAGCCGACCCCAGATTTATTCTTGTTTGGCCCCAGCCTCACCACTCACAATTTATGTTCAGCATATCACAAAACGTTAGAAGTTCCAATAAAGTTGTATTAAGAATATTGATACTTGGTGTCACGCAAAATATCCCTAAATATGCTGTATCAAATTTTCTTCCCTCAGCTACAGGGATGATGTAGAAAATTTCATTTAGTGTGTTTACATGTGCTTCATTAACTGAGTTACAGTCGTCTTGTGGCAAAATCTTTGCTCTTGGGTGGAGGGTTTAAGGGTGATTTAGGGTTTCCACAGCTCGATTTGTCCTGGAGAAAGTCGATGACTGACTTATGTACAGTATACGCATCACTAGGTTCCTCATTGGCTTTCACACGGACACATGTGCATGACAAAGACTGAAGACAGGGAAAGTATTGCTGTGACAGCAGAGCAGCTAGAAGTAAGAAAAGATCGTTAAATATAAGGATGCACCCTTTCATTGAACCGTCCGCCCTCCAACACACTCAAGACACAGTGTCATGACTGCAGTTAAAGGAAGTTTAATTTCATTCATTCAGTCAGTCATT
This sequence comes from Epinephelus cyanopodus, assembly GCA_026686955.1. Classification (NCBI taxonomy): domain Eukaryota; kingdom Metazoa; phylum Chordata; class Actinopteri; order Perciformes; family Serranidae; genus Epinephelus; species Epinephelus cyanopodus. The sequence goes on from CM048934.1 coordinate 9,716,730, forward strand.
TGGGCAAAAATCCCTTAATACACTCAGAGCATACTGTAATTTAAGTGGACTGGGTGAATACAAGACTTCTGTTTTTAAGCTTTAAAAATTTAGGCCGTGACGGTAGACTCTGGTCAATCACAGGTCACTTCAGAGAGAGGGTGTTCCTTTAGGCTGTTCTGAAAATGGAGATGCATGTTCAAGTACCTCTGGTGAATGTCTGATTCAATGGCGAAGAATCCTGCAGAGAAAGTTGCTATTCCAGCATTGGCAACAACTGCCTACACTGCAAAGCAACCCAGAAAAGGAAGGCAGACTCAAAAAGAGTGTCCAAAAGAGGGTCTGACGAAAAGCAAAATAAAATGTGTGTCAGTATTGGTGAGGCATTTCAGACGTGGAGGGAAAATGTTGCTGATACTTAATAATAATATTAATCTTTATGTATAAAGCCCTTCTCAAAACAGAGTTACAAAGTGCTTCACATGTCAATAATTAAAACAAACAAGACATGAAAACAACTTCTAAAAAAACTGATAAAAATACTTTTGTGTATAAAGACTGAGGAAATATAAGACGAGTAAAATCAGGAAAGACTCTCCGATAAAACTATGTTTTAAGAAGGGACTAAAACAGATCTCTGTCTCGGCCGACTTGATATCCTTGGGCAGATTATCCTGACAGCAAAACTAAAAGTATTTGACTCTGTTAAGCCTTATTTGCTCTCTCGTTTTCGCAGTGTAACTGATTGTGTCCCTGATTATTTTAAAACTGCATGTGTGAAGCCTCTGCTAAAAAAAAAACCTGGTCTGGATCCCTCTCTCCCTCAGAATTTTAGACCTATATCCAAGTTACCTTTTATATCCAGAATCTCTGGCTTCCGTAAGTATCGCAGCGATGACCTTGACACCGTCGATTACAATACGTTAGCATTCTGCTCAATGGTGCTAAAGGCTCACAGCTAACATTAGCTACAGCCTCGATCACAGTGTCCTCCACCTCGCTCCCCGCCGCGACAGAACACCTCGCCAGGAGGAGAGCGGGCAGCAGCTCTGGAGACAACCCCCAGTCAGCAACCACAGCCACCTGAATCCATCCAGCGCACGGCCGGATTAGCAAACTTTCTGTTGCTGCTGTTACACAGTTTAGACCTAGTGCTGCTGCTGCTGCTGGCCATTAGCTTGTCATGACATCCTGTGCTGGGGGGTTTGTGCAGGCTGAATTCAAGCTGCCACAGTCACTGACTGAAGTTTTCGTCTTCTCCTGCTGCCCACTCTCTTCCTGGCAAAGCAGTCCTCATTGGTGGGGAGCGAGGCGGAGGAACAGTGGAGTCGTAAACTAGCTAATTCCTGTCTCATTTTTGGTCAGATGAAGAGAGACTGAGTGAATAGGCTGTGTGCAACTGTACAATGAAATAAGATTAGATAAGTAAATGTATGGGAAACACTGTTACCGTATAAAAGTATGCATATGCTGTGGTCACCTGTTTTACCAAGTTAATCTCAGTCCTTTTTCATTTTCCCACTTTCAGACTGACAGAGCTCTCGATTCAAGTCCTGATCGATCAAGACTGTTAAACATGACTTTTTTTAAATGTATGTTGAAGCTGTAAACGTGTTTGGTTTATACTGTCTCCCATCACCATTTCTCAACTTTTCCTGAGTCTAATATAGGAATAATATCCTGAAAAACTGTCCTGCATTAGCACTTCATAGATTTTAGTGGTGCAAGGTGAGACAGATTGATTTACCTGCCCCGTCGCCCCCTCTCCCCACTCCCCCTATCAATTTCACCAAATCTATTGCAATCACACATAGACATACACACTCAGCAGCCCCCCCAAAACTACTCCAAATACCGCACACCCCCGTAACCCTGCCAAGCGATACTATGCTGTTTAATTGCTCTCTCAAATCAAATCAATAACAGTGAGGCATGTGTTGGGGTGGGGGGCCAAAAAATCAATTGTTGCAGCTTCACAGCCGAGTCAGAACGGGAGAAGGAGGAGTGGATTGAAGCGGTCCAGGAATCGATCGCTGAGACACTCTCCGACTATGAAGTGGCAGAGAAGATCTGGTTCAACGAGGCCAACAGGAGCTGCGCCGACTGTCGCGCCCCGCAGCCGGAGTGGGCGTCCGTCAATCTGGGTGTGGTCATCTGTAAGAAGTGTGCAGGTAAGGGGTGCACCGCCTCACTCTCTGATGCTGACACACACATGCTGGCTGCAAGTAAACAACATGTTTTCTTTACTGTTCACTGATAAACAACCCCCCACGTATTTAAACACCTGCCGACAGGCAGCATTGTGTGAAGTGGAAGAAACACCTTTATACTATGTCTCTTAAAGACCTCTGAGTTGTCGCAATGCAAGTGTGAGAGGTTGTCCCATGACAAACACTATTTTATTGTTTTGTAATTATCTCATAGTTGTACAGGAAGTTTGCAGGAAAAATATAGGAAAAATAGAAACAAAGTTCTCTTACTTTGGTCAGGATTTAGTTAACTGTGTCAGGTTTATATGTATATATCACCACAGGAACTTTTCTGTCATTAATTCCTCTTTTAAACACCCTTGTATGTGACACACAGCTGGGTGAAGCTCATTTTAACACGTGGTTAAAGTGATCAAATGGTAGCGTCTAGGTTAAGGCAACAAAACTACTTGGTTAAGTTTAGAAAATACAAGTTTGGGGTTCAGCAAAGTACGTAATGTTTCAAGTAAGTGTGTCGTTAAAACAGCTCTGACTTTTGATTTCACCTGGGATACAAACAGCAGTCTCCTGGGTGAAAGTCTCTGTATGATTGACCGATCCAGGCTGAATGGCTTTGGGTATCCAGCAACCGCTACCACCAGTTTCTCCTCCATTGTTTACCAGCTGTAAACTTGTTGCTGTGACCATCACAGAAGCCCCGCCTCTCAAATCATCCGATTGGACAATGGGGAAAAAATGACTGAAAAGACATAATGTGGGGTTTTTCTGCTCTGAGTTGAAGTTGTTTCAACTCGAGGAGTTCAGAGCGCTCTGGCAAAAACCCCAGCGGCTTAGAGTGCAGAAACTTGAGGTACATCGCGACGCAAAAATACCAACTCGTGACTTTTGTGTACAGTTACACCCCTAGAATTAATTACTGTGGATTTACCAGTTGAATAATGTGTCTATTCTGTTTCACCCTCAACTAATCACGTCGTTTTACAGGTAAATTGCTTGGGTGTTATTAAGAATAATAAAGAGACCACGCTGATCATAAAAAGTTATGAACAAGTCTCCAAAGCATGCTTAAGTATGTTAATACTCAGTTCTTAATTTGTACGTGTGGTCTGGAGTTTGTTTGTGCCTGTGCGAGTGTGTGCGTGTGTGTGTGTGTGTGTGTGTTCAGGCCCAGAGGCTCTTCTGGAATAAGTTCTCAGGTGATAAGCCACTTATGGGAGTTGGCGTCTGGCCTCTGGACTCTCTAATCTATTTGGCAATGCTGGATGGCTCAGATGAAATGACAACAAAGATTAAGCCACGGGCGAGAACTTGAGGGATCCCAAACTGCCTCTTGACCCGCTAAACATGATTAGAGCGAAGCAGCAGCCATGGCTGATGTAGAGGGATATCTGGCCGGTGTGCAGTTTCTCCACGCTCCTACACTCTTCCGTCTTCCCCCTCCAGATCTTCTCCAGGCCTGAGATTTCTCCCAGAGTCATAAGTTTTAATGCGATTCTTCACCTCACCTCTGCAAAGCCCGTGTAATTGGTACGCATCAGATATCCAACATCCCTTTTCAAACAGCCCTAAATGATTTCATTTGCAGGGGTGTTTAATATTACATTTTGTCGACACGCTGGGCGAGAGAGGGTGAATATCTGCAACGAGGAAGCTGTCCTCACACTGTGCTCGCCTTAAATTAGGCGGTGGTCCATTTGGAATACCAATGACTGCTCATGCTTTTAATTAGCGCTCCCATGTCATGGACAATAAAGAGAAATGCTGAACAAGAGAAAGAGGAAAGAAGTAATGAGAAGGCTAATGGTAAAAATGATCCCAGATTGGCTTTCCTCTTTTTTATGGCAAGACAGAATGAATTTTAATAGTCTGCAGTTTCACTCTCTGATACAGAGCCGCTTCAGACACTGTGATATTTTGTCTTTGTTTGCCTTGACTTGACTTTATTTTCTGTTTTATGAACAGAGAAAATCAGGGTTTATTGTGGATATTAAGAGACAGATGATCAGAAACACAATCACACAAAACGCTGGGTGAAATTGTTGTTTAAAAAACAATTTGTAGCGTCTGCAGTTTAACCATGTGTGTGTTTTTAAATTACTTAAGAGACACACATTCCTCAGTTCCAGTTTTCTCTTTCCTTTCTTTTAGAAACCGAGAAAGCAAACAGAAAGATTTCATGCTGGAAGCTGCCACAAGGGGACAGAAGCGTAATGCATTCACTTTAGAAAAAAAAAAATCAAGCTGGTTTTTCTTCACTAACGAGATTATTATCAGCATTATGGGAAGTTTTAATGGGCAAAAAATTCAGCTTGTTTTTGTGAATTAAAAAGATAATAACTTTGGTCTTTCAGCAAAAGAAAAATTGTCTTCCTTGAACACTTTTCTCATGATTTTGAGATAATAATCTCTTTGTTTTTTTGTTTTTTTTGATGAAACTTTTGTTAAAAACTAAAATTTAAGGGGTAATTATTTGGATAATTCAGATAAGTAAGAGCAGATTTTTTTTTTTATCGTGATTTTGAGATGATCTCTTTCGTCCAAAAGAACAAGAAACATTTTTTATTCAAGAAACTTTTCTGATAATTCCGAGATATATTTTTGTCAGGAAAGAAAGCAAAACATTTTTCCTTAAAATTTTCCCTGTAATTTTGAGATATTAAAATCTGAGGGATAATTGTCTAGTTAGCTCAGATAAACAAGCAGATTTTTTTCTCGAAATTTTGAGATAAAAATCTCGGTAGTCCAGGAAACCAAGGAGCATTTTTTTTTTCCTAAATAACTTTTCCTGGAAATCCAAGATAATAATTTGTATTTAAAAAAAATACAAGCAGAATTTTCTTAATTAAAACTTTTCTCCATAATTTCAAGATGCTAATCACATTCATTAAAAAAACTAAAATTTACCAGATAATTATCTAGTGTAATTATTTTACTTGTAGTTTTGAGATAATAATCTCTTTAGTCCCGAAAAACAAGGAACATTTTTTTTTTCATGAAAACTTTTCTTATAATTCCAAGAATACAATACTTTTTTCCCGAATGTCAGGCTATTTTTTTTTCAAGAATTTTCCCTTAACTTTGAGAAAATAATCTCAATTATTCAGAAAATTAAAATTTACAAGGTAAATGGAAAATAATTTCTTCAGTCCTGAAAAACAAGGAACTTTTTTTTCAACTGTTCTTCTAAATCCAATAATATATTTTTTTTCTTTCCAAAAAGTCAAGAATTTTTTTTTTCAAGAAAACTTACCCTAATTTTGAGATAATAATCTCATTCATTTAGAAAAAATTACATTTACAGGATAATTATCTGGTTAATTCAAATCAAGAAGTAGAATTTGTAATTTATTCAGAACAACTAAAATTTACAGGATAATTATTGAATTTCAGTTTCAACTCAGTTTTATTTACACATACATACGTAGTCATTTGATCCATTGTTACTGTAGAAATATTGATTAGTGTAGCTTTAATCATTGTCTCATTGCTCCCAGTGTTGGTGTTGGTATCTCTCGTCAATGGTTAGTCCTTTTCCCAACCCATAAACTGGTCAAACCCACATTCCTCAGTAACTTTACCGCCAATAACTGGAGCTGTTGGCGCAGCTCTTTCTGCTCAGTCTCTTTGCCCTTTCTCCCAATAACCAGACCAACCAGAGGAAATGACAGCACTCCAAAGACTGGGAGGCCCCTCTCCACACATGTAATTGCAACAAACTCCTCTAAACTAGGGTGCAACTTGTCGTCTCGTCTGCTGGCAACAGTTGCCATGGCAATGCACAAATGCAGTGCTCATTGCTTTGCTTTGTTTCCCTCTGACTAGTCACTGAGTGAGGGGAAAATGCCACACAAGTACAGGGGGTTGGAAAAGTGCTCCGTGAACTGTCGCCGGGAAAGTTTTTAATTGGGGGTGAAATCCTTAAGTGTGTTGGGCAATTTTTTGCCGCTGTGATGGGAATGCCCTTTTGTGTGTTATTTTGGTTCCATCAGAAAGATGAAGACATTTACAACAGGCTATTTATATGTGAGGATCTCACTGTGCACCCGGTGGAATATGCGCATGCACACTTTTTTCAGCTTCATTACCCTTACACAAGTGAAAATGGTCCTGTGGTGCTGTATGGCTCAGCGGATGGAGCGTGGCCGTGGCATTGCAGCAGGCGCCACGAGTGAAATATTTTCACTGCTTCACAGGCAGAAGTGACTGAGTCCTACTCTCTGGCCTTTATTTGTCAAGCTGGACTCATGAAGCCTCAAAGACTGTAATCATTCCTCTCTTTTCAGTGTGACTTTTAGGATGTGACAAGCAAGATTTAAATTCCAGTCTGAGCACACTAATGCACCCACTTTAATGTGAACTTTCCCCACAGAATATATAAAATAAGCTTGGGGAAGTAGGAAATATTGTTATTTACAGTCACAGGGCTCAGCTGAGACATTCACAGCATCGCTGAGAACAGTCTAATATGGACACAGGCCTTATATTATTGTTGTTTGTGACTTGTAAACAAACCTCTTTTTGCCCTATATCAGACGAAATTGTCAACCCGTCACACTCAGTTTCCATCTGTAAACCAATTTCCATGAGTGACAGATTCTAGACCAGTGGCTCTAGCCGGTCCAGCCACAGGCTCCAGATTTCTCCTTAGTTATCAGGGTCCACACAGTTTAATATATTTCGCGTCATACTTGTGTTTGGCCATGTTGTGGAGCTAGTTTGTCACTCTACAGCAGGAAGCATCACTTCACAGTACAGTTCTGTGCTGGAAAATCAATGTATTCAGTTCAGTGGTTGTTTTTTAGTTTGATTGAGAAACAGCTGTTTCATGTCACAATGCCAGACGAATCAGTCAACTTGAACTTGGCGAAGTGGGCAAATTCAAAGGTCTGGACTCAGGCAACAAACATCTGCAAATAACCCCCAATTTTTTTTTAGTTGCAGTCAGCTGTTCTAATCTAATGCACTTTTTGTCAAATGCCAGCTGCTATTTTGTGGGAAAGTCTTAAATCTTATGATGGGATGAATTTGGTTAGAAAATGAAAGCGCAGTGCTGATAAATACCTTGAAACATGTAGTTAGTATTTTTGGAAAGGCCCTCAACTGATCCCATACCTATTTTATCAACAGGGCGACAGCTGTTGTTTCAAATGCCCATCAAATCCTACATGGTGTTCCTCAGGGTTCATTACTTGGTCCCCTCCTTTTTTTCATGAACATGCTTTCACTCAAAGAAATTATACAACCACATGGTGTAACTTCCTGTAGTTATAGAGACGACACAGAACTGTACATAGTGCTAGCGCCCAATGATGCCACAGTTTAAGTCATTAGACAGACTGCTGGAGTCAACATTTTTAAGGGACCTGGGACAAAAAATGGTTTTGATTTCACAAGTCACTGGTGTGTTTCCAGCAGCTGGGTGTTTCGTGAATGTTTTTTGGGACCCGTTAGTGTTTTTCTTGCACTTTTTTACTGAGTCATCCCTGATTTTCTGGCAGATATAGTGCCATACAAAGCGGTTATTCTTTTGCAGAGATATCACTAGTTTCCTGTCGGGATATTTGCACAAAAAGCATTTGTTTTTCAAGAATATACCCCACACGGTTTTATTGTAAGCCAAAACATGATCTTTTTCTGACCGTAACTATGTGTTTTTTGTACATAACTTTGACCACATGTTAACTACAGCGTTTCATGTGCAAATGTAATGTATCCGTGGTTTGCAGAAATGTACAATGCCAACATTATTTGTGGTGATCAGGTCGAAAAACAAACAATTGCAGTAGTCTATCAGAACAACACTACAGGTGATAAAGAATATTGGTTCAGAGCTGTTGTGGCAGGATAACTGGGGCTATTTTTTGTTCTTAATGCATTCACCATTTTGTCACATCAAGCCTGACTATAATGGGATACGGCTTGCCACATCACATTGGAAATCTAATCTGGTAGCTATTAGACCAGTCAGTTAGTAATACGGTTTGTTCTGCTCAGTAATATAAACATAATAAAACCAGTATTCCTAAAGTAGGTAGTGTAAGTCATCATGAAATGATTTACTTTCTCTTTTTAATGTCTTAAATGACTAATAATTAAGTGATTTCTGGAGTCTGTGCTCTCCAGATCTGTGTCAAGACGGCCTTTTCTCCTCTCATGGCCCCAAATTTCCACTCACAGCTGCTCTACTTGAGCAGAGACGACAGTAATGAGATCATGCCAAATCTAAATCTAAAATTAAAACTTCACACACAGGACAATAATTCACTTTCACACATACAGCGTGTTTCTGCCTCATGTATTATGCATGCATGCTCTGTCTTTGGCCATAAGCAACCCTAGAAGCCTCTCGTTCACCCAAATAAACAGGCCGACCCACAAACACAATGAATTACTCATGATTCATTAGCAATTAATGGCCCTCGTTCTGTGCTTTCATTTCCAATTAGGCGAGCTGAGGGGACTAAATATGTCTGTTGTGAGTGAGAGAATGAGCTTCCAGTCATGCTCTGTTTCTCCGTCTTGTAACTGCCTGTTTATTGTTTATTCCTTCACTGACATGTGGCGCGTGTTTGGGTGCACACTGTGAAGATTTCTGTGCATATATGTACATGTTAATTTTTGTTTTTTTCCATGTGGCTTCAGGAGCTGAAAGCGCAGCCCCACAGCCATGCATTTTTGAATACATCTAATTGAGAATAGGTTGTATGAATTTCTGATGGTATCTGTGTGTCTGTGAACTCGGGCTAATGTCTGTGTCTTCCTGTGTTTCAGGGCAGCACCGCTCCCTCGGCCCAAATATATCCAAGGTGCGGAGCTTGAAGTTGGACAGCAGCATCTGGAGCAATGAGCTAGTGGAGGTACGTACTGTTTTTTTTATGAGTGAGAACAACATCAAGTCTCTCCTGATATAAAGTGATCTAACATGACTTCTGTTCAACACTTTAACCATTGGATTCATGGTAGTCGGTGTCTCGTAATTAAAGGGACACTTCACTCCAGAAATGATCTTATGTATATCAGTTACTCGCACTGTCTTCACCATGAATTCGAGAAGAAAACATTGCCTTTCTCGCATCGAATCTCACTCTGAGTTACTGTTATTGTTCACAAACTAAAGAACTAATTTGTCATATCATCAAGAATATCGTTATTGCAATAATACCCTGAAATATCGTGATACCATTTTAGGGCCACATCGCCCACACCTACTACTCGCTTGTGCGTGACACGGTTTATGCAGCAGTGTTTTAAATATAAATGTTTAGTGAAATGCAGTTGAAGAACTGAACATATACAACTGGATAAATGAGATTCTGATTAAATTGCAGAAGCTGTGTGAGAGGTTGTCAACAGATGTTTTGATTAAGAGTGTCTGCTTCTGTTAATTTGACTTTTGATAGCCATACCAATTTAAGAAAACAAAAACAAAACAAAATGCAAAATGATGTGAAATATAAGAGGCCTTTGCTTTAAGTTTGGCATTGTTGAATCAGTGAGCTTTAGTACTGCATTTTAAAACGCTGTCCATTTCGAGGTGGTGGAATTTTAGTGCCCACTGCCCACCCTTCGGTTTCTACAGGTTGGTTAGAGTCACTGTAGAGACATGCTAGAAAAGCAAATTTAACATAACATGGGATGAATAATTAAGATACAAATGGTCATATTGGGGCATGAAGTATTCCTTGAACTACTGTTTTTCGCTTATTTTCAAAGGCCTTTTAAACTAAAGATAAATACTAAAAAATGAAATCTGACAAACATTCAGCCGGTGTTATTATGAGGACAAACTTGAACCTGTTTCAATGATTCTCTCCCGTCTTTGTCTCCTCTCCATGACCTGTAACACCTCAGCTCTTCCTGGAGGTGGGGAACAAGAACGCTAACAGTTTCTGGGCTGCTAACCTTCCCTTGGAGGAGGAACTCTTCAGCGGGGCGTCGGCAGAGCAACGCGCCACTTTCATCCGCAGGAAGTACAGGGAGAGGAAGTACGGCATGGTCTTGGAGGGCTTCAACGACCTGGAGCAGCTCAACCAGGTAACATCTGTAAAGACACTTCAAATCAATAGACTCAAAATGGATGTTATAGAAAGTTTACTTTTAGATATTCAGGCAGTGTTATGCTAACATGGTGACGTATTAAATGTTGTAGCGTGGTTTTATTCCTACTTTGTGTGTCAGCACAACTGTTAATCTGTTAACCGCCAGATAAATTCTTGAATGGTTACACTTGTTGGTCCATGGGTTAATTTAGCTAATTTAGTTTAGCTATCTAGTGTACTGCACTGTGCACCACTGGGGTCTGGTTGGAGCTAGCTAGCAGCACAGCTCATTCTGCAATTACAGCGTTGTTTACACGGATACCGATACAAATAAAAACGGTTTTTATTTATCCTGTATGAAAAAAATTCCGGGTTTACACGATCAGTTTCGAAAACGGTATCCCTGTTTACACGAAAACGGCAGCTTTTTGCTACAATTAGCATGCCAGGCGTATCACCACCTACTGGACTACGTCAAACACCAACAGTGATTTGTTTTTGTCTTGGCGCTAGTGATAAAAACAATGATAAACTACATTTTAACCTCATGTAGCATAGCTAGCTGCTATGCACTTACTAATATCGGGCACAGCAGACGTCTTTGTGCACCGATGTAGCGGTGATGTTGATGTAGCTGTGCTAAGTTCATTTATAAGCTCGTAAGTAGTCCCAAAAGTGCTAACAAACGGTAGTGTGGTTGTGGTTCTCAGGCGCCTAATGGGCATGCGCGAACTGGGTTGCAACGTCATTGTTTTCCAAAATCTCCGTCTATCCTGTTTACACGTCTCCATAGAACCGGATATTTTTTTTAAAAAAACTTTCACTTTGGAAGCCGTTTTTGAAAATCTCCGTTTTCATCAAGAAAAACGCCAGTTACGTGGAAATAACAGGCACAAACGCAAAGATAAATACCTGCTTTCAGAAATATACGGAACCGTATAAACAGCATTGTTAACCTTGTTTACGCTGTTAGCTCTGTTAGCACAGTTACCTTCTAGCCATTAGCAGCCAGCGTGGCTCGTGGTGCTGACATACCAAACAATGCTAAAGGAGTTTTGTGGCTCAAATGAAGCCACATCTTTACTGGGGCTACCTGGGGAGGAGACTGGAGGGTGGCTGCCATGTCTTCTTTTACTGTCCATTGAATAAAACTTTTTCACCTGCAGTTGTCGAGGAAGGTGAAAATGCTTTGCCTCTGATTCTACACCCACAGTCAGCAGTTCTCCAGCCATATGCCAAACTTGTTTACTACAACAGTATATTGTGTACGCCTGTGAGGGTCTCGTCTGCTTTACTCTGTAAACAAGCACAACAGATGTGGTGCGAGTACAGTCGATCTGCAACGTGCCGACTCCCTCACTGCTTTGTCAAGTTATCCTCAACATTAAAGTTGGTGTTAGAGTTTCATTGGCTGTGTGTAGAAGTGCACGCTGACTACATCCGTCTGTAGACTTGTGGCAGGAGTTCTTTTTTATTCCCGAGTGCTGCAGTGTCTACCTGCAAGTTGTACTGCATCTCATATCAAGAATACATCGCATCTATTCAATGTGTGCATATAATTTCGTGTGTTTACCTGACTGGAGATGTCAGAATATCTGCAGTTATGGAGCCCTTTGGAGAAGTATACTGGGTTGTGTTCTGGGTTTATATCAAAATATTCATTGTTCCTGGCTGTGTTAGTAGAAGATCTTTAGGGGGAGATAGCAGGTCAAGTTTTTCTAGTCCTGGTTAGGCGCCTATTCAAACCTTGAAAGTTTAGAGTGTAAAGGGCCTGGGAACATTTTGATGGAGGTATATGCCTGCCATTCCTTTGCTGAGTTGTGTCTCGTACATTGCTGCAGAGATTTTTGAGTTGATACCATACTTGAGAGTCAATAGAAATGAATAAAAAATGCCTCCAAAATACCAGATAAAGACATTCAGACCTTGAGGAACGCAATAGAAAAATCCAAGCTGTGATTCAAAATAAAAAAAAAATAAAAAATTGACATTTGGACATATCTGTAAGAATTGCTCAAGATCACTAGTTTGAAATTGTACAGTTTAACGAGGCTTCAGGTCACTATAGGCCATTTTATACAGTGAGGTTCTTAAAAATGTGCTCACTTCAATGAAATGGTTACTATGGGGACAAACATCATCACACATGGATAAAATTGGCCTCATTGAATGTACAAGAGTCTCAGCTTTACTATCAGACCCAAATATTTGCAATTCCAAGTGTTCAGGGACCCTGTATGCACAAGTAGTCGAATACAGTAGGCAAAATGTAACACATCTCTACTGTGGGGCGTCTCCTAACCCAGGTCCATAAGGTCTTAGGTTGGGAACCAGAGGGTCAACGGTTCAAGTCCCTCAAGCGTAGACTGGTAGCAGAGAGGTGCCAGGTCAACTTATGGGCACCGCTGACTGCTTGGGGCACGTGTCCTTTGGAGCCTTAGCATATTGACTTGATTTCTTTAAAAAGACATGGAAAGAAGGCAGTGAGCATCAAAAGAAGAGATGACCCAAAACATTTGCAAGAAATTAGTAAAAAGAGAAAATTGAAAACAAGAATATTATTTTCAAACAAACGAGGAAATAATGCAAAAAAAAAAATATATATAATAGTAGTTTTTCCCCAATTTTAAAAAACTAATTGTGGGGCATTTCTTACCAATTTTTTCATTTATTTGACCCCCAAAAAAGAAGAAATAACCCAGAAAAAGCAAAATGCAATGCAGAAAATTAATTTGTTTTAAAAAGACAACAATAATAACAATAACATCATTTTGAAATGTTATAGTAATAGCTTCCCCATTTTTTAATTTAAATTCTAAATTCTAAATTTTTTATTAAAAAGAGAAAATTTAAAACAAGAACATTCTTGAGAAAATGTTTTAAAAATAAACAAACAAGAAAATTATAGTAGTTATATAACATTATTTAAAAATATCATAGTAATAATTTTTCCCTAGCTTTTTCCTTTTTCCCCCAGTTTTTTTTTTTTTTAATAATTCTAGATTTTTTTTGTTTTTTATTTTGCAATTTGTGGGACCATGACAACAGAGTGAAAGTAGTAAAACGTATTTCCTCTTGGGGATTAGTGAAGTGTATCTTCTTAAATATAGTTTTTGCCCAAAGCTGAATGGGAGAAGGGGAGACTTATGGGTATCCGTAGAAACTATTTCATTCAGGTGTCTTGAGGTGAGAGGTCAAGAGATCCCTGTGAAACTGGCCTCACCAAATGTTTTTTTCCTGCAAGAATTTAGCTGAACTTTGAGACGTTATTTAATCCCGCGTGTGGAAAAAGCAGCCTGGCATGGTGTCACTGGAATTCTTAGGTCTTCTACAGCCTCTGAAAAACAATAGTGCGAGGATGCCGGCATTCTCGCAGAATGGAAGAGGTTAAATATGCACTTATTTACATTTATGTACAGAGCTGCATCTTAAAATTGTATTAAACCAGGTCAGAACTTGTTATATTCGTTGTTATTGTTCCATAAATCAGAAAATATTGGAGACAATGACTTGCGCCCACAGTTTGCTGTGTTGTCTCCCGCTAGCTGCACAGTGTGAACAAACATCAACATCAAGACAACATCTCTTTGGACCTTGGATGTGTTTTTCTACCTTTAGTTACCCAAGTATTTTTTCTGGTCGGGTTAGAGCAAAGTGCAGCAGAAGTTCACCAACCTGCGGTGATAAGTGGGCGCATACAATAGCTCCGTCTGTACTTCTAAGAAAATGTGGTACACGGCATCCACCGTTATCTAAGTCCACCTGAAAAAGTCCATATTTACCTGACCTTTTGCCATAAGTCTGACAATGCCAAAGGGGAAGTCTTATCGATCTCAAGTGCACGCAGGTTGACGCTAAGGCCTCCTCTGCCAGTTTGTGGTTAAGGGTTTACTGCTGCGGCAAAAAAGAAAAGAAAAAAAAAGCGGCTGTTTTTTGGCTTCCCCTGAAAGAGAGGGTCTTAAAAGCACAAAGCACTGAACCTCCAAACTGTTTCCACCTGCGTCAGCATTTACGCAGATCAGCCTCCTCATATTGTTTTCTAGAGCAGAAAGAGAGGGATGGAGATGTGGAGAGAAAGAGGGAATGAAGGGGGGGGGGTAAGGAAGAGATATACTAGCTGGCTAAGTGGAAAAGTGGATTAGGATCCACAACAGAAACGCTTGGGTTGGTTTTATTGCGGCTTTGCTGGCCTCTGCGTGTGTGTATGTGGGAGTGTGTGGTGTGTACACGCGTGTGAACATGTGTGCTGCACCACTAAGGATGTGTGAATTTGCTGTTGTAGTGGGAGTTTTTGCAGGGTGGTGTAGGAGAGGGAGTGTGACAGAGAGAGTGTGGCTGCCTAAAAGGGTTTGGCCGTGTGTGTGTGTGTGTGTGTGTGAGAGAGAAAGAAAGAGAGTGGGAAAAGGTGGAAGTGGGTGGTTGTGTTTGCTTTCTCTCTGTCTCGTCTGCTTTTATAAATGGGCTCAACAGATTTGATGGGGATCAGTGTGTCACAGAGCCACTGCACACACCATGACTCAACATATGTGTTTGCAACTCAAACACCGGATAAAATGCTGGCACTGTAGGTTTCTGCAAACCACAGATACGTCACATTTGCACATTATTACATAGTGGATACGTGGAGATTTTAAATGTGGTTAAGTCCAGGCATAAAACACACTTGGTTATGGTGAGGAAAAGACAACGTTTGGGTTTAAAATCCCTGCTTTTCTTGACACATTTTTTTGTGCTCGTATCCCAGCAGATACAGCAACTATGTGCTGCTTTTCTTGCACTATCCCAGCAGGGAGTGCTGCGATGTCTTGGTTGAAGACAACTCCATATTTTGGCACCATCACCGCAGGAAATGCAGCAATGTCCCACCAAAAAAAAACAAAAAAACCACACACTTTTCATGCCAAGACCCTGCAGCACCTGCAGCAATGTCTCGGTAAAAAACAACTGCATTTTGTGTCACTATCAAGGCATGAAATGCAGCAATGTCTTTGCAAAAAACAACCATTTTTCATGCCCTGATCCCAGCAGATGATGCAGTGATGTCTCTGTTAAAAACAACTACTTTTCATGGCACTATCAGCAGTGTCTTGGTAAAAGACAGCTTCACTGTTTGGCACTATCACAGCATGAAAAGAAACATGCAAGAAAAGAACTGCCACTATATTGGCAGAAAATGCAGTGATGTCTCTGTTAAAAACAACAGCAAATTGCGATGCTCTTCCTGCTAGAAAAGCGACAATGTCTTGGTAAAAATCAACCTTTTTTTGTGCCACTATCCTGCTAAGAAATGCAGCAATGTCTCAGTTCAAAACAACCACTTTTCATGCTCTTCCAGCTGACAAAGCTCATGACACTAAAGTGGCGAGAAAAACAGCGATGTCTCAGTAAAAAAACAACAGCTTTTTCTGCCACTATATTGGCAGAAATTCAGTGATGTCTCTGTTACAAACAACTGCATTTTGTAACCCTCTTCTGGCTGGAAGAGCAGCATCTCTGCTAAAAAGAACCGTTTTTCGCGCCACTGTGCCAGCTGCAAACACAGCGACGTCTTGGTATAAAACACACACTTTTTGTGCCACTATCTTAGCAGGGAATGCAGCGATGTCTCGGTTAAAGACAGCTGCATTTTTTTGACACTATCATCACAGGAAATGCAGCAATGTTTCTGCAAAAAACATCCGTTTTTTTGTGCTACCATTCCCGCAGAAAAAGCAGCAATGTCTTGGCATATCTCGGCAGATAAAGTGGCAATGCTTCATTTAAAAACAACTAATTTTCTTGCAATATCCTGTCAGGGAATGCAGCGATGTCTCTGCAAAACAGTTTTTGTGCCACTGTTCCAGCAGATAAATCAGTGATGTCTCTATTATAAACAACTGCTTTTAATGGCAATTGTCGCACAGGAAAAACAGCAATGTCGCAGTTAAAAACAACAAACAACTGCTTTTGTTGCACTATCATGGCGTGGAATGCAGCAATATCTTGATTGAAGACAAATGCATTTTTTGGCACTGTCACCACAGGAAATGCAGCAACGTCTTGGTTAAGTGCAAACTGCATTTTGAGACCCTCTTGCGGCTGGAAAATCAGTAGTGTTTTGGTAAAAATCAACTGCTTTTTGTGCCACTATCCTGGCACGAAATGCAGCAATGTCTCTGTTAAAAACATCTACTTTTCATGGCACCATCTTGGCAGGGAATGCAGTGATGTCTTGGTTAAAGACAACTGTACTGTTTGGCACTATCACCGCAGGAAATATGGCAATGTCTCTGCAAGAAAAGAACAGTTTTTGTCCCTCTATTTTGGCAGGGAACACAGTGATGTGTCAGTTAAAAAACAACTGCATATTCTGATGTTCTTCCTGCTAGAAAAGCAAAAATGTCTTGGTAATAATCAACCTTTTTTGTGCCACTATACTGTTGAAAACAGACACTTTTTGTGCCACTATCTTGGCAGGGAAAGTAGCGATGTCTTGGTTAAAGGCAACTACTCTTCATGCCCTTATCTCAGCAGATAAAGTGGCGATGTTTCACTTAAAAACAACTAATTTTCTTGCACTATCTTGGCAGGGAATGCAGCGATGTCTTGGTTAAAGACAGCTGCTTTTTTTTTTTTGCACTGTGGGCCTGGAAAATGCAGCAATGTCTCTACAAAACAGTTTTGCAACAGTTTTTTGTGCCACTATTCCAGCAGATAAATTAGGACTGTCTCTGTTAGAAAGGACCACTTTTCATGGCAATATCCAGGCAGGATAAACAGCAATGTCTCCGTAAAAAACAACTGCTTTTCTTGTACTATTGCAGCAGGAAAAGCGCTGATGTCTTGGTGAAACTTGTGCCAGTATCTCGGCAGGAGATGCAGAAATGTCTCCACAAAAAAAACCCTTTTCATGCCGCCATCTTGCCAGGAAATTCAGCAATATCTTAGTTCAAAACAACCGGTTTTTGTGCCCTTATTCCAGTAGATAAAGCAGTGATGCCTCGGTTAAAAACCACTGCATATTGTGACATGATATCTGCAGGAAATGCTTTATCCTGGCAGGGAATCCAGCGACATCTTAATTAAAGGCAACTGCATTTTTTGGCAGTATTCCAGCAGGAACAACAGCCATGTCTTGCCAAAAAATACCACTTTTTTGCCAATATTGTGCCAGGAAATGCAGCAATGTCTCAATTAAAAACAACCAATTTTGTGCCTTTTTCCCAGCAGGTAAAGCAGTGACGTCTCTGGCAAAAAAAAAAAAAGATAGTGCCATGAAAAGCAGCAATGTCTAGGTAAAAACAACAACCGTTTTTTTGCCCCTGTATTGGCAGGAAATGCAGTGGTATCTCAGTTAAAAACAACCGCTTTTCATGGCACTATCCTGGCAGGAAAAACAGCGACCTCACAAAAAGCTTTTGTGGCACCATCCCTGCTGGATGTGCAACGGGGTTGCTTCAAAACACCCACATTTGGTGCCTAAAAAGCAGCCATGATTTGCTAACACACAACTGGTTTTATTGTTTGTCGGTCGTTGGCAGTCGTCTCGCTGAGGTGACACGCCACCCACCCCCCGATGACAAAGTCAGCTCATATAATACGTCACTTTATTAACGTTGATAGGATGCGTATGCCAACACTTTCTTCTGCCGACTGGACTGGTGTGTGTATGACTGCTAAAACAATAAACACTCTTTAAAACAGTTTCATTTATCTTTACAAAAAGTAATAAATCACAAGCAAACTATAAAAAAATCCACACACACACAAAAAAAGAAAGTATTTTTAACATAAACAAGGACACTGAGTCTAATCTCATTGGACACGTTCCAGTTCTGTGTCACACATACTTACCATTACACAAGTATGAATATGAAAAAATAAAAGCTATATAAAACCTATTCCTCTGGGAGTCTGCTCGGGAACAAAGACAATGATACTGGCAATTTCCTCATTGACATTCATGCAAATCTGAAATCACGCGATGGCATTTTAACAAGTTTTATAGGCGCAGGGGTCATGAGACTCACTCAACACATAGAGTAAATTACCGTTTAAAGTGTCAGCTCAAGTAATGAAATGAAAATAAAAAGCCAGTGAAGTGATTTATACCTGACTGCGTCAATATGTCCCGGATAATCTCAGCTGTGCATGCTTATTCCGTTGAGATGTTTTCGCTCTGCATCTTCATCTCGTGCCCTCTCTTTATCCCGCTCTCTCTGTTTCTTCTGGTCCCATGTTCCCCATTAGAAGCTCATATCCCGGTGACCTCCACGGAGTCTCCGCAGGCCGCGTGACCTAGAGTGGGGGGGTGTCAGAGGACCTTCTTATATCATTACACACACGCAGACACACACATGAACCCTCTAGTGGCTGCTGTAATTGCTATGACACGGAAGGTCATTTCCAGAGATGATACAGAATAAGGCCAGGTTGCTTGGGACTGTTTTGCCGTAATCTGACCCCGTCTTGTGTGTGAGCGTGTGCGCGAGCGTGTATGAGACAAAGGCAAAGACAGTGAGTGAATAAACTAATCATATCTTTATCCTTCTTTGTTGGGAAAGACGAGTACAGTTTTGCAGAAACCGTGCGCGTCAGATAGAAATAAACGCGCCTGGAACACGCACACGTCTTTATCTCAGCACGGGTCCTTTGTGTGGGCGGGCAGGTTATATTGACAGGTGCTTTGTTTGTGTGTGTGCTTTGCCTGTGTGTATATGCGCAGGCTCGCCGCGCCTCACTTTGAGACGGATCTCGCTTGTTTGTGGCAGATCGATGCAGCTTACTGACTCGCTCCGAGTCCGATGAAAGGAGAGGTTGCTCGTTGAAATTCCGCCATTTGCCACTCGACTCCTCTGTTGATCCACTTTGTTGCGGGTCATCGTGCACAATGTCACATCAATTGACTGGACTGATGGGAAGAGACAGACGGAGAGAGAAATAAAATATTTGTCTCCGTCAGACTGTATTCTTCTGACTCTTCAGTGTTGCCTCGCTCAGGTGGCTCGCCGTGTGAGGCAGGTGAATAGCTCCAACAAAGCGTGTCTGCATGGCGAGACACTACATATAAGTGTGGTTTTATAAGTCAGAAATTCAAAATCTTTACAGAGGAAGTCTGCGTGACAGGCTCCAGGGGACCGACCGCCAACCTCAGTGGGTGAATACTGAGGCCAGTGCAGAGGTGCTCGAAGAAACATCTCTCCTAATCACCACCACGTGCAGTACAGAACATTAACAAGTGCATTCGTAAAGGATTGCACGGCTTTGTGGCCGCCACACCTGCACAAGTAAGACAAAAGAAGCCACATAATTCTCAGTGCGCCCACAAAGGGTAAAATGCACCACCAAGCAAATAGCGTCTCAGTGCTCCTGTGCTATTTGCATGTATTTAAATGAGGTAATATGCATACATTTGGTGCAAACTTGGCCCCTTTCTATGCAAATGAGCCTCATTGCAGAAACAGTCCAATTTACTCAGACCAGCGCTAACAGCCACACACAGTTACAGTCAGATTATTAGCATCTTCAGAGAGTTGGAGGTAACTGAAGCACATTTATAAGGGGTGTCATGGCCGGCACTGACCCAGATCAGTTCCTCTGTCACGCTTAAAGGTCCAGTGTGTAGGATTTAAAGGGATATATTGGCACTTTAAGTATCTTTAGTTTTAAAACACCTGAAAATAAGAAACGTGGTGTTGTAGTCAGAAGTAGAATGAGTCGTTTTGATCCTCGTACAAGGAGACAGCCATGTTGCACCACCATGTTACGCACATGGGAAGTTTCCCTTGTTGGCGATTTCCAAGAAAGCTCTTTCTGAGAGGAATCTATTCATATTCATTGTCCGTAGGTGTGAATGGTTGTCTGTCTCTATGTGTCAGCCCTGTGATAGTCTAGCGACCTCTCACCCAGTGTCCAGCCAATGTCCAGCCCCCCCACGACCCTCAAGAGGATAAGCGGTTAGAAAATGGATGGATGGATGAATCTGTTTGTTTGTTACGTACAAAACGAGGCCTGAAAGAGGCGTACGCCACTTCCCACACAAAAGTTGTGATCTATGAAAGTAGACTTGATGGCAGAATCTTCGACCCATGCTTAGGAACATTTTGGAGACTGGAAACTGCCGACAGGGATGGTGAGGTGGAAAATGTCGGCATTTTTTGGGCTTTTGTCTGTACATGTATTATTAGTATGGATCCTGCGCACTGTTTTAAAAATGAGACTCCCGGTTTGTTTGTTTTAGAGAGGAAGTGACCTCTGTGGATAATTCGGCTCCAAGTAAAAACCTCCTGAACGTCTGGATCTTAAGTTCTCAGAGAAAAAGGCGGGCACAGATTCGAGGTGCTGGTCTCGCGGCCTGTCTTTGATGTGCCATACAATGTCACAGAAACACGTGCGAGCCACTGGCGGTGGATAAACAGGAAGCAGCTGATAGCAGGAATTAGCGAGCAGCTAGTAGCAAGAGGGAAGCACAAACCTGACAGACAGTGTAAAGATGAGCAACTGGGGAGACAAGGAATTGTGCGCCCTCTTTGTCCTCGCAAACAAACGGCTTATGAGAGAATCACCAAAGGACTGACTAGCTACAGCTTCCCTCCCACGTCACTGTTTACGTCACACGTTGAGCTACACGTGTTGTTACTCGCTCACGCCCCCCATTGCCCTGAAAAAGGCACATTCTGTATAAACAAAAGTAGGCAGGTGGCATTTTGCTGCACTCCCCAATTTTGTTTTTATACTGCCAATGAAAAAAGACAGAGATAGTCAGAAGCTAAAGCCGAACTATACAGATCACAGTGTAAAAGTCAACCACCACATCACTGCTGATCGCCACACAAGACAATGAAGGGTGATATTGAACCAGCTGTGTGGCATCGCAGTGTGTGCAGATGAACCGTGTTTGGCTTCATGTATACATTCAGTAGGCTATATCTTCAGTAGCTAGTAGCTACCCTACACTTTTCAGGGTTTGATTTTGGTTTTGGAACAGGGAGGAAACGTATATCTTTTTCCAACCTCTCCAGGTAATGAGTATCATTAATACACGACGTGCTCCAGGCACAGCATTTAGCTCCAAATCCACAAAACCAGCCTGAAAATGAAGGAAATCTGAAACGACCTCAGCTGTGTTGGTGTCAGACCCTGGCCTGAGGCCTTATAGGGATACACACTTTATTTATAATTGCAGCATTGCGTGAAAGCATTTAAGGACAGTTACATAAATCAATTTATTTTACAGTACATGCCATTCTCAAGTTTTTACTCCCCATAGAAATGACAAGCTGATCTTGTATTGTTAAGCTGTGTGCCTCACAGGCCGATACACAACCCTCATGTCTTTGAACTGCTTTGTTTTGCTGTGCCTTATTGTCAGTTTCACACTGTACACATCTTGCATACTTGATGTTTTCAAACAGAGTATTCACCCCATGTATTTCCCTTTTGCCTCAGCATGCTCCGCTGTTGTTATTTGCTCAGTTCATTGTAATTCATGCCTCTATTCCCACATTTCTGTCCCTCCAAACTGTTAGTTTCATTATATTTAATATGGCCCATTTGTCCTGTTCTTATTTGCTATATTCCTTTTTTTTCACAGGGATTATAGATTTAATGATTCCCACAGGGAGTATTAAAGTTTGATCTTATTTTAACTTCTCTTTTGAGATCAGCGGGCGGAACTCAATTCTAAACTTTATATGGTTTTCTGACGCCGCTTTATAGACTCTTTGTCCTCTATCAACCTGGCATGCACACACAGAGACACACAGCGACAGCGAGCCGCTCCTCCTACAC
Source organism: Epinephelus cyanopodus (assembly GCA_026686955.1). Classification (NCBI taxonomy): domain Eukaryota; kingdom Metazoa; phylum Chordata; class Actinopteri; order Perciformes; family Serranidae; genus Epinephelus; species Epinephelus cyanopodus. The sequence goes on from CM048934.1 coordinate 9,738,727, forward strand.
GAGGAAGTGAGGCCGTGCTCACATTTCCGGGCATTTTCACTGGTTCATTTTCTGGGATGTGAAATTTTTAAAGGTATTAATCCAGCTGTGGAGAGCTACTTAGAAATGCAATGAGCCGCGACTGCACTCATTCAGCCTTTTATTAGTCTGTCACAGCAGGAACCGCTAAGTGACAGGTGGACTTGCATGAATAAGGTGTGCGGCCACTAAAAACCAGCCTGAGGAATCTGAGTCACAGATACGTTAAAATTAAAAATACAGTTTTACCCTACACATACATTATTGAAGAATTGTATAAATGGTTTCGACCTCGTGGGATCCATAACAGACTGAGCGAGGGCACAGCGACTCTTCATGTGCTCCTGTTTTATGTGTGTGCAGGCGCTGTGTGCAGCTGTGGTGTCGCCTGACGTGCTGCGGACCATGGCGCTGGTGTTTAGTGGGGCAGATGTTATGTGCGCCACCGGGGATCCAACCTCCTCCACCCCGTATCTCTTGGCCCAGCGTGCTGGACAGAAGCTACAGATGGAGTTCCTGCACCAGAACAAACTCTCTGGTAAGAAAATATGGGTGCAGCAGTTCACAGTGACATTGACACCATAAATTGATGCAGAAAAGGCACAAATTGGTGCTTATAATTTCACCATAAAGCAGGAAATTAAGGGTTCAGTGCTGAAAATTGGCTGGCAGACGACCCCCATGACACCAATTTGGTGTTGAAACCAAACCTATGCTGTTGCTAACTCTATGAGACGTCGTAAAACTCTCTCTTCAGCTGACTTATATCAAAATAACAGTTCTGCAATATAGTCTTAAATGTGTGCTTGATGGCTACACAAGTGATATAAAAGACTGAAGGTGCATGTCCCAGGCAAAGAGTTCCTCAGCTATCTCAGTTTATTACTTTGGCTTAGTTTAGCATTTAATATTTAAGGTAAATTTCCTCAAACCAAATGAAGAGCAGTTAGCTTAAACTCTGATGAAACGGCATTTGGTTCCATAGGTGGATTACTGAACGGGCCTTCAGGGCACAGGCGCAGGGGCCCCCCTCACCTTCACCTGCAAAATTTCACTCCAACCAACATGTACGGACCCGAAAGAGACTAGGAATGATAGCAAAGACACACAAAATGACCTCACAGAGACACAAAATGACCTCACAGAGACACCAAAGAGACACAAATGACCCTAAAGAGACACAGATGACCTCACAGACACAAAATGACCTCAACGAGACATAAAATGACCAGAAGGACAAAAAATTACTTTGAAGAGACAGAAAACAACCAAAAAAGGACATAAAGAGACCTCAACAAGACACAAGATGACCTCAGAGGGATACAAAATTACTGCAAAGACACACAAAATGACCTTGAAGAGACACAAAATGATCCTAAAGGGACAAAAACTAAATACAGCAAGACACAAATTGATGAAAAAAGACATGAAGAGACTTCAAAGAGACAATAAACAACTATGAAGAGACAGAAAATTACCTCAAAGAAACAAAATATTGACAGAGACACGAATTATCCAAAAAGACACAAAATGGCCTAAAGAAAAAACACACAATATTTACAAAGAGACACAAAATGAACTCAGACACAAAATGATCACAAAGAGGCACAAAAAACCTACCGAGAGACACAAAATAACCTCACAGACACACAAAATGACCTCAAAGAGACACAAAATGACCACAAAGAGACACAAATGACCCTAAAGAGACACAAATGACCTCACAGAGACACAAAATGACCACAAAGAGACACAAAATGACCTCACAGACACCAAAGAGACAGAAATGACCCTAAAGAGACACAGATGACCTCACAGAGACACAAAATGACCTTACAGAGTCACAAAATGACCTCAAAGAGACACAAAATGACCTCACAGACACACAAAATGACCTCAAAGAGACACAAAATGACCACAGAGTCACAAAATGACCTTACAGAGTCACAAAATGACCTCAAAGAGACACAAATGACCACAAAGAGACACAAATTGACCACAAAGAGACACAAACTGACCTCAAAGAGACACAAATCACCACAAAGAGACACAAACTGACCACAAAGAGTCACAAAATAACCACAGAGACACAAAATAACCTCACAGAGACACAAACTGACCACAAAGAGTCACAAAATGACCTTACAGAGACACCAAAGTGACACAAAATGTCCTCAGAAAGACACAAAATGACCTCACAGAGACAACTACAAATAGACAAAAAACAACAACAAAAAAGAAGCAAAACTACTGTCCCTGTGTCTTGCTCCTGTGTAGCAGAGGTGGTGGGGCCTGTAGCATATCTGTGCAGGGGCCCATCGTCTCATAATCCGCCCATGTTTGGTTCCCACACTGTGGATGTTTCAGTCCTGTACGGGGCCTGACAGCAGTTAACTTCCAACACGCTCCTCTGCTGTGGGAGGAAACTCACTCGCTGCTGTAGGCTGGAAGCTAGTTAGCCAGGCATGCTAATGTCAGTGGTTCATGTTAATGCAGCCAAACACAGTGTTTAATCAACTTCTTACGCTTTGGCTCTTTGGCATCAGAGTGAATACTTTCACACAATTACTGCAAGGGAAAGGGAGAAAGAGCTCCAGCTGGAATGCAGGAAACTTTTCCGTGGCCGGTGCTGAAGCCAGGTGAGGCGCCAGACCACAGAAAGCAGCTATGAAACAGAATAACTCACACATTCTCCTGGACAGAGCTGAAAAAGGAGCTGACGTGCTCACATAAATCTGTGAGAAGGCCTTTAAACTAGGTGTGCGAGTTGGACTTTTACAACCGTCGGCGCCACATATATTCAGCCCATTGTCTTTATACTTTAACGAGCCAATCATGTTTAAAACTCAAACTCACCGCTGCGCCGCCACATTTATAAAAGCACAGTGGGAGGCTTTTTTTTTCCCCTCGGCCATGAATAGGAAATGAAGGCAGAGAAACCCACAAATTTGAAGCCAGCGAGTTTTAAGTATAAACATTCTCTCTGCTTCTTTATGTGTCTCTCTGCTCCTTTCCCCCAACGCTCCTTTGTATTACCCTCCTCACGTTACCGGCAGCGTAGGCACGGCACAGATGTGCTGTGTTGTGCGGCCTGCTCGTGACGGGTGTGTTTGGTTTGTGCGGCTGCACGCGGGGCTGATGATGAGAGTGTGTTAGATTAAAGGAGCGGGAGAGGCCGTCGGCTGGGGCCGGGGGGACACTTTCTCGGGGACGGTATTTTACATAATGTATGCGCTGCATCTGTACACACTCGCCGGCGCTGAGCCTGTTAGGGACTCCTAATTGCTAGCATGGGTCACCTGGTCGCCATGGTTATGGCCATTACTCGGAGGTGTGCTGGAAGATGCACATTGAGAGAGACAGACGGACGCGCGCACACATTCACGCCTGTGGTATTGTCCATCTGAAATGTGCCGCACACAGCCAGCCTATATGTGCTCATTATGTGTTGGGGAGCTCCATCATTAACAAACAGACGACAAGGAGCCAACCACAGTCTTCCTATAGACACGGGTGTCCAACTAAACTGACCAACTACTGCAGGCAGGAAGCACCGAGGTTAGCGAGGTTAGCGAGAACCCAAATGCCACTGTGACAGATTCATAATGTTGCTGGGCTGCAGTGGAGATGTTGCCTCAGGGTCACTGCAGCACTTTGGGACTATGTGGCAGTGCGGCCACGAGGAAGCTGCTCCTAACAGTGACACATGATGTTCACCCAGGCTGGATGCACCACTAAAGATGATGTCTTATTTACATTAAAGATCTTCAACATACAACCAGATCATGACACACAGCTCCTAGGAGCTACTTTCATATGTGACCATTCTGCAGCCCACTAGTTCGATATGCTGAGTATTACGATGGAATGTATTGCAATTTCTCAACTGTGAATTATGTCCCCAAAGGAAAACTTTGTCAGCATCTGTTTTATCCAATAAGGTACGAGATTCACTCTGGTTTTCAAGGAGCTTTGCTTACTTGCTTTTTTGCTTCGCTGTAGTGGTGTCCAAGATTTTTCTAGTTTCCTCTTCCTGCGACCTTTTTAGAGTCCCGAACACAGCAAGATAAGCAAACCCTTGAATTTGCGGCAAATTTTGACAAAAATTTAGATACAAAATGCAGCAATTTTGTGTGATTTTTTTTTTTTTTTTTGTGGGAAATTGCAGCTAATGACAAAAGGAGAAAAAAAAAGTGATTTTTTTTTTTTTTTACACATATTACAAAAATAGCTGCAAACATTTTTTATAGTTCTCTACTTTAGTTTTATTGAATTAGTTTCAAAACATGGACTCCAATCATGTTCAAAAAAATCTTGAGTGAATATCGTAGCTCTCAAACCAGACAATGGCGACGGTTACATGATGATACATCATTTGGAATGAAAGTCCGAATGAGGGTTTACAGGGAGATCATTTTAATCGCCTGTATTTGGGTCCACGCAAGGTTTGGGGCAGGGAAGGTTTCTGATTGGATAAGGGGCGGGGTGGATGTTACATGTTTACGTTTACCGGAAGAAAACACTGTAGTCCTCGCTCTGGATAACAAGATGCTTGACAACGCCATTCTTAGCGCCTTCTTCGGGCTTGTTTTGCTTATATTCTTGAAGCAGCAGTACGACAACAACCTTGTGCTAATGCTTCGTCTGTTGAGGAGGAGAAGGGAGGTAGAAGACCGTGCGAATGGAAACCAGTGAGTGCAACGAGTCCCACTGCACTATCTCAGCCTGTTGCTATGCGCGCTATATACGTCATCGCGACAGAAGGGCAAGGAAACGAGCATGTGCAGAAAGACTGTAATGAACTGAAAGAGGAATGAGTGATTACATGCACACAAAATTTGCATTAAGCATTGCAATTGCAAGATTGCGGTTTTCTGGAGGACTGATATACACCCAGGGCTTGACGCTAACTTTTTTCCCAAGCAGCACATGTGCTCTTAAGTTGAAAAAAGTAAGGAGTGCACAAAGAACTTTAGGGGCACAATGTAAATTGATCAAATAATGTGTTTTCCGTAATAAACATGATGCAAATAGACATTTACAAGCAAAATTATTTAATGGATTTGTATACAAATGTACAGAAAGATAAAATCATCAAGTTTTGAAAAAGTATTGCAATTTAATTTTGTCTTTAATGTTAGTATCTTATATATATTATCTTTGCAATATGATTATCTTATATAATGTTATTACTATCCTAAAACATTCTCCAGGCCCTCTGAAACTCTGCAAGATTTTAACCATACTGTAAATGCCACAAGTGGCTATTGCAGGAATAAATTATGGAAAGTTTGTAATTAAGGTCATATTGGTGTTGAAAATCTATCTGATATCAACGTTCTGTTTGGTGATACGGTTGTGTAACACCCACCTCACATGAGGTCTGATAGGACTCATTCACAAGCCGAATGCTAACAACTTTCTTCACTTCAGTTTGGAAGCAAATGCCAATCATTACCTTTCTCTAAGGTGTGCATTATTCCGTAGCCCCCTGAAGATGTTACAGCTTTGCATCACTACACACAGCCATGAAGTACTTCTGTGCAGTATGTTATGAGGCATGACGGAGTATTGACTAAACCCGAAGTGTGTAATTTACGACATGATCGAACCTGTGTGTTTCTTCAACACTGCTGTGACTGTGCAAGTACCAGTATGCACGCTGCCATCCTTTCTATCAGGGTCACAAAGCTGCTTGTAGAATAATATAAAAACACATATCTATATAAATACAATTTGTGACACTACAGTGAAGAAACAGGCTATTATGAAGTGCTGAAAAGATTATGAGGCTCCACACAAAACACTGTCCAAATTCCCCATTTGACATTTTCCTACAGCCGGACACATTGTCACATCACACAAAGCTGCTGAAAGTCGCGTCTCCATTGTTTTTGTGCATGCAGCTCCCGAGAGTTTGCAGGGGAAAAAAAAGACTTGTGAAAATTTTGATTAAACAAAAATTGAACTTTTTCAGTTGTTATGTCTGGCAGAGACCGGGAACAATTCAATACCCACATGACACCGTCCCTGCTGTATAGCGTGGTGTTGACAGAGAGAAGATAGAGCGAAGAATAAAAGGAGCTAGCAGCCAATATCGAGGGCAAAACAGAGTGCAGAGTTGTTTTAGAGTTTCAGAGACCTCAGCCTTTGGTTGGAGTTCAAGTTCCACACATGCAGGGTAACATGAGGACACATGTGAGTGTCGCGTCTGTTTGCAGCAGTCGGGGTGTTATGTGTGTGATGGGTCTGTTTGTTTGTTAGTTAGTCCTCTGTTGGTCCATCGCATTGTTGTGAACGCGATATCTCAAAATTGCATTGAGGGAATTTCTTGAAATGTGGCACAAATGACCCCAAGGACTCATCATCGAACTGAGTAGATTTTTGAGATTGTAGGTCATTCTGATCTTGTGGCTGGCCTACTCTCGTGAATGCAATATCTCCAGAAGGCATTGAGGGGATTTCTTCAATTCAGTGCAAACGTCCACTTGGACTCAACAATAAACTATTTAGATTTCAGTGGTCAAAGGTTGAAGGTCAAAGGTCGTGGGGACTGTGATCTCATTTGTTTCATACTTGTGAACACCTTGAGGGGATTTATTAAAATTTGCCACAGACGTCGACTTCAACTCAGCATTGAGCTGATTAGATTTTTGATGGTCAAAGGTCAAGGTCACTCTTACCTTGTGTCCATCTCTTTCTCATGAATGGGATATTTCCCAAAGGTCTTGAGGAGATTCCCTCAAATTTGGCACAAACGTCCACTTGGACTCAACATGGAAATGATTTTGGTGGTCGAAGGTCACTGCCAACTTGTGTCTGTCCTGGTCTAATGAACGCAGTATCTCAAGAATACTTTGAGGGCGATTTCTTCACATCAGGACTCAGATTTTGGTGGTCAAAGGTCGAGGTCACTCTGACCTGTTTGTCTCTTTCTTGTAAACAGGATATCTCCAGGCCTTGAGGATATTTCTTCTTCTTCGACATTGGTGGTCATAGGTCAAGGTCACTTTTATCTCGGGTCTGTCTCTCATGAACCGAACATCTCCAGAAGGTTTTGAGATTTGAATGAACTGATTAGATTGTAAAGGTCAGAGGTCAAGGTCAGTCTTATCTTGTGTCCATCTCATTCTTGTGAACGTGATATCTCAAGAATGCCTGGAGGGAATTTCCTGCAATTTGACACAAGCATCGATTTAGACTCAAGGACAGACTGATTAGATTTTGGCGGTCAAAGATCAAGGTCACGGTCACTGTGACCTCACGAAATGTGTGTTTTTGGCCGTAATTTAAAAATGTATGCGCTAGTTATGACAAAATTTCACAGAAATGTCTCATGCAATAAAATAATGAAGCGATGATGTTTTTATATCCAAAAAGGCAAAGGTCAGCTTCACTGTGACAACATCATCATTTTCTGCGACGTCATATCTCAGGAACAGAAGGGGAGACATTTGGTGAGATACTGAATTGCTGACGTTGATCCTGAAACTGTGCTGATTGTATAGATCTTGTGCTGCCAGGTTGAAGATGTGTGTGAAGCCTCCATATTTTCACAGACATGGATGTAAACTGCAGCTTGACTGGTTCGCAGAGGCATTCAACCGCGAAACAGTAATTCTAGTTTCATCTTATAAAGCACAATAAGGGTGCACTTCAGGCCTTCATTCACCCACCACACGGTGCTGTGAACCAGTAAATATATTGAATAGAACGACGGCAAACATGGTTCTTTACCAAATTCACTCCCTCCCCGGTGGGAAACAGGGATAAACCGGCAATAAACAATCGTCACCCTGAACAATCCTCACTCTTAACAACTAAAGTCTAAATTGGAGTGTCTCGTAGTGTGAAGCAAACATCGCAGCTGCGTCTCATCACAGTGTGAATCTCGCTCCCAGTTTGTAAAAATAAAAATAGGAAAACCCTCCATTTCCCCTGGATATAGTGTATCAAAACAAAGCTGTCAGCCTGCGTCTCCCAGAACCTCCTCGCTGTCCCTTCCCTCCACCGCGGCTCATCTGTGGCTGCAGCATTAGGACATCCAGCGTTGCCACTTCGTTAGCTCCTTCTCTCTGCGTACATGTGAGTGCATGCAAGTGGGCCTCCACGGGCCTCGCTGTCCCGCCCACACCTACTGGCCCCAAAGCACCCTGGGATACTGCAGGAGCATGTTCATTTACATATCCCCATCCCAGATTTCATTAAAAAAGCCAATGGCAGCTCTCTGAGGCTGTGCCTCTATGCATTTTAGGAGCCCCTGAGGGTGGCTTCAATGATGGATCTATCCCTTATAGTCAAAGGCTTCCACTGAGGTGGTTTCCTGTATATTTTTAGGTTCCTTTATCATTTTTCATGTCCACTGTGCTCCCATATCTTACACTCAGGAGGCCACCACAGATAAAAATGTAAAACATGTATAAAGCATTAGGTTTGATGTAAAACATTTAAAGGGATCGTTCGAATCTAAGAAGGTTTGTATGAGGCACTTTTCCACAGTCTCATATAACCTACAGCTCCGCAGATTTCCTGGGCCCCCAGAACCCCAACATTCGTTCCTCTGTAAAGAATCTCGGGTTGGTTTTTGATAGCCAATTCAAACTTGACAAACAGATCAGTGCTGTTGTCAAAACTAGCTTTTTCCAGCTACGTCTTCTAGCCAAAACCAAGCCCTGTTTCTCAGCTGCAGACTTTGAAAGGGTGATCCATGCCTTCATAACCACCAGATTAGATTATTGTAACGTCCTGTATGTTGGCCTGGATCAGTCCTCCCTCAACTGTCTACAGCTCGTCCAGAACGCTGCTGCTCGCCTCCTCACGGGCAAGAAAATGCACGACCACATTACACTGTACACTGACTATGGATATTTTCTTCATACAGCCCTGCATTAAAAAATCCAAACCATCCCTTTAAGCCACATTTAAAAAACCAACACACTGCCAATGTCAAATATATTTCAGGGAGATGAAGTTTGGCACACGCCATGTCACACCGTGCTGTCACCGCCGCCTGTCCTGTCACTTTCCGGTGTGAAGATAGGGATGGATGTGACACCAGACACCAAATACTGTGGATATTATACTTTGATGCCTCTCTTTGCATTATAATTTACAGTCTCCATGGTTAAGGAAACAAATCTGTAAGAAGACAGTCATGGGTTTTTGTGTCTCAAAGCCCCCGCACTAAATTCTAAACCAATTGTAAATATAAATTCTCTAAACACCAAAATGAGCATTATGAATCCCACATTGTGTCCATCCCCCACATCTCTCTGGCTAATTTAACATGTATACTGATGTTGTTGCCAGAGTTGCTGTCACATCCAGGTCTGTGGCTTAAATGGACGACACAGAGGGCCGGTTCGGCCAACAAGCAGTTTATTAACACACAAAAGAAGTTTCAGTCTTTGGATGTGTCACTGTCAGTGTAGGTGCCACCGGTCCCTGTCTGACTGGAAAGACAAGTTGGTAATTGGTTCTTAAACGCTGCAGGTGGGTAACATTAACAACTGAACTCCATCTGCCACTTGGCCACGACACCGACACACAGACATGCTGGATCTGGTTATACAAAATACACACCCGCCAGGTGTTTTTTCAATGGATAGAGAATCTACAGAAATGTCAGCTGATGAGGAAACAAATTAGGTTCACATTAGGATTTGGCGTTATGACAGTATATACCATACTGTGGTAGAAATGTTTCCACCAGTAGAGATTTGCAAGTACCGTAGAGTTGGCGAATGTGGGTACAAAAAGATGTCTTGTTGTCTGTAAAGGCCCTGACACACCAAGCTGACAGTTGGCCACGAGTGTGATAATCTGTCTCCTGTACTGCTGTCTGAATTGACAGTTTCATCACATATAACCAAAAGTTATTTTTACATAAGTTAACAACTGTTGCTGTAGGATAAAAGATAAAAGCAGCCTCCTGCTGTGGCTGAAAATGAGCCTGATGAGAGCTGTTAAATTGAACCAAAACAGTGAAGTATTAGGCCTGGAAACCAAAACAGTGAGTTAAGAGATGTAAAAAGCTCTGTAGCACTGAGGGGTTACAGTAGGTGGTAATTCTCTGTGGATTTGTCACTAGAAGTGATGAAAACATTGTCTTTTCACTCATTGTGTATGTAGTAATACACCGATTTTTAAATTCTGGGCCAGTACTGATGTCTGAAATAATAAGACACCTATACTGAAAGGTAAGTTGTTGCCAGATCTTGTGAGCGTGTGTCGCCAACAAAGCTGATTTTCTCCTGATTTGTCTGTGTGGAAAGGAAGGGTTAAGGGTCAGGAAAAATGGGTCCAGTATTTATTTCAGTGACTACGGGGCGAAGAATCGCTCATAATCTGTATTCACGCTCACTTTTCTCATTGGAATGAAGAGACCTTAGGGCCATAGATACAGGAAATGAGCAAGGTGCATTACAATCTGTTGTTAATTGTGACACAGCTAATGCTAATTTTCGCAGTACGGGCTTAAAAGCATGAGAACTAACTGAACATTAGAGGGTCTGTTACAACAGCCAAATGCTGAACAGCACTTTTTATGCAACCAAAACATTACAGTTAAAGCTCCAGCAGGCAGCATTGTTTTGGTATAATTGAGTAAACATTTTATAATATCCTCTAAGCATAATCAAGTGGTCTGAGACAAACGGAGATGAACGAAACCTAACTCAGATGAGACTCAAAAATCAACCGTTTCCAGGCTTTCTACCTACTGCAGCTTTAACTTCCATGAACTGAAAACACACTGACATAGCGACGGTTACACGTATACCCCCGTAGCTATAGACCCTTTAACTGCCACCAACATTAGCTAGCGTTTACCAGGAAGTTCTGTTGGCTTGTTTTAGACAGTGAAGGAAGATGACGCAAGTGGTGCGTTCAGAAATACTCATTCTGAGCGATGGAGCGCACTCTGAGACAAACTTGAACGTTCATAAATTCAAAGCGCTTTCCGAACGTACCATTTGGTTATTCAGAGCACCACACTCTCGAAGTGGCAGAAGGGTGAATGTTTGCACCGTTAATTAATTCTTCGACCAGCAGGGCTCACATTTTAGTGTAGAGCGTCAGACTGAATTTACAAATGCACCATGTCAGGTCACTCACTGTCCGGGACCACGAAAGTTAAAGTTAGTTAAAGTTAAAGTTAGCATTTAGCAGAGAAATCCAATATTCCTTTTAATCCCTCCCCAGTTTCTGATGAGGTGGACATGATAACCCTTAATACCCATAATGTTATTCATCCCTACAACAGGAAATACTTTCATCTCCGTCCATTCCTTTGGTCTTATCACATTTAACCATAGTTGTCTTTGAGCCATGACTCCTTCTATTCTGGCTCCCAATAACACAACAAGACCACATTTCAAGACTCTTGTGTAGCCTACAGCCCTGTGGTGGAGAGTCGTGTTTCGCCTCCAGCTAATAAAATGACGTCATCGTGACATCGGCCTAAAAATAGTCGATAGAGACGGAAACAGTTTTCAGTACCAGGCTGTAAACAGAATTCCACTTTGGCACCTCCCAGAAGAGAGCAGTATCATACTTGTCTCCAAACAAAAAACTTGTGCCATTAAATTGTTTGTGAGATGCAAAACTCATAAAAAATTCCACAAATAGTCACTTTAAGGTCGCCACTTCATCGCTGCGCCAAACGACTGGTGTCTCGCAGCAGAGACAGTGAACCCCTGCCAGCCGTTCCGCTGTAAATCTCTGGATAAAAGCATCAGCTAATGCCTAAACTGTAAACAGAGCAATGTAAACATGTAAATTGTGTTTTATGGCGCTCCTTCACTCCACCCAGGAGGCCACTGTACTGTAAAACCAAGCTAAACAGCGATGCCTCTCACTGTCGACATCGCTCCGCTCCTTCTTAAATGACACACCACGGATTTGGAGGCAAAGAAGTTTTATTGTTGCCACCCTAGCATCCCTGACGCCTCGAATCTCTGAATCTCGCGGCACATTAAAAATTTATCCAGCAGGCTTTCTGTGTGGATAATAAAAAGATGAACACCAACACACACACATAGACACAAACACTAAATCAGAGGCCCCGTTTCATCTCGGGTCTCCATCCACCCTGTTGTGAGCAACAAGGCTCTGCCAGCTTCTCCAGCGCTTGTTGACGTTGTTTATGTTTTTAACCAATGCACAAACTCTACACCGGGCTGTTACAGGGTCAGGAGGTCAGCAGCAGCCGCGGAGTGTTTTTTAAGTCTTTCTAATTAAGGCGTTTTCCCTGGTGGAGTGTTTGTGTATGTGGATGTTTTAATTTTGAAGCGCTTTTGGCTAAAAAAGTGTGTGTGTGTGTGTGTGTGTGGCCTCTGGTGAAACAGCACTCTGAATAAATGAGCTTTATTCCCACAATCATGTGAATGACTGTTTGTTTTCACACTCGGAAATCTTCTGGACGTTTTTTTATCTTCCGCTGACGTGTACATGTTATCTACGCTCGCCTCGCATATGTTCGCCGCTCCTGTTATCATTTACTGTCTCGGTGTGTGTGTTTTTGTGTGAGCGAGTGGCTCTGAATACCCCGCTGTCCACTGCTTGTCGGGGACCACTTTGTGACCGTTGCCGTGGGCGACCAGATGGCTAATTGAACACTCTGTCATGTCACCTCCCTTCACTGGGGACTGAGCCAATCAGCACAGGCCAGACTTCTCAACTGCCGCCCCCACAGACATCACAGTCCCATCTTAACAGAGTCCAGCTTTAGGGGGCCCAGAGGGACTGTTTAGACGGCTCACAGAGAGAGCCTTGTTACAACTGATACAGCATCAAGCCACTGGCTTATTTACATTCTCTCAACCTGAGTGGTTGGACCATTGTGTGTGTGTGTGTGTGTGTGTGTTTGACTCACTTCCCTGCAGTTTGCTGATTAAATTCTGTCAGATTCCATGTATTTATGGCGCAGCTATTGGCAGACACATTGTCCGTGTTAGATTCAAAGCGAAATTACAGATGTTGCTACCCTAATGTCACCCAGGCTTTATGTCACCCTGCGCCTGATTGGCTCTGCGTCCCTGGCATGGCTTCAAAAATATATTGCACTTGTTAGGAATTGTTACAGAGCATAAAAATGCCTGTGTCAGGCCAGATATGGTGCTCTTGTTGATTTGATTGCTACTAGCTAGACCGATCATGGACGGCGGTGCATTTGTTGTTTGTTTTTTAATTTTTCGTTAGTCCTTAAAAGGCTTCTTTTGTGATTACCACGTTTGGAAAAAAATGTTTTTGAGTCTTTATGAATCAAAATCCCTGTCTTTTATTTTCATCCAAAAAAGTAAACATATTTCTGATGATTCATGTGGTTACATAAATGTATCCAGTCAAATGTGACGTGAGTTGATGAGCGAAAGTCAGCCATAGAAAAGAGAGGGACTTTATCTTAAAAATACACAGTAATGATTTTTGGAAAAAAAAAAATATTTATCATGTAACAAGACAAATAGATAAGCAACACAGGGACACAGAATCAGAATTGGAAAATATATTTTTCACTTCACTGTGAAAGATAAGGGTGTTAGATGTGATACTAGATTTTGGATACGGTGATATTGTAGGTGTTGTCTTTTCCTGGGTTTAAAGGCTGTATTAGAGTTAAGTAAAGTGATTTCCTGACCTTACCAGATTGTTTGAGCTGTTCTATTATTTGCCTTTACAAGAGGTGGGGGACTTGAGTCACATGACTTGACTCGAGTCACAAATTTGAGGACTTGAGTGACTTGAGTCGACTCCCATCAAGTCATGAATAGCAAGTCAAAGTCACATTGAGTCTTAAGCCCCTTTTATACTGACAGATTTTCGGCGAATGTTGTGCCGTTTTGCCGGCAAGCTGTGAGCATTTAGACACACAGAGCCGATACATGCTCTACTAGCTACATATGCTCAGGGTTTGCTCTTATTTGTGCGAGGTGTTGATACTGCCACAGTGCGTAAAAATGTCACCTGTGACTGTTGTATTCTGCTACTATAGATGATCTCATTTGATGATTCTGACCGGTGCATTAATGTAAAAGCAGGATTTTACTGTTGTAGTTGGTCGACGTGGAGCTCATGTTGAACTATTTACTAATGATTATTTTCATGATGGGTTATCTGCTGTTTATTTTAGCGTCACACTTACCCAGAGCCCAAAGTGACACCTTCATAATGTTTGTTTTGTCCAACCAACAAACCTCAACATAAATTACTGAATAACAAAAAGCAAAAGCAACCAAAAAAGCCTCATATAATTTAGCTGATTATCAAAATATGGAGAATTTATTGTCAGTTCAATAATCGCCTCATAGTTCCAGCTGTATTTGAACAGTTTCATGTTTCAAGTGCAAAATCTTTATTTGTAAAGTAACTAATGGTGGAGGCTAATGGTGCTTTGCTGCATTTCATCCCCTCTCACTCCTCCTCCTTTCCTATCCATCTCTACTGTCAAATAAATGCAAAAAAGTCAAAAGCATAACCCTAAAATAAGTTCAGCCTGATATTTGATTTTCTCCATATTGCCCAGCTAGGGTTGGAAGATATTAAAATTCCCCTGTGAGCAATATTGGGATGGGTTAGGGTTCTTCCCTGCCTAAATATATCTAACTTTACACAGACTTACTTCAGATTTATAGCTTTAAAAATAATCCATGGACTGATTATTTATTGTTGTTATATCTTACTATATAATGACGAAAACTGTCTGTGTGTCTGTTCCATGTTTTTCTCCTCATTGACTTGGTCAATCCATGTGAAATGTGGCACAGTGGTAGAGGGTCAAGGGAGGATGCGATTGAAGCAATATTACATCAATTGGCCAAAGGGGGGCGCTATAGCAACCGATTGAAATTGCAAAGTTTGAATGGGCATATCTCATGCCCCGTATGTCGTAGAGACATGAAACTTTGCACAGAGATGCCTCTCCTCATGAGGAACACATTTGCCTCAAGAACACATAACTTCCAGTTATATAGATTTTCCGACATTTTGAATTTTTGGAAAAACGCTTATAATCGATCTCTTCCTAGGAAGTTTGAGCGATCTGCATGAAACTGGGTGAACATAATCTAGGGACCAATATCTAAAGTTCCCTCTTGGCAAAAGTTGGAAAACTTACTAAAACTGAGCTTCTATAAGGCAATGAATATTGCGGAGGGCGTGGCTCATCACATAAAGGTGTATAACATCTCAAGGGTTTCACCCATCACCACGCAACTTTGTAGGCATATGACCACACATAATCTGAGGGGACCCCTCCATTATTGACCCCAACAAAATGGGGGCGCTAGAGAGCTCATTTCTTATCTAGGCCTAACCGCCATATGATTTTTATTAAACTTGGTAGATATGTAGAACAGGACGCCTCAAGGTGACTGGAGAAATTTAACTCTAATTGGCAACTGGGTGGCGCTATAACAACAGAAAAACGCTTAAAAATGGCTAAAATGCGACCGATCGCTGTGGCTCCCCCTGTGGACCAATGTTTGTTTTTCTAATTTTAATTTTTTTTATTGTTATGTTACTTTATTCATAACTCGTTGACTTTAATCTGTTATTTGCTCTATCTTTGCCTTTAAGGTGACCTTGAGTGTTTTGAAAGGCGCCTATACAGTAGATAAAATGCAGTTTTCTATTATTATATACTTCACTTTTATGTCATCATCATTTAGTAACATTAGGTGTCACCATTTAGTTGCTTACACGTGATATATGACACGCATTTTATGTCATTTTCAGATTAATGTGAATTCATTTGGATATTTTATTGTCATGGAAGTATTAATAATGTGCATGTGGACACAATTAATTAGTTTGACACAATACAGAACTCACACACATATTCAGAATAAGCCGTTTTGTTAAACGAACTGATTGTTTTCCTCTGTGGGGTGATCCGCGGCCCTGAGACGAGGCGTCGCTGGTGTCAGTAAAGGGTGGAAATGTCGCTTCAATTAAAAGTGGTTTCAATTAAAGTTATTTTACCTTGCTTGATGAGAGAGCTGGAGGTAGTGAAGATAAAATCTGTAAGATATTGCCAAGGCTCTGGCAGAAAATTGAACCCCAGAATTGAAGCTAATTGAATTTGAGAACGATAAGGTTGAATGTGGGGAGCTCTTAAAGCTGGCAAGAAAGGACGGGAAGAGGGAGTTTGGAAGAAAGGGAGAGAAATGAGGGAGGAAGGCTGCTAATTTAAATGGACAAAGATGAAGAGAGGACGCAGGGTAAAACTAATTCCTAAGAGATACAGTACATGGAGGTTTGTGGCTTTAAAATGCTCCCATAACATGTTTGAAAGTTGTGTATGATGATGTTTTATGCTCTTTGTGGGGAAAAACAGATTATACTGTGCAGCTTCAGTGATGCCCACAGGGAAATCCTCTCCACATGGAGGTCAGAGCTCAGGTTCAAGAACAACAATCACGAAGCTGGTAGGGATCCGCTGTGTTGCTTCAGGGCTCTTCAACAATGGGGAGCTGTGGCCTCAATGAGCCGTGAATACATGTTTTCTGGTTAAAGGATCTTTTTAGGGATTTCACGTGAGTAAGAGTGGAATATAAAGATAGAATCACATCTGGGATTAGTGCTATCTTGATCTGAAAACTTTCCAAATCCAAACCTGTTTTTTGCAACAATAATCTGGGATAACAACGAGGATTGACATGTGATGGACGCCGGACAGCTTGACGGATAAAATCTAGATGATATATGTTGCTGCAGTAATGCAGGCATAAATCTGTGTCCCACAAAGTGCACTGTGGGGTTGCATACTTGATTTATCAAATGTACCGCCATAAATATTCTCAGTAGAACCTTAGCATGATGATGTGATGTTGGGACCGCCAATAACTTTGTTGACTGTTTATGCGTGTGTTCATAGGTCAATTTCACTGCCGGGTCTAGTGGGAGCTAGCTAGTGGTCAGTGTTATTGACCAAGACGATGACGAGCTTAAAATAAATCTTTACGACTAAGACAAAGTCTATGTTTCATTTTCGTTGACAAGATGAGTGATGGACTATCGGACATTAAAAGCCGAGAACAGCCGTGCTTGTTCCTGCCTCAAGTATCTCGGGGTCTTGTTCACGAGTGAGGGCAGAATGGAGCGTGAGATGGGTCGGCGGGTCAGTGCGGCTTCTGCAGTGGTGCGGGCGCTGCGTCGGTCCGTCGTGGTGAAGAGGGAGCTGAGCTGGAAAGCAAAGTTTTAAATTTACTGGTTCATCTACGTAACAGCCCTCACTTATGGTCATGGGTGGTGACTGAAAGAGCGAGGTCTCAGAAACAAGCGGCTGAAATGAGTTTCCTCTGTGGGGTGTCTGGGCTCAGCCTTAGAGATGGGGAGCTCGGAGTAGAGCCGCTGCTCCTTCACATCATCATCACATAAGTGGATGAAAATGGATGGATGGGTCCGTGCTTGTAATTATCTTCAAATGCTGCGTTGGTAATGGGCTGGTACACTCCAGTAAATAGTATGCACCAAGATGTTACGCTTGCCAGCAAAAACACCCACACCGGAGCAGTGTTAACCGATGGCGCGAGTTGTGAGCCGTAATTCAGCAGTAAATAGTCTGACTGTAGATGGTGATGCTTAACAGCAGTGAAGCAATTGGCCGCCAGCCCCCTGCAGGACTGCGCTCAGAATCAACCCATAAAACTGCCCGAAACAGTCCGGGTCCAAGTAGGAGGCTCAGTTACCTGCAAGTGTAGCTGTGCTGTAAGTTAGCTTAGATCCGTTTTCTCTGACTGAGATGAAATTTTAGTTTTTATCTCCGACTCTGTGAGACGTGAGTTTAAACCTCCAGACTAACGTTGCAGATTAAGAAAGAATTCAAGCTTTAATTAAGTTACTTTTCTGCTTCAGAGGAAACTAGGCTTTTTTTGGGAGCGTGGCTTAAAGAGACCCTGAACAGAGGGTGAATACAGGTGTTCCAGGAAAGATAGTATGAGGAAGATAAGGTGTTTTCAAACATTAAAGCATATAAACATCTTTTAGTAGAAACCTTAAATACAAGTATGAACATGAACACGAGCTTTAAGCCTTTAGGTACCTTTTAAATTTGCCATATGCTGACAATGGAAAAAATGCCTGATTAATATTTACTACAAGGTTTAGTTATAGTCCAATATTACAACCAATAGTAGCTGCCGTACTACTGATACTAACATTTGTGACAGTGCTTTGTTCAGCTAATCCAATGGGTTTTTAAATGGTTAATTAACAATAAAAAGTGTAAGAATTCCCTCAACCCGTAATGGACTGATTAACCCTTCTCATCTGAGATTGTCAAAATTGCATATGTTCTGTAGTGGACGCTGTCCTTGGATTCACAGGGGCTCACATAGAGAAAAAAAAATTACATTTAAAATTAGTATTTGAATATATAGCTGCAGGTGAAGGTGAAATGGGGACGCAGAGGTGCAAGCGAGGCATCAGAATGGTGCACTGCCACCATTACATTAATTGGGGACCATTTCCTTTCTCATTTTCTCTGTCTCCCCCCCTCATTGCAGATTTCCCCAGACTCGAGCAGTGGTCGGAGAGCACCTCCCTGTATGACTCTTCCCTCTTCATGGATGGCTTCCTCTACATCTCCACCGGCCCTGCGAAGACGACGCTGGACCGGCGCGGGAGAGACGGTGAGCGTGAAAGCCGTTCTTTGCAAAAAACCCCGGCAAGGCCAATCAATCCATCAATCCATTTGTAAGCAATTTAAACTGCGTGTTTGTCAGAGGTCTACTCCAGTTAAGCGCTGAGCGATCAATCAGTGTCAGTCTGTCAGTTGTCAAACTGCCAATCGTTTAATCCGTACACCAAACAGTCCAGTCAAAACGATCAATGAATCTGTCTTTCAAATGCGTTCTGCATCGTTCCTCTGAGAATACTTGTCAGATAGAGAGATGTTCTCAGACGACCCAGCAGTGAATGCTCAGCGGAAGTACCGGGTAAATTAAGGCCAGGTTAGAAAAATTAATATAAAAATAAATAAAAGAATTTCAGTCCTTTCTAAATCTACGTGAGAGATGCTACCTCCAAAACTTCTCAATCCTCCTTAGTTTTGTCTTCCAAGGCAGTTAGAAACTTTTAATCAGGCTCTATTTCACACCCAACTCCTCAGCTGCTGCTGCTGCACCTCCTGCTCCGCAACGGTCCCACTTCTCCAAACAGCTGGAGCGTTTCTTGGGCCCATGGGTAATTAGGAGAAGGAGCAGGCTTTGGATGCTGCCCCTGGGGAAGGGGGTTATCGGGGAGGTGGAGGATGAGGGGGGAATTGGAGGAGAAATGGGGGAGTGGAGGCTTCCGGGTGGGGGTGACAGCTTGCAGCTACCTGCCATTTGAGCAAGCTGAATCTCCTACGTCTTGGGCAAGACATCCATCTCCATTTCCATCAACCCACACACGCTCTGCTCTCATTGGTGGTTGTACATGCTGGCTAATGAACAGGGCTGAGGTCTGGGAAATTGCCCCTTAGAGGAGATGGGGGAAAAATTCTCACCAGTGTCTATTGAAATTCTCATTATATGTAGGGATGGAATTTATTTCCATTCCATTTGTCTGGGGATAATTCCTACGTACTGTAATTTGGGTGTTAATTTTCGTCGTCGTTGGCCATCACTTCTGTTGCTTATGATAATGTTGTGATCGGCAAAGTATTTGCTGAGATGTGGGAACATGGCGACCTTGCTACAAGTCTAATCTAATGGGTCAGACGATAAGACAGGCTTCAAATACGCCTGTTTAAGAACCGCAGCCTGGTATAGGACTAATTGGATATTTGTTCGTCGGACGGGCGCTCCATTTTTTGATTTTGAGATTTGTTTTTTTTTTTCAATTTATTGTGTGTAGGATGGGTTAAATGCCAAAGCACTGTGAGTACGAGTACTAAGAAATGACTATGAATAAATAAATATAAATCTCAGATCTCGTATGTGCTGGAGCTACTATGCTGTTTCTACGCTTCAGTTTCACAGCACCTTGTCAGGTGTTACCTCACATTCAAGGCCTATTATTATGAGCATTTATGGAGGTCTGTAATTAATTCATGATATAAAAAAAAAAAGATAGGACTAAGAATATGATCGAAATACCTACAACTCTCAATGATATGTATTTGCTCATCCCATGTTACCTTGAATTCGTGAAGACAGAATTCGCTGCACGCCATTACAGTTAATGAAGAACCCAAAAAATTGAGAAAATTCTTGATGAACTCAAGTCAGAGATGGCCACCTCTGACCACAGCAAAACTATATCAAAATATCATTCTGCGAACTCCCAGGCGACTCGTTCAGTATAGTCCGAGTCTCATTTACCTAGTTGTTTCAGCTAATGAATTTTCTCCTTTTTGGATTCTTCGTTCATCGTGGAGGCCTGCAAGAAAAATAAAGTGTTCTTAGCAAATCCAACGTAACACGGGAGAGTGTTGATACATCAGTGATCATTTGGGGGTTGATGTATTTCTTTATTTAAATACTGGGGGTGTCACTTTTGGTTAATTTTGCTTTCAGCACCCATTAACCGGTAAATAAACGGTTAATTTTCAGAAAGAAATTTCAAAATGACCTGAAATACTGTTCACTTAGTGAGCTTTAGCACCATATTTCAAACTAGTGTTTCATAATCAAACATCTTGACTCTATTTTCTTTTAGGTTGACTTTGTTGACAGACAAACGGTTCGCTAACGTTTGCCTCAGCTGCTCTGTACTGCGCATCAGCAAGCTTGGTTTGGAGCTAGCTAGCAGTGCAACTCATTTGTTTTTACTGCTAGTAGCACTGTACATGTGGCAGCCACTTAATTTTTAGCCACAAACCCCCTTTTGCATTGTTAACTGCTAATGGTGCTAACAGAGCGAACAGCAATAGCATAGTTAGCAATGCTAAAGTAGATTCGCAGCTTAAAATGAAGCTGATTACGCCCTGGGGTGACCTTTGGGGCAACCAGAGCTGTTTGGTTACTAGTTGTAATCGCCAAATGAGCGACGCCGCTAGCAAGCTTCTGCCAAACCTAATTGTGTGCAGTGAAGTGAAGTGAAGAAAAGCAAAATTTGCCACTAGATTGAAATGTGGAACTGGTCAAAATTATTCTTGGCAGTTCACGGTTGACATCTCCAGTAAGCATTTGTCTTTCCAGAGTGATTCACCATGTTAACTTTGGCTAATAGCAGCAAAAGAACACTATCAGCTGTTCTTATGAAACCCCATCAGTATAGCAGTATGTGGTTTGTTCTTCCACCTTCAGCACACTGAGCTCCTGCTGTAGATGGACTAACACCACAGGTGTCCATTTTGTCGAGGTCCATTTTAGCCTCCGTTGTGCATTTTGTACCACTTACACTGGCTGCGCCATTCCAAAGTTGTCTCCCCGCAGATAAGTGCCCGTAATATTTCGGCCGATAAACACCCTGTTATGTCATCTATTATGAAGAGCCATACAAGTTTGGCTTTTGTGCTTTAATGGCGCTTTAACTGCAGCTGCAGCTGTTGAAAAATTCAGAGGGGTTGGGTTTAAAACTTCCAACTTCTTCAATCACGAGGAAGCGCTGTCAGGACTTTGCGAGCGCGGGGGGATGAGGTATTTTTGAATGTACTCCAGGATGCCTTTCGCTCCCAGGCTAATGGTTAGATGGTCTATAGATACACCCAGGTCCTTAATAATTCATAGGTTGTGCTCAGGGCTTAATAAAAGCACTCTGCCACAGCATCTTAAACTTTTTTTTTTTTTTTTTGTCTGGAGACGACTCCAATAGGCTTTCATGCTCCTTCCACTGATGGGAGCTAAATTGAGAGTACGACATAAATTAATTTGGCAAGCAATTTTGGTAATGGCCTTGACAGAGGTGGCATGGGGCATCATTGTGCCGGTCTGCCATAATGAAATAAAATACTGTGCTACTTAGTGTTTGGCAAAAAAAAAAAAAAACATGTTCAGTGTGGATGCTGCTGGGAATATAAATTAGGATTAGAAGAACAGTATCTTATTTGTGCTGAAATCAAGGTTTATCCTCCAGCGCGGCTCCACTTTATTAGCCGTGTGCTGCAGGTTTACGCTGTTGATTCTAGCGCAAATGAAGTCCCCCTCCTAAACAGGCCGAAAAGTGACTCATGCTACTTTCACATTAAAGAGTGTGTACATGCTTCGTGTGCGCCCACGTGTGTCTGCGCGCTTGTGGGAGTCTCGGGAGGGGAAGGGGAGCCAGTAGGCAGTTACTGTCTGGAATGGTGAGTGGCAGCAGGGAAATGGCACCCGTAATTTCTGATTAGTTTTGTCTTTTCTTCATCAGCTGCGCTCCTGTTTTCAACTCACAACTGGCGGAGAGGGAGGGAGGGAGGGAGGGAGGAGGCGGTGTGGAGAGAAGAGGGAGAATTATGTTAACAGTTTTATTGAGGACACAAATCTGAACATTCAATTACTTGCATCTACAAAGCCAGTTTTTGATAATAAACCAAATATCCTTTAGCTGTCAAAGGGTGTGAAATGATTGGAATTTATAAGCAGTCACATTTGTGTTACTCTGTTTTATATTTCATGAGGAGCACACAAAGCCTGTTTAAACAATTTGTCTTAATCTAATATGCTTTTGGAGTGCTCATATTACTGCTTGCCTAAATGCAGTGCTGTTGCTCAGGCCAGAAATACATGGCGGATTTTTTTTTCTCCTCCTCCCTTATCTTATGCCATATCTGTCCATTCCTCCCTGTAATGAAGTGGGCTGTAATTCTGGCACAGACAGATCGTTCAGATCCCTTCAGTTTCTCGATTTCCATTTCCAGCCCCCCTGACAAGCTGTCCAGCAGATGTCTTCATCACAGATATTTTAGTCTGATGGCGAGATAGGCAGAAGATTGGCGGGAGGGGGAGAGGTGGGAGAGCGACGGAGGGAGGGAGGGTGATTCAGCGGAAAGGGGCACAGCCGGCTTTTTTCGATGCATACTGAAAATGTGTCTGTGCAATGTCGATAAAAAAAAGTTTAGGGGGACGAATGTGGAGCTGGAGACACAATCAGAGTCAGAACTTTTGAGTAAATATGTTATTCTGTTGCTTCATTCAGTCAATGAACAATAAGACGGTTTAATTGCCACATTGATGACTTGATTAGTCTAATCAACCTGCTCGTCTTCCATACTTTGAGCGATTTTTACAAATTGCCGTAGTGAGAGAGGAGGTGAAGGAGGGGGAAAAAGGCAGAAAAAGAGAGATGCTATGCAGGGAGCACTCTTGGCGTACAAGCTAATTGGCCCAATTTAGCTGGTGGAGGCATATACCACGGTTGGCTTCCGCTAGCGTTGTCTCTGGCGGCTGGTTGCGGACTCCCGCGGAGAACGGCTGGGCCGCGGGGCCGTTGCTGTGTGTGTGGAACAGCTGGCAATGGACGCAGCTGCTTGATTGTAAATCAAGCAGTATTGTTCCCAGCAATGCACGGGTGCTTGTGTAGAAGCTAGTGGTATCCCACCCCGCTAAGGAAATGCTGCACCACAAACAAAGGAGGGAAGAAGGATGCGTGCAATTCAGCGGTGTGCAGGTTTCTAATAAAGCCAGTTTCCTGGTGGAAGATCTTGACGGGATCCGAAGGCATTCACTGCTGCTACAAATCCCAACATGGCTGAATAATGGGCACATTCAACTGGGTAAAACTCAGCTATTCCACATTTACAGTGCTGAAATGTCAGCCACACCACTGGTAAGTCTTCTGTCTTGGGTCACATCGATTCAACTTCCTGTCTGGTTTGAAATATTCTTTTACTTTCAGGCCTCCGTGAAAATTTCTGTCATCATCGCCTCTTCTGTCTTATCCTCGGTCCACCGAATCCCTCGTATTCATTCCTTCAAACCTAAAAGAGATAACTGTATCTGAAATTACATTTGGCAAACATTTGTAGCCAGCAGCTAGGTTTTATTGGGACCTATGGCTCATTTTCCAGCAGCTTTTCAGCCCCCAAATGAGGATGTTTTTAGGGAACCATCACTTTTCTCTAGCGGGTTTTCAGCCCCCAAACTTGTTTATTTTTTGGGTCATGTGCAGCTTTTAAAACCCCATATGTAGATGTTTTTTAGGGAACCATCACTTTTCTTTAGCGCGTTTTCAGCCCCTAAATGTGAGTGTTTTTGGGACCTGTGGCTCTTTTGCAGTGGCTTTTTAGCCCTCAAATGCAGATGTTTTTTAGGGAACCATCACTTTTCTCTAGCAGGTTTTCAGCCCCTAAATATGGGTGTTTGCTAGATCTGTGGCTCTTTTTCCAGTGGTTTTTTTGCCCCCA
This sequence comes from Epinephelus cyanopodus, assembly GCA_026686955.1. Lineage (NCBI taxonomy): Eukaryota > Metazoa > Chordata > Actinopteri > Perciformes > Serranidae > Epinephelus > Epinephelus cyanopodus. Next base: position 9,762,992 of record CM048934.1, read on the forward strand.
AATGACAGTGTTTATTAGGGAACCATCACTTTTCTCCAGCTGATTTTCAGCTCCCAAACTTGGGTGTTTTTTGGGACCTGTTGGTCTTTTTGCAGCGGCTTTTTAGCCCCCAAATGAGGATGTTTATTAGGGAACCATCACTTTTCTCAAGCAGATTTTCAGTCCCCAAACTTGAGTGTTTTCTGGGACCTGTGGCTCTCAAATGCAGATGTTTTTTAGGGAACCGTCACTTTCTTTTATTGGCTTTTCAGCCCTTAAATGTGGGTGTTTCTTTTGGACCTGTGGCTCCTTTTCCTGCTGATTTTAAGCCCCCAAATGTGGATGGTTTTCAGGGAACCATCACTTTCCTCAAGCGAGTTTTCAACCCCTAAATGTGGGTGTTTTTAAGGACCCATGGGTCTTTTTCCAGCTGATATTTCAGCACCCAAACTCGGGTATTTTTGGGGGCCTGTGCCTGAATAACTGTTTCATTCAGCTGAGTAAAACTCATTGCAGCTATTCCACATTCACTGAAATGTCAGCCACACCACTGGTAAGTGTTACATCTTGGGTCACATCAATACAGCTTCCTGTCTGGTTTGAAATATTCTTTTACCTTCAGGCCTCCATGAAAATTCCTGTCATCATCACCTCCTCTGTCTTCTCCTCGGTCCACCAAATCCCTCATATTCATTCCTTCAAACCCAAAAGAGATAACTGTATCTGAAATTACATTTGTCAAACATTTGTAGTCTCTCAGCACCTTTTGCCCTCTTTAATCCGTCTCCTTCCTCAACCTTCTGTGTCCTCAGCCTTCAGAAAGTGGTCGGTCGAGCCCATTCATGTGTCCACACATGTCTGGACTCAGGGTCCCGTAGCAATTTGTTTCCTGGATTCACAGTGGGATTTTTAGTGTCTTTCTCCTTGGAGTTGAGAGGAAATTAAAATTGTTTTTTTTCCCCTTTTCTGCGGCGCAGATGAAAGATTTTGTCCAATACAGTTCAAGGAGAGAGCATCTGAAAGTCACGTGTGCCAACATGAAAATTAGATCTATTAATATTTCAGATGTTTAAGGACAGAGGAGACAAAGCAATGACTTCTGTGACTCCTCGCCGCTGGATGTTCACTATTTGTGACTATTTCAATTGAAGACGGAGTGTTTTTTAATTAGCATGTTATTATTTCAATTATATTAGGGGTAAACAAAAGGCAATGTCATCCAGTAATCTGCAGCAACAGAAGTGAAATTAAAAGAGACATTATTTTGTTGTGTGTTTTTGTGCTTTCCTGCCACGTTAATCAGCTCCGGTCCACTTATGTTTTTACCTTACGACTCTGGGTTTAAGAACTGCTGGTCTGGGGCAGTGGTGTCCAACCTGGGTTGCTTTGGGCCCTCTGAAATTCCCTTTGTAAAGAAAATCAAACTGTTCGATACATAAACCAAAGTAGTGGACAAAATGTAATCCCAGTCCATCTAATAGATGTGGAGATATTTCAGACTGGACCAAAGTTCTGGATCGACCAACCAAATGAGCCCAGTCGCCAGAAGAAAATAATGGCCTTGTGTTTTTCAAACATTAATACATTTACACATTTCATACCTGTCATATCAATGCCGATAAAGTGACAAAGCATATAAGCTGACTCTGCCATCCAGGTGGAGGGGATGGTTGATGGTGTGTCACCTCGGCGACGCGCCTGCCAAGACCATCAAACAACTAAACCGGTTGTTTTTTAGTGAGCCATCACTGCGTTTCCAGCGAGCTTGTAGGCACCAAATGTGGGTGTGTTTTAGGGGCCTGTTGCTGTGTTGCTTTTGGATTTTCAGCCCCTAAACGTGGGTATTTTGTAGAAGCCCATGGCTCTTTTTCCAGCTGATCTTTTGGGACCTGTGGCTCTTTTTCTAGCAACTTTTAAGCCTCAAATATGGATGTTTTTCAGGGAACCATCACTCTTTTTCTAGCAGGTTTTCGACTCCTAAATGTGGGTGTTGTCTGGGACCCATGGCTCTTTTAAAGCAGCTTTTTAGCCTAAATGTAGGTGTTTTTTTTAGAGACCCATAACTGCATTCCTTGGAGATTTTTAGCCCCTAAATGTCGATGTTTTTTAGGGAACCATCACTCTTTTTCTTGGGGGTTTTCTACCTCTAAATGTGTGTGTTTTCTTGGGATTTGTGGTTCTTTTTGTAGCCTTTTTTCACCTTCAAACATGGGTGTTTTTTAGGGACCCATCACTGTGTTTCCTGCACATTTTTACCCCCCAGTTGTTGGTTATTTTGTTTATCTTAAGTGCTATATCATAGGCAACTGGACTTGCAGGGGTTTCTTGAATATGTTTCACCTTTCACCCCAGAGGCTTCTTCAGTTCTAATGGACTGGTGCGGAGGCGTTAAACCCTGTGTAGGTGTGAACCCGTACATAGTTGTTGAGGTCACATGTGAGTCCTTGACCCGCCCGGCCTTCGTGTGTGTCCTTCGGGTCCAGGTGTGAGTGGGTGTTAAGTTTTCTGGGAAGCAATTTCAAGACTGCATTACAGGTGGGTGATAAGTGGTGTCGTAGGCCACCTCCTCTGTTGAACGATGGTGGTTACAGTTTGATGTAGATGGCTTTTTTCACGCCAAGGAAACAGTGCCACGGCAAGTGGTTGTTTTTTTACAGAGACATCATTGCGTTTCCAGCTGGGATTGTGTCTTTAAAGCTGGGTATTCTAAGTCAAAACATGATTTTCCAAACCACAACCAAGTGTTTTAGTGCTTTAACTTACTTTTCGACATATCTGCTGCATAATAATCTACAAATGTAAAGTATTTGTGGTTTGCAGAAATGTATAATGGCAACTTTTTGGGGGGGGTTTGATTAGGTTGGTTGCTAATACAAAAAACATGATTTCCTATCATTCCCTGTCCCTATCATCCTCTTGTGACCCTTCAAAATTATCTTGTGGCCCCTGGACAGCACCTGTTTGTATTTGCCATACCATCATTCACAACATAACCTCTGCAACCTCTGGAGCCATTACAAAGCAAAATGCCTTGAAAATCAATGGTGTTACAGCTTTCTAGCAGCTTATGATGGCAATTGACTTCAGTTAGAAAATCAAGTGTGCCTCTTAAGAAGATGATTGTGCGACGGTTTCAGATTGTACAAATGAATCTACTCAGTTATTACCCTATTAGAGAGGGGACAGAGGGAAAGAAGGCAGGAATTACAGGAAAATATTGCACAAAATAAGAACGTAACTATCCCCCGGTGGGAAATGATGGACATGACATTTGCTGCAGAACCCGAGCAATCCAGGGACACATTTGGAACGGAAGTGAAGTGCATTACAATCTTCTCCGTCACCAAGACAACAGCGCATCCTGTCTGATAGATTGGATTGGTAATGACTTTAAATACCAGAGTGTCTCTCTTTCTCTCTCTCCGGCGAATACACAACTGCGGCATGCACGATTGGTTTCAGATAAAGATGATTCCTCAGCTGCTGGAATTATTATTTTTTCTCTCAAAGTGGGGTCAGAAGAACAGTATTTTTTAAATGCCACAGTAAGCAACTTTAAAACTATGAGAAAGTGACTAATATCTCGCTCGTCATCTCGCCGTTTTAAAGCTGTTTGTGTCCAGATTGTTTTGTTGAGACGGAGAAGACAAAGAGAGAGCCGCACAGAGAGGCAGCGCGAGGGTGAATAGAGCGAAACTGACATCCTCCTTTCCCATGCTTATCACATCCTTTTTCTTTTAACAGCCAGTTGTAGACACTTCCTTTTTTATTGGAACTATATCTGTTCCTTCAGAAACATCACACACAGTTGGCAGAGGAATGCACAATTAGCATATTCATGAGATGAATACAGTGGAAACTTTGGAGTCGCAAGCGACAGGGGGTGCGCGGTGAGGTGGGGGGCTGTTTTTGTGTGTGTGTGTGTGTGTGTGTGTGTTTGTTGCGGAACACAAAAGCAGATGGCACGGTGACTTTGAAAATCCAAAATTAGGTATGTTTTCATGAACTTCATGCTCATTGGCTATGTAAATCGCACAGTCAGACAGTCATTAAAGACAATGCTGTGTGTTTTCCAGCTTCTCCACCGAGATCATGTCTGTTGATTGAAATCTGCTCGGCACTTGGAGTCTCTTTAGATTCCGCGTGTGTCCCCTCGCACGCGGAGTACAGTAAGCTCGACTCAGTTGTCCTCTAATGGATGGGAAAAAGAGGGACATAAGTCATCGTGACGTTAAAGCACAAGCTAAACCCTCTGGTCGTTGACAGCGATGCTGCCAAGGCTTCTTTTGTTGATTTGGAAATGGAGGCCACAGTCTGCCAGCTCTCTGTATTTTACTAATTACAGTATGGATGTTCTTTTTTCTCTCGCGCTGCATCTCGGATGTTGACTCTGGAAGGATGTTCGCTTCACGGCCTTCAGGTGGTATTATCTCTTAACGTCTGGCTTTGGATAAAAACAACTGTTTTTTTTTTTGTTTTGTTTTTTTTGTTTTGAGTTGAATGCACCCGTACGAAGAAGAAAAGTGGAGGCCTGTGACATGTGTGAGAGCTGTGATGCACGGCGTCTTATCTCCGAACTTTTAAACGATTTCTCGGCGGTGCTGTCTTAGCGTGCAGAGAGTCATTAGCTGTGTTAAATAGGTTTGGAGTGGTGCTAATTGTTCACAAACCAATCACTAACATTGCAGGCTCTAATTAATTTCTTTTTCTGACTCCACAAGAACAATGGCCAATTTGTTAAATTTTATCAGTATGCAAATATTTGGCTCGACAGTGGTAATCCAATAGAGGCACCGAACATATTGAAGAGTTCTGGTTGCATAAGTATTGCAGATTTTTTTAAGGAGACTGCTAATATCTGTTCATGGACTGAAACATGACCACATGGGGCTTCAAGGAGCTGTATATGACATTCAGAGCGTCAATGCAGCAGCTATCTAAAGATTATGTGGAGTAATGGCGTCCTGACTATGAAGTGTCTGCATAAACACTGTCATATCAACACAACACAAACGCTGTCTCCAGAGCTGTGTGGAGAGTGTGAGAGATATCCATTATGTAATACAGCTTGACCCTATATCGATATAAACAGTGTTGTCTAAGATTATATCTTGCTTGAAAATACATCAATACATCGTACATAGTTGGTATATCGCCCAGCTTTAGTCCTGACCACAGAGTGAAGTCACGCTCCCTCTGTGTGTGTTGTAATCCAAGCTCCTCTGTTCACTGTTGTGGTAGACGGTCCGACAACATGTGCATGTGAGTTTCCCCTTGTTAGCTAATTGCTGCCAGGTGTACGATAATTATCATATTTGTACGATAATTTGGCCCTATGTACGATATATAATCCCAAAAAATACCCTTGTACCCTTGTGACATGTTTCCAGCCAATCGCACTTTGCTTCGCGTGAGATACGGGTGACGTTTGTCTCTGAACAATGAGCTTGATTGGCTGAATGGACAGCTGTACCCGCCAAAGAGGCGCTAGGACCGGTCAGGAAGTCGAGCGAGAATGAGATTCAAAACAGAAGAAGAAGAAGAAGAAGAAGAAGAGGAAAAACAGAAGCAAGGGAAATGGAAAAAAAGTAAACACTAGAGTGATTATATTTGCCTATAGCACATCAGTAGGATTGTTGTTTTGGTTATGACGGATGTACGATAATTTCCCTCAAAATACGATAATTTTGAGTCTCTGGTACGATAAGTCAACATTTCCCACCTGGCAATGCTGGTTGGTTACCTCCGATAACGCCATCCACTCACTCTCAAATCCCTGTTTAACATTAGTTGCTCTGTCAGCACTGATGCACTAATTATGGAGTTGGCACCGTTAGCTGCTAGCTGATGGCTGCTGGCTCAGCAACCTCCATGTTGAGAGCCGTGTGCAGACGACATCTGTATCATAGACGTGTTCTGAATATTTTAAGCAAGTTATTTAAAAGGGTGATGGGGCATGTTTGAAATTAAAAAAAATCTCTTGTAAAAGCTAGATTTTAGCAATCATATCAGTGTAGTGCGCCGACTGAATCCTAGGCTATGATGTACGATAAATAATCCTTGAACCCCTCCTACTGTGCGACGTACGACCACTGTTTTAGAGCCATGACTAAAGATATCGTCACGTGTCTTTCATGTTGGTCATTTTTCATCTGGGACAGCCCAAAATCTTGTAGTGCATATCAGGCTTTAGCCTTTGGTGGCTAATGCTAACTAATGTAGCAAACCTTAAGTAGATACTGCTTTCTGGCATTTCTGAGTCAGTTTGATGCCATGTGTCCACATATTTACATGAAAACACGACTGTGTGTGTATTTCAGACATGACACGTCGTTGGTGTACGCTGGAGGGCGGCTACCTGAGTTACTACGAGAGCGAGAGGAGCCCGTCGCCCATCAGCAGGGTGGACGTCACCGAGGTGGTCAGCCTGGCTGTCAGCAACACGGAGACAATGACGGGAGCTGGGTATGAACACACACAAGCACACACACTAAATGCATATGTAACTGCTTTATCGTGAAAACCTCATACTCCATCAGCTACTTTAAACTTTGAAGGCAAGATCAGAAAAAACTGTTTGATGTTGAAATTCATGCATAATCTTTATACAACTGGGAATAAACATTGTGATTACAACTGCTTTTACAACTGAGACCAATCAAAGGAAGGATCGAATAACAGCATCAGACACAAACATGACAACAACAAATTACGACATCAACTATAGGTGTGTCAGAATACATTACATAATACAGTGCATGAACAAAGCGGTAATATTTCTTTGGAGTTTGTACATGTGTAAAGCATTTTCTTCACCAAAACTTTAAAGGATCAAATGGTTTCTTTTAAATTTCCATAAGTGAAGTTAATACTGGGGCAGGCAGAAATCTGGAAAAGGCAAAAAAACACCCTTCTCCCTTTCTCTCCTAAGCCCCATCCCACCATTTATACTTGTACATACATCAGCTCTACGCAGAGCCTACGCATTTTACGCCATTGTGAGCATTTATAATTGTGCAGTGGTGTGTCTGTGTAACCCAGTTACACCTCCAAAATACTAGTCGGCGGCAAAGGTTTCTGTGAAGAGCTGTAAAGTTTAGTTGATTCAAAACACACATTAAACACACATTAAACATGGCTTAATAGAGACAGTTTCAAACACAAATCAGCTTCACTATAACTCACAGCATTCACAGACAAACACTTGTCTTTATCTGGACGCATTTTCCCCACAAATACGACATGCTAATGTTTTTAGCACAAGCCTATGGCATTTTACATTGTATAAATTAGCCTAGCAGCTAGCGGACTTTTCCTCTACTCATATGAAGCCAGGAACAACAGCAACATTTAACAAAAGTAACATTACAAAATTTGGCTCCATTACAACTCACAAGGTTCACTGACAAAACAGCTGTCTTATACTAAACATGTTTTCCAAACAAATACAACATGATAACGTTTTTAGCACAAGCCTGTGGCCTTTTACATTGTATTAATTAGCCTGGCGACGAGCAGAGATTTCCTCTGCTCATATGAAGCCAGGATAAATCACACACAAGACTTAAGATGCTATTTTTGTGGAGGCTTCATTGTCTTCACAATTTATTGTTTCTTATCTGTGAAATTAAAGCATAGGTACAGCGTCGATTTGATGCAGAGGTATAAATCCCGCATGAGGCAGATGACACACTGTGATTCAGGCTGTAGCTTTAACATTAGCTGCAAAAACATGAACATGAAGCCGCAGCTTTAGTTCCCTTGAATCACAATATGCTCAAAGCTTATAGTGGGATTTTTGCTGAATGACATTAAAGTCAAACTGCCTACCCTTGCTTTAATATTAATATAAAGCATTTAATATTGATCTAAAGCCGGTGCATTAAGTGGAAATGTACATTTGATTCAATCTTTACTGCAGCTCAGGCAGCGCACAGGGCTTTGTACAGTGTTCTCCTGCACTCACAGACACATACATATACAGTCAAACCCATTTCAAATAGCAGTAAATCACAATTTAAATGTGATTGTTAATGTCATACAAACACAAACACCTTTTAAATGATTTATTATTTTTTATTAGGATTTACTGCACACGTGTACTCACACAAACACACATGTAATCACAGGCTTCTGCACAGTTGCTCTCCCTCGTCATATGTCTCATTAGCACAATCTTAACTTGAGCATTATTCAGTTTTAACTGAGCCTATCACGGCTTTATGAGCGCTATATTTCCTGTTTACTTTGGCGGAGACGGAGGCGAGCGGCGCGTCTTTAACTGCCCTCCCTCCGTTCACTTATACCGCACCGACACCTCCCCTTTCGCTCCTCGGATTATGATTCAGTTAAAAAGTTCCTCTCGCAGCAAACTTTTCTTTATTTCTTTTGGAAGAGTTACAAACAGGCGCGGAAGAAACAGATGTCTCGATCCTTTCCTGCTCACCCTCTCCCCGCTCCCATCGGGTCGTACTGTATGTGTGTGAGTGTGTGTGCGTGTGTGCTGCAGTTCCCGAGCGAGAACTGATAATGGCTTATGATTAAAGCATAAGCCAGGTCCTTAATGACAGCAGCAGATGCTCTGAAGAGGAAACAATGCTTTTATTTGTAAATGTTATTTATACAGCCATTAGAAACACATCTGGCCAGCTGAAACTATGACCTTTCTAATGAGCTGGACACACACACACACACACACACACAGTCCTGACAGGCTACAGTGGTAATATTGTGTGTGCACAGGCGCTACAAAGCAGCAGTGACATGCGCCATTTTTAGCTTAGCGCATACATCCCAGTCACAGGTCACGGCGTCGCCCCCGGAAAGGCTATTATTTCTCCGTCGCGAACGCTCATAATGGCTGTGCGTTTCACTAGATTAAACTCTGCCTCACTCTCTCTCACTCCTGCAACTTCCAGCGTTCCCAGCATGCCTGCGCGCCGAGCGAGCGGGGACGCCTCACCTCTTGACTGTCTGCCGCTCATGAATATTAACGTATGCAGATGACACACTCCCACCAGCAGCCTATCGCCGCGCTACAGGAGGCCGTAGGTGTCGCTTCCATTAAGCACAGCATTTGGGTAATTTCACCGTGGCAGAGGACACCGTGAATTATAGCGCGGCCCCGACACATACGTCTGCTGAAGTTGTGTGAATATTACAAACCCACTCCTAAGGAATTAATGCAAAGGGAGTATGTTGGCTGGTGATAAGTTGGGGGGTTTTCTAGGGAATTTTCCGACTCATCCGCCCTGTCTCGACAGGAATATTCCTGAGTCGATCCTGACCTTCAAATTCAACTGAAAACCTTGGAATCAAACCTTTCTTCTCTTTTCCTGTTTTTCTGTCTCGTCTTTTTTGCACCATTTCACTCTCTTTTTCCCGCTGTCGTCTCCTTCTTCTTCTTCTTCTTCTCACACACACACCAACAAAAATAGCTGAGTTTTTAAAAGACTTTTAGAAGGGCTTAGGTGCTAACTTTGCAAGCGAGATGGGTTAGATATATGAGGGCTGGGGAATTAAGACTTTCTCAGAGCGCAGGGAAGCCTAAAGGAGAAAATAAAAGGCTCCGGAAATACATATAGATACCTCTATGCTTGTTTAAACCACAGGTGAATCTTGTGCTGCAGATTCCTCCTCAAGGAAAAGTGTGAGTAAGCTCTGTCAAACTTTACTCAACAACACAGTGTGCTCTTTTTTACCGTAGCACACTCACATAAGCACATGAACTTGTGTACTGTAATGTTCCTTAGCCCGCCTCGAATCCACTCAGGACTTGAACCTTAAACAAAATAAAGTCTAAACAAGTCAGTTTTCGAAAATGAACAGTAAGTTATTTTTCATTTAATTAGATTTTTTTGAAGTGTATCACATATAATCAGTCTTTAATTTAAAGGGACAGTTCACCCCAGAATCAAAAGTACATATTTTTCCTCTTAAGACCCACCAAGCTGATCGGTTGAATTCAGGCTGTTAATGAGAATCTGCCTCCCTTGTCTGTGCGGTTTGTCCCACACCGTTGGCCTTTTTCCGCAGATTCAACATGCTGAATCAGCGGGAAAAGGGCACACTGTAGCCTGTCCGTTAATGGAATCAATATGATTGGCAGTTCAGGTCAGTGCATGAGAAAATAAACAGAAGTGAGGAACGTAAACAAAGAGCTAAAGTCAAGAAGGAGTGAGGTCAGAACTAACTTGTTATATGAGGTAAGATTGTTTTTCTTAAGAGGAAATGTTTCCTGGTTGTTTGTGTTATTGTTCACTGGCGCATAGCACATATCCTCTGTTCTTTCAACACTGGATTGTGTTGTTAATATGCTAACTGGCTAAATAGCATCAAGGTGTTCTCCCAGTTTCCCTTTTAAAATGATGATTACAGACTCTCACGCAGGCGCAGAACATACGTAGCTTGCTGGCCGATGGTTTGGTGTGTTCATGTGCAAACAGCAGAGGGTTCTTGTTGCCAATAGTTCTATAAAGAAGATTTTTTGGGGGGCATTTTTTGCCTTTAATGGACAGGACAGTTAAGTGTGAAAGGCGGAGAGAGAGAGAGAGAGAGGGGATGACATGCAGCAAAGGGCCACAGGCTGGACTCGAACACTCAAGCACATTTCAAACACAAGTATGTCTTTTAAAGAGCAATAAAATATGAAACACATAAGGATACAGAAAAGAGAAAGGAAAAAAGATATAAAAGGTAGAATTAATTCCTAAATGATTTATAATGTAAAGAAAGAGACAGACAAGAGGTGCAAAGATAAAAAATATTATTTAAAATAATTTTATTCTAAATAATAATAAATAATATATATATTTTTTGTGTGTTTTGAATCAATCAAACTTTACAGCACTTTATGGAAACCCCACCAAAGTCTAGCATTTTGGAGGTGTAACTGCAGAGTGACACAGACACACCACTGCACAAGTATAAATGCTCACAACGGTGTAGGCCTCATACGTAGACGCTGCATAGAGCTGATGCACAACTGTAAATCTGCCTTAAATGGGTGAAGGCAATTAATAAAACCACGAGAACAGTGTGCTACCTTCAGAAAATTACATTACTGTAACGCAACTTTTAAAAACAGAAAAGCAAAAACATTATGACATCCAATATCTATGAAAAGAAAACAGGAAAGAAGAAGGAAAATCAGAGACACATTTACAGTTGCAGACTCATCCTGTACAGGAATGTGTCATGATGGCTGTATTTTGCCTCGCATCTCAAATTCCTCTGTCGTTCCTCCCTTCCTGCACGTTATTCTTTCAACACCTGTCACTCTCCCTCTCCGCCTCTCCTCTCCCCAGCCACTCCCTCCCTCTGGGACGCTCATAATGCAGCGCTCATCTTTTATCCCTCCGTCTTCGCCTTCTGTCTTTATGATACCATTTGCCCAACACGCCGCCGTACCCCGCCGCCACTCCATCCCTCGCTCTCCCTCTGGGACCCCCTCTAACAAGCACCTGCACACCTGCTGGCGGGGAGAGGGAAGGGGGGAGGGGGGCGAGGAGACGGAGGAGGAGAGTGGGAGTGCGAGGGGGAGGAGGAGGGGTCACGCGAGGGCACACAAACACCCGTGTCTCGCCTGTTCCCCTGACAGGCGTGAGAAGAGAGCGACTGAGCGCTGCCGTGACCCCCGTGACACGCCACCTTAAACACCCATCGCTGTAGCATTTAGAGCCTCCCTCGCCATAGCGTAGCAGTGGAAACGGGGCCACTGCTTGGCAGTGTGTTCAAACCATTAAGATAGTGATACTCTGACCTGTGTACCTTCACACTGAGAGAGACAGAGAGCTGCAGCGAGGGAGAGGAAGGGCGGAGGCAGAGACGACAGGAGGAGGAAAGACCAACAAAGATTAATAGCTGCCTTTTTGCTTCCGACAGCAACGGTTTCGCCTGCGAGTGTGTGGATGAATGAGTGTGGGAGTGCATGCATTTCATTTTTCTGAAGGATTATATAGTTGCTGTGTATATAACCTAATGTGCACATACATTTTTTTTGTTCACAACCCAGGGGACTAATAGTTTCTCTGTGACACGCATTTAACAAAAAGTACATTCATGACAGTTTCAAGGCAAAACGTGAATATCTATACTACACATATAGATAACGCGCTGATCTCTGTATATTCATAAAACTGAATGTCTATTCACATGAATCTACAGAAATATGATTCAATAAGTAGTTATAATTATTTATATACAAACGGAAATATAAAGAGCTATAGTATTACTCATTCTCCATGTAGAATATTCACCGTCCCAATAGGCAAGCAGATGAAATGTCACAGACAGACGTGGGAAAAGTTCAAGGAATGTTTTCTTTGCAACCCAAAATAAATGAATTCAGATAATCAACCAGTTTAATTTCCACTCACAGAGCTCCTGCGCGTTATAGAAAAGTATAGAACTCGATTTTAGTCATTTCAAGGTCTGGATAAGTATTTAGAAATAAAGAAAAGAGTGGGGAAATACTTTTGTTTCCAGATTATCAGGGTTCCAGCGGTCATGGAAAACTGGGAACAAACCATGGGATTGGGTTGTGTGGAACAAAATCAGTTCAGTAGTAATCTTCTATAGATAACCCTCCACGTCCAATTCTGAGGCTTAAAAAGGGTCTGATGGACACTAAGAGGCTGTATGACTGAGCCCGTACTCTGAAATATATGAAGTAAATATGAACATAAGCAACTGTTAGAGATTGAAAAAGGTTGCAGATTAATTTTCCGACAATAATTACCATTTGGAGCAAAGCGCACAACACATTTCTGATCGTTTTATACTTTGTAAATGGTCTCAATTTTTTCTTCTTATGGGTGCCTGAAAAGTCATCGAGAAGTTTTTAGATTTTGTCCTTGAAAATGTGAAGGAGCGCTGAATTATCATGGGGGCAGAATGGGCAAGAGCCCGCGTTTGCTTCCAATTGATAACATCAATCTACGTGCTAGTGAGGTTACAAATAATATCATGTTATGTTGGAAGCTGGTTAACACAAGATCAGACCCTCTAATACCAAAGAGTGCGGTCGGTGGATGAGGATCCACAGGTTTACCCAGGACATCTAATCGCGACTGACACAATTTTGCCAGTATGTTGTGACTCTAGGGCAGTGTCTGAACATACATTTGTTGCACACTGGACGAATATTCAGATGCATTTTACAGAGCTTATTTTTTGATGAGTGAAGTCTATGCAATACTTTAAATTGCCAAGTCAGTCCATGTCTAGCACAAACTGAGGAAGCATGGACCAGGAGTTGGGCTTTTGTCTTTGACTCTTCCGAAATAGCAACCCCCCAAATCACTTTCCCCAGCTGTTTTTGGATAATCTAGGGAGGTGGTACAGTCTAAACACGAACGTGCATCATGAATAGACGTGTGTCCTTTGATCAGTGGGTTTGACCAAAATCTAGATTCAATTGGCGAACTGATTGGTAAATCAGGGAAGAATGCAATGTTTTGTTTGACAAAGTTGCGTAGATGTAAATATGTGAAGAAATGAGTTTGTGGTATGTCGACTTTAGTTCGTAACTGCTGAAATTAATGAAAATATATTGTCAATTAAACGATCTTTAAAGGAATGAATAGCCCCTTTTACACTGCCAGATTTTCAGCGAATGTTGGGCTGTTTTGTCGGCAAGCTGTGAGCGTTTAGACACACAGAGCCGGATTGGCAAGTTGATCCGAGGTGCCCAATTTTCCCAAATACAGCCAATGCTAAACAAAGACTGATTGGGCTTTCCTGCAAATTTGCACAATTCCTATTTAAAAAGGGCTAATGCCTTTCACACGCCACACCCAAAACCCTGCATCAGTTAGAGGTTGATTTAAAAAAGAGTGATTTGCGACCAAAGGAGCTCATAGAGAGCCAGAAAGCCAGCCAAAATGTTTCCTAACATAAACATAAAAGCAATGGATTGGACGATTTGGAACTGGCTCTTATTCAATATGTTAAGAGAAAATGATGCTAGTAGAGGTGGCGCTGGTTGGTTTAGTTCCTCTCTGGGCAGAGATGTTTGACAGTGGAACAGTGTCTAACTTTCTGTGTAGGAGTGTGGACTGAACAGCCACGGTGGGTAAAATGAAGTTTTCCGAGGGCTACCTTTTTGTACTCGGGTGTCAGATATGGTATGAAAAATCTACCGAGATGTCTGGAAATTCGAGTCTGAAAAAGAAATGGAAAATGTGTAGAAACCCTGTACCCATCTAGTTAAAATGTGCTTTTGAAACCGTCAATATAAATGGTTGATTCAAGTTTTCAGATCTAGAAAAAGGTTTTTCCCAAAAGTAAAGCTGCAATGGATAATATCGTCATATATATCTAGATGTATTGATGTAGTCAGCAGTGTCTAGATCATAAAATTATTTCTGTCCATCAGTGGTTTTTCTAGATTCTTCGGCTTTTGTTAAAACCAGCACGACAACAGGACTATAGGAACTCCGGTGCTCCACAGACAGTCTGTTTCTAATTGTACATGTGCAAATGTACACAGATTCAGGTGCTTGTTTCCTGCATGTGTTTGTGAGGACATTCTCCGCTCCAGGTAACTAATAGTTGAGCCGCGTTGTCTCTGGCAGGGCTGTGTTTACGGTGGAGCTGTACCTGCAGACGGAGCGAGCACTGATTGTCGGAGCCGAGACACAGGAAACACAGCACGACTGGATCCAGGCGCTAACAAAGGTGACACACTTTGCATACAGCACACACACACTCACACACACACTTACTCCCATTGCCTCCTTTATAAGTTTGTTTTTCAGTTAAAGTTACAAAGAAGGAACTGTGTGAATGTGCCGCGGAAGTACAGCACATCCATCCAGTGCTTTTTTCATTTGCTCTGCTACTTTGCAACACTGTCCTCAGTGAGCCCCGTGCTGCCTGTGCTTCTTTCAGTAAGACAAGTGGTCGGGCTATCTCTCCCCCCACAGGCTGACAGGATCTTGTAATAACACCCTACATAAATATGTCCCCTTTTCCCCTTTTTATCTCTTTAATCCCAGGCAACCCAGTCATAGATAGTGGGAGGTATAGCTGCATTAGTCCATATGTCTCTCCATCTGTACCACGGGCCTTCCACACCTTCGTATTTCAATTTGAAACACAACAACGGCCAGACAGAGCCGAGCAGGAGAAATAATTCAACCAGGGACCAGAAACTGAGCAAAGGTTTATCCATGCAAAAAAAAAAAAAAGGAAGAAGCACCTGTTATTTTTTATATATATATTTTTTTTGCCGAGAAACGCCACAGTGAAAAAGTTTCAAGCTGTTTAATGTGAAAGTTCTCAATTCGCAGTGCTTCGTTCCGTCTAAAGTCGAGGGACTGGTGCAGAGAGACGGCGAGCTGATTGGCAGACTGCACTACAAAGAGGGCCATGACCTGTACCACTGGAGGGTGGGCTGGTTTATGCTGGAAGGCTCTGCCCTGTACTTCAGCCCAGGAGACGAGGAGGGAGAGGAGCAAGTCCTTCAACTCAAACAGCTGCACGAGCTCAGTAAGGATGCTGCTTTTTGCATTTATATCTCTCACCTTGTCTCGCAGCACTCATGAAGGTAATATGTGCAGATAAGTTAGGGTGCTTCAGACCTAGAGTTGTCTTGCATTGGTCCAAATCAGGGACTCATTTTTTGCCTAGAGTTGGTTCATGTTCTCACTGCAGCATTTACAAGCAGACCAGATAAAATGCCTTGTGTGAGAAAGCTGCTCTTGATTGGTCAGAAAAAAACACTTTCTAATGTCACAATGGAGGGACAACTACGCAGGTTGATTTTAGCGCTGCTCATCGTGGACTATATTGCTGTCATTGTTCATTTTAGTCAAACCGTACAGTTTGAAAACGAGGCGCGGCTCCAACTAGAAAACAATGTTTTGATGCATTGGATGTGCTGAATGTGCATATTAAGGCAGTACAGGAGGAGGTGCACATTAATAATCCTCCAGGACTGTAACATGCTCATGTTTAACCCAAACAATATGTCATGTGACTGCAGTTGGTTCACATCCAGGTCGTACGAACGAACCGCACTAGAGTTCGTTTGTAACCGGACCGAGTCCACCTCTTCAACAAGGTCTGGGTCCAGTTGTTTTGAGTGTGATTGCTGTGTTCACACCTGCCCAAACGAACCGCACTTAGGGGGCAAACAAACTTGAGTTCAATTGAACTGAATCAAACAGGGCAGGAGAGAAAGCACCCTAACATACCTTACATAGCCTCCTCCATTTTGAACCCTTCAAGTTTCTCCATCTTCTCAAAGGTCAGTACTGTCAAGATAGTTTACAGAGGGTCAGTGGTGCAAATTCAGGTGTTCAAGTTCACTAGCATTTACGGAACGGTGTGTCAGATTTTGTGGCATCAAGTGGTGAAGACTGCAGATTGTAACCAGCTCAAACTCATGGGCCAAGCATGAGTTTGAGCTGGTTACAAGATTCCTTCAGTGCTCATTGTTCAGGAGGTTTTATCAGGAGCCGATTTATCCACAGAGGTCTCTTCCTCAAAAAAGGTGTGCGCCAAAAAATATTCGACTGCTTCTACAATCAAGCTTCCACCTCACCATCTGCGTCGCAAATGCCTCGACAGACCTTCTCCAGGTTTTCTTTGGTCTTCCTGGCTTTCTTTTCCCCTGTGGGTTCCAGGATAAGGACTGTCTGGTGGTGTTGGTGGGAGGTTTCCTCAATGTGTGCCCAGTCCAGCCCCATTTCCTGCGTTCGACTTGTGCTTCAAGTGGTTCCTGTTGTGTGGTTTTCCCAAAGGTCTTCATTTGGGCCAGTGCAGTTGCAGTTTGTTGGTGGTGACTTTTGTGGTTCTCCATGTTTCTGCCCCGTAAAACAAGACGGACTTGACGAATTCTGCCAATATATCTCCCTAAATGCTGCACTCTGGGCCTTTAAAGGCAGTAAAAGCAGTAAAAGGCCGATGAGAGTATACTTGAAAAACACCTTGAACTCATTTCTGTTCAATGCATGTATCTGAGCTCCGTCCCAAATTGTCACAGTTTACATGAGCAAACAGTCCCCGGTTAAACAGCATCAGTGGAGCTTTTAATACGCAATAAATCTAGTTTTAAAACCTCACTGCCTAGAATGACCACATCCGTATATGGTTGATATCGCCAATGGTCAATTTCTGACATTCTGGCTTTTTAAAATTCACTTTCACCACTTTGATATACTGTGTAATTTTCTAAAAAGCCACCAATCCATAACGCCCTCCTCCTACTTGCATTTATAACTACTTAATGATGTGAGATGGAGGCATGTAAGCAACCAGTGTCAGAAGACATTTCAGCTTCAAGCACCATTACACATTTCTGTTGGATCTCTGCTCTAATTGGCCAGCTTAGTCTTCCATTATAAAACATCATCCTCTGAGGGGACTAGAGGAGAGTGAGAAGACACCACATAAGTGTTCAGTTACTATGAGGTCAGGATGGGTCAATATAACGACGTCGAGCATCAGCCAAAGCAGAATTTATATTCTCCTGAGCTGTTCTCACACAATGTGGTATGAAAACACGATTTCAGAAGGAGCCATGTGACATTTGTTTGCTCTCAGCATAATAATATTCACAGTGTGATGGCAGCATTCTTTCCACTGCCCACCAACATTCATTTTGCCAATTTCTCCACACTGCTGGCAAACACGACTCATTTAAAAGATACTCAGCGGAGGGAAGCTGCCAGTCACGGTGCAAGGCTCAAAAGTTCACATGTACTTCTGCAGATTGATCAATTGCGCCAGTGTGATGTGCGAACAGAAGGAGGGGAGAATCAATGGATCTTTTTAATCCATTTACAGCTCGACGTGGATCAAATCGCGCAAAGTGCCGCCCCGTCTTCTCACCTTGGGCGGGATAAAGAACTGCAGCGGTGCTCATTTTTATTCCCGGCTTTCTCAAACCATATTTGTCACAGCCGAGGAGCCGTTAGCGCCAGAAGGGACTGTGTTTTGTCGGGGGGATGGTAGGTTCTGGAGCACTGAAAGGATCCCTTTAGGAATCACAGTCTGTGACATGGGATTAACTGTTATTTTCTCCGCAGTGACACCACCGCGTGAAAGGTGCCCCTGTGTAGCAGTGAGGGATTTAATAAATACACTTTTCAATTAAAATCACTACATGTTTCCAACATGCAGCGCTTCAGAATGCATCAGGAGTTATTTGCAAGTGGGCTGCAGTCTGTTCCTGGGTGTTTGACTTCAGGCTGGCAGAGTTATTATCTTTTTCTGAATCTCTTCTCAGAACCTATGAAAGGGTTTTCATACTGGAGGTAAAGTGAACGCTCTAATCTGAGGCTTTTATTCTTTTAATCCTTAATGGTTTTGTATGTAACTTTTAGAAAATACTTGTCATTACCAACACCCATCTCTGAGGCCTTTAAGTGAGCTGCAGTCGGCCTCTTGTTGCTTGTACTCGATAGCTGATACTCAAGTGCTCGCTCATGGCTCAATTGTATTTAAGGGGGGGTTTCAGACCTAGAGTTGTCTTGCTTTGGTCTGAATCAGGGACTAATTCTGTCACAAAGCTGTATAATTGCCTAGAGTTGGTTCGTGTTCAGCAGCATTCACAAGTGGACCAGATCAAATGCCTTGTGTGAGAAAGCTGCTCTTGATTGGTCAGAAAAATCCAGGAAGTAAAGCAAACGTTGAAGAAGAGTACACTTGCTTTTGCTGAATTCAAGTTGCTTCTGGGCGCTAAGTGAAGGTCTCTGCCGGGCCACCGCTGCAAAATGTTTGACGGAAACAGGGCATGTGCTGGGTTGTAGTTATTAGAAGACTCTACATTGCAGCTAACATAAGCTACTGTTAGATACTGTTAGCGTTGTAGCAGAGCTGAAGAGAGGCAAGGCACTCAGGAAGAGGCATAACATCAATCAGCCTGATTTCTTTACATTACAGTCAGTCCGCAGGCTGCTACAAGCAACCAAGAAAATCTAGGAAAGTCCGTTTTTAAGTTATGTTATAAACTGTTCACTCATTGGCAATAAAAACGATTTATAATTGTACGTGCATGTAGGCCCACTGTTCAAATAAAATTCAAATGGCTCATCCAGATCCAGTTGGTCAAAACTGGGTAAAAATTCAGCCATGACTCCAAACAGAGTAACTCCTCGTGTTTGTAAGGTCACTCCAGCGGTAACTTCCTGCAACAACTCAAATCTCGCAAGACAAGAGATTTCAGAGCCAGACTTTCACTCTCTGAGTGTTTTGACTTGCCACAACAAACATGTACGAATTTTTACCCAATTTTGACCAACTGGATCTGGATGAGCCATTTGAATTTAATGACCACTTGTATTTATTTGAACACGGAGTACATGGACGCACACGGACGCAGAGCTCATTGAAGAGGGACAAAGAGAGAGAGGGAGCAGCAACAGGCAGGTGAACATGTCTGAATCCAACTAAAGGTAAACACAGACGTTCATTTCTCCTTTCCGTTATGTTGTCGGATAATTATACTAACAATCCGAGCCTCTCTGTGTAAAAAAAAATCACTTTTTGTGGACGTATTTTGACGTTGTTTGACGCTGCCTATTATTTAATATAGCGCGCGCTCACGGGCTGCAGGCAGGTCAGCCTGAGCTTCATACTGGAGAAATGTCAAATACTGAACATCCTGTGACTCATTTAGACAAAAGTTGATCGGAAAATAGGGCCCAGGTTGAAAAAAACATTAGTTCCCCTTTAACTGTCTGTCGTTTATTCTCTTTTTGTCTCAACCCTATTAATAGGACAGCTTTTATTGTCTTTGGCGTATCCCTCCAATCATTTTATTGATCTCTGTTAATAGTTCATTATTAATTTGTCATGCCTGTGAAGCACTTTGTAACTTTGCGTTTGGAAAAAGTAATAAATTCACAAGTCAAAAAAACAAACAAAAAAAGCATCCTGCCCCCAAATTAGAGTGCACTGCCTCTTAAAATGGCTTCTCGGGGGCTCAGCTGTGTACTTGAGAGAAGATTGATCTTTTTCTGATGTCTCGTGTCAAGATGTCTGCCGCACAAATAACCAGAACCAAAGTGAAAATGAGGGGGAAATGACAGATACAGTCTGATAATCATTAACCTGTCACAGTGCACAAATCAGCCTTTCCACCCAGAACTTTCTGAAATGAACGCTCTTTAAAACAAGATAAGCACATTAACTTTGAACTCGCTCGGTGCAATCTTCTCTCTGGATTTCTCTTAAGGCTGTGGCTAAATAGAGAAAAAAAATGTTAATCCAATCCTCTGCTCAATCATCTAAAAATTAAGATAGGCATCAGCACAAGACTGCAGTCCAGCATATTTAGCAGCAGTGTCCACACTGAGGTTCATTTAAAGGTATAATTAGATCTAAAATCCCTTTAAAGACGTAGAGCAATCACAGCTAAACTGTTAGTGAGGATTTATGTGTATTTGAGAGTTGACTTTATACTGAGTAACTGCTAATACCCAATTCTGATCAGACTTATTTTTCTACTTAATGCGAGTACACACATTTAAAGTTAATAAAACCGATCCAGTGTAGCTACGAAGGTGCATGATTTTGAAAACGATGACATCAATGGATTCTCCAACTCCTTTCAAGTAGCCTCAATTATGTCGGACCTTCACCAAGTCAACTGTGCAAGTATTAGTTTTGTCTAGTGCACCGTCATGTACGCAAGGGAAGAAGAATATTGTGAGCTAGTAAATAAGGATGTAAATAATGCTGGTTCTACAACTCAAAGGTACATTCTATGTGTTTGTATGAGGGACACAAATGTTAACAACTGGACGATATTAACCTTTAACAGATAGATCAGTATCAACATATGTCAGCTTCATAGTGATAAGAAATGTAATTGCCAGAATAAATGTCGGCATTGAAAGTTCCTGCAAACCACAGATATGAAACATTTTTACCTTATAATGTAGAGGATATATTGAAACTTTACATTTCAACAGCGCTGTGGTTAACGTTTATCATTTATGGTGAGGTTTATAATGTTTAATGTTATGTTTAGGCACAAAAAACACTTTGTTATGGTCGGGAAATCGTCATGTTTTGGCTTAAAATACCCGCTTTTGGTGGCCAAATCCTACCTGGAAATGCTGCTGGTGTTTTGCTAAAAACACCAGGTTAGGGTGGCACACGCCTGGTTTTGGTGGCATAATCATGGCTGGGAATGCCACCTGTGTCTTGCTAAAAACATCCAGGTGATTGTGGCTGGAAATGCAGCCGATTTCTTGCTAAAAAAAAAAAAAAACAACAAAACATCTGGTTTCAGTGACATCATCATGGCTGAAAATGCTGCCACTGTCTTGCTTAAAAGACCGTGTCATTGTGGCACAATTGCAACTGGAAATTCTGCTAATTTTATGCTAAAAACACCTGGTTGTGGTGGCACAGTCATGGCTGGAAATGCTCCCTACGTCTTGCTAAACAACACCCAGTTACAATGGCACTATTGCCACTGGAAATGCTGCTGATTCTTGCTGAAAAATACCTGGTTTTGGTGGCACAATCATGGCTGGAAATGCTGCCGTTGTCTCACTATAAACCACCAGGTTATGGTGGCACAGTTGCTACTAGAAATGCAGCTGGTGTTTTGCCACAAACACTTGGTTTTGGTGGCACAATCATGGCTAGACATGCTGCCAATTTTTAGTGATGCAGCTCACTTGTTGCTATAAAACACCTAGTTTTGGTGACACGATGACGGCTGGAAATACTGCAAATGTAATGCTAAAAACAGCCGGTTGTGGTGACATGATCAAGGCTGGCAATGCCACCAATGTCTCACTAAATAAGGTTGTAGTGAAAGTTGTAGTTGCCTCTGGACATGCTGCCATTGTCGTGCTAAAAAAAATAGTCTTGGTGGCACCATTACCAATGAAAATGGCGGATTTGGTGGCACAGTTGGCACAACATGTTCTTCTGGCGACTGGGCTGTGCTCACAATTCTGTCATAGCAATTAAACCCAGGTCTCTGTAAATGTGAGCAGCAGAGATTGTAATAATACAAAGTTATCATATAATACCTTCAAAAAAGAAACACTTAATGCTCAGACTTGAAATGTGCAG
This sequence comes from Epinephelus cyanopodus, assembly GCA_026686955.1. Taxonomy (NCBI): domain Eukaryota; kingdom Metazoa; phylum Chordata; class Actinopteri; order Perciformes; family Serranidae; genus Epinephelus; species Epinephelus cyanopodus. The sequence continues at coordinate 9,785,015 of CM048934.1, forward strand.
CAGCAACCGAAGTCACCCTGATTTTAAAGGGTAAAAAAAAAGGCATGTAAATCTCTTACAGGACGCCAGCACAAATTATGTCGAGAACAAGGCCGCAGACTTAGTTCCTTATCACCCAAACAAATTAAGTAATAAAACATTTCCCACTGAGCTGTTAGTTGGATAAAAGAGGATTGCTGTGTGTTTGTTGAAACAACAATGACAAGTGTTTTGCATTTACCTGATAACACTGTTAATAAACCTCTCTCAAGTCAATATCAATCTCTGAAGTTCTCTGCTTTCTTCTCTTGGTGTTTGGATCTGAATGAGAAAACGGTGCCCTTGAAAACCTGCCAGAGAAAATAAAAAGCAAATTAGTCGTTAAGAGACTTTTGGGGATTAATTGTTTTTGCTTTTTCACTCAACATACAAAGGACGTGTTAGTCAGAATAATACTGTTGTATGTAGTGTTTTTTTTACCAGTCGTCTTTTATTTAATTAAACTAAATTAAGTTTCTTGTCAGAGCCGATAACCGTTCAGATGCAGATGGAGATGCAGAGATTGTGGTATTTGGTGGAGGATATAGAAAGCAGCAGTTGTTCTTCTTTATAGTGTGATAACTATGAAATTATCCTTTAAAAAACAGTACACAGAAATTACTGTCCATAGATCGGCTACGTTTTTATGGGATTACGACTTCCACAACTTGAGACTAAATATGGAGGTCAACCCAAGCTCCTGGGGTCATTGGATTTTTTTAGAATCGGGCAATTCTGCGATTAAAGAGTAGTTCAACATTTTGGGAAATGATTTCAGTCTTCCCGGGAGTTAACCTCGAAAAGATGTGCGACGCCCATCTCATGTCTATGGTATGACGCTATTGCACACAGCTGTTTGCTTAAACCACAACGTGTCATTTTTACAGTTTATTTTTGTGTCGCTTGAACAAACAGGATCTGATGTAGCTCGGAGCTAGTTAGCTTATCTTAAACCACAGCGTGTCATTTTTACACCATTCTTTTTTTATATGTTGTTTTTATACAAACATGATGAGTTAGCGTAGCTTATACCACAATGTGTTGATCTTGCATTCTGTATTTACTTTTTTTGTCGGGTTTTTTGTTTTTTATTTATTTATTTCCATTTTTTAAAAGGCTTACTCAAATATGACATATGCTCAGCCAGTTAGTTTAGCTTAAGCCACAAAATGTCATTTTTACATTTTAGTTTTCGTATGGATTAAACAAACAAGATCTAATGTAGCTAGCAGCCAGTTAGCATACCTTAAACCACAGTGTGCAATTTTTTACACTTTCTCTGTTTTTATACTTTAATTTTTATACAAACATGGTGAGTTAAGATAGCATAAACCACAACATTGCGTTTTTTTTTTAAATATCTTTCATAACTTTCATACTTTTTTTAAAAATAAACATAAGTTAGCTTAGTTTAAACCACAATTTGTCATTTATATATTTTGTTTTTTGGTCTGGATTAAAGTAACACAATATAAAGTACATAGCAGCCAACATAGTTAAACCACAATACAACATTTATTTATTCATTTATTTGTATGGGTGACATAAATCAGCCAGTTAGCTTAGCTTAAGCCACAAAATGTCGTTTTTACTCTTTGGTTTTTGTATGGATTAAACAAACAAGATCTAATGTAACTAGCAGCGAGTTAGCATACCTTAAACCACAGTGTGTCCTTTTTTTTTTTACACTTAATCTGATTTTATACTTTGATTTTTACACAAATATGATGAGTTAGCATAGATTAAACCACAGCGCATTGTTTTTTTTTAAACATCTTTTATAACTGTTTTTATACTTTTTTAATAAACATGATAAGTTAGCTTTGGTTTTTGTACGGATTAAACAAACAAGATCTAATGTAGTTAGCATCCAGTTAGCATACCTTAAACCACAGTGTGCAATTTTTTACACTTTCTCTGTTTTTATACTTTAATTTTTATACAAACATGGTGAGTTAAGATAGCATAAACCACAACATTGCGTTTTTTTTTTAAATATCTTTCATAACTTTCATACTTTTTTTAAAAATAAACATAAGTTAGCTTAGTTTAAACCACAATTTGTCATTTATATATTTTGTTTTTTGGTCTGGATTAAAGTAACACAATATAAAGTACATAGCAGCCAACATAGTTAAACCACAATACAACATTTATTTATTCATTTATTTGTATGGGTGACATAAATCAGCCAGTTAGCTTAGCTTAAGCCACAAAATGTCGTTTTTACTCTTTGGTTTTTGTATGGATTAAACAAACAAGATCTAATGTAACTAGCAGCGAGTTAGCATACCTTAAACCACAGTGTGTCCTTTTTTTTTTTACACTTAATCTGATTTTATACTTTGATTTTTACACAAATATGATGAGAGTTAGCATAGATTAAACCACAGCGCATTGTTTTTTTTAAACATCTTTTATAACTGTTTTTATACTTTTTTAATAAACATGATAAGTTAGCTTTGGTTTTTGTACGGATTAAACAAACAAGATCTAATGTAGCTAGCATCCAGTTAGCATACCTTAAACCACAGTGTCGGTTTTTTTTTTTTTACACTACACACTACACTCGTTTGTAAATCCAATCTGACTCGACAGTAAAATGAGAGCACTATTGTTCGAAGTAACAGAGCGCTCTATTTCTAAATCAGTTAACTCATGGTTAAAATAATCACACATTCACTCCATCTCCCCAGACAGAGTGTCAAGAGTGTTAGCCATACTGACATAGGAGTTAGATTGTCTTCTCTTCTAACTGTTGGTAATAAAGCAAATAATACTCTTTTCCACCAAAATTGGCGCACGTACGTTGGGTGTTTTTTAACACAGGTAAACCAGCCAAAAATAGGCCATAGACTTCTTTCCCATTGTCAGTGGACCAGAGCTGTGTACTTATCTGTCTTTCAAAGGTGCAGACTAATTTGGATCAATGTTTGACTGCTGCTTCGGCGGAGATGGAGGGTATTTTGTAGCCGCACGTCATTGCATCTCGCCGGTAAAGGAGCTAAAATTAGCACGTTCACTTGGGTGTTTCCATCAGTGCCGATCAGAGCCAGGGTGTGAATGCCGATTGAAGCATTTCCTGTTGAATGAACAAGCCAGATGTTAGCTTTTGTTTTTTTGTGTATGTGTATTTGCCCTTTTGTCCAAAAAAACATGCCTTATTTAGTAATGCTTACCGTGCAGGTCATGAAGCATGAAGTTTTCGTTCAGGCAAAGTCCAGGCTGTTCTCTTTCTGCTCGTTTCTTTTGAGCACAACCAGTGGGAACTTGAGTGAGATGAAAGTGCCAGATGTTGTTGCTTGGAGATTTGTGACTCAACTGCAAAGCCTCATATCTTTTCTTTTTTTTTTTTTTTTTTTGGTACTTTTTCTGTTGTGTGTGTGATTGTTGCCATGATCCAAGCTGCTGTTTGAACCCAGAGAAGAGATTATGGAGGAGCTTTTGAGTCCCTCGGCCCAGTCTTTCTGCATCCTTGCACTGTTACTTTAAAAGTTTGACTGTACAGATGGCAGGAGCTCTGTGTATGTGTGTTAAATACTCCCCTCAGTGCAGTCTTATTTGGTCTCATTGCGACCAACTTTATGTAAAGCTTGATGACCGTTGACACTTGCGTTTATACGCCACTTCCCTCTCTTGTTAAAACCACCTCCAGTCGTGCCCACGTTTCCCATTACAACAAAGAAATGCTGTTAACTCCAACTGGATGCATTTGCCATTCGACTACAGCACTGTTCCGTCTCTTTTCTTTCCACTATACGTCTGCACATTGGACTCGCCAGATATGTCTAGACATATTGTGCGGTGTATTATTTGCAGTGATTGACTTAAAAAGTAAATGAATACTTAAGAGAACGGAGACCTTTCAGTGACAGGTAATGAATGCATTTTCAAGTTTCATGGCGAAAGCTTCTAAGCGCTCGTGCTTTTGCAAATGTCAGACCTAAACACATTACTTTGCATTAGCGCAGAACGCGTTGCTCTTTGAATGTACACAGTTTTGGAGGCTGCATTTCCTTCAACTTGTTGCCCCTTTTTTTTTTTTTTCTCCCCACAGCTGTCTCCACACATACGGAGGGTGAAGACAAGATCCAAGTCCTGCTGATGGTGGAGGGAGGGAGGTATGTCAGTCTCTGGGAGACAAAAAGTGCTAATTGGCAACGTGTTTGCGGTAGGACAACATGATACATTATGCAACGCTTTGATTTTGCCTTTGTCTTGTTAGTCCGAATGCACTTTACCTACCGTAACCATCCGCGGTAATCAAAGTCTCGCTCGACTGCCTGCTTCAGTTACGCAGAAGGTGAGACGGCACGTAACACAAGCCAACAGTCTCCCTTTTAGAGTAATCCAACGAGACTTTCCGTTAATTGCTCTTCGTTTGTGTGTTTTTGATGAAACCTCGTGGGAAAACGGGTGGTTGTTTATAGATGTGTGTTCTGCAGAAGCGCTTTTGGATTCCTTTAATCTTGTCGGTTGTTTGTTTAATGACTAAGCAGTGCTTTTCCAAATATATGAACAACTTAAACATCTTGAAATCTGAAACACCATATTGTTACTGCAAATTATATCGTGGTGTGCTTCATTAATGAATGACTCCTTCTTTGTTAACATCTCTCCCTTTAACAGAACAGTTTACATCCACGGCTTCAACAAGATGGACTTTGCACTGTGGTGCTCTGCCATCACACTGGCTGCCGGCACAGATGGCAAGGCGCTCAGCGACCAACAGCTGACTAAAAATGGTGTCCCCATTATAGTCGACAGTTGCATTGCTTTTGTCACCCAGTACGGTGAGCTACATTGTGCTTACGAGGAGAGAAAAAGTTTCAAAAAAATATGTTTGCATGATCATTATTATGATTTCCCCTCGAGGACCTGATTCATTCAGTATGCTGCATCATGATGAGAATTTCACGCTTTCTAATGTTGTCTAGCATAATGTTGTGGCATTAGCCCATCTCTCTGTTTCACCATATTGTTTTTAGAAATGTAGAGTATGTAGTCCAACTTTTCACTGCAACATTACTGCAGGATGCAAAATTATTTTGCCAAATATAAACACATGAAATCTGTTTTACACAGCGCTCAATGCATGATAAATTCAAAAGGGTGCTAATACCTGTATGGTAACTTTTTAAATGGGATGCAATGTAGAACTTTTTTTCCACATTTATCATCTCATAACCCCTCAGATTTATCTTGAGATAAAAAAGTAGACCAAAGACAGATAGTAAAACTCTGCTTATGTGTTGATGCAACAGCATTATTTATCTAATAATATACTAGATGCTATACATAGTAATAAATTAATCATAGGGGATGTTTGCAAAACCACATACTTCAAAGTGTATCTGCCATGTTTTTCCTTATTTTCTGTCAGTTATATAATGTTACAATGTTAGATGTTCATATTAAATGTGGCTAAAGTTTCAAATGATGATGGGAACATATATAAAAGGAATTCCTGTGAGCAAATCCTCAGGCTTCAAACTCGTCCAATGTTTTTTTTCTGATTTCGATACAAGCTCACATCAGCTTGTGACAGATTTCTTTACATGATCATCTGCTCTAGGCACGTGACTAAAAGTGCTACATGTAGCTACATGCTAATGTCGGGGAAACCTGTAATCTTGGTTGCAGATGTTATTAATTATTTCCCGATTTAGGATCATATTCCTCCTGGAGCATGTCCGATTGTGAAGCTCTTTTGAATAGAAGAAGTACACTGCTACATGTAGCTACATGCTTACATCAAGGAAACACGTAATCTTGTTTCCCGATGTTCATTTCTTGCAGATTTTGGATCATATCCCTGCCGGAGCATGTCTGGTTGTAAATATTTTGGTTTAGAAGCTTTTATTAGGGATTTTTCATTGTAGAAAGTGCCACTTTACTCCGTTACAGTCTTTTCCCAGCTGCAAGTAACCTGATACATGTAGCTACATGCTAACAACAAGGACAAGTGTCATCTTAGTTGGTAATATTGTTAATTCATCCCTGATTTTGAAACATATTCTTGAACATGTCCAGTTGTGTTAACAAGCTTTTTGCTTTTAATAGAAGCTTTAACTGGTGATTTCTTCACAGTAAAAATTGTAGCTATTCTCCATTACAGTCACTCCCTGTTTTCATGTACACTGCTACATGTAGCTACATGCTAACATCAGGGAAACATATAATCTTGTTCATCACATTTCCACTGCAACAGGTCTGGCTGTAATGATCTTGGTTTAGAGGCTTTTTGGTGTATTTTTAATCGTTGACTCCGTTAGAGTGGTTTCCCCACTGCGCGTACACTGCTACATGTAGCTACATGCTAACATTAAGGAAATATGTAATCTCGGTCGGTGATGTTAATTTTTTCACCAATTTTGGATCATGTTCCTACTTGAACATGTCTAGTTGTGAAGATTTTGACTAAGAAACTTGATTGGTGATTTTTCACATTGTAAAAGTGCCACTATACAACTACATTACAAGCATTCACTGACTGCAAGTACACTGCTACCTGTAGCTACATGCTAATATCAAGGAAACCCGTCATTTTGGTTGCTAATGTTGTTTATTTCTCCCCAATTTCAGATATTAGTCCAAATGGAACATGTCTGATCCTCATGATTTTCGGTTTAGAAGCTTTTATTGGTGATTTTTCACAATAAAACACGCTGCTGTACTACGTTAGTCATTCCCTGGCTTCACTGACGATGCAGAGATGCAGAGATGCAGAGATAGACTTTTTCCAGAGCTTAAAAAGACAGGTACTAAAATAGCGCATCTGAGACAGAGGGTGAATACAGGTGTTCCAGCACTTACGGTATAAGGAAAATAAATAGTTTTTGAACATTAAACCGTGTTCTAGAAAAAAACAAATGAGGGTCATAGGTTTTTTAGATTTTTTTATGCAGGACTTGTACAAATAATTACATATTTTTAAACCGCTGTACAGGTACTTTAACTGAAGCAAAAGATCTGAGTACTTCTTCCGCCACTGAATGACTTGAATTAGGTGACCAAGGGCACTTATACAGTGGCATTATGAGTGATATGCAGTGTAATGAGCGACTGGCATAAAAGTCAACTCTGACAGAAACTGTAAAGTGGTACAGAAGGTTAATATACCTTGCAGCTGCAATTTTATTCTAGCTGCAATTTTGATTCAAATGTGCTTATGTAACATTATTAAATCCCACAGCTTATCATCCAGGAGGTTGGTCATTACCTTATAATTGTATATAGTTACATAGGAATCCATGTGCTGTCATTTGCTGTTGCAGATACCAGACATTAGACAGTGACTTATGCAGATGTCAAGAGCGAGTCCTTTTTTTGATTATGTAACCAGGCTTGTGCCAGGAGGGGCTCTACCAGAGGCCGGGGGACCCTGGTCGAGTGTCCCAGCTCCTGGAGGAGTTCACTCGGGATGCTCGCAATGTGAAGCTGAGGGAGAAGGAGCACCACCTGGAGGATGTGACGGACACCCTGAAGAGCTTCTTATCCCACGCTGAGGACGCACTGCTGACCAAGGAGCTGTATCCATACTGGGTGTCAGCTCTGGGTATGTGAGGCGTCTGGTGGGGGCGGGAGCGCAGGTTTATTGGCGTGACATAATAAGCAAAAATATGCCAGTGTGAAACGACTTGTGGTGAATGGTTATATTCTAGTAATTCGCTCCGTGTATTTTGGTTTGTAGCACGGCGATGTTCAAGGTCTCTGGACCGAAGAGACACAATTTCATCATCACAGATTAAAAAATATAAAACGTTCTAATTTGCTTCAATAATTTAAGAAGTGTATTATGACCCTCATTTCCTTTATGTGTCCATGGTCGCGCCTCAGCTTGCTCTTTATTATATTTGGCATTTTCACTGCAGTTCTCATCCGTGTGGTTTTATAGATGAGAAGGACGAGAGGCAGAGAGTAAAGAAGTACTCCACTTTCATAGAGAGTTTGCCAAAGATAAACAGGTCAACCCTTGATGCTGTGCTCCAACATCTGTATAGGTACGCACACACACACACACACACACACAAGCTCACACACTCTTCAAACTGCAGACACATTTAAAGCTTTGTACTAGTGAGGCTATTTCAAGGTCGAGGTCGCTGTGAGGATAAAGTTTATTATCCTGAAGGGGAGACGCACGTGGTCCACTTCAAAAAAAGAACATGAATACGCTAAAACAGCATTCAACAATGTAGTTCACCAGACAAGTAGGAAGTCACACAAGAGCACGCTGACTGTACATCCTGACAGTGGAAAGTGAATAAGTATATTTACTCAAGTGTGCTGTATCTAAATACAACTCACCCAGCTACCACAGCTTGTGTGTTGATGCAACAGTATGTGATATATAACAATGTATGAGTTATAGGAGACATTTCACTGCAGAACCAGTACTTTTAGTTTGATACTATAAGTACATTTTGCTGATAATACTTCTGTACTTCCTTGTAATGGAGTAGTTTATCATTGCTATAATATATATAACCTCTTGTACTCAAAAGTTCTGTATGTAACTTTTTACATGCATTAATCATTTTTAATTGTCAACTGGTGAACAGATTTCTCGGTTGCCTATAACAGCTTGTGGACGAGGGCTGAGTTTCAGCACTTATACCTTGAAGTGTGAAAAATAAGTACCGGTACCAAGTAGTATTGGACGATCCACAGTCAAATGATGGGGTGTGATTTCGGACCATCTCAACTTTCTGTTGCTGCCATCTCCGGAGCTGCTCACCTTCTTGTCAGTTCAACATCTGCCTGTTTAGCAGGAGCTAACACAGCAGCAGCGGCTAGCGTCAGACACAGACCTTTATATGCTCCCAGTAAACTCTGACATTTAACCAATTAATAACTGCTAGGTAACATTAGCCGTGTGATGCTAACAGTTAGCCCTGTCACTGTATGTGGTAGTTGTAAGGTGGACTCTCCCAACTGTCCCCAGCGTGGAACGTACACTTCCACAGCAGCAGCTGGCGTTACAACCCATATAGTCTTTGAAAATCAGCTGCGGCGTATTTGACAGAGCTGGGAGTTAAGTGTGCCAAGATGCTACCAAAATGTTTGAAAATATGGCAAAACTACACGCCACTCCATTCATATAAAAAAAAAAAAATCTGAAAGAAATGCCGACAGACTCTTGGTAGCTAACATTAGCTGGCCCACAGACACGTTAGGTAGGTCCTTCAAATGCAGTTACATTATTAACGTAAAGTTACGGAGGTTAGGTTTAGGAATATGGTGAGGACGTACCTTAAAATGACTCAAAGTTCACTAGATTCTGATCACACATCTCTCGGGGAAAGTTTCTGTGACCTATCCACAACCCTTACCTGTGTCCTTACACGACTGCTTCATCCAGAAGCATCATCTAGAAACTTTTAGTAGAAGAGCTGAGTACTCCTTTCACCGCTTGCACATCTATTTTATGACTTGAATTAGGTCCCTCTCCACAACGTGACTCATCTTACCCCTCTGTTTTCTTGTTGGGTGAATGTGATACGGTCCATAACCAGACTGAGCAGAGCAGCCACTGGACGCTGTTGTAGAATCTTAATGGCACTTAATGGGACATGAAAATGAGGCTTAACTACTTTTGCCAAATTATGCATTATAACTCATTAGAAAAGCAACAGAGTGTTCAATAGCTCTTGTCTTCATTGTGTCTTTGATTGGACTGGTGGCTGATAGAACAGGTGTAGCTCTACAGATGCTTCACTTTATCACAGGCGTAACAAGTGTGGCGACTCAAAGGTCCTGGTCTCTGAGTGGCCCTAGGGTTGCTATTTGTCACCTGCTGATTAGCCTGTTGTCCCTTCTGCTCTGCTAATGACCCTCTCTGCCCTCTGTTGTGTGGCTTTCTTCCGGCCAGTCGAGTCGGATACTCTCTCAGATTTCGTCAGGGTTACTGTGCCGTATGTGGAGTGGATATGGTGGCAGGTACTTCAAATTATACAAAGCTAATTTAATCACTGACACAATAGCCCCCTCAGGTCGAGCCTGATGAATCAATCCCATATTGTCTTTAGCAATGTCGGCATTTTACAAGTGAGACAGATCAAATGGATCACAGTTAAAAACTCAGGCAATTGGCAAACACGCAGATAAAGCCCAAGACATACAGTAAATACTTTGGTGCTTTGGGAGCCTTTTGTTATAGGAAAATGATATATTCCGAGTTTATTTTAAGGGGTCGTACACATGCAGCATCTTTAACCTCCTGGAAAACGGGAGGTCCGGTGCTCGGCGCTACTCTGTGCCTACTCTGTGCCACCTTTCAAGGGCGTGTAGACATGTTGTGTCTAAGGTTGCTAAGCGACCATAACTAGCACCGTATTAGCGCCTACTTACCAGAAATCCTGAGTGCAGACCAGATCTTCTTCCACTGTGTTTAAGGGCCAAAAATATTGTCCATGAGACAGATATAAATCTATGGGTAGCCCTGCACTAAAAATAATCAACTTCTTCTGTCAACTGTGATTGGTTGTTCCTCACCACATGATTAGGGCTGCCACTAAGGATGATTTTCATTGTCGACTAATCTGTCGATTATTTCTTCGATTAGCTGACTAATCATTTCATCGAACAATGTGTTAAAATGTTGAAAAATGACGGTCTGTCGCGCCCAAACCCCAAAATTACGTCATCTAATGTCTTGTTTCGTACTCACGCCAAAGGGTTTTAGTTCACTGTCACGGGAGAGAGTGTAAAGCTGCCAATATCTGAACGTAAGAAGCTGCAATAAGAGTATTTTGGGGTACTTTTATAGTACTTTTCTATGAAAAATGACTCAAACCGATTAGTCGACTACGAAAATAGTCAGCGATTATTTTAATAGTCAATTAGTCATTGATTAGTCGACTAATCGTGGCAGCCCTACACGTGATATGTGGTGCACGCTGCTACGTTCCAGAAGTGGAACTCGGATTATTACCTTGGCGCAAGTAGCTATAGATTCATTAAAATATTTAGTTTTGAAAAATATCGAATCATGCTGCTATTCTAACTTGCTGTACCCAAAAAAAAAAAAAAAAGTACAAATGACCCCCAAAGCACTTAGAAGATTGAGTGCAATTGAGTGGTATACTGCTTACTTAATGTGCACTACAGTTACATCAGTGGCATACGGTAGTTATGACGAACGTAGTGCCAGATTTAGCGTCGAAACTGCTACTTTTTATTGTATAGTATCGTCACATGGTCAAGTACAGACTAAGCATTGGACAGCATCAACATATACAGTCATGGAAAAAATTATTAGACCACCCTTGTTTTCTTCAATTTCTTGTTAATTTTAATGCCTGGCTCAACTAAAGGTACATTTGTTTGGACAATTATAATGATAACAACAAAAATAGCTCATGAGAGTTTAATTTAAGAACTAAGAACTATTCATTTTCCATGGTTTTCTTGATAATAACCAAAATGACTTAAATTCTTACATCAATAGCTATGGCATTGTACCGCCAAAAACACTACTTTTAAGCATTCCATGTTTTCTTTTCTGTTTGCTTTAAACACATGATACACACAAGAGTTAATACTTGATTGCATAACCATTGTTTTTGATGACTGCAGCCATGCGTCTTGGCATGCTCTCCACCAGCTTCTGACATTGTTCTGCTGTCACAGCAGCCCATTCCTGTTGGACAAATTCAAACAAATTTTCTTTGTTTTTGGGCTTGTGGTTCTCCATTTTGAGTTTGATGATTTTCCACAGGTTTTCAATTGGATTAAGATCTGGTGATTGAGCAGGCCAAGGCATGGTGCGAATGTTGTGGTTCTCCATCCAGGCTTTAACTGACCTTGCCGTGTGGCAAGGGGCATTGTCTTGTTGGAAAATCCAGTCATTCGAGGCAGGAAAGAGTTTTCCAGCTGATGAAAGAAGACTGTTTTCAAGGGTAGTCCTGTACATGACCTGGTTCATTCGGCCTTCACACAATTGCATTTGCCCTGTTCCACTCAGACTGAAACAACCCCAGATCATGACTGATCCACCCCCATGTTTTACTGTAGGGGCAAGACAGTCTGGGTTGTAAGCTTCTCCAGGCTTCCTCCTAACCAGTAAGTTGGCTGGAGTGGGCATCAATTCAAAATTGGATTCATCACTGAAGAGAACCTTAGCCCAATCATCAACAGTCCAATTCCTTGTGGTCTCGAGCAAAGAGTAACCGGGCCTTCCTCTGCCTTTTCATTGATGAAGGGCTTCTTGCGTGCTCTGTGTGACTTCAAACCAGCTTCAACAAGTCGGTTTCGAACTGTCCTTGCCGAACAAGTCACATTTCTCGACAGTGCCCCCTCATTTTTAAGGTCCCTGGAGGTCTGACGACGATTCCTGACACAGGAACGGATGAGTGCACGGTCATCTCGTGGGGTAGAAAGACGTTTCCTGCCACGGCCAGGTAGCAATTTGGTAGTGCCATGTTCAGCTTGTTTTTTTTGTTGTAATGAACGGCTGTCTTGGAGATCTTCAGTTTTTTCGCTACCTGTCTCTCACTCATGCCAATTTCCAGCAGTGCCAAGATGGCTGCCTTTGTGGCTTCACATAATTCTTTTGTTAGGCATTATGTGAGAGCTGACAACTTCTGAGTTGTGCTACGGCTTGAATGTAAGCAGGAAACCACTCTAGGCCTTTGCATGTGCAGTGCTGCTTGTGACATGAAATGGCCTCTTATATACCCTGGGAATCAATTAAGCTTAAGAATGTCAAATAGGACATAAAGTATTATGTGACCAGCTGCATTTTTTTGTTGTGTTCATTGTATTATACGTTTAGTGGTACCAGATATTAGAATGAACAAGAAATTGAAGACAACAAGGGTGGTCTAATAATTTTTTCCATGACTGTATATTGCCCATTCGATTGCTAGTGACTATTTCACAAATAAAAAGCAAGGGCCCGTTCTCTGCTCGAGGGAGAGTGGGCCCTCCAACCACTCTCGCTAAGAGGTCTATATACAAACAGGCCTGAAACACACATACACAGGACGTAGACATGTATTAAATGGAGAGCTGTCAGAGCGAGGGGGCTGCCTTGGACAGGCGCCCTCAGTGACAAAGCACTTGACGAGACGTACTTGGAGCATGCACCCACCAAGTGTGACGTAGATCAGATGAACGCTTCTCGAGATACATATGAAGAACAGACGGACAGAGATTCCTTGCTCTGTCGTTAGATTCCACCGCTTTCACTTATGGATGCTGTGAACGGTCCGCTTTATGTGCATTTCTAGTGATAAATCATTCAGTCAGCCTTACACAGGAGGCTCAGAGCCAAGGAGGCTAAAGCTAGCATCTCCACTTGGATCCTGTCCTGCAGCTGCCCCCACACCACAAACCTGTTCTCCACCTCTACTTCCATTTGATACCAACACTCTGCTGTCTTGATGTCTCATTCACTGATACTCACATTACACAAGTGCTCCCTCTGAAACCCGCCGCGGAGAGTCGTGATTAAGCTGCATTATGTTAATGATGTAGATTGTTTGGAGAAGACTTAATTGGCCCTTTGCTGAATTTGGGCCGAGGCCGAACATTTCGCTCGGCTCTCTGTGTCTGAGTGTACAGTTTGTGTGGGCATGAGAGAATGAGAGCGTTATTGAGCTAGGGACTGTTTGTGTTGATCTGTTTCTGTGTGTGTGTGTGCGTGTGTGTGCAGGTACATTTGGGTTATTCTAACCACGTTTCTCTCTGTGATTCAGGATTCAGCAGTGTTCCCACCTCAACCACATGCCGAGCGAAAAACTGGCTTCTGTCTTCTCCTCCTGCTTGTTCCAGACTCAGGGACAAACCCCACAGGAAACGAGCGTCGTCCATGACCTCATCAGCAACTACATTACACTCTTCAGTGTGAGTCAAGAACTCTTTATTTATTTATTACTTGCCTTTTGACGGTGTCGATACTGGTGGGGGACTGAGTTAGACAGCATCTGATTTCTATTGCATAAACACTCGTAACATAATCAGTAAAAAATATTGTTATGTAGTTAAAAAAAAATTGGTTTTAATTTGACATACTAACCACGAAAAATAGTTGTTACAGTCAGACATGGAAACCAGAGTCTGTGCCGACTGTGCTCAGCACACGTCTCCAGAAAACACAGATTATATTGAAAAACAGGTCACCTAGAACAAAAACTACCATCGGAGTCTTGTTCAGGACACTTTTCGCTGGAGGCAAAATGAGGCCAGGCTTATGACTGTGAGTTTGTTCCATATCTGAGGAGCTGTTTTGATAGCAGAAAGAAAAACATAACCTAACGATAAAAAATAAAAATGTGATTTTTTTTCCCCCCTCGAACTGGACAGTCTGTGGTTGTTCTGCTGCTGTAGTATTAAACTGATTTAACCTGTCATTATATGTTTTCAGTACATCTGTAAATTATTTTTATGATGCACTTTGAACATTATACAGAACAAAAGCCTGCAATAGTACAGAGTTTTAATGCTCTTATTGTTTGAAGTGATAATTATCTTGAGAATCACTTTCTAAAACTGCCGTGAACAAACTCTACGTGCCTTTGATCCAACTATCAGGGTTTCTGTTATCCAGTAATTACCAGTTTTTCTGTATAAACAACACTAGGTAGGCGGCATTTTGCTGCACTCCAGATTTTGTTTTTATACTGCCAATGCTGAAAGAAGACTGACTGGGCTTTCCTGCAAATTTGCACAATTCCTATCTAAAAAGGGCTGTTGCTTCATGTAAGCATCAGCTGAAGGATAATAATAATTAATGATTAGCCCAATATGAAATATTGCGTGTGTACACAACCATTAGCAATATGGATTTATATCAGGCCTACCTAACACAACCAGAAGTCTTGTGGCTCTGAAAAGCGCCTTCTCTCAACCTTTCCGATTCGTCTCCCACGTAGGGCCTGTGCAATCATTAGAAGATTGTCCACTATCACAACTGCCGACAACACCGAATGCTTCTTCAAGCGCCTCCATCACCGGAAAAACGCAGAAAAATGGTTGTAAACAGGATGTGGCTGAATAGTTACATACATTTTTACAAAGGATCGTGTTCGCACGGGATTAATATTACCCAAGGTATTTTCTCCCGACTATTTTACAGAAGGTGAAAGTCACTGTAATTTTTACTGACATTATCCATAATCATTACAGAGACGGCGCGTTCGGACAGGACTAAAATCCCTGGTAATAATTACTTTATCCCACGTGGATTTATTTTTGATTTTTAGATATACTATGCAGGATTGGTAACGCTCTACTTAAAGGTATCTACCTAAGAGTGACATGACACTGTCATAAGTGTTTATGACTGCTGTCATTAAGTGTCATTCGGTTTTTGTAATGACAAGTTGACATTGTTGTCATGATTATGGCAACTTGACATTAATCAAAGTGACATTACCAGAAGTTGTCTTTGTCATGACAACTTGACATTAATCAAAGTGACATTACCAGAAGTTGTCTTTAGCATTACAAGTTGACATTAATCATAGTGACATTACCAGAAGTTGTCTTTGTCATGACAACTTGACATTAAGTAAAGTGACATTACCAGAAGTTGTCTTTAGCATTACAAGTTGACATTAATCAAAGTGACATTACCAGAAGTTGTCTTTGTCATGACAACTTGACATTAATCAAAGTGACATTACCAGAAGTTGTCTTTGGTATGACAACTTGACATTAATCAAAGTGACATTACCAGAAGTTGTCTTTGCATGACAACTTGACATTAATCAAAGTGACATTACCAGAAGTTGTCTTTGGCATTACAACTTGACATTAATCAAAGTGACATTACCAGAAGTTGTCTTTGGTATGACAACTTGACATTAATCAAAGTGACATTACCAGAAGTTGTCTTTGGCATGACAACTTGACATTAATCAAAGTGACATTACCAGAAGTTGTCTTTGGCATGACAACTTGACATTAATCAAAGTGACATTACCAGAAGTTGTCTTTGTGTTGACAAGTTGACTTTAAATTTGTTTGGGATGTCCTTATTATGACAAGGTGTCATGACAGCCAGTCTTATCCTTCATGATATCTTAATGACAAATCAAAAAATGGTTTCACTTTACTTTAAGTTAAAGAATTTATTCATTACACTGTCATAATGGTGTCATGACAGCCAGCTTTGTGTCGTATCCTGCCAGACATTTATCTGACCGACTGTTAAAATTGGCCTGTATCTTTGGACATCTAATTATAATAACCATTATGTCACCTTGTCATAAACACAAAAAGAGGTAGATTTTTTGTTAATGTCAACATGTCATGACAAAGACAACTTCTGGTAACGTCACTTTGATTAATGTCCCAAACAATGTCAACTTGTCATTACAAAAACTGAATGACACTTAATGACAGGAGTCATAAACATTCATGACATGCACATAATGTTCATGACAGGTTCATGACAGTGTCATGTCACTCGTATCTTAAAAAAAAAAAAGCTACATATAGACTGATACAGAGGTAATCCCACTCAAACATCACTTATGACCCACTCAAATTCCCTGGTGGTTTATTTGTCTGCAGAGCCTCTGCCCTCTGCCTGGATCCTCATATTTTTTTATTCTCATTGTCTGCTTTGTTGAGATTGTTTATGGGTGTGTACCCCCACATTGCTCAGGTGACGTCAGGGCTTTATAAAATGGTAACGACCAGGTGCCAGTCCGTGAGCGGCAGGCATCCAAGAGACACGGCGCCAAAAACACAAAAACATGGAAATGTAGAGAGGCAAAATGCCAAACAGGAATGAATCTGGGGCTGGCTTTTACTTTCAGTTTCACTGGCAAGTGTGTTCACAAACTGTAACCGACAATCCTGCAGAGTATACCTGTAAATGAATCGTACAGGTTGAGTGAATATAAGTGATAAATGGCGTGGAAGGGAAAAATATACTTATTGTTCCACAAACTAGAAGATAAACTGATGAGTTTCTGTTGCAGTCGTTCTGCTGGATTTAGGATTAATCTCAAATCAACGACAGGTGAAAATAATATATGAAGCCTTCATATATTACCGTGTTGCATATCTAAACTATGCTGCACACATTATTTTATTTACACACTTCTACTTGAACCATCTGGGGAGCAGAACTGTTGCTGCCAAATCTCCACAATTGGCTTGACTTTGCTGATGTGCGGATGGGCGGGGGTGTGGGATCAATGTTACCCTTGGAGAGCTGCCTGGCTTATGGGATACGCAGCACAGAGCGCCTGCTAATTCCCAACAGAACGCCTGGATCCCTCTTGTTCTGACGTTAAAGGAGGAGCATTCACTCCAAATCGGTTCGGGACGCCGCCGTTCGCATGACAAATAGCCATTAAGCTCAACCAATCATGGGCCCAATGGCGGCGAATACACACGCTGTGACATAAAACGAGTGAGACATCGCGCTAATTAAAGCGCCAGTTCTGTGCTGGATGTCGTCGACGGGGCCCATTATCAGGCCTAAACACACACAGGATGAGTTTGTGAGGTTTTTTTTTGTTTTTTTTTACCCCTCCAATCTCCTCTGCCATTCGTAGAAGTCTAACAAAGCAAATTGTTCTCTGGAAATGATAATGGTGTTAAGAAAAAAAAAGTTGGAATAAAAAATATCATTCCCACACAGAGCTTTGTGAAAGAAAGGAGTATTCACTTGGTGCTGAGCTGTGTCAAACACTCACAGCCAACTTCCTCCTTCAAATTAGTTTTAGAAGTGTTAGCTGAACGACCCAGTTCTACAGTTAGCGTGTGATGCCTTTTTTTTTTTTTTACCGGTTTAATCTAGTCTTCCACGTGTTATATTTAAGGGCTGAAATTAATCCTACCTTCGAAAAATGGTTTTCTGATTCCATCAAGCAGCTCTCTCCTTGTTGGCTGGTTTTGAATTGGTGTGTTTGTGTGTCTTGGTGTGTGTCCAACAGGTCAATGAAGACCGGGTGCAACAGATGGAGAGAGAGAATAGTTTCATCACACGCTGGAACGAGAAGAAGGACGCCACGGTAAGACGACCCGCGGAACCCAAATGGAAATCACCGACGGGTGTTCTGTTTGTTTGTGTGTGTGTGTGTGTATTGATTTGCCTGCGTGAGTCAGGGTCTCTCAAATCAGGGATTCATTTGAACAAGTTTCCTGTTTTTCTGGTGAAAATGAAGGCGGGGGTTTGGAGGGGGGGACAGCGGCGGAGGAGGCAGGAGCAGGCGGGTGAGGGGAGAAAAAAAGGGCTTTGTTCCTGTTAACCTTTACGGCAGGTACTTTATGCCTGGATGCCTCATCCGAGAAAAACATTTGGTTCAGATAACTGGGGAAAAAAAAAATAAATCACATGCCGCTGCCGTTGTTGAAATCTGAAATAAGTTGTTTATGCCCGCTCCTTTCTGCTCGCTCCCCCCCACCCTCTCCTCCCCACCTTGTCCGTAGGCTTTCAGAACATGTCTGCTGCTGTGGGTCAGGAGGGTTACTCAGTGGAAAGTCGGTGCTATTATAAAGCTGTCGGAGGTGAAAATTGGGACAACTTTTTTTTTTTTTTGTTATGGACACAAATTCGAGGGTTTTACGGATTTAACCTAAGAAAACTATTGTAGAAAAATAAAGAAGTTACTAGTTTTTTCATTAGGAGGAGTCATTTAGTGTAATTACAGTCAGCATGGTGGAAATGTCTCTTTTGAGATAATGGAGAAGCTTATTTTAGGGATGATTTAACATTAAAACAAAGTTAAACATTGCTCAAAGTCATTAAAATGTCACATTGATTATCTGTTTTAAAATTGGACTTACTTTGTCTTGTTTTATGAGTTCTGGATTATCATTTGTGTCAGTGTTGGCCACACGTCACTCGCTGGCTTTCCAAACCAACAGCAGAAAAGAGAGAGTTGCAGTTTGTTTTAAGGTAAAATGTGTCACAATATACCAGTATAATGAAGCATTGAAAAACAGCAATGTGCAAAAAGTACCATGTTTGCATGTGCTGAACCTGCCTCTCGCCCAGTGTCAGCTGGGATAGACTCCAGTCCCCCCGCGATCCCTAACAGGATAGTGTTGTGTCGTTCGCGAACAAATCGTTCAAAAGAACTAATCGGCTGACTGCACATACTGAACCGAATCACTTCCGGAACGGATTCATTCATTTCTCAGTTCAGTTGAGCTCAGTCTGACTCAGGGCTCCTCCCGCCAAGCACTGAACGATTCGGTGAATGACTCTTTTGAACGAATCTTTCTAATAAACCGATTCTAGTGATTCAGTAACATCTAAAGAACTGCTTTGCCCATCACTATAACAGGATTAGCGGTTACAGAAAATGAATGACTGAACTAAAATTGCGACTTATATTGTAATATCTGTCAATATAATTGCAATAAAACTTTTTTCTTGCAGAGTCCAAGGCAGTCGACCAAAAAACGTTGGCATTATCCATTTCTGCAAACCACAGATATGTTGCAGTTGTGAGTTATGATGTAGCTCGGTGGTTCCCAACCTTTTTCCTCAAGATACCCCTTTTTTATCATTGAGTAAACTGACGACCCCTGACTAAATGACGTTTAATAGATATTCAATATTATGTTCAATGGATGACGGTAACAGCACAGAGCAGTTGCAGAGAGTTTGTGTAAAACAAGCGATTTGGATGAACTTTGAGCCGTTTTTTTCCTGTGAAATTTGCATCAAAGATGATATTTTTTCCTGATATTTTAGGAAGTTTTTAACAGATTCTCTGTCTGTATTATGTTGATTTTTGAACAATCATGCACACTTAATAGGCTTCTTTTATGACAAATTCAGTATTTTTTCTCTGTCTGACGCTTGGCCATTATTCTGTTAGCTCTTTTAAAGGCTGCTTAGCAGAGAGTGAAGACTGTGAATATACATGCGGCTTGTGTTCAGGTCCTCACCGTGGTCTAATCCTGTGAGATTTTTTTAACGTTAATAACCTGAATAATAATCTAAACTTGAAAAATAACATTTTTTTTCAGTTGTCTTTACATAAATCAATGAAATGCTAAGATATAAGCCCACTCTGTACTTTTTTAAGTGATTTCTTACACCCTTTAAAATCAAGAAGGTCTCATGACCCCATGAAACTCTGGCGACCCAAATAGCTGATACATTGAAACTTAAGGTTTCAACATTGTTGTGATTAACAAGTGGTTAAATTTAGGATAAAAAAATTACTTGGTTATAGTTCGAGAAATCATGTTTTGGCTTAATAAAACAGTTTGGGGCGCACAATCCCAGCAGGAAAACCTGCAATGTTTTGGCAAAAACAAAAAACTTTTCATACCATTTTTTTTCCCCAATAATATATTTATTGAGAGAGATTCAGTTCAATTATAGATTAATAACCTGCAGACTTTGACTGGTCTACAGAGCCATACAGAAGCCAGAGGCCATTAGTATGACCACATGCCTAGAAATTTGATGGGTCAATAAATTACACATGTTTCGTGCCTAAAAAGTTGCTGGAAAAACAGCAATAACTTGCAAAATCTCAACCTGTTTCATTGTCTTACACCATCCCCCCTCCCCTCCAACTCCTGATGACAAAGTCAACTCATACACTATGCAACTTTAGAAGCACTGGTATGCCATGTATGAAACTTGCAAATGTATTCATGGTTTGCAGAAACATAAAATGCCAACGTTTTCTTGTGGCGACTGGGCTGAGAGGCCATTTCAAAATTAAGCCAGTCAAATTAGCCATCGGTTAATTAAAGTGAAGTAAAAGTTAGAAGTTCCACCTT
This sequence comes from Epinephelus cyanopodus, assembly GCA_026686955.1. Lineage (NCBI taxonomy): Eukaryota > Metazoa > Chordata > Actinopteri > Perciformes > Serranidae > Epinephelus > Epinephelus cyanopodus. The sequence continues at coordinate 9,805,748 of CM048934.1, forward strand.
GAAATGTCCGTTGTATTCATCCAGTGCATGCAGCTCTTAACCTGAAGAAAAATGGTTAAAGAAAAGTTGGTAAAAAATTTCCCACACACAGATTTATACAGGCTGCACTTACGGTGGTTATGTATGCATACAGTGTATTTATAGTGGAATGTGGCTCAGGTTTACATAAGCTGCCATGTTAAAAAAAAAAAAAAAAGTACTTAAGTGGGTTTTACACAGTCGACTGTCGAAAAGGTGTAAAGTATGTTTTTAGGCCGGGGTTGTTACAACTCGAGCAAAAACACATTTTCTTTTCAACATTCATCACATTTTCAATCACAGCCAATCATGAGAGCGGTGCTGGATGGTCCTAAAAACATGTCTCAGACCATCAACGTTCATCCAGTTGAGTCACTTGGAGATGAATTACTCAGCTATTTCTCATCAAAATAGAGCCACTTCCATCACCAGGCAAAATTAAGCAAACTGACGTGTGGATTGGCTGCTGAGTGAGGCTGTACTCAGACACAGCACTACCTTTAGCCGAGCTGCCAAACAGGGAGCCCAGTTAGGATTTCAGGTACAGGACGAGGCTAAACAAATAGCTCTGGGGTCTGCACTTGAGCGCTTTCAGCACTTGCAGGAAGCTTGTCTCGGAGGGCTCGGCCCGGCAGGTGAAGGCTCTGACCTCATCTGTTTCCTTCTTTAAAAGGAGAGAATGACAAGGAGGCCTGCAGCCTGCGAGTGGATAGTATGGCTAGACAGAGGGAGTAAGTAAATCAGTGATATAATGAGGTGCAAGGCAATGTCATGCCTTGTAACTTAGAAGTGGCACTTTAAAATCAATACTTGCATTTACAGCCAGGGCCAGTGCAGAGAGAGTATGACTTTGGTGAAGATTAGAAATGCCTTCATTTCGAATAGAACATTGCTGTTTTTCTTACTCGCTGCCTAGAAATCTCCCCGTTAGCTGTAAAACCATTTATCACTTCTTCTTGCTGCACTCTGCTGGCTTTGCAACCAAGTCTTCAACAACTTAATTTCAAGGGCGGAGCAAGGAGGAAGCTGTAGGGGGTCTATCCCTGAATGTTTTCTCAGACGCCCCAAAACATGAAATACATGAATAGATAAAGAAATCTACTACAATTGAGTAAATGTTTTTCTGTTGGCCTAATATTCAATTTAAATAATAGAGGACCAGGTACTTGGCATTGTTGGGGATCCATTTGCAATTAGAGGAGCCCAGATTAGGAATGGGCATTTTAGGTAACTTCCATATTCAAGCACTCGCATCAAATTGTCACAGAGTCCTCAAGTCTTTGTGAAAAATTAAATATAACGTAAGAATAACAGTATAAATTGGCCAACGGCAGACAACAAGAACAATTTCAAATTAATTTGCTAACAGCCAGGGTTCGATTAGCCTATTAAACCATATATTCAAAGTTGACAAATGAAAACTTTCTGTTGCTGTCTTTACATCGGTAAGACGCAGCACTGATGGACCATCTCCAGAGCCTGGAGTTTCTCTCCGTTTAGTCAGTTTAACATGTAACCCGGTTAGCACGAGCTAACACAGCCGCTGTGGCTAACATCCAACAACAAGCCTTTTAACAATCCTGTCCTGAGTTCACGCTCCCGCAGCAGTAGATAAAAGCGACAGGAAGCAATACACTACACGCAGCTCTACAGTGAAATAAGACTAACCCTTCTAAACAGTGAAAATAAAGGTTTAAAAGTCATGTTCCAATCAAGTGGCAACCTCAAGGGCTGAAAAAGGAAGCCACTATGGAAGTGCCAAAAATTGCAGTTTCTCTAATGGCCAGAAGTGAGTCAATCCCTGTAGACTCCCATGTTAAAATGCCCAACTTCACAGCAGAAATACACGTTTACAGCCTGGTACAAAAAGCTGTTTGGGTCTCTGTAGCTAATTTCCCTGTTCATGACAACTTTACGGGGGTGAATTTTTGTATAACTCAACCATTTCTATTTTATTGAGTCTTAAAATTACATATACTTAATTCTCTGTCATATTGCCCCCTCACTCCTCCATTACTCCAGCATCTCGCCCAAATATGGTCACCTCCAGCTCCAACAAACCAAGATGGCGACGGCCAAAATGCTGAACTCAAGGTTTCACAATGAGAGTCCACAAACCAATGGGTGACGCCGAATACAGCCGATGGATTACGAGAATGATCAGATACTAACTCGGCAAGATTATAATTGGATGGATTCAACTGTAGCAGATTTACTAGCTAGACATTCAATGAGTAAACTCTACTACTAATGAGTTTTAGCGCTTTTGAGGTGACAGGAGTGAAAATTAGTCAACCTCACAGTATGGTGTGTTAGGGTTTCAGAATGATGGGGACAGACAAAACGAAAATACAAACAAGTATGGAGGCTCTTCAGCAGGGATACTTATATTGATTCAGACTGGGATTTTATCTTTTACTTTAAATTTAAGCAAGATGCCAGAGTGCAGAGAGCACTTTTTTTAATAAACAAGCTCTACGAAATAGAGCTTGTTTATTAAAAAAAGATGCTGGGGAGGATCCCCTGGACCCCCCAGCAGAGGTCTGGGTTAATCCCTGGATGTCCTTGAATCCTTCAGACGCCACTGCGTACACCTGACCTGAGCACGGCTGTTGCAACTGGCCCCTGGCCTCCTTTAATTTTGCAAAAGAGGCCCCCGGGCAAAGCGAGCCGAGTCTCCTTGCTCAACAGGATGATTTTTTTCCTTGGCAACGATCATGTTTTTTCCCCAAGGATGTACAGATTTTCAGGCATTTTATTTATCTCAGATGGTCTGAAAAATAGTCTTATAGCTGCTGTAAATGGTGGAGAGCATGGCCCTCGGACCCTCCTCGGTTTGGGCTGAGCCCTGAATGTTTTCAACGCCTGGCCCCGCCCCTGCTTCACTTCCTATCTGTCTTTTTCCACTCGACAGACGCTATGTTTCTAAAGTGAGCCTGGTCCTTCTTCCATTGCATGACAATGAAGGTGGAGGAGGAGAAAGTGTACTTAGCAAACCAAGATGGCGCCCATATCTGTGTGTGACATTTTCACAATGACAGCCTTCGCTCCATTGGTTCGAATGACTGTAATTTCTGTGTCACTTTAGGGCCACAGGAGTCAGAAGTGGCTTCCTCCCTCTTATCATGCGATAGTTCTCCCAGCTCGAGCCAATAATGGACCTCAGTTCACCTGCACATTAAAATGACAAAGGAAAAGTAACTGTAATTTCCAGATCGCCGAGGGAAAAGAAACCTTTTCGTGCCCACTTAGTTGTTCATTTTCTAGAGATGGATTCCCACTCCCCTTGGCAAGAAGTCCGGGTTCGGTGCCTTAAGTCTCTCACTTCTTTTTAAACCCAGATTTTTTTTTCTCTCTCTTAACTTCTTGTTTTTTTCACACCAAAAAAGTCATTTTTTAATTGGATGCAGAGGATTAGAGCCCCGACACATGGAGAAAGGTGCCATGATTTGTACTGACACGACCAATATTAGCGGGAGTTTGACCTCCTGAATGTCAGGCAGAAAGGCCACGTAAAAGTCATCCTTTTAATTTCACACAGGTTGCATTTAGCTAAAGAGAGATATTTTCTCTTTCATCTATCTATCTATCTATCTATCTATCTATCTATCTGTGAGTAAAAACTTCAAACGGCAACATAGGATGATTATCTGGATTTATGTTTTTCACTATCACTGCCCACCTGTTGTGAAATTCAGCCTATACTGTGGATACAAATAGTTGTTATAGCAGTTGTTGTTTTTCATGATCTATGGCCAGCTTGATGTCTCTCTCTTGTCAATGAGGCTGCAGCAGTGTTAGCTTAATTTAGCTGAGTGTACCTTAACCCTGTTAGCAAAGGAAACAGTTACCCGACCTCTGTTCAAAGTTAGATGTTTGCATAAGTTTAGACCAGCTTAAAACCTCTAAACTTAAACACTATTAACATGTTTAAAACATATACAACCATAAAAACATGGCCGTTAGCATGTTACTCCCTGTAACCACAATTTGTCTATTTAACACCTCTGTTTGTGTCCAATTTATAAAACAAGATTAGTGAGCTTTAGAGGTGCTGGTAGTGTTTTTGTTGTTTGAGAGCACTGTTGCCAACTCTTCATATCTAATCTAAGCTTCATATCTAATGGACAGACATGAAAGCGGTATGGATCTTCTCATCTAATTCTCCACAGGAAAGCAAATTAGTTCATTTACTGTTAAATTTCTAAGGGTAGACTGCCACAAAGGCTTAAAATTTTCAGGCAACCTTTTAGTACAACCAAACTCTGAGCATGACTGGGACACAATGGATATCATTAACATTCATGAACTGAAAACACACTGAAATAGTAACAGCTACAGCGATGCGGTTACAATCTGTGAATCTGGGGTTATACCAACGTTGTCGCTGTGATAGCTGACTTGTCGACGGACGGATCGCACCTGTCACTCAAAGTGGCCGCAAAAACATTTTTTCCAGGGTGTTAACATGTTTATACATTTAACATAGGGGTCAATGGGGATTGACTCACGTTTGGAGCCAGCCTCAAGTGGTCGTTAGAGGAACTGCAGTTTTTGGCATTTCGTTGAAACTCACCAACGAAATGGTAATTTGAGCCCTTCTAGCCTGAGACCAACTTTTATAAACAAATATAAGATTCACCATTTAAGTAACGAGATGTAACCCTTACCCTACCCTTAACTGCCTGTCTTTTAACATAACACTTCGCAGCTAGCTTAACGCTTGATTAGCATTGTCGTCAGAGCTTCCATTTCTGCAAGAAGGAGCAAAGTGAGCTGATCATGTCGGTGTGGTAGACGAGTCATGTAGCTGCTTCAGCCGCAGATATACCTGCTCGTCATTTTTCAGCCCTGGATGTTGCTGCTCGGTCAACACTGTTGCCGTTGTTGGCACTGTTAGCTGCTAGCTGCCGGATCAGTCAGCTCCGTGCTAAAAGCCTTGTGCAGACAACCTCTGAATGATAGATTTTGTTGAGTATACAATTATGAGCTCATGCAGCTTTCAGAAATTAATATAAAAGCAGGAGATGGCTACATTAAAAGTCCTTGGGATTTGATTTATAGCAAAGCAACACTTTGTGAAGTTGGTAAAGGCAAAATTGGATAAAAAAGTAATTCCTCTCCTGCAGTGTTGCATGCCTCGTACAAATACAAGATTGAAAAGAGTGTTACATTGAACACATATCTCCCTCTTGGCATCTCTGTTTTTTCCATTCCCATAATAACCCCTGAACATTTTCCTGGGTGCATCTTCAAAACATTTTTTTAACTGACAGCGCATTTAAAGTTAACACCTGGGGAGAGCATATCGGTTTTAGTGTAGGTGAAACATGCACCCTGCGCTTCCACCTTTACAAGTTTGTCTCACACATGTTCTCTTTATTTAGCCGGGTTTTGCATTCCATTAACGCCACCGGGATTTAGTTTGCCTCCAGCTCAGAAAACGACCTTTGGTTTCCACAAATCCTCTAACCGTTTCTCTCACTTTTCTCCATTTAGATTCATGCCACACTGGAGCACGAGTTTAGAAGAAAAGCCAATTAATCCGGCTGCATTGTTTTTGTAATTCAACTGATCTCTCTGTCTCACTCCATTTTCCTCCTCTCTCCCCAGTTCTCCCCAGCTGGGGACTTGATCTTCGAAGTGTACCTGGAAAAGAGAAAGCCGGAGAACTGCTGTTTAATCAAGGTATAACTGTGTATGCGCGTTTATGTGTGCATCTGTACTTTCAGCTGGCATGTGGGCATGTGTGTAAGCCTGCTTACCCACAGGTCCTCCGGTGGTAAGGTGAAATAAGAAAGAGGGAGGGGAGATGGAGTGTGGGATGAAGGCAGGTGAATGAGGGATGAGGGCGGGTAGAATGAGAGGTGCAGAGGTTGATAGAATAGGGCTGAGACATCCGTGGTTTAACCTGATGGGATTACCGCCCCCGAAATAAATCAAAAGCGAACTAATCAAAGAAACGTCTGATTCAATTGTGTGAGTAATTGCGTTTTACAAGGCACGCGGGCCGCTGTAGGTTACGGACTCCTTTCACAGGTCGGCGTCAGCAGCGGAATAGGGATGGGGTTAAAGAGGAGTGCTCAGCAGCACAGTTTGACTTTAATACTCCGCTTTCTCTCCGAGGAGTTAAGTAGCACATTTGCTTTGTCCAGTGCCGTCCAGGCGCACCTGATAACTCGACAAAGAAGCAAGTATTTAATCAGTGCGCTGTGAACATGGCTGTGAGTCAGGTATCTGCAGTTAGTGTTACATGTTAAATATTGAACGGCTCCTCGAAGGCAGAGATGGTTTAAGGCGGTGATATTGATCCGTGCAGCTTATGATCTGAGCTTTTATGCAGGATGTGCTTACTTTGTTCGATTTCTTTTATATTTGTTTGTTGTTTGCCGAGGTATGTATTTATCTGTGTGTTGTGTTCGTGGCAGGTCTCTCCCAGTATGAGATCCACGGAGCTTGCAGAGACCGCGCTGAGTATGAGGAACGTCACCTTCAGCGCTGACGACTGCTGGACCACCTTTGAAGTCATTGAGAATGGAGAGTTAGGTATGCGGGGCTTCCTGGTTAGAGATCTCCCACAAATGCAAACATTTCAACAGACACACATGGAGGGGTCACAAACCCATGAAGAGAAAACATCGTCTGTAAATCAGTGGTACCCAGCTGGTCCGGTCATACAGTCCAGATTTCCCCTTAGCCATTAGTTCAAGGTCCACACAGTTCAATAAATGTGGCGTCACAGTTGTGTTTAACCATGTCGTTGAGCTAGTTTACTCTCCATTAGTCACTCACTTTACAGCAGGAAACAGCACTTTATAATAAAAGCTCTGTGCCAAACGTCACTCGACTTAAAAAGAAACTCAAACCTGACATGTTTGTGAGCCCACCAATTGGGAACCACTTCTTTAAATAATGTCCTCTTAAGACCTCTGAGTCAAAGGCTTCTGAGGCCCTGTGTCCACCAAAGTGTTTTTTCCCAGCTGAAAACGCCAGGTGCTCCTCAGGAAGCACCCCGCTGTGAGCATTTGAGAGCGCTCTGGAGGCTAACATATAGTCAGCTGAGACGCTTTGGTTGCATTTAGTTGCTGTGATACAGAATATCTGCGGAAGTAAACATTTCGGCTCAAGGTAGAGAACTTGCTTTGGAGGATGGAGGGAAAGAGGACGGACCTGCTGGTCTGTGTGGGTTCTAACACTGTTCGTAGGGCAGCAGAATTCGCAGTATATTTAAGAATACATTAACCTCACCAAAAACACCTTGATGGTATCGGCCCCTAAGTTATAGGCACATCAAGGGTTCTGTATTTACCTTTTTTTGGGTAAACTCGAGCACTTCCACATTGCATAATTTTGCTCTCTTATTTCCGTTCTGTTTGCAGAAGTTTGATTACTTCATCATAATTATCTTAAATGTTTTTCACTCACGTTGAAGCATTTCATCACATTCATTGTGTTGCCGTTCTTGGCAACAATGTCCTTTTTTGCATATTGCATTGTGCTGTATTGGCATCGAGCTTGATAAGATGGAGTCGCACTTCTGATCTCTTCATAGTCATTTTTATGCTTATGCAAGGCACACAACACACACGTGAAACTCGTCTCTGGACATAACCCAGTGTTTTTCCTGTATGCCTTTACGACAGCCAGTGACCAGCATTATTAGATCTTAGTACAAGCATGCAGCATGCTTATTGCCTTACTCCTATTCCTATCAAAATATGGTACCCAGTGACGAGGCATTTTGTGATACTCGACAGCAGGGCTGGGCGATATGTTCAAAAATTCATATCACGGTGTTCACAGGCTGACTGGTGATTCGCGATATATATTTCGGTAAGACGGATTTTATTCCCCTGCTTGAAAATATGCAGCTGCATAACAGTTACACCTCCAGAACACTAGCGGCAGCGAAGTGTTGTAAAGTTAAGTTGATTCAAGACACACACAAAACACATCTAAAACACACATTAAACACACATTAAACATGGCTTAATAGAGACAATTTCAAACACAAGTACACAAATCAGCTTCACTAGAACTCGCAGCATTCACAGACAAACACTTGTCTTTATCTGGACACATTAGCACAAGCCTATGGCATTTTACATTGTATAAATTAGCCTAGCAGCTAGCAGACTTTTCCTGTTCTCATATGAAGCCAGGGACAACAGCAACATTTAACAAAGGTAACGTTACAGCTCACAAGGTTCGCTGACAAAACAACTGTCTTATACCAAACATGTCTGAATTACTTTACTTTGAAGGGTCACAAGCCAGAAAAACTTTGAATTTCCTGCTTGCTTCCATCGCTGATGCCAAACTTTAAGTGACCTTTTTTTTGCATTTTGCCTTTATTCGACAGTGGTAGCAGAGATACAGAAAAGAAATGTCGTGGGAGAGAGGGGTCTGACACGCAACAAAAGTCCCCAACTGGGAAAAAAGTCTGTAAAATGTCTATGCATGTCATTCCTTATCCTCCTCTCCTCCCATTTCATATCATCTCTCCACTGTGGCTGTCTAATAAAGGCATAAAATGTTCTTCTTTGTCATCAAAAAAACTATATTCAGGGAGCAACATGTTCTTTATAAACTCCATCAATAATTTGGCTGTTGTAACCAAAACATAATCGCATTATGATTAAGTCTTTATTTGATACAGTAATAATCAGCCGTAGACCCACACAGGTGCCCCCTACTCTGCACTGTGACGCAGCTAAATCAACAAATTTGTTTTGAAAGCCAACATGTGTTTTTTTGTTTTTTTTTCTTACCATACACATAAAGCCGCTTCACTAATTACCACTTCTGAGAATCCATTTGAAGAAATTAAACAAGCATTTTATTTTAATCAACTAAAAGCGCATCCTTGGTTACAAACACTACATTTTCCTTTTTGTGTGATGGAAGGTTCAAGAAGTCATTTATTTTTTAATTAAAGTGCTTCACTCACAAAAGCCTGACGAATTCGACTCTATTTCTATTCACTGATCTCTCTGAAAATGATTTTCTCTTCTATTTTAGCTTGTAGTTTTATTTTAATGTAACAGTGCGTATGCACAATCATTTAATGTACATTTTTATACGAATCATGTGCACTTCTGAGAGACTGCTGGTAATTCAGAGGGTTGCAGGTCCTTAGAAAGTCTTAAAATATCTTAAATTTAGTTTCCGAAATATTAAGCCATTAAGGGTTACTTCACTTAGGCAGATTTTTGCTGGGTCCTGGTCTGTTGCTCAAACTACACATTGAACTTTCTCATTCTTGTATACCTGCGCCACCAGGGACACAAAGAGTAAAGAAGTGGCTGGAAAACAGAGCCACCTCTCTCTTCCTAACACAGACCAAACACCAATCAAACTCAGATATGTTTTTCTAACTGGCATATTTGTCTGTTTTGTTACTTATTTATTGACTGATTTAAAATTGTTTTCTATTTTGAGTTTTTATTCTGCCTCTGGTGTTTCCTCAGCTCCTCAGTGACTCAGTACCCACATACACCGATCAGCCAAAACATTAAAACCACTGACCGGCGAAGTGAAAACCACTGATTATTTTGTTACAGTGCAATGTTCTTTTGAGGAACCTTGGGTCCGGGAATTCATGCAGATGCCACTTGGTACGCACCACCCACCCAAACACCATGACAGACCAATACACCCCCTCACGGCGACGGCACTCCCTGATGTCTCACCACAAAAGCTGCTTAGGAATCGCTCAGCAGACGTGACTAAGCTCAAGACGTCAACCTGGCCTCCGACAAATCCATCAGGCATGCCGGTACCTTACCTCACAACCCACGGGAATCAAAGGATTCGTCAACAACGCCTTGGTGCCAGACAACACAGACGTGTCCGTGCCTCGACAGGTCACAGGCCACATCATAGATCTGACTTGGCTCTGACCTGTTGAGGCCTGGACAAAGGGACCTGTGGGGTACCGGTTTGTTGGGATCAGATTGGGATCTGGGGAATTTGAAAGCTAGGTCGATGTCTTGACGTCTTTGTCGCGTTCCTTGGACCATTCCTGAGCATGCTGAGGGGCTACTGTTGCGATGAGCGGGGTACTTGGTCTACAACAATGTTTAGGAAGTTGGAGTGCGTAAAGGAGCATCCACATGAATGCCAGGACCAAAGGTTCCCTTGTAGAACATTGCATTGTAATGAAATGATCGATGGTATTCACTGTCAGTGGTTTTAATGTTTTGGCTGATTGGTGTATATGTACTACTTTCTAGCTGCCTGCAATGCCTGATGAAGGTAAAGATGATTCGTCCAAAAATCTGACTTAAATAAGGTCAAAAATGATCTTGGATCCTATGTGTCTGATACCTGTAGACACGCTGTTATCATTAGATAGGAGATTTTGTATGATCAGAGCTGAATGAAGTGGTTTAAAGGACTGTGAAATAAACTCTGAGCTTCATTCAGAGGTTAAATCAAAAGTTACCCTGCTGTCAAATCCCACACCTCAAAGCAGTAAAAGCCTTTCACAGTATATCTTCTGCTGTCATCTGCAGTATATGCAGCCAGTGATTGATGCGTCACATCACCGTTTAAATGACCGTTCTCATCCGGGGCACATGCAAAGATCACACTTCCTCTTATCCAAGGAGCCCGTGATTAGAGGATTATGTTATCTCTCTAATGAACCAGTGTCTGTGAACATGGAAGCACACTGAGAAATTAGCCAAGCATCGTCGGTTTGATGATATGCACATTAATTAATCATCTTTACCATCATATGTCATAAATTACCTTCATCTTCCTTGCATGATCAACCCAGGGAGCTGACCCACCTCATCTAGCATTAATATGCACCCCTGATGACACCCGCCGTGCCTCACACACACCCGCATTTGATCATAGCACGGGAAGCGGCGAGCAAGGGGAAGTCAAAGTTGAGCTTTGTCGCGAAGTTGCTTAGCTGGCGGTCCCCGTGCACTTTTCATCAGTTCACTGAGAGTTTACGCGGCGCTCTTATGTTTGTTTTCCTCCTCACAAAGTTACAGAGGACACGCCGTCCTCTTCTAAAAACGAAGGTGTGTTGAATACTGAATATATTTGCTGACGGTTCAGCATATTTTCCATGCCAAGACAATATGTCTGTGGAAGAGTAAACAGTCAAGCTATTTTGAAGGCGGTAGCGTGACAGGTTTTGCTCATAAAACCATAAAGAAGGGAGGGAAAGTGCGTTAATTAGCCATTTTGGAGGATAGCTACAGATAAACACTGTTATCGAGGACAATAGGCAGAAAAGGGGAGCTAATATTTGTTGGGAAATGAGGAACTAATTCCATGGCCTGGGTCTGCAGAGATTCCAGCGAGGAGATAAGCCCACTGTTATGAATAAGTTATGCCGTTGTGGCTCTTTTTACCTCCTTCGGTTATGAAAAACGGGGGAGTGTCGAGATGGAGGCATCAGAGCAGGGGTGGTGGTACACAAATTATCTACTTCTTTTTTTTTTTTTTTTTTTGGCTGATAGCATGTACCCTGTTCACCAATTAGGAAGAGATAATAGGTCTATTTTGCACATGAGTGTGTTTTTATAATCAGGTCCTGATATGCAGGAGATAATTTAAACTGCTCTGTGATGGAAATGGGGAGAACAACAACATAATTTTGTTATTTAGTTAACTGGAATTTGTCATGGATTTAACGATATGAGGCTGTGATTTTGTTTCATGCATTTATAATTCGTGTAAGAAGACGGAGACGGAGTGGCTGTGTTGTTCTAGCTGCTAATCCCTCTCCCTCTGACCTGTGGTCTTTTGTTTTCAACAGAGCGGCCGTTGCACCACAGTGAGAAGATTCTTGAGCAGTTGCTGGAGTGGAGCGCTCTGGACTGCCCTCAGTCTGCTTTCCTTGTCATTAAGAAGTTCACAGGAGCCAGAAGAGCAGCTGATGGGAAAGGTACAGTAGAGTGTGAAACTACAAAGGTTATCTTTTAAAGCTTTTAAAACAATATGTATGTTGTTTTGCATGTGTACTAGTTACACTTCATTCTCAGAGGCAGGACTTAAAGTGCTTTCAGACCTACAGTCCTCTTGCTTTGGTCTGAATCAGGGACTGAGTTCGTCATAAAGTTGTATAATTGCCTAGAGTTGGTTCGTGTTCTCACGGCAGCATTTACAAGCGGACCAGATCAAATGCCTTGTGTGAGAAAGCTGCTCTTGATTGGTCCGAAAAATCCAGGAAGTAAAGCAAACGTTGAAGAAGAGAACACTTGCAAGATAAATGTGACACTTTCTAATGTCACAATGGAGGGACAACTACGCAGGTTGATTTTAGCGCTGCTCATCGTGGACTATATTGCTGTCATTGTTCATTTTAGTCAAACCATACAGTTTGAAAACGAAGCGCGACTCCAACTAGAAAACAATGTTGGATGTGCTGAATGTACATATGAAGGCAGTACAGGAGGAGGTGCACATTAATAATCCTCCAGGACTGTAACAAGCTCATGTTTAACCCAAACAATGTATCATGTGACTGCAGTTGGTTCAGATCCAGGTTTGAACACCTTCTCACCACAAACGAACCGCACCGGAGTTAATTTGTAAGCGGACTGAGACCACCTCTACAAGAAGGTCTGGGTCCGGTTGTTCTGGTGTTCGGTGTTCACACCTGCCCAAACAAACTGCACTTTGGGGGCAAAAAAAAAAGAGTTTGATTGAACCGACGGTGTGAAAGCACCTCGAAATAATTAACACCACACAAAACTGAAATGGTGACCTATGTTGATCAAAGCATTGATAGATAAACTGACTAATCGTTTCAGCACCAGCTGATAGACTTGTGCGTCCACTCTGTGCTGACAGAAAATCTCTTTAATGGACATTATTGTCTTTCACAGCAGATCAAAGGCAGTCCGCAAAAAGAGAGTCTCTGAAGTTCAGCGATGGATCCACCAAACTGCTGTCGGGGCACAAATTCCAGGACAAATATGTCGAACTACGTGCAGAGACGCTGCTGCTCTTCAGAGATAGCAGAGTAAGTACACTTTTATTTTCAGCTTAATCTGCTGCCACATCTACTGTAAACACTTTCCACCACGGGTTTGAGCATGCAAACACAAAGTATCAGGCGAACAGAGAGCGCTTTGTATCACGGGGGAATTTAAGGTTATAGAACTGCTTCAGCAAACTGAAATGTGTTAGTATGGCGCCCACATAAACTGCAACCAAATAGACCCAACTCCACCCAAATTAAGTAGGAAAATAAAACACACTGATGGCAGCAGACTTCCCACTCTCTTTCGAAAGAAAGGAAGAATACAGAGTGTGCTTCAGAGAGGACCAGCAGGCCCGAGTTCCCTGGAGGCCTTTTCTTCTCAGCACATTTCTGCAGTTGAAACATGGGATTCGTAAAGTAGTGTGAAGAAGTGTTAATAATTGATGGAGGTGCAGTAATTCTGGCAGGAGAGGGGGAGGGAAAATAGTGAGGGGCGGTTTCACTGAAAGCTTTTCTAAATATCAAGTTGCACAAGAATGTGGCTAATTACCGTGTAAATGCTACGAAAATTAGAAGTGTTTCTGAAATTTAATTGATATTCTTTGACCCCTGCAGTTATTGCCAGGTCTGTATTTAGCGTAAATTATGTTGGATGAAACAGGGACTGGGTGGTGGGTTGTGATGTGTAGGTGTCAGAGGCAAGCTATAACTTTGATTTTGTTCGCTTTGTTCTCTTCTCCACTTTGTTCTCTGTTGCTTGGAAGAAGAGTTTTGCTGGCAATGATTCAAAATGATTGTCGTGTTTTGATGCTGCACAGATACTTTGTTGGCATTTTACTTTATTTTGTTGTATTTAGCTGAGTTGAGTTGAGTTTTTCCTCTAATTAATGTATTCATCCAAAATATCCTTTCCTCTTTTATTTGCAGGGCACTAAAGCAGAGAAAGTGATCCAGCTCAGCTCTGTGAAATGTTACCTTGGCCTCAAGAAAAAGCTCAAACCTCCAACAAGGTAAACTGCACTCACATGCATAATAAATATCCAAAATCTGAATCTATGTGAATGAGAGCGATTTAAATATCTGTGGTAGTGCTAAAATCACCATATTAGTCACCTGTCTTGGATTGCTGCATGTTTTCACTCACACTGATACAAATATGACTGCTGACCATTACGAGCTGACGTGCACCTCCCTAGAAATGTATCTACACATCGAAGCGACGCAGACCTCCTGTCTGTTCCTGTAAGCTGAAACCATTTCCCTCAGTGGAAACAAAGCTTTTATTTGCTTTAATTTCACAGATAAGAAACAATAAATTGTGAAGACAATAAAGCCTCCACAAAAATAGCATTTTAAGTCTTGTGTGTGATTTATCCTGACTTTATATGAGTAGAGGAAAAGTCCGCTAGCTGCTAGGCTAATTTATACAATGTAAAATGCCATAGGCTTGTGCTAATAATGTTAGCATGTTGTGTTTGTTGGGAAAATGTGTCCAGATAAAGACAAGTGTTTGTCTGTGAATGCTGCGAGTTATAGTGAATTTCATGTGTTTGAAATTGTCTGCTCTCCTTAGAGCCGTTTGATAGAAAACTTTTCTGGGACCACAGAGAGGAAAGTGACTACTTTTTGCAGTTCATTTTGTTTTGGGGTGAGCTATTCCTCTGAGAAACAAAATGAAGTGCAAAAAAAAGAAGAAAGAAACAGGTAGACTTGGACAGACAATCAATTTAAATAATAATACTAATAATAATAATAATAATAATAATAATAACATAATAATCTCATAGTTTGCTGTGATTAATTACAATCGTTTTTATTCTTCTTCAGACTGAAGTTTGTAAAAATTGAAATTCAAATGTAAAATCATGGACTTCTGTGAGCCGTTGTCATCACTGACAGATCCATTGATCCCTTGTGAGAGCGATGTCCTCTGCTTGCTCAAGCATGTTCACACTCCGTTCTCTCGCCTTCACACTGAGTGTGTATACTTGACAGGAGGTGATGATGCAATTAGAATGATTTCTCTCAGTCCATTGTCTTCTACTGTGTTAATTTGATGGCAGTTTTTAGCTATTGGTTTCGCCAGAGCATCATTTACCTTCTCTCTCTTAAAGGTTTCAGTATTCGCCCATGAATACCACACTGATGTACTGCAGATTGGTGAAGCCCTTTAGATTTCGTAGGGTTTTTTGCTTGAGGTCATAGGTCGAGGACAAATTGCGAAATTTGGATTTGCAAACCATGCTGTATACTTTTGTTTTTTCCAAAGACCTGTCAGGCAACTTTTAAGGGGAAACTATAAGCGTCCAACTCCATTGTTGTCCTTATTTTTAGTCATGGTGGTTGGTAAGTCATCGTAGACTGTATTTAAAGATGGACGACGCGTCTCCACTTACCCCCAAGGTACAAAATGAAGGCGAAATATCCCGGATACGGCCGCTGCCTTTTTCGCTGGTGACATCATTTGGAGCCAGAGCCACCTACAACTGTCAATCATGATGTCAGACCGCCTTTTTATAGCATCAAATAACTCATTAAAACCAAATGTATCAGTACAGTGAACTCTCAAACAAACATCACTTGATAAGAACTTCCTAAAATGGCAGACTCACAAGGTTCACTGACAAAACAACTGTCTTATACTAAACATGTTTTCCAAACAAATATAACATGCTAACATTATTAGCACCAGCCTATGGCATTTACATTGTATATTAGCCTAGCGACAAGCGAAGATTTCCTCTGCTCATATGAAGCCAGGATAAATCACACACAAGACTTAAAATGATATTTTTGTGGAGGCTTTATTGTCTTCACAATTTATTGTTCATTATCTGTGAAATTAAAGTAAATAAAAGCTTTGTTTCCACTGAGGGAAATGTGTTCAATGCATGAGTATAAATCCTGCTTAAGAATAAGGTGGTAAATGACATGCCGTCAGCTGAACATAAAGGTTGGACGTTTGACAGTTGCAGTCATAAGTCGTAAGTATCTCCAAGCACTGAGGAGGACCGTGAGAAGGTCAGCATTCAGCTTCCACATTCAGATTCATTACAATCGTATCATGTGAAGAAGCCGTCAGAGTAAAATATATGTTTGTGTTTGTGCTTTGACAAGATTACTGCAGTAAATGGATAAAAACAATGTGAAATGTAATAAGTGCATGATTGGCTGCTTCAAACCAAACAGAGCATCACGTCTGGTGTAATACCTGGAAACATATAAATTCAGTCCTGTCCTTTGAGCTCCCGCAAAGTGCAATTCATAAGCATTTATTCATTTGCTGCAATATTCTTTTTCCTTTCCATCAGTGAAATGGTTTTCATTGTCATATAGATATAACTGTAATGTGGATGATGGCTCGTCTCTCTCCCTCTGTGAGCAGCCACTAAAACAACAGTGCCACAAATTTTATACCTGCTTCTCCTGGGCGTTAAATCACAGACACAACCGGCTCTGCCACAGCGGCCAATCGACAATTATGAGCCAGTTTTAATGGTCATTTGTATAAATTTCCATTCCCTCCTTGCATAGTTTTTTTTTCGTCTTCTGTGCAGTAAATATTGTATTAAGCCAAACTATTTCTCTGTAATTTTTCCAGTGCGAAAACTTGGTGTGGCTGCATAATGAATGTGGTCAAACGTGACTCATTAGAGCCAAAATAACTGCTGCACACTCCACCCCTCGGTGTTATTAAGATGAACTAGTGATTATTTAGCATCGCCGCTGCCTTTGTTTGTGTGTAAACTATTTGTCCCCGAAGATATATTGCCCTTTCTCTTCCCTCAAAGTTTAGCGTCACTGGGAGATACCAGGGCCACTCCTGACCCCGTTGTATCTTTCACCGTAATGAAATTGATTAAATGTAATTGCGTTTTAACAAATACAAACTAGTCCGCACGTGGAAAACACCGCTGCCACTGTTTTATTTTAATGATCCTCTATTATTGTAATTTATGACACATGCCAAACCCTCAGCAGCTCAACTTTTTTTTGAGGAGCCAAACCCTATATTTCACATTACCCAATTCTAATTCCTCATAATTTTCCCCATGTCGGAATTTGGAGTCTGGGGAAGCGTGAAAAATGAGTCCAGCAAGCGATTGTCTGCATTACGCCGTCCTTCAGGGGAGAGAGAGTGGATAAGAGAGAGGGAGTGGGAGATGAGTAGAGAGGGGGGAAAGAGGGACAGAAGGAGAGGATGATACAGCGTGGTATCATAGATATACTGTTGAGTGGGCTGTGGGAGAAGTGATACGGTGAATAAAGAAATAAAGACAGAGTGCTGAGGAGAACGGAGGGAGTCATAGTGAGAGGGTTAGGAGAGGCAGCGCTCCAGTACCTCATTAGGCAGAGGTCTATCTGTGAGCGGCCTACTGCGGGGTTGGATCGGCTGCCTTAACTCACAGGAGTGGTGCTCCAGGCTGCGGGCTCTCTATCTCTGCCCCCTCTTTCGCTTTGTTCTTCCCCCACTTCTCTGCTCCTGTTCAGCCACGGCTGTGAAGGGTTTCAGAGAAGGTGTATTCTCCTGGAAGGTGGTCTCTTCACCTTATGCTGCCTCTGTGCAGGTTAATTCGCACTGAAACACACATATTACTTGCATGTTTACACCTCTGAGCGTACACATATCTGAGTGGAGTAAGAATTTGTGGTTATTTAGCCTTCAGCAGCGTGCAGTTAATTCATATGTGCTCATTTAAAGCTGCTGGAAATGTGGCTTGGAATAGTAAAAATGCATATATATATTAAAGCTGAGTGTCTTATTGAGCCGAAAATACTAGGGCTGCCCCCAACTAAGAATTTTCCGCATCGACCAATCATCATCATTTAGGGCCATTAGTCGACTAGTCGCCCGCATGTTTACGATGTTAATTTAACGATTAAAGATATATTTTGGTGGTTTGAGTTGACAATGGTTAACGCTGTGCTACATTAGAGAGAAATACAAAACCGTACTAATGAACCTTCATTAATATAGGCCTATATTTTATCTCCAAGTGCACGTCACACACTGAGCGAGCCGCCTGTTAATGACGTTGTGGGCTAATGGGCATGTAGCTACTTCCATGTTTTAGACGATACGTCATGTTTGTAGTCGACCAATGAAGATGAGTTTACATATCACCTTGGGTCCTTTGGATTTCCGGCCCGACATGTTATTAACCAGCCTGTGGAATAACCGCAGGTACCAGCCCTGGAAATTAACCTGACTCGTGGTCACTTCCTGTGTCTGTCCTTTCAAATTAAAGTCCCACATGGTCCAGTCATAGGTTTTGATTTATTCTCACAAGGTGCAGCTCCAAGTGGAGTTTACTTTATTGAGTAATTATCAGCCAATGCAACATAGAGTATGTACATCAGTAACATCAGTAGGGTTTTGCATGTTGTTTGAGTGTATAGTGAAGTGTAATGAACAAGGAAATAAAGACAAAAGAAAAAAACGTGAAGCAGTAAACAAACCCAGGGTGAGAGAGGAACTGAGCCAGCAGCTTATTTAGCGGAGGAGCAGCAGCACATATGATATGAGTTAATCAATGATGCACTTCCTGCTTCCCTTCTTAAAGGGGAAAACAGCCTGAACAGGAAGGCAAGAAGGCCATCACAGTATACATGTCCAAATAATGCCTGCTTTGAAGTTAGTTATAACGACTAGCTATACACCATCACCACCATCATCATGAGCAAAAACAAGCTTTCCAGTATTGTCAACATTGCGGGAAAAAACGATTTGGAAGTCACAGAAACAACTGCGCAATATATGTGACAGTGCTGTACGCAGGAAGGCCAAACATATAATTGCTGATGCCTCACATCCATCACGCTCAAAGTTTGAGTTGTGTCCGTCCAGGCAATGAACACAGAACGACCATAGCAGAGAACACTGCTATTTACATAACTTATTGGTCCTATCTGCCTATTTGTACTACTGTATCATATACATTGTAAAGTTGTACGTATTTAATGGTGTATTGTGATATGCATCTGTACTTTTTAATGTGTTTGAGAGAAGCCAAAGACAAATTTCCACTAAGGTGGGCAGTGACATTATCTACCTACCTCCCTTTTTTTCTATTTACGTTCAACATTAGCATTTTTACGAAAAACAAAAACTTTGCCGACAACATTTAAAATCTGCATTAAAACTAATTTATACTAACTTTTTCAATGCATCCTATTACATAGGCTTACGCAAGACTCTAACTTACACAGTTAGAAAAGGCTATTGTGAATTGTGCTTTAAATGTACATAAAGTAAACTCTGGACATTCAGTATGTTTTGCATCTCTCCCAACAAACTAGTTTAAGGCTTATAATGAGCAGCGTGAGCTTGGTGTATTGTAAACTTTGGCCCTGAGCATACTGAGGTCTGCCCTTGCATAAACATGTGGGCTGGAACTCCACTGATTGATTTAATTAATTCCACTGTTTAGCACCTAGCGTTTATGAACTTTTGCATTTTGATGAAAAGGTTCTGACCCGCTGCTATCTTCAACAACACTTCCTACAACAACTCTTTTCTGGAGCTGGAGCTACTGGAGCTACTTTGAAATTCAACTTTCCTTTCACAAAAACATGTTTATAACCTCTGTCTTCAAACAAAGTTGGTGTTCAGTACATCGCAAGTTTCAGTTTGCAGAAGCAAAGTCTCTGAATTTAACCCGTGTCCTTCTCGTTTCAACAGCTGGGGCTTCACAGTCTACACCGATAAACAACAATGGTGAGTGCCGAACAGAAGTTCTGTTATTCAATAATTGATGAGTTTGACTTTCACCCTTTCCACTTAAAACATCTCTAAAACAGAAAAATCAAGTGGCAGAGAGGTAAAAAGTTGAATTTAAAGCACTGTGTAATGATCCAAGTGGATTATAGTGGGACCGTCAGTGGTGGTAATCTTATGGTGAGAGGCTGCTGTCTGGTCAAGTCAGGAAGTTAAATAACATACAAGGATTTTCTCATTTTGTGTTTAATCTCCATTTATAGATTCCTTATAATCTCATATTATCTGATGCCCATATAGACAAATGCAATTGATAATAAAGTTATTATAGTATATTTTTAAGTTATTTAACCCTTTGAAACCAGAGCATTCATCCACTTTGGTCCAGACTAAAATATTTAAATATATGTTTAAAGTACAGATTTTTGTGAGGGATCGTCATGTGTGTTTAGTGCTTATCAGCATATGTTAGCATGCTAATGCATAAACCTTTGTGTGATGCACATTCGCATTACATTGTCATTGTTAGCATGTTAGCATGTGTTATGTTTCCATCCAAAAGTGATTTGAATCATTGGGAAATGCGCATTAAAAGAAATACGAATCCTGTGTGTTTCCTTTAAATGTACGGACTTTGGTGAAAACTACGAACTAGCGCGAGTTTTCCGCAGAACCGGAAACAAAACAAGTCTCGCATTCTTCTACGTTTTCTGGCGGTTGGCAACCAGCTTGTAAATGCATTACCGCCTTCCCGACTCGGAGTGTGGATATCACCATGGAGAGAGGTGCGCTACGTCAGACTTAATTCGAACATAACTGTTTCCATCCCCCGTTTTGCAAATCAACATTTTTTCGAATCAACCAAAACCCGGATGATGGTGAATGTGTAGCCAAAGACTTTCAGTCTTGCAGTTTTGGTTGCAGCCCTTTTTTGAGTCTGAGTTTGTTATCAACCATGTGAAAGCAGTGGCTTCTGGGCAGCTTCTTAAAATTCTTGTCATCCGTTTGTAAAGAGAAGCTGAGAAGAAATAAAAAAGTGCAGGCTTCAGTTCTAATAAGAGCAAAAATATGTATTTTTCATTTTGGGGCGTACTGTTCCTTTAAAGCCATGTTTATTTCATGGTATGAATTTCAAGAAGAGCAGAGAAGAAGAAATAAATACATAAAATGGGTGCTACAGTGAAGCCTAACAGAAAGAGGCCTAACTACATTATCAGTTTAAATCAGTTTAAAATTAGCAGTAATATACGGTACAGTACATAATCACATTAGCAGACACCAGAAATACCTCACAACAAAACAGAGCACTATACAAACAACACATATTATTTGAAATCATCCCCTATTGTTACTCACAGCACTAATTACCAGGTCTCTGCAAAGGGATACGTCACCCATGCAGATGAATGTAATCACAGGTAGCGGCAGCCG
Source organism: Epinephelus cyanopodus (assembly GCA_026686955.1). Taxonomy (NCBI): domain Eukaryota; kingdom Metazoa; phylum Chordata; class Actinopteri; order Perciformes; family Serranidae; genus Epinephelus; species Epinephelus cyanopodus. Next base: position 9,826,867 of record CM048934.1, read on the forward strand.
GCACACATATCACCAGCTCTATTTACAGTGATCAGTGAACTGTCCCCTCAGAGGACTCTGTGTCCAGTGCCGTGACTCACCAAATCCAGTCACCTGGTTAAAATTAGTGTGAAAATAACGAGGTGGAAATCAGTGACTCATGCGACTGAGCTTTCCCTCCTCAGGCATTTCTGCTGCGAGACGAGGGAGGCTCAGGTCAGCTGGGTGACGGACATCATCAGGATGAAGGTAAGATGACGTGCAGCGGAGATGTCAGAACCAGAGTGAGTGAAGCACTCATGCAAACGCTTGATGAAGCAATTTAATGAGCCGAGCATGCAGTGACTTTTGGGGAGTGCAGCACCAGCAGAAGTTTCTCTCTTATACTGTTACTGCAGACCAAAAATATCAGTGGATGTGACATGCACATTGCGGACACATCCTCCTTTTCCCTTCCCCATTCGGATGAAAAATACACTCGATTACGGCCGGAATAAATCATCTTTTACAATCCATATCTCAGAACAAGGAGATATGATAAATCATATTTCCCCCAATCATCCATTTCCATTGTGCCGTTAGGCAGATGAAATACATAAACAGGGAAAGAACTGTAAAGTTTTCGAGGTCACTCAGCAATAACATAAATCATTTTATGTGGAAAAGCTGTGAGAATAAGGTCAAGGCGACTGTAACAATCACATTGTGGTACTTAGCCCCCAGATACAGCTAAGCGTTGTCGCTGTCAGTCGCTGACGCAGCACATATGACATAAATAATGCAAGGCAAAGCAAACACAGGCAGAGTAGCTACGGATGTGTCATATTTTTGTATTCTCATATTCATCCCTAACGACTCAGTGGAAGAAATAACCGCCTTGTTTCCTCATTAGACTAAATATGTATGTCTATTTTCTGCTCATTTCCAGACTTCAACATCACACTCATCCTAAAGTGAAAGATCTTTAGATTCCGCCGCTCTGTATTGTGCGCTCAGCACATTTAATCGGTATTAGCCCTCTGCTCGGCTTCCTTTATGGGAACCCGTCTGCAGCACGGTGTTGTTTATCACAAGTGCTTACTGTAAAAGCCTTTTAGTGCCTTAGTTTGGGTTAGCAAGTAAAAAGGGCAACACTGTCAAGTTGTTTGATCTGAAGCCAATTTTTGTCTGTTGTTTCAAAGTGTTTCAAGGTGTTTATTTCAGTGGCTTTTCTCTGCTCTTTGCAGAAGCTCTTAGCTCTGCAACAACTAAATCTATAGCAGACAGGAGCCGGCTAAAAATATTAGGATTTCCCCCCAAATCCGCTAAATATCAGGATTGTCAGCTTCCAGCTTGTGGGAAGGACACAGGACTTGTGGGAAGGGCAGAGAGAAAGTGTAGATGAGAAAGTAGACAGAGAGCACTTCAGTGTTCTTGATTTCCTTTCTCTTACCTGTTAGCGAGCATTGTGCTCCGACAGTTTCCATAGCAACTGGCGATGGAGGACCTCGTTTAGAAGCAAGGTGGAATGGCTGGTGGTGGTGGTGAGTGTCGGGGGTTTGAGGGGGGTGCGGGGAGGGTGTAAAGGTCCAAGGACAGGTCCAAGCAAGTGATGAAATACAGATTTGTTAAAGAGAGACAGTTCCATAGGTCTGGGGGTCACAGTGATGTAAAGGGAGAAGCTGTTAAAGAGAAAGTTTAGCCAGAGATCAGAACACAGTCGGACTGCTGCGATGGCACAGAGGATCGTCACCCTATGACTTTCCCTCATTTTTAAAGATACTTGTGTGAGTCCAGCTAAAAAAAAAACACAGCGCCTATATACCTATACATCCTGATTACTGATACCCACTGCACCATTTCTTCTTTTCTTAATAGCAGTTATTTTTCAGTCACTGGCCGGTTTCCATCAGCTCCAAAGAACAGGAACAAAAATTCCCCTGCATATACTAGATTTTGTTGTTTGCCTACAAATCATTTAACAGGCCATGTCTCTGACCTTTTGCAACCACACATCCCGTCAAGGTCACTCAGGTCCACTTGTTTCTGGTTGTCCCAAGATCTGCCCATTGGTCCGACCATATTAAACCCATTGTTCCATTGTCCCTTCCGAAATCAGTCTTGCTACCAGTTAATTGGAATCTAGATATTTAGGGTACAATCGCTGCTGGACGCCCAAAAGAGGAATGTGTGTTCGGCTTACATGAACAGGTTTACTTAAAATAACTAATCATCTCAAGGAATTATAAAAACTCACGTTTGTTAAGCACAGATTTGGCAAATTTTCCCCAGGTTAACACTTGTGCAGACGTTCCTATATCATGTAATTTAATGTGGAGACGGTAGACAATTAGCTAGTTCCGCTAGCTGTTGATAGTTAACTAGATAGTGCCTAGCCTCGCGTCACCAGGCTCTTCACGTCCTGCTTATAACATAATATTAACTTTCACCACTGTTTATTTTAGAAAGGCCACTGCAAGAAAACAACAAACTTTTTTTAAGACAAATGTGTGTTTAGACTCTTTGAAAAGAACGCTCCCGAACCTTTAGCGCACTAGCTACTTGGCTATGTTACCTAACGCTATCCGTTGCACGATTCCTTATCTAAACAAAGAACATGTTTTCTTGTCTTGACCTTTTTAAAATGAGCACTGTTGAAAGTTAATATATTCTGTTATGATCAAGGAGTTGATGATAAGCATTAGCTAGCTAGCGCTCTAGCACTTCAGAAGGTTGTTTACTATGACATTCAATTATATAATCTAGGGACATTCCCATAAATATTAACCAAGGAAAATAAGCCAAATCCATCCTTAACAAATTTGAGTTTTTATAATTTGTTGTGACTAACTCTCTTGCTTTTAATCAGTTCCCTTTTTGCTTTTCTTATTTATTTTCTTTCAACTGGTCTTTGCAAGTTATTTTTTGATTGTACAACACTACGTAACTTAAATAGGTAATAAAGGATATGAATCAACATGACCTCTATTCGATGTCCACATTGAATCACAGCCCCAATTTTTTTTATTACTGTACTCATAATTTCTGCTGTTTGTTGTGTGTCTTCAGTTTGGTTCTGACCTCTGTCCTAAGACCAGTAACTCAAAAGAAGCGGCAGAGCACAAATCCTCCAGAGGGGGCGCTGTGACTGACGGCCGCAAGATGCCAACACACAACCACAATACAAACAAACAGGTGAGGAAACAATGAATATACACTGTATATGTATTGTACATAAATGTTATAACCAACATGCTCTTATTTTATCTTTTTGTGTGCGGACAGTTTCCTGCTGCATTCAAGTTGCTTTTGGAGAAGCAGAGAAATAGCTTGTAAATGCTTTAAATATTACTTTAAAGGAGCTGTACATGACATCCTGAGTATATTCATGATTCAGAGTCTCGGGCCGAGATTGTCTGCACATGGCTCTCAACATGGAGGTGGCTGGCAGCTAACGATGCTAGCAGCCATTGGTGCTGACAGTGTGAACAGTTCTTACAATAGCAACAGCAACAGAGATAATGGTGTTAACTTGGGGAGGAGATGAGAGGGTGGGCGTTATGCTTCCACAACTAGGACGACACCCTGCAGATGTGGGTTGGGGCGGTGTTAATGTTGGTAGGGCAGCAGTTTCCTAGCCAGTGGGATGTAAAGTTTTTCCCAAGCATTTTTCAGACTAGGTGGAACATATTTGCAAAAAACATAATGCCAGTGGCATAAACACACACATAGAGACACATGTGAGCTAACACGCACCTGCATCCAGGCAGGCTACTACAACAAAGAACAGAGAAGCTTGGATTACAACACACATGGAGGGACCGTGACTTCACTCCCTGCTCAGGACACTAATACTCCACCATATCTTTACATAAATAGCTGTTTGCTGCTGTGTTGATGTGAGCATTCAATTGTCTACGTAAATTGTAGTACGAGCAACTCTCCTTATATGACAGATGGAGAAAAGCTATTTCTGTCGTCTGTGGTTGCAATCTCTATTTATCCTTATCTGCCATATTTGCCCACAGCTGACAGACAAGAGGATTTCTCTTGTTGATGGCAGCCTGAGGCCGACCAAGGACGCCACTCTTCAGCAAAAGACAAACACCATAGCCAACTCCCTGAAGCTCGACATGCTCAAGGCCCCTGAAATCCCCCACAGGAGAACCTCTGCGGATTCTGGCCAGCCTCGACGCCTCCCTTCCCCGTCCCCGTCCAGACAGTGGCAGCCCGCGGCTTTGCCCGTTCCTCCTCAGAGTGGCTGTAAGACCCTCGGCAGGAGACCCGTTCTGGGCGGGGAGAGCATGATGCCGCCTAATCTGATGGATGAACTTAACTCGGTGCTGAGCAAGAGTAGTCGCAGCGCCAAGAGCAATGACTGACAGGAAGAGAAGTCAGGAGAAAGAGAGGTCAGTTTTGAATGTTAAGACAAACACAACAGGGCTGAGTGTAGAAAAGACACGGAGACTGACAGAGGAAGACCACACAATGTCGATGGAGCCAAAGTAAGTTGCTTTCATGAGGGGGGATCACAGCCCGGAGACTGCTTTTGAACTCGGATATATAAAGGGATGCCGATGCACAAGGGGACGTGGAAAACAGGTGCAGGAGGCAGTGGAGGTCATGCAAACCTCAGCTGGACATGGCGCTGACCCAAGCACTACAAAGCGTGATTTATATGCCGCTCTTCAAAACCCAGAGAACGTTACAAAAACATGTTGGGCTGTCAAACCACAGAAGTTTTCCACAAATACTCCAAAGTGTTTGCTTCATGCTTTTAAGTTTCCAGTTACTTTGAAAAGACTGCTTTGACATCATCTGAGTATTATTAGTATTGTGATTATTTTAGTTCTTATACAGTGAAGTTTATCTCAAGGTAAACGATACATTTTATAACGAGCACTTTGGCTGCAAACGCTACGACATGTAGTTGCACATTAAACACCGTTTCTTGTATTTTTAAAGCTCCCGTCACGCCTGTGTTACTTTCTGTTTAACAGTTGACGCTCATTCTCAAACATAAAATAGGGGTGTGGTTAATAGTCAGGTGTCCGTTACCATGGCAACCAGACTGCAGCTGCAGCAGTTTGCATAAGCCAAACATGAGACAAGAAGTAGCACAACACATCTACTCTGTCTCTTTCTCAAGTGCTATCTTCTTGACTGTCATGGCACTCATTCACCGAACATACAAATGAGATATCAAACTAAGGTGGAGAAAGATAATAAAAGCTAATTAGAAATACAAACTGACAGACAGGTAAACAGACACAACTACACAGGGAAATATAACTAAAGAAATACAGTTATGGTAAAATAGACGAGCGAGCTCATGATAATGTTAATGACAGTGCACCAGTGCAAGCTTGGAAAATGACGTACGACCTGCAGCTTCTATTACTGTCATACGTCACCATCTCTTTCTAGCAACAACCCTTTTTAACTTTTTGATCACAATATTATTTGTCAGAAATGTCAGGGAATCAGTGTCATTAATCTACTGTTGAAAAATGATTCAGGAAAATAAAAGATATTATAAGAATGCCAAATACACTAGAGGAGGGCTCTAAGTCATAGTGGCGGGGTCCGCCATCACCACATAGAATTAGAAAACTAGTTTGTATGCAAAGGAATGGTGCATGAATGTCAAAATGAAAAGAAAAGAGCTGGTTTTGGGCTTGCTAGCAGTTAACACCAGCTAATAGACATGAGATGCAGTATTAGCTGGTAGTGGTGGCCAATATCATGAGTATTATTTATTTCTAATTCATATTTTATATGTTTTTAAACACTTATCTTCATTTTTTTTTTTAACTTTGAGCACGAAAGTATTTGTTAGAAAATGTTAAGGGAAGAGTTTGTCGAGCAACATTGTCTAGAAATTACTGAGAAATAAATATCAATATCATAAAAATGCTACTGGAGGTGGGCTCTTAATGATAGTGGCGGGGTCCGCCATCACCACGCAGAGTTATAAAACTTGTACTTTGTATGCAAAGAACTGGTTTAGCATGTCAGTTCAAATGATAAGAGCAGGTTTTGGGTTTGCTAGCTATTGATGGCGGTTAATAGACATGAGATGCAATGTTAGCTAGTAGTTGTGGCCGATCTCATGAGTATTATTTATTTGTATTTTTTATTTTATTTTTTTACTATGTTTTATACAGTTATCCACATTTTTGTTTTGGTACTGTAACCATTAGCTGTATAGCTAGCTAGCATTGTCTCTGAAGCATGTAACTCTGTGGTGCACCACTTTAAACTTTGCACTGTTTGCCACCAAACGTAATTTTAATGTACAGTTTAAATAAAGTAATAAATATTCGCAAGATGCTCAAACCTGCTGCATTAGTGGACAATTTAATGATGATTTATTTTCACTTTCATCTTCAGTGGTATTGTACAAGAACGTTAGCTTGTTTTTGCATGTTAACTGGTTAAAAAACACCCAGAAATACTACATATATTAAGTTATGATTTGCAGAAGACTCACAAAAGTTCCACTAGACTTTAGATTTCTGGCTCATGTTCAGTTTTGAGTAAGAATTTGAAGCATGTGTTTTAAAATATTCTACGGGTTACCAGAGGTGTCACCAGATCCACAGAAATAGATGCTATTTGCAAGAAATAAATGTTTACCAGTGTGTATTTTTGCCTCCCTACACCCAGTCCCCAAGAGTTTTAATAAAATATATTAGATGAAAGACTCAACTGAAGACTCCACTCTGCGGAAACAACATCAAATATCCACAAATAATAACACCATCAAATTTAGTAACGCCATGCTCAATCAGGAGCGGGCCTTGAGAGATAAATTAACCTGAAGAGAAACATGATTTTTAGCTTTCCTGTTAAAATTCATGTGTAAACTCGACATTCCTGAACAGACTCTGATCTAAAAATTTCTAATTTTCCATTTGATGGTCTCTTTTAAGCGCACATGCTTTTATATGCGGGAATTAATATTGACTTTTAAAAAAATATAATAAATTGAGGAGGAAATGTTGCGCTCAGGTCTCTCGCTGGAGCAGTGCAAATAAAACATTTCTATCTGTTGCCAAACGCTCTGGCTAAAAATTACCTTTCCTGTGTTTCCACAGAAATGCAGATGGTGGGAACAATGGAGACGGTCGAGGTGTCAGTGTGCGAGCGCGAAACAGAAAGAGAGAGATACACACAGGAAATTGTTTTTCAGAGAAATTGCCAGTTTTATGCTTCTTTTTTTTTTTTTTTTACAGCACTGAAACTACAAATACACCCAGATCCATCAGATAATTACAGTTAGGTAAAAATAAAATACAGCATGAAGTAAAGCCATTAAAATAATACGAGAATGAAAGCATCAGTGTTAAATGATAATTACCGTCATTGCTTTCGGGTTTATTATGCATCATGATTGGATTTTTTTTTCTGTGTGGTTGCTGAGAGCTGTTTTATCTGTGTTTTATTTCTATTTTAATATTGCATCTGCTCTCTCTAGGTTTATATAATGCAGTTGTTTGGGCTCAGGTAAATCTGCTCAGTATCTATAGGGGTTTTTTACTCCTTTGGATAGATTTCCCTCTGTTTTAGTCCATGAACACATCCGCAGGAGTCCCGTAAGCACGTCGAGCAACTTCGACGCAAGAAAAGACTTCATCCTTGACTTATTTATATGTAATTATAGCATTATTTTATTCATAGATTTCATCAAATTCTGCATTTGCCCGAGTGAAGTGTAAGAATAAACTCCCCGTTTCAAGTCACACGCTGTTGTTGAATAATGTATAGCTGCCGGAAAATGCACACGTAGGCAATTGTCACACAGGTTCCTCCATGAAAAATTCATATTAACATTTTATTTTCATTACAGCCCCGTACGCCAGCTGCTTGTCCTTTGTTTCATGTCCTTCTATTCTAATCATAGAGCTGCCACATTTGTGCGTTCGTGGTCAGAGCATTTCTTATTAGGGCTTTGTTTGCACTGTGCAAATATGTGTTTTCTTCCCTCGCACATATTAGTTATATTACTATGTTCATTGCAGTGGTGGAAATGATTACGTCGGTGCTTAATTGGCCTGCTGAGAGTCATTTTCATCCCATGCAGCCTTGCTTCCACTGGCAGCAGACGTACTGAACAATACAACCTCCTGGATCTGATGTGCAATAATACTGTATACTATGCGTCTGACTCATTTGTTCAGCACTAAATGCCTGTTTCCTTTCACAGTCACATTATAACTCACTTGAGATCCATAAAAATAATAATCTCTTTAAGATTCTGCACCAAACTGTAATTTCTTGATGTCATCTCCAGCTCCCCTGCAGCCTCCCTCGGACTGTCATCTGTATGTATATTTACCTCTGTTGTCCTCTGTGTCTGTATAACCCAGCATTTTCGCCGTCCCTCTGAGGCCTATAGTGGACGAAGGTCACCATATGGTGGAGGAGAGGTCACTGAAGAGCTCTGCAAAGTCATTATATGCGATGACATTGACCATATAACTGTTGAGGTAACAGCTTATGTGGCTGCAGTTGTGGAAAATAACTAGAGCAGTTATGGAATTATTGTTCATAAGGACAGTTTTGAGGTATTTGAACTTAACCTGATCATTTGCATTTCGTTCTTTTACTCTGCAACACATCGAAGGGAAATTTTGCACCGTTTCCACCTCTGCCTTATTTTAAAAACACATAACAAGCCTATTACAAACAATACAGTGTCAAGATAAACTTGTGACCTAATAATGTATTAATTTCCTGAAAATATCAATATCAGTAATTGGTAAATCGATTGTTAGTTAAACTTTACTCAATAGTTTTTTCACTATTAACAAATGTAAAGTGACGGTTCGATGTGTAGCACTTTCTTACTCTCCTGGTTACACTTCCTTGTTATGGGTCACATGTCTCTTAACCAACCAATTAGCAGCTTTGAGGACTTAGACCGAGGTAAATATGTGTAAGAATTACTGAGGCAGATCCAGCAAATTATTTAACTGTTTTTAACAATGCTGCTGTGAATATTTTAGCATGTAAATTTGTAAATGATAACTGTGAACATACACGTGTAAATGTACATTTTTAGGTAATTACTAAACATGAATTGGCTTCACTTTTAAACCTTACACTAACAAAGGAATGAGAAATATACATGGTTAAGAATTGGTTTGTAAATCATCTATGAACTAGGGCTGGGAATCACTAGAGGATCCACGATACAATATTATTGCAATTTTATTTATCTGTTACGACTCTGAATATTGCGACAAAAATACACTGTGAAACAAACAGGTGCTGACAAACTTTGTCAACGGCAATGGCGCTCCCTGACAGCTGCTCCAAAACTGCTTGGGAATTGCCTGAGGAACGTGACAAAGAGTTCAGACCTGGCATCCAAATTCCCCAGATCCCAATCTGATCAAGCACTTGTGGGACGTACTGGTACCCCAGCAACATATTCACACTCTAACCTCGTCACATATCGATGTTTGGTCATGGACTTTCCACGTCCACAGACAACGTGCAAGGTGTTGGTTGTTGACGTTCTGGGACGCCAACTCTAGCCTGTTACATGCATCGTCTGTTTTCAAGATACACTCCTGTTTTCACAGGAAATGTACAGATTTTTTTATCCTACAATAACAAACGCACATGGTTGGATCTAGGAAAAAAGAACAGGGTTTGGCTTTATAATCTTTCGGGAAGCAAACACTGGCCTCCCGGGTGAAAGTTGGTGGTCGTTGGATCCATCCTCCACCTGTTCTGCTCAGCCTACTCGGACTTCTGCTGCCCTTACTTTTATTGCTGGCCTTCTACATTACCCCCTGATATGGCTGGGTGCCGTTAAACAATAACAGCAACCAGCTGAGTATCATGTCGACTTCTGATGCCAGAAGTTACGGACCGAGCGCAGGATTTCGACGACTTCGGAGTTCACCCCAGAAGAACCCTTGATCAACGGCGGGGCCTCTTTGGATCGACTTTGCGCTTAACTATCGAAGCATGGATGGAAGATCTCTTTGGGCCGTCCTGCAGCGTCTGGCATTGGGGTATTTGCGGCGGATCTTTTGAGACCTGCCAGTTGTAAGGCGGGGTACCAGTATGTCCTACAAATGATTTGGATCTGGGAAATTCGGAAGGCAGGTCGACAACTTATGCTCTTTGTCCGGTTCCTTGAGCCATCCCTGAGTAGTTTTTGGTGTTTGGCGTCCATGTGAATGCCAAGACTATGGGTTTCCCAGCAGAATATTGCTTTGTAGGATGATCAATGTCAATCACTTCATCTGCCTGGTTTCAGTGTTTCAGTGTATATACAAATAATGTAACTCTGAAAACGTCAATTTTCAACAATTAGTATTTTACTTCACATCCCAGAAGAACCATACCAGAGAATTCTGCACATCTACAGGTCACATATACTTTACATTACAATTAACAGATTTTGCGTACTATGCTAACGCGTCTTAGAAACTTATACTTATTTTAGATTCAATCCAGGCAGCCTTTGGCTTCCATTCATTTCTGCACAAAATGGAAATGAAGCAGCAAACTGTCTGCATCAAGTTTATTTCTGTCAAAAGTTACATTATAATTACGAGGTAAGTCCCTGCAGACTTTGGAATCAATCTGCATTTAAACCGCGGTGCCAATTTACAGTACGAGGCGGCCATAATTTAACTTTAACCAAAGTCAGTGTGGACTGTGTGTGTTCACCGTGATGGGAAACAACTCAAAAACTCAAAGTTTTAAAAATTGATGAACTCATGCAGGGAGCGGTGCACAATCTAAAACTGTGGAGTACGAAAATATGCTTTATTTGCAGGTAAAGAAATAGTGAAAACGCACAGCTACATTTTTAATGATAACTCTGTCGTGTATTCACTTATATAAATGTTACTGCCAGGATTTGTGGTATCGTTGCTTTTACCCAAGGTAGGTGAATATCTTCAGTTTCTTCCACCACTGCTGAGCTGTGTGCTCTGAGTCATACAGTACATGCATGCAGAGGTGTACAGTAGCAGAGTAGCTGTATGCGGTGTTCACACAGACAGTGATGACAGCGAGAGAGAAGAGGAGAGGAGAGGAGAGGAGGGGAGGGGGGATTAGAGAGAAAAGAAGCGAGCTGATATGCTCGGGAAAGAGAGAGGGAGAGAGAAAATGACAAGTTATTTCAAAAGAACAGACATGAGCCCTCTGATTCGACGTGAGATGCTTCTCAATTAAACCCGGCGCCTGTGGTTTTTAAAAACAAGGCATGTTGGACTTAATCCGATGCAGTTTTGAGATGTGGAGGTTATCGATCAGCCCTCGGCCTTGTGGAAGTGTCCACTGAGGCTGCGATCTGATCCCCCCCCACCTCCTTGTCTCCCACCATCTTTGGTGCTTGCTTTGCCTCCGTCCGTGAATAATATAAACATCAAGGGCAGGAATGAAAGAGAGCAGATGAACGACAGGTCTCGGCATGGCTCTAATGCCACTTTAGACATCTGTATTCTAGTCTGCTGAGAAGTGCGTCCTCACGCCGCCTCTCTGAAACAGTCGTGCAATTAAAATATACATCCTTTGCAGCCATATGCTTAGTCATTTTCAGAGGCTGGGAGAAAAAATTGCGAAGATACCATATTGACTTAAAACACACCAGATGTCCGTGAGAGCGGTGCACGGAAATGAAGTGATCTTCTTTGCTTTATCCCAGACTAGTGTAAATCAGGGAGACGGTACTGTTAACTCTGACATACTGCAGCTGCATAACATGCACGTCGAGCCGTGGCCCCGGTGATTTACATTTCCAGAAAGGGTAAGCCTTATATTAATGGAGCCGTCCATTTTAGCGGCTATAAATAGCTCACTGCATGAAGTTGTCCCACTGCTGGCTGCCTTTTTACGCTGATCCACACATTCTGCCCTCTAATCTCAATTCTATTAATGTCTCGGGTGATATTTACGACACATGGACCCTTTTAGCCTGACACGGCTGTAAAGTATATGTTCAAACCAGCCAAGCTTTATCTAATTAAAAGCCTCTGCAATTGCAATTCGACTGGGATTGAGTCTTTAAAACCTCAATCAGGTTCCCCCCCCCCTGGTTGAGGGAGGGATCGAGTCACCACCGGGCTAATAAAGACGGGAATGTTCAACATTCCAATTAAACAATGTGGGGAAATACGGCTGTAGATCATTTTCATATTTTCCCATTATTGGAATTATAGTAATGATCCCAGATGGAGGAGGTCACCTCAGTGATAACACTGTGTTTGTTCGGATGGTACCTAACACTTTGTGCCATACATGGGCATTGTGTGCTGATCCATGCATGAGTCCACTTGACAAGGTGCTCGAAAATATGGTCCAACTCTGGTGCGGTACGCATCAGGTATGAACAACAAGTGACTCTACTTAGCTGCGGCTAGTGTAGCATGGAAGCGCTAGCTACGAAGCTCGAGTAAGCTCTCTTCTTTCGAACTCCACAAACCCAGATTTTTTTTCATGCTCAAACTTGTCGTCCTCAGCCCTCACCAAGCCCGACTCAAGTGACATCACTTGAGGCAACTTATCAGATTTTGCGCAGCTCCCTCTTGAGCCTTGCTTTATGTACCTTTTTTAGATAAGCAGGAGTTTCCTCCAACACCTGACAACAAACTTTGGTGTGTAAATTCGAGAAACTTCCCCTTTAAGAGTTGTAATTTCTAATTGTCTTTTTTCAGCAGTTTCTCTTTTACTCAACATAATTATTTTATTTATTTTACGTACCTTACATCACTTACACAAATACTTTTGGTGCCCTAACCCAACCGTGGCCTCCATGTTAGATCACTTTTGTCCCATTTGTAACAAACGCATTTCTTTTAACCAAAACGACAATGTCTTCCAAAACCAAGTAGTTTTGGTGCCCAAACCAATCCCTGCCAAACCCTGTGTAATAGAGCTGCAATGAGTTGACTTATCAGTTACACGACTGACAGAAAAATAATCAACTCTTTAATAATTGATTAAGTGTTGACGTAATTTTTACACAAAAATGCTGCTTTCGGTTTCTCTAAAATGAAGATTTCTTGCTTTTCTTTGCAATATATCAAATAAAACTGAATAAATTTGGGTTATTGACTGATAAAACAAAACATTTAAAGACATCATCTTGGAATTTGGGAAACAGGTGTGGACATTTTTGACTAAATAACCAATAATCAATCTACCATATAACAGATTCTGTGAGATCAGGTTGCATGGGGAATGTAGGATCCAGTCTTTTGGGGGTTAATATAGTGACGTAAAGTCAGACTGTCTTCTCTACTGCATTGCTTTCGACTATTGATAATAACAATCAATAATAATTAATTTTTGAGGTAATTTGTCGCGCAGAAGTGACAGAAAATGCTGCTTTCAGTTTCTCAAAAACTGAGATTTTCTGCTGTTCTCCGTTATATATCAAATTAGCATGAATATTTTTGGGGTTTGGGCTGACAAAACAAGTCATGTAAAAGCATGACCTTGGATTTTGAGAAACTTGTATTGACATCTTTGACTATTTTCCAACATTTTATACACTACAATGATTAGTGGGGAAGATAATTGGCATGTTATAGTTGTTAGTTGCAGTCGTTAATTGCGTGCTACCACCGTGTTATGCAATGTGTCAGGGTCGTTGTCATTTTATGTATGTCTGTGAAATCAGGTTACATGGGGAATGTCGGCTCCAGTCTTTTGAAGGTTAATATTGTGACTTAAAGTCAGACTATCTTCTCTGCTGCATTGCTTTTGACTATATAAAAAAAAAATCTGTTTCTTGCAAGTTCCCCAACTTTATAGGCATCAAAAATAAATCTCTGTAGTACCCCTTTAAGATGAAAAATAAATCCTGGGGTTTAATCTCTGCACATAGAAATGCTGTCTCTCCACTGTGAACATTGTGCACTGCAGTGGAGGAGAATGATTCTAATATTGATACAACCACAGCTGGTGGATTCAAACAACAAGAGGCTGGCAGGCTGTATATGAGGGTCTCTGGGACTTGGCGAGGGTTCAGCACCTTAAGAAAGAGAGAGGGTTTGAGACAGCCAAAGAGAGAGAGGAGGAAGGAGCTGTGAGCTGATCAGGGTGGACCTGCGAACCCCGCGGTCATTTCCATTTAGTAATCCACTCCAGAGGTGGAATGAGAAGCGAGGCCGAGCCGACCTCTGCATGCCGCCGTCCAATGGGCTGCCGTATTTCTCTGGCGGGGGAGCGAGTACAGGAATGGGCAGGCTAAGCAGAGGAAGAACAAGGTGGAAGGAAATGAGTGAAGAAAATGTGACTAATAGAAATGGCAAGATTGCATACCTGAGCACTTTACATGGCGAGAAAGAAAAGTGCATTAGCAAGAGGGGGATAATGCTGGACGCTCTCCTGACCCCTGCATCCAGAGTCCGTGTATTGGCTTTCTGTTCATGTGTGGGACCTTGACCACCCTATTAAAGCAGGCGGCCAGCTCCCTGGAGTGACCAGCAGCACACCACATAAGACAGTCAGCGATTTGTTGTGCACCATCATGCCCCCCAGCTCCAAACCACACCATCCCAAGGACATAGATATAGATTGGACACCATTGATTTGAATTGGGCAGACGAACATAATTTGTTGCCTCATTCTCAGTCCATTATTTATTTATCCCCTTCTAATCTAGAATGCCAGTCCATCCACAGTAACCTTCATCTCGAGATTGTTTGGTCTAAATTAAGTCATCAACACAGGGTGGGTACAGAAGTGGCAAACTGGAAGGGATTTAAACGTCTGCTTGTTAAAGATGCATAGACTTTCTATAGAGTAGCAGAGGAGTCGTCCTCTGAAGTTTAGGTGTCCTTGGCTGGTGTTTGGTGCACTTAATATCTGACATACTGTCTATATACACACTCCAGGCCACCAATCATAGAGCTCAGATATCTCATCATTATTGCATCAAACTAAATTGGTGGTATTAGCAAGTCAATATAAACACCTCGCCGCGTTATTTGGTTTGTATAGTCAAAAAGTTGGTTTTGATTTCAGATAAAAATATAAAGAAAATCAGCAAAAATATCAGTAACATGCAGCTCATAGAAAGACTGAATGTGTTTAGTCTATTTTAATCTTCCATATATCTTTTTTTTCATATAGAATAATTCAGTCTTTGATGCACCAAATTGTTTTTATGTCACCGTGCCGGTTATAGCCGTGGTCCATGGTTTACTATCCATCCGTTTATCCCATTCTCGTAAACTCGTGAATTTCTTCGAATTTGGCACAAACGTCCACTTGGACTATCTGTCCTCTTCTCTAGAGCACAATATCTGAAGAACACCATAATGGAATTTCCTCAAATTTGACACAAACATTTGGACTCAACAATGAGCTGATTAGATTTTGGTGGTCAAAGGTCTTCTGTCTCATTCTCATGAACACGCAGTATCTCAAGAACACCTTGAAGGACTAACCTTAAATTTGGCACAGCGTCCACTTGGACTCTACGATGAACTGATCAGATTTTAGTGGTCAGAATTCAGGGGTCAAGGTCACTGCGACCTTATCTGCCCCCTTCACTAGAGCACAATATCTCAAGAGCACACCTTAAGGGAATTTCTTCAAATTTGACACAACCGTTTGGACTCATTAATGAACTGATTCGATTTTGTTGGTCAAAGGTCTTCTGTCTCATTCTTATGAATGCAGTATCTCAAGATCGCCTTGAGGGACTAACCTCATATTTGACACAACGTCCACTTGGACTCTGCAATGAACTGATTCGCTTTCTGTAGTCACAGGTCAGGGGTCAAGGTCACTGCTACCTTATCTGTCCTCTTCTTTAGGACACAGTATCTGAAGAACGGCTTGAGGGAATTTCTCCAAATTTGACTCAAACATTTGGACTCATTAATGAACTTATTAGATTTTGATGGTCAAAGGTCTCCCGTCTCATTCTTATAAACGCAGTATCTCGTATCTCAGGAAGGCTTTTTGGGAGTTAACTCAAATTTGACACTTGGACTCAAAGATGAACAGATTAGATTTTGTTGATCATCCATCAAATTTCAAGGTCACTGTGATCTTGTCTGATTCATTCTTGTGAACACAATATCTCAAGAACACCTTGAGGAAGTTCTTTCAAATTTGGCAACAAACGTTCACTTGGATTCAACGATGAATTGACTAGAGTTTTGCGGTCAGAGGTCAAGGTCAATGTGACCTTGCAAACATCTTGCATCAACCATAAGCAACAATCATGCATAGCATACCATTAAGACAGTAAACTCAGTGGCACAAGGTCCTTAATTGCAGAGAAGGACTTGACAGCAGAGGGTCAAGAGGCAGATTGGGGGATAAAAAAAAAAAAACAGGCAGAGAGTGAGGCACCAAGGCCACAGTAGCCAACCTGTTCTCATTTTGAAGTCGTTGAATACCCCTGATTTGTCGGTGATTTTGACATCAGACGCCTGACACCAAAAGCCACTTTTGGAGTCGGTTTGATACGCAGCTGGACAGTGTCAGTTTGTAAGGTGGCTGGATTTAACCTCTCGAGGTGTTATGATACGCTGCTGGTCAGGTGGACAGCACCTGTTGCGGAAGTATGATAAGCGGCCTTGCTTAATCACGTGGGATGGCATCAGGTTGAAACGCTGCCAGTAACTGCGTAGCGTAGGGAGCTAGAAAGTCCCTACAGGGGCCACGGACTTTCACCTGGGAGCCTAGTGTTTGCTTCCTGTATGAATGTAAAACCAAACCATGATGCTTTTTTGTAAACCTAACCACGTGCTTTTGTTGCCTTAACGTAACCATGCACTTTCGTTGATGCCCAAGCATTGGTAGCAGTGTCCTGGAGCATCAACAACAGACATAGAATATTACCTAGTGTGTAGTATGTAGACCTGAAAGGACACTGAAAAGGCGGTGATATGTTTGGACTTGGGATGAGAACGTGTTGGGTAGGCATATGATTTTTAGAAGGGCATTGTACTGGCAAAATTCCTGCCCTGGCCACATTGAATCAAAGTTGTGTAGTCTTGGTAGGGACACTTTCTAACTTGTAAAAGAAGAAGTAACCCAGTGTTTTGCTGCTACAGTTATACTCGGCCTGGTGTGACCAGTGTCTCGGGAGGCTGCTGCTGTGTGACAACAGTGGGGCTAGTTTCCTGACTACATGCCAACTTGTGCTTTGGTGCATTTAGCTCTTTTAGCGTTCCCTTCTTTCCCCGTGAACGTCAAATACGGCTGCGGTGGCT
Source organism: Epinephelus cyanopodus (assembly GCA_026686955.1). Classification (NCBI taxonomy): domain Eukaryota; kingdom Metazoa; phylum Chordata; class Actinopteri; order Perciformes; family Serranidae; genus Epinephelus; species Epinephelus cyanopodus. Next base: position 9,844,035 of record CM048934.1, read on the forward strand.
GCTATTAAGAAAAAGTTACATAATCTCACTTAAAATTGGTGCAGCGTATGTGTTGCTTTCAGCCTGTTCATCTTACATAGCGGCTTTAAACCCAGCCAGGAACAGATTTTGTGTTCTGCTGAGTTTCTCCATGCTGCTATCATTTTGATGTTGTCTCAGCTTTATTTTTAAAAATTCCTTTTTTTTTTTTTTTTTTTTTAAATTGTGGGCTGAATACAGAAAGCCTGTTCTGTCCTCTTCCTCTTCTTTAAACACCTTTTTTTACATTCCTAACTGTACCCAGCTTTGTTTAACCCCTTGAACTTCACCGTGTCTTTGTTCCCACTGTCGCCAGCCTCAAAGCTTGTTCAGAGTGAATGCGTCCATACGTCTGAAGGCGCAATTAGCCAGAGGAAGAAACAATCACAGAACTTCATCTCATAATTGATATTAAGCCCTTCTATATGCAAATGATTGAAAAAGATCCAATCTCGACATTTTTTATTTGATAAGGCTGTGAACTCCATCATAACACACACATGCATGTACACACACGCAGACACACACACATATCTCTGCATCTTCCCTGAGCTAGGCCGGTCTTTTTTCCTGATGGCGAGATAATGACCCTCATTGGTGTGTGAGATTTCTGATTAGCACAAGAACAACAATGACTGCTAATTACCACCTGAAAGAAAAGCTGGGCTGATAGAAGCTCCTTTCAGCCCCATGGTGGTGCAGAATGGTCTGTGTGTGTGTGTGTGTGTGTGTGTGTGTGTGTGCTTTGTTTACGTGCATGTGGTTGATTTCCCACTAGAGGATATAAAAGAGATCGAGACAGACCAAGGGTGAGGGGCAAGTGCTCTAGCGAGACATAGTTAGCGCGGGAAGAGACAGAAGGGACGGATGAAAAGGAAGGCAGTGATGATAGAGTTGTTCCAGCTCATAGACATCCAGCGTTTTTTTCCCCCAACCCACCACAGACCCATTTAGCCAAAAAAAGACACCTTCCTTGACTAGTCTGACCACTGGACATCTGTATTACACATCCTGGTTTGGCAAAAGAAAAGCACACCTGACTGCACCATTGTGACACAGCACAACCCTCGCACAGCACAAAACCGCACCGAGTGATTTTCCCAGTTGCTAGGAGATGCAAAGAGTTGCTAAAAGGGGAATGACTCTTTCAGACGAAAAGGTAGTTACAGTAAATGTTTAGTTTCCCCTCGTACTTTTGAGTACACTTAGAAAAATCGTAAAATCACTGTCATTTGCACTGCGGCGTAGCATGAATGGGAACACCTACTGAGCCCATTGCCCTCTGAATTCATGCTTTCCAGGCAAATCTTCTGTCTCTGCGCTGTTTTCCCACGCGCTCACAAGATGTGTCGGCTTTAGTGTGTCCCTGTTGCCCTGACTGAGGGTTGGTCTGCGGCCTCCAGCGAAATTTGTCCCAATGAATATTTGATTCACCTTGATTACCTATCGGTTTGGTTCAATATGGCATGCATAATGAAGCACAATGCAGCTGCATCTGAAATGCAGCTCTGACAGCTCGCCAAAGGAGTTGATGTGCACCTGTAGATGGACCTTCACTTCAGAATGGACTCCCTCCGACCCCATACCTTTTCATCTCTGCTCCCGCTGCTCTACCTTCAGCCTGATCTCACCCCTTTCAATCGATCCTCTGCTTTCTAAACCAAGTTACAAGCGTCTGATGGAGGTGTCTTGAAAGGACCTGGATCACACAGTGGAAAGTGGTTCAAGACAGAGCTATGCTCCAACATGTGTCCACGTTATCAGACCTCTAAATAGTTCCTATCTTGCTAAGTGCAATGTTTCCATCCTTTTGGCTATCATGTCCTTTAGGGCGTCTGTCCACATAGGGTTTTTCTTCAGGAGAAAAGCAGTGGCCCCAGCACGCTGCCACCCAGTGCTTCTTTTAAGAAGGTGCTCCGCATTAGTATGTTTCAGTGACAGCAATATGTTGACACTGACTTTAGCTAGGTAGCTAATGCAACATTAACAGAGGGTTGACTACACAGTCAACATCAAGCGTACAAAGCGACAGTGATAAAAGCCCGCGACTCACCAGTGACATCCAGTGTCCGCCGGCCGCTCCACTCCCAAAAATGAGCTTTCTGTTTTTGCTGTGATAGCAGACAATGACCCAGCTAAAGAAGCAGCAGTGACAAGATTTTCAGCTGTTGTGTCTAAATGACTAATAGGAACTACAGTGTTTGAAACTGGTCCAATATTGAGCAAGAGTGTTGCAGCCGGCATCTGTGAAACAGGCTGCAATGTAACCACCAAGGGCAATTGCGCACCATCAATTTACGTCAACTAAAGGGCCCTTTTTTGCCACAGACAGGCTCAGATTGTTATTATAAGTGTCTGGTAACATTATGGAGAGAGATAGACCTTTTTGTTAGAGAGTAAGATCCTTCTTGCTTTGCCAGAAACAGCCCCAAAATCACCAGCGCCAAACCCACCAGACTCCATTTAAGAAAAACAAAAAAACCCAGCAATTTAATTGTCTTAAAACACACTTCATTCAAAGTCGACAGAAACAAAATAAAACTCACAGAAGCCATGTTGGTTCATCTTTCCACTGTTCCAACAATCACCAGCTCTGGTTTGGTTGAAATAAACCCTTAATTCACCCAGTCAGATGTGAAAACATGCTGCCTCTATACACGCTAAAATTACCCTTTATTTAAATGGAGTCTGGTGGGTTTGGCGATATTGATTTCAGAGCTATTTCTGGCCAAACAAAAATGTCTGTCTCTCTCCATAATGTTGTCAGACTCTTATAATAACAATGTGAGCCTGTCAGAAACACTTAAAGTGGACGTACATTGATGGCGCCCAGTTGAACACATTGCAGCCTGTTTTGCTGCTGCCAGCTGCAGCGCTCTCGCTCAATGCTACCAAATGTTCCCATGAGTCACATAAGACGTAAAAACATGGGAAAATAGAGTCCCGAAAAAAAACAAAGTTACCCTTTAATAAATCTGCCATTTTGCTAACCAAAGTACAAGCAGGTACACGATGGAGATGTATCGGTGTTCAACATGCATTAATTTTATTGGACCTCCCAAATGGAAAAAAGAAAAGCAATGAAACACACCATTTCTTAATTTGGTCCCTACAACCTTATTTGTTTCGGTATGACCAGCAGCTTATGGTGACTAATGTTAGAGATATAGATAGATACTGTGTGACTGACATTACTGAATCAGTTTGCTGATGTTGTGGCTCTTCTGCAGGATGAACATGATTGGGTCTTTAAAGCCCCTGGCAGTCAGTGAGCGTCTGTTTCTGTGGTGTTTCCTGCACCGTTGCCCTTGTCAGCTGTTTTTCAGCCTAATTGATAATTGAATTGAATGAAGGGATCAAACAACTACAGTCAAGAGGGTGTAACATGGGCGCAGACAGTTACATTTTTAGCCATTCAGCTCTTGAGCAGAAATGCGTCGGCATTGTTCATGTTATTGTTTGTTTGCACAGTAATTTTTTTTTTTAGTATTTTTTTTTTTAAATTCCTTTATTCACCAATTAGCTCATACACGTGTCAACAGTACGGACATACTAACAAATACACACACAAACAAAGAGGCAACAACAGATTTACAGATGTTACTGATTGACCAAACATAAAAGGGCTTAGAAAGAAAACATGAAAAACGAACGTGGGGTTATAAATAAATGTAGGACATGGTCTGTTTGGGTTTGAATACACTGTAGGATGGGATTGGTTTAGTGTTATACATTCTTTCTATTCATACACACATTCCCACATACACATATCCCCAGATGCATGTGTATATTTGCATTCATACCTGGGCCGTGCCATTAGCTCACCAAAGAGAGCCCTGCTGCCAGTACTCTGCAAAATACATACAAAACGAAGAGGCGCAAAAACAAGATGAAACCCAACCTGAAAGTTTAACTTTAGTTTACACTAGTCCGCTACTACAGACATTATTACTATTATTATTATTACTATTACTATTTTGTAAATAAAATTGATTGATTGACAACAACCACTTGGCAAAATCAGGACCTACGTGTTGTTAATGTGCTAACCTGCTAACTGGCATCTTGAATCCATCCAGTTGGTCTCTCCCTTTTTGAATGATGAATACAGACGATCATCACCTGCTGATATGGAGTCATTTCCTCTCTTACACAATGCGTGAGGCAACGCAACAGTCAGCCTTGGTCGCCACCAGTTCTTTAAAGTCGGTTTGGCGTGTCTGGGCCTTAATCTGTCTCAAACCAAAGCAACGTCTCCATCATCTGTGATTCCTGAGCAGCTCAACCAAATTGTTTGGTTGAAATTACTTTGAGACACCCCAAAAAAGGAATCATATCAACTACTTAAAATTTTGTGTTTAAAAAAAGAAGTGTTTTTCTCGTCCCTGGTTTGGGGAACTGTTGCTTCAGGATCCACTGAACATGCAGCGAGCTGTCTGGCGTTCCTCATCTGGCGCTCCTCACCGCGGCTCATTGAAACTAAATCCTCCTGTCGTCTGATTTTACCCTTTTGTTCCTTCAAAAACTCGCCTTTTCTTTTGAACCATGAAAGTTGGCCGATGTTTTCTTATAACTCCCAACTCCAATCGAACGTTTCCTTCCAGCCGTCCTTGGATTAATCCATTTTCTCTCCCCCTCTCTAACGAGCCTCTTTTCTGCTTAATTAACATTAGTCGGGGCTTGTTTGTGCAGGCATGCTATTCAGGTCATGAATAAACTAGGGACTGGAACTGGTTTCTTTTGCATTCTGAGAACTGTTTAGTTCCTCCATATTCATCCTGGCTTATCGGGTGCATTGTCTGCGTGTGTATGCAGATTTGTGTGTGTGTGTGTGTGTATGTGTGTGTGGTTTCCTAATGAATAGAGGAATGCTAATGGTGGTAAAACAGTGATTTCTCCAGCTGATTGGGTGTAATGGATGGTACTCAGAGCTCCTTCATAATTGATGAGGATGTCTCGTGGATGTCCCACTGCTGTTGTGCATTGACGGCGGCGTGCGCACATGTGTATGTGTCTGTGGAGGCGCAGTGTTTTGGGTGGGGCCCGAAGACTCCGGAGAAGTCTGTTCTTGTTATTTCTGCAGTAGCTCCTGTCAATTCTTATTAACAGAAGCACGCTCCGCCGTCTCCATAATGTATGACTGCGGATTGCGGGGAAGAATGGTGTCAGATTCTCTTATCAAATTGAAAGAAAACAAAGCCATAATCTAATTGTTTGCAAAAGGAGAATTGGATGATTAAATCTCATTGTTTTTCATTTCTCTCAGAGCAAGGGAAAAAAGACAAGAGCAGGAGAGGACGGGGGAGCCGTCACTGTGCAGGAATCTATATAAAAATGTCTTTTCGCCGTCTAAGTTTTGCCGAGATTGCAAGTGAAGTGTGTGTGTGACTATGGGGGTAAACAAAAACACAGACAGACAGACAGTTCACACAGCAGCATCTGATGAAATAGTGCATGAAGACAGACAGCCAAGGACGTTTGGCTGCCTGTACAGTATTCTTTGTCTTGACGAGAGATGGTGTTTACAGGCTTACAACATTGCTACAAAGGCATTTGATTAATATTGCTAGCCAACACAGCGAGAGACAAAAATGCGAGGAGCAGAGGGGACGGGAAAAAAATCTTGTTTTTATTGAAATAGGTAAATTCTGCGCTGACAAGTTGAGGCGCTGACCGCAGGGTTGCAGTCTGCAGTGGAACTTTATGCCCACCTGTTTATCCTCTGTGTGCCTTGTGTGCTCATCTGAATGCGTGTGTGTACAACAATTGTGACATCTCTGCTGCAGCGCACCTGCGAGGTCCTGGAGAGCCGAACGCGCAAACCTGCAGATTACCTCGGGGCCCCGCGGGGTCTCCCATCACTCCTACACAAACTCCCGCAGTTAAACACATCTTACTCACCCGCTCTCCCTTTCTTTCCCTCGCTTTCTGTCCTGTTGTTATGCTTTCATTTTGCATCATCGGGCTCCCCCGGCACCTCCGCCGCTATCACATTTTTCACTCGTCCTCCTCTCTTCTCACTCCATCTCTTCTGTTTCCCTTCTCGCTGTTTCCCAGGCACCGTGCCAACCTGATGCTTCAACTCCAGCTCTTGCCATCCATGTCTTTCACAAGCTTTGACAGAAGGGATGCAGGCGGGCAGGTAGAAATACAGATTTAAAAGGGCAGATATTGGTTGGAAGTAGGGAAAAATCGCCACACAGGTCCACTAAAACACACCAAATAAGCTGCTGTTATGCTGATACTGCTTGTTCAATATCTGCGTTGGCAAGCACTAAAAAAGCCCCCAATATAAATTCAATTCAAATCTTCACACAGGCATTTTTTATTGCTTTTTATTGCATTGTATATTATTGTTACGGTGCATTTAGAGAAAGCTGCATGAGAAAACACAGAGTTAACTCCCAGTTCTGCAGGAGGACGTAACTTGTTCATTATATGGGAAAGAGAAAAAAAAGTCTCGGAGCAAATATCAATGGAATAAAAGAACAAAGGCAAGTCTTGAAGAGCACAAGAGGGCCCTTGTTTCTTTTCATTCTAAGCTGTGGTCTGTAATTACACCGTCACAATTGTCGAATAAAAATTACGCCGAGCAAGCAGCCTGGCGTTGTTTAGACAATCCGCGGGTCAAAGGTAGCTTTTTATTTATTAATCGTCGGCTTTTTAGCAAAAGAACTTTGGGAGGAAAAAGCTGCAAAGCCGAGACGGACTCGCAATTACAAAGCCTCTGTGTAAAAGCTGATTCTTCATAAATGGTGGAGGGAGAAAAAAGTGAAAAGGTAAAAGCCTGGGTAAGAAGTGGGGAAAACCGATTAAACAAATAAATGAGCAAAGTTACACTGAAAGAATGGGAGATTTTGTTTCATTCTCACTTCTGGATATGGGATGAGAAAATCAATTTGGAAAAACTTGTGGGGGAATTCAATAGTGTCTTTATTGCACCCAGTGCATGCATTGGCAGCAATTATTACCAGCGTGCACACCGGACATCGAAGAACACAATTCCGTTATTGATGACCGAGATGAAACGCACCCCTGTCAATATGATTCAGTTTCATCCATGCAGTGTTGCTGCAGTGGAAAAGAGTAATGAAATATTAACAGGATGGTATTGCAGACAAAAACTTGATCTTATAAAAGGAGAAAATGAAATAAGATCAGAGTTTTCTTGAGTCGTCGTCTTCGCTGGAAATCTGCTGTAAAAGATCCTGTAAGTGTAATTGGTCTCAGTTTCAAAAGATGAAACGGATCCGTGAGGTTTTACTGGTAAGTGGTGAAAAGCGAAGCAGGAGCAGAAATGTTAGGGAAAAGTCAGACGAAGTGATAAGATCAAAAAAGTTTGAGCAATGATGTGAAATTGGAGTCGGAATGGCAAATAAAGCAACATTTTACTTTTTCTGACAACACTACCGTTCTGGGTCCTGACTTCCAGACGGATATCAAATTTGTTCCCGAATGGTGAAATGCTTTCATGATCCACTACCTCTCCTCAAATTGAATCTGGTCTGCTCCTTCCTCTGCTGATAATAAGGAGCGGGAGAGAAAAAATGTCTCAGGTTTTAAATTATAGAGATAGAAATGTACACATTTACATCTGGGACGCAGGTTGGCAATCGCAGACGAAACACATGTTTCATGAAACACTTGATCATATCTGTGGAGAATAACTCCCACGGCTTCCATATAATCAGCAGGAAGAGAGTGTGAATTCACACCTCCTGTAGCATTCAGCATCACAGACTTTCTCCTACATTGTAATGAGTATCGAGGGGACTCATTTATAAAAGCATTCTGACACAAATTTATGCTTACCATCAAATCTGAGTCAAAGTTGAGATCTATTAAAAACTGATCTGAACGCCAGAATTCTGTTGGATGCACTGATTTTCTCTGATAAACAAAAAATGATACCTTTTTTACCCGAGATACCAAAAGCTGCGTTCATATTTTAATTTACTGCATTCTTTCAAATAATAGTGTTCTTTGTTCTTTTAACTGAATCTCATTGATCATTGCAGTCGACATCCTAACTTTATCTCTTAAATCAAAGGAACAAAATGTTCTCCTCAGAGCTGCGGTAGACAGAAATATGTAAAGGCAAGGCAGAATTCGAAGATACACCGTCCTCCTGCAGCCCCCCTCCCCCACCACACGACCACCAGCATATGTCCGGTCCTCATACAATAGTGTTTCCCGTACACTGATTTATTTACACTTATTGCATTGTAGAGCTGCTCGTGGCACATCTGGCCTCCTTATTTTCAGACCACAAGTGAGACAATAATTAGCGACCTAGCCACCCCATATTCTCTCTGTCTTGCTCCCTGCCACATGGGCTGCGTCACCAGGAGCAGAGCTGGCAGCAGCTCAGGAAACTGACCTTTAGTCGGCAGCTATAATGACTCAAATTCTGCCAGCACAAACCCCCAACGTGCCAAGTGTAACAGTGGACTGGTGGCCAGTGGCGGCACCGGGCCAGCTTGTGTAATGGCAGCAACAGAAAGTTTGCTCCTCAGGTGGTGAGATGGCTGGATTCAGGTTGGTGCTTGTTCTCCTCCGTCTGTTATCAAAGAAATACGTAAAATGGAAACGGAGTCTTAACAGTGCTTTTTGTCGGTGGGCACAGAATGTGTTAAATCAATTGCCAGCAACACAAAAACAATGCCAAAGCGTGAATTAAGTGTAAAGAGCGAGAAAGTCTGTGTAGGGAGGGTGGGAGGGGTGGACTTTGAAGTGGGAGACCATTGTTCATGCCTCATCTGAAAAAAAAATTCAACATAGTTACGTGACTTTACGGACATTACATAACAACGCAAAGTACTTTACCTTTGTATTTAATGGACAACGCAAAGTACGCAAGTTTCCGTCACTTACTTCCTGTACTTAGTTATTTTAACCGAAACCACAATAGTTTTTAAACTAATCCAAGCATTTATTCTGTTCTCTTAACGTAGCCAAACTGCGACAATGTCTCAAAAAAAAACTACAAACCTTCCTAATAGACATTGCACTGGTGATGTTTTTGTGATGCTAGCATCTAATTTTTAACACATTTCGTGCCCAAAACCATGTAATTCGTTGTTACAAAGTCCTGAGACCCGAACTTTAGTTTGGAATGCATTTTTAATTGCTCCTAGCTATTTGGGATCAGTCAGACCCAATGTGTATAAACAACTTAATATCGTCAATGATGATGAAGTCCCCATGTCCTCAAAATAAAGTCCCAGTGTCTTCAAACAAGTACTTTCTAATTCACAGCATCTTAGCTTGTTGGTCAGATTTGTTGCCATATTAAACGACAAACATTATTAATCATGAATAAATAAGTTTAAACCATAACGTGATCAGGTTTTGGACCTTGTCCACTTTTGTGTCGGGATCGGATGTAGACTGACTTGGTAGAGATGGCTGCCATCTTGTTTTTAGATGGATTGACCTCTTACTATCACTAGATGGCACAAAAAGTGTCCACGAACGAGGATAACAGGTCTAAGTTCGGAAGAAAGAAGTATTAGGTCAAGTAAACCGGAAATGTGATGTGCTCATATGAGGACGCAGGGTCTCAAGAGGATATTGCAAGGTTTCTCCATACCTTTATTCATTTATGGATGCCATCACGATTAAAACATTTGCCATTTGATTCTCTATTTTTGGAGCTGGAGTGTTCATTCGGTGCGACGCTGGAATATGTCTTCCGTATGGTTATTATTCGCTCCACAGGCCCAGACAGAGCAGCAGAACGCCAGGTACACCAAATGTGAAACTTCAGTGCACTGGGTGTAAAGTTTGCTTTCACTCACAGATACCTGCTCCTCTCAGCCATCAATCTGATCAGTTATCCAGCCCACGTTTTAAAACTTCACAAACTGCTGCTGAAGGGAAAAACAGAACAGTTCTGCATGTGCTGTGTTCAAGGATCCGCAAATACCTCTGAATTTAGAGAAGGGACACAGGCTGATACAAGGACACAGAGGCCAGAAAAATAAAATAATCATAGAAAGTTAGTGGCCCCCTGCCCTGTATATTTCAACAGCAGTGTGGTGAGATTTTGGCTCCAAGGATCTCGAATAGTTCAGATAGAAAAGCCGAATGTCGTCTGCAGAGAGCTAAACTAATATGCGAAACATTAACGAGCAATTTATCGTGCCATATGAGGCAAACTCCATGAATGTGACTCTGAGACAAAACACACAATGCATTTGTACACAGTGGAGTCTGAGTGTGACACTGTTGGATTCAGTGAGAGTCCTGGCCTGCTTCCTTGTCTGTACACAGTGTGGCTGTATCTTGTTTGCTGTACAGTAGTGCTGTGGGTGATCATGTGGAACCCAGACTGGAGCGCTGGCCATGTTGTGTGTGCTGTCATCTCAGATGTGCACAGAACATTGAGGAGTCACAGATCACTACCCCTCAGGGAGATGGAGTTTGTGTGTGTGTGTGAGAGAGCAGGGACCGTGTGTGTGTGTGTGTGTGTGTGTGAGAGAGCAGGGACCGTGTGTGTGTGTGTGTGTGTGTGTGTGTGTGAGAGGGAGAGAGGGCTGGTTGTTATTTTACTACTCACGTACTTCTCACCTACCTCCTTCAGTCTTGCTGTCAGCAGCCTCGCTTGGCACCATTACCTGACCGACTGAAGCCACCAGTGCTTCACCTGACCAACTAAAGTCACTTGAGCGCATTACCTCACCGCCTGAAAGCCAGTTTTAGAGAGGCAGCGTTTATTAACATGTGTACACATACTGTTGATCTCGCTGCACACCTCCCAATGTTCAGACTTTCCCCAGTCATAGCTGAAACTGTATCTCTCCCGCACTTGTATTGTGTTTCTAAATATTCTTTTTAGTCCTACAACAGCTGCACATTTGAAGTTCGACGTAATTAAAGTAAAATGAAGGTTAGCAACACACAGCCACTTAGCAAGAGTGTGTCAGCATTTAATTTTGAGTAATTGAAGGACTTCAAAGCTGCACTTATGCACTCAGGTAATCACTGAAACAATTAAGTATGATTAAATAATACTGTAAAAAAGTGTTGCTAGTAGTGAAGTTCCCATTCAAATCAACATACAAGGATGGTCTGAGCTGAGGTTTTGTGGCCAAACAAGCAGTGCAGTGTTGGTGCAAAGCATTAAGAGGTGTCTTCGGTGCACTATCTCCGTTGCCTTGCTGCTACTAGAGGAATCGGTTGCCAGATTTTATGTTACAGTGTTATCTACCAAGAGAGGTAACTAATTAAGGTAGTGTTCTGGACGCTTGACCTTTTGAAGTAAATTATTTAGATGAATACTCCCAGGTCAAGATTCAAATATGTACGTACAAGTAATGGCAACAAAAGAAACAGGGAGATTTGGTAGTATTTGAAGGTATTTGCTTATTTGAAAACGTAATGTCGTGTAAATTTCTGTATGTTCGTTTTGTTTCTGTTTTCGCCATTTCATCACTACTACAAATGCAACTGTAGTATCTCACTATCACTATCCTCACTTAGAATGAAAATACAGACAGTACTTACTGACCCTCATGCCAGTTTTGTGGGTTAGAAAACTACACTGGACTTCTTGTCGGCATGAGGGTCAGTAAGTGCTGTCTGTATTTTCATTTGAAAGTGGCCATTTCCTTTAAAACGCTCCGAATTATATTCAGCCACAAAATAAGCCTGAAAATATGGAGATCAGAACAGAAGTACAGAGAGTTGTTGCATAGAGATGATACACCATCGCATCTGGATGCATTGGTGAATATTGCAGAACGGTTCATTGCAAGTAGTTGCCTGTTTCAGTTGTCTTGTTGCAAATCTTTGGTTTGAACTGGGCTTAACATGTTTTGTCACCATTTTTTTTGTCCTAGTCAAACAGTTCAATGTCCCCTCTACTCATGTTTTGGTTTTCTGGCTCAAGACTTTGCTCTCGTCAGCTCCAACACGGCGTCCCAAAGCGTCAGCAACCAACAACACACCCAGGGTACCTTGCATGTCGTATGTGGATGAAAGTCCATAACCAAACGTCGATATGTGACGAGGTCGGAGTGAGAATGTGTTCAGAAACAGGACTCCAAATGCATGCTTAAATGAAAAAACTATTGTTTGCGAATTACTACATTCTAAGGCCGCAGTCTGTTTACGCTTGTTCTGCTGCCCCCTAGTGGCCAAAGATTAAACAAGAATTAATTGAATATCATGCAGAAAGCTGGACCCTTGACTAGAGAAGTATAAACATGTGTATGACAATACGACTCACAGGAATCTGCAACCAGGAGTATACACATGATTTACAGCTACCACAGACGTTATTGATGTCACTTTCTGTCAGTTAGTCATAATGATGTGTGATGGAACGAGGGCTGCAGCATCCTGAGTGATATTTTTTTTTCTTTTTTTGGTGGCATTTGTCGTTAATTTTCATTTGAGTCTCTGTCACTCTGCATGACATGACATGTCAGCGCGCCTCACAATCTGTCAGGCGAGTTAAAGTCGTGTTAAGACTAATGGTGAAGTTTTCTTTGCCATGACAATCTATATTTACAGCTCTGACTGTGTGGGTTTGTGTCTCGCTCTGGGTCAGCGTGCTTAATTCCAAGTTATGGCTTATGGAGAAGCAGGAAGAGCAAAGTGTGCTCAGTTGGCTGCTGCGTTCAGGGTGACGACTCATCGAGGTAATTAATTACAGCAGTACCTGGACGTGATCTCAGCCCTCTGCCTGAGAAGTTGATCAGCTCGGGAGTGAATAAAAACATTTGCTTGTTGAGCTTCTTTAGCAACAAGTCGTCATTAGCATACATAGCGCGTCGCACATTACATACAATATCTGAAACCGCCGGCATGAAAAGGATTTTCCGTCTGTCTCCGACTGTCCATCAGCATGTCTCGCACACAAACAGAAACACGCGCGTTGACAATAAAGACCAGGCAGTGATGGGTTTTACATCACTGCGAACACGAGATATGACTAATCACGATTATACGCGAGCAGTCTATTCCAGGCCCGGCGAGCCTATCACTGCAAAATCAGCAGGGGGAGAAGGAGAGAGCGGGAGAAACTCCTGTCACCAGATATTCGGGTGGAACCTAATATTTGCATAACTGTGTGTCAGATAAGGGGGGGGGGACCATTATAGCGTGGCACAGCCATAACCAGGGGGCATGCAGACAGCAAGGCATTATGGGGGCTGATTGGGGATGGTGTGTGTGGTGATTCCATTACAGATGGAGAGGAGATGCGGAGGATTGAGAAGTTGCAGCGGAAAGTGTGTCAGACTTTTCATGCAGAAACATTGAAAGTATTCTACTGTATCTGCCTCCATATACAGTGAATAATGAGCGGTTTATGACATCAGTTCTGCCTCGCGTTTTTTGGAAAACGCCCAGTGAAGACACAGTGGGGTATGCATACAGTTGATAGTATTGTATCGAACACTCTGAGCCTTATAATCATAATCCCCTTAACTCATTGCTGTTATGTTTTGTCGAGTGTTTTATGCTGAAAAGCTGATCTTGGCTTTAAGTCCCCGAACTGCTTTAATTTTTATTTTTAAAGTTCGGCTGCAACTAACTTTCGGGGGTCTCTGTCACAGCAAATGAGTGTCGCGGAGAATTATCAACACAGGCAGCTTTCGGCGTGTCACCTCCTCTCTCAGTATGCAGGCACATGACTCTGTCTAGACAATGGCAGACAGGCAGCTGCCTCCGAGCGCACAAACACACACATGCAGACTCCCGCCGCAAAAGCATTCTGTCCCTTTCATCTTGAGTGGTTGCTTCGGAGGACCAAAACTAATAGATGAATGCACCCGGCTTATCAATCACGCCGGAGGAGCAGGAAATCAATGAGCGGCAGGCAAACATTTAGAGGAATCTGACACGTACGTGGAATCGAAGCTGTGTGGGTTTCATGGCCGGCGCGCGGTGATGTCCGGGGAGATGGCAACGTGTTGACCCAAATTTCCTTTGACAAGCGTTCACAGCTGCCACTTACACACTCACCCTGTCACCCTGCACCTGATAACCAGCAGGTTGCATTCGTAATATCCTTCTTTTTTCCTCCCTCTGTCTCTCCTGATATCGCTCTCCCACCACACCCTGACACTTCTCCTTTTCTTGCTTTTTGTTTTTTTTTCTTAGCTTCCCCTTCACATCCCCGCAGCCCAGACTGCTGCATAACACAGCTCCTATTACGGGCGCCAAACACGGCATTTGAGACACAAAGGCGGAGAGCAAACAATAATTAATGAGACAAAACTTTTTTGCTGTTTTCTTGACAACAAAGCGAGTGGATAAAAGGGCACCGGGAAACATCTGGGAAGCCTGATGAGGGCCTTTTCAAGTGGGACGGGAGATGAAAACTCTTCTGCCTTGCGGGCATATTAACAAATGCCTTTAAAAAAAAATACATCTCAGAGAAGCCCATTTTTTATTGAGTCGGGGGCTCTTTCAGTGTGTGGAAGGATTTTCACCAGCAAACACTCAAAGAGAATTTGTGAGCAACAATCTGGGCCTATATTTAGAGAAGGGAGCGAATCCACGGGCGCAGGCAGTAATCAGATAATTAGGAAAGCAAATTAAAATAGACAGATACAGTGTGCTCGCTGGAGGCCATGTTTAAATTTTTCTCCCCTCCTCTCTACCTCCGTTTCTTACTCTTTTTCACTCTCTGTTCTCGTGTCCCTCTGCACCTGGAGCTACATCAGCGCAATCAATACCAAGGTGCGTTCTCAGAGCACATCTTCACTTCGACAGATTAATGGATCTGTGTCTGTGTGTGTGGTTTTTTTTTTTATGAGCGAGCCAAAATGATGTGGTGTTTCCATTATACTATACACGTCTCCGTCCAGCTACTATGGCCCGTGGTGTTATCCGCTCCGTAGTCCGTCAAAGTCACGGGGTCAAAACTCGCAGCTCGTAGCCTCAGGCTCAGCACAAAGATTTGCAGTTTGGCATACTCTCCCTTCCAGCTCCGAACTCAGCGGAGCAGACCCAGGGCACTATATCAGTCTTCATCATGAGATGTCCATCATTTTTTCCCCACTGTATCTTCCTTCATGAAATGCTCTGCCATTATTGTCCAGCATCATTCATAAAACCTTTGTGACTATGAAACACCTCCACTTTGCTGAACCCCACAGGAAGGTTTTCTGTCTTTGAATTAAGCAGAAAGACATTTTGATATCGTCAGTGTCTCGTTATAATTCACCGAATGCTGATGATGCTTCCTCCTGGTCTGGTGCGAACCACAGACCAATTACTCCATCTTTGTTCTTGCACTTTTGTTCACATATCCAACTTATTTTCGACTGTGCCTGGAAACACCATTTTTAGTCCTCAGGGTCATAAACTGGCAGATAAATCAGGCTTTAGTGGCAAACTCCATCTCTTAGATAAGAAAATAAGCATAAAAAAAAAAAGCTACAAAACACTGTTATTACTGCTGACAGACCAAACTAGCAATTCTGGGTTTTCATGAAAAAACTTTGACGGCAATGAAAACTTGAATTGTTTCGTCTATGTAAAAACCTTGGGACAAATTTACTGGGAAAATCCAGGGGATGTGACTTCAAGTGTCTTGCCTGTCTTCAGCTCTGCTACAGCGCTAACAGCGTGCAACCACATTCCCAGAAAAGCTGTCCAGCCTTGCAGCAAATTTTCCCCAGTGGCCACTTGCCGTATTGCAGCATTTCCCAAAAAGCATTACCCCATCGACCACCTTTGTAAAAGACATGTCTGTAAAACTGTTGATAGGACACGTCGTACTGCGAAGAAGGTCAATGCATTTCTTTACTAGAAGCGATGTAAAAATCCATGACGTCATCACAATGTACAGTCAATGACATGAGTGTGAACTCGTGAGCAGGGCCAGCGAATAAACACTACTGCGTATACTCAGTGGGCCACATACAGCGGAAATAAACGGGGGTAGAAAACGTCTTTGGCGAATGCATCAAGCGAGCAACTCTACTGGAATGAATCCTGTGTCATCTTAGCATCCAGCCTCTACTTATTAGGCTACTACCATGAATTTGTGCAACCCTAGCTAATGTTAGCTGAGAAGTGGAATCTGCTGACGTCAAGAAATGATGGGCACCCGTTAAACCCAGCCCACACCACCTGCTGTATTTCAGTTGTATACATTTTGCAGCGGCGGCCCGGTGGAGATGGACCCTGTAGCAACCCAAATTCAGCCAGAGTAAGACTGGCGCCTGAGCACCAGGGATCTAACCCTGGACTGCCCCCCTCAACTGCCCGAGTCCTTGTCACATCAGCAAACTTACTCACATTGTTATGACAAACAGTGTTGATTTCGCCAGCAATAAATTATGTAATGGTGCAAAGTGCTTTATAGTGGCCAAGAGCTAACTGTAACCTGAGCTAAGGTTAGCCAGCTAGCTGTAACTAAGCTACACTACATGGATCTGCCATTGGTTGCTTCGTAACATTAGCAATTAGCAAGCTGCTTCGTGGCTACAGGGTGAGAGCACAAGCAACAGGATGCTGACTGCAGTTTATTTAACAGAAGTGTCCATGATAACAAGCATTTTCTTAAAGCTACATACAGAACGTTAACGTATTAAATGCCACTCAATAGCTCGACGAATTGGCTTCATCAGGAGTGTGTGGGTGTGGTTTTAGAGTAGATTATGATCCAAATATGGCCTCACCTCCCCATTTCCCAATTAATCTACACCCTAAGTAAACCAAAAGTTCAGAGACAAAAACATGCACTTGTATTATTGTCTTTTTTACTCATGGCATGGCGAGCTCGGGCATCGTTTATAGTTTATTTTACTCAATGTTAGGCATTTTTGATGTGAGCTGCCTATAGTTTGCTGAATGTTTCTGTGTGATTAAGTAATAACCACAGCCATTTAACTACCTTTGAGTGACATCAAATCACAGTTTGAAATCTTGTATTACTCTCATCTACATTCCCACAGACAAAGACATGTGTTCATGAATAAGTAATATCAGAAAATAGTGTGAAAACATGTTTTGCACCACTTCAGTTTCAGCCATAGGTACCTGTCAATCCCGGCCAAGCTCAGTGTACTGTAATGTAATATATACTCCTGAGCTTGTTTAAAAACAAACACAGCTATATGCAAAATACCTTTCGTGGGTTTAACAAGCGCTTTAAAGAGATCAAACATCCTCTGTTAATGACTCCTTTAATGACGCACAAGGAAGAGGCGGCAGGAGCCATAAATGTCGCAGCAGTGGATTGGGACTCGTAGGTTCAGTCCTGGAGCTGGATGCACCAGCTGTCCACGAGTTCAAACTGAGAAAAGTTATCACAAAAGTACGGAGGCCCTGAGAGGCCAGTGAGAGAGAAAAATCTGAGGATCTATTTTCTAAGTCTGATCTAAAATGGTTTCTTCCACCCTAGAACAGGTGGAGAAAAGGATTTGCCAAATTTCTAAACTGGACTAAAAGCATCTTTTACTCGTGCAAATGTCATGGCATCCATGGTGAGTAAAATATCAAAAAGTATACTTTATAAAATCATTTTACTAATCACTTAGGGTTCAACCATCGTCCATGACTTGATCCATCTTCCAGGGATCTTAACCCAATCCTTATGGTCAAATAATCTGTCTTATGAAGATATTGGTCATCTGCTAATAGCAGTTGGAGCGTCAAACACTGATGAAAAAAAGCTGTCCTATAATGTCAGCATGATACTCGGCTGGTCCCCGTTATGGTTTAGCGTCACTCTGCGGCGTCACGCGGAAACGCAGCAGCACAAGAACAAAAGTAAAGGCAGCACAAGTCTGAGTAGGGTGGGCGGGATTGGTAGTGGATGGGTCCAACAAACACTGACTTTCACCCAAGAGAGCAGTGTTTGTGTTCAGTAAGATTCTAAAGCCAAACCATGTTGTTTTTTGCATGTAACAGGAAGAACTTGACACTGTGTCCCAGAACGTCAACAACAACCAAAGAGAACTTCAGGGTACCTTGCATGTCGTATCTGGATGTAGAAAGTCCTTGACGAAAGGTCAATACGTGACGAGGTTGGAGTGAGAATGGGTTGTCCCTTTTACAAGCTTGTGTGGCTACACATTTTGACAAATTTGTCTGGTTGCCAAGTAGTTCCTTTTTTTTTTAATAAAAGTTCTTCGGTTACAAAACCAGGTTGATGGCTACGTCAAATTATGTGTCCATTACTATCGATTACCCTGTAAGTTATTCATATTCCTTTGGTCCGTAAGAGTTCTCAGATCAAAAGAATCAAAATGATTTTTCATCAAAATTAATCCGACTTGTGATGCGCTGTCTGTCGGAGCGAGATCAAATGAATGATATATAATTAATATATTATCTGAAGCATACTGGTCGAAATAAAATTGCATTTCCAGATCTTTGCTGAGCAACAGTTTGTGAGAAAGGAATTAAAGGCCTGTCCCAAATATAGGCCTGTTGGGTTACGGTACGACCATACGGGGCTGCACATTTTCACATCAGTGAAACTGTGACACTGCCAAACATAACAGAGCATAATCTTCAGAGACAGATCACACATTTCACGATATTTTTATTGCTGTTTGTTTTGTATTCTGAGATGTAATAGAGCGGTTGCATCACCAATTACAAGTAGTTTGAATTTTTTCCAGCCTTCAGCAGCTTCCATTTCGTCTGTGCATTTCATTGTCGGAGAATGCTGCACATCAACATCACACACACTAATGAACGTATACTTTACTTAGTCGATTCTTCAGTTCTTCAGTTTAACATACTACACTGGCAGTACATACGTAGAGCAACTCAATCAAGCTCCTTAAATTGCCTGCAACAATGGAGCTGAAAAAGTAACAACATCAGCAAGGCACTTATCTTCTTCCCTCTGCTGTGTAGCAGCTCAGCAGCCAGTATAATACATGATAAGTGTGCATATTTGTGTGTAAACCCTCCAAAGTAGGTCACAGCTGAGGACCAGCATGCATTCCCAGTAAATAGCAAGATGAATAAAGGTGAAAAACCGTGTCAATAGGGCCTCTCTCCACTTCGCCACTCCTTTACTTCACATACTTTCGACACACGGCGCGTGCATCATAAAAATGTACTCTATTTACCGTTCCTATGTTGACATTTGAGAGTTGACCTTTGAAATCAAACGGTCGCGTAGGCAGGGACCAGGGATGGCATTAATAAGGGAATTTGGCGCATAGTGTCGATTTAAAAGTCCATTAACTTTGCAGAGCTCTCTGCATACCAACTCCGCTCTGTGTTTTTCCCCAGTCTACCGCAGCTAATTGCCATTCTGGGTAGGGACGGCTATAAAAGTTCCCGTTTAGCCATGCACAGAGGTTCCTAGGTGCACCTTGTGGTGTATGAGACAATATAACCCTTTCTCCAAATAAATAAGATAAAGGGGGAAAACGGGTCTACAGGGGCAACTGATTCTGCATGCTGAGCGGAATAGTTAGTAACAGATGTTATCAAGAAGTAAATTCCTGATCCCCTCTGTGCAATTTCCATGTTTTGTCTCTTGGAAATCGCAACAAATCATCAGCAGAGGGGGATGAAGGGGTGACAGAGAGAAATAAATCCACAAACAAAAATAATGATGGAGGCGATAAAGTACATTTTCTGCTGTTTGCCCGAAAGTTTGGATAATTTACTTGGAACTTTTTTGCTTAGAGAATAATAGATAACAGTGGGAGGGATTTCTGTTCCTGCAGAATTTAGTTTTGTTTGTGTTCTTTCTATACAATGAAGAGGCAACTTGAACTTAATATATGCAGATGAGTTTTCTTTTGAAGATCTAAGTAAATCTGTCCACACTTGTTTTTTGTTTTTTGTACTTTGGCACAAACTAGTAAGTCTGCCTTCTGTCTTTCTTCATAACACTTTCATTTTGTTGCATTAGTCTACCGACTCTTCGTCAGTGCAAAGGAGTAAGAGTTCCAGATGTTTCTTTTTATTAGGAAAGAAAAGTTTTGCTTAAGTTCTTTTATAACATGTTGGGATCTGTTTTTATTTCACTTAATTTACTTTGGAAAAGTTCAATACAAATGTGTCAAAGTCATCAGCCCTTGTAACTCTGCATCAGAGTAGAGATGGTGGAGTAGCCACAAAGTTTACTCAAGTAAAATTATTTTCGCTTTGTAAAAACAAGTTTAAAGTGAATAAAGAAGACATAAAATAAGTGAGGCTCGGATATGGAGTTGGACATTTGAGGGTTTACTTCCGAGAAAGCCAACGAATTAGTATATCATGACATTTTATAGTGTCTGACAAACAAGCAAATCAGTTGACACACATACAGCTTTCCAGTACACATTGAAAGGGGTTTCCCATCACTTAAGCTACTGTTTCCCTGTAATTCAGACAATCAGCTCCGAGAACTATTGTTTCTCCTCACATAACCAAATCTGGCCTAAATCAGTGTCAGATCATTTGGCTGAAGTTAAGTCAGGATAATAAGTTTATGTCAAGGTCACCGTCCATCAGCCAATTAATCATTTAACAACTTAAACAATCAACCATTAGCCAATGCAAGTGAAGGCAAAAACCCCAAAAACTTTCACCTTGTTTGGTTAACATGGATTTTGATATATCATTAAAAATCTAGGCAACAAAGAACAAACAAAAAAATCCAACAAGAAATCAGGAAAACTACAAAAACAACAATCCACAACAGGAAAACAAAACTATAAACTAACAACAATGAAACTACTAATGAAAATAATTACAACAACAAGTGTCCTCACTATATCTAAATTTCCCAATCCCAAACAGCTAGAAGAAATTAAAAAAATGCATATCAAACAAAAGTTTGGGTCTCAGGAGGATATAGTCAAATATTATGCAACAAAACATGTCCTGTTTGAGACGGGCTGGTAAAACACTTGTACTTGTTGGATGTATAATATCCATGTAACCGGTGGACTCTCGTGATGTCTGCGTTGTGTTGATATGAAGAGGCCCAGACTGGATATCTTTGGAGGCGAGCTCCAACTCTAAGAGCAGGAGGTACAAACAAAATCCTCCATCAAATACGACCATATAATTCGAGCACTTACACAATTAGCATATTATACAATAAATTTAGCCTGAAATTGAACTTATGAACAGCTTAACAGCGCTAAAACATGAAGATTACTACAAGAGCGATGTGGCTTACCTCTCCTAGGGAGCACAAGGGGAGAGGTAAGACAGGAGACCCCCGTTTATAGGTGGGGTACCCCCATAGATGAACGTAGGGGTACAGAAACTGAGTATCAGACGTTCCACATATTGACTATGGAGGCCTAAGAGTGTCAGGTTAAAACAACTGAAACTAATTCTGTGTAATTCAAATACTTGACTTTGACTAGTTACACATATTACTGCTGTATAATTGACCCTGTTACACCCAATAGCAAACCTTTCCAGAATTAAATTCCAACCTCTTGATGCATTGCTTTAGTGGGCATTATCAGGTAAGTGTACAGGTAATTTCTTGTTGTTTATTTAACATTTGTTTAGCACTGTGAATCTAATTTGCAGATGAGAAACATGCTCCGCTATGTGATAAAAGAAACTGTTATTAGAGGAGGTTTAGAAATGTACATATTTTATTTTCCCGATGGAAATAGCTGTGAGTGAAGTGAAGGTGAGCAGATCGAAAGCACACCACAATGATTACCCTTTGATTTCCCTTAGTACACACTAATAGCAGCACACTGGCTGTGGCGAGTGGACATAATGCGCTCACAGTAAATGGAGAGTTGCTGTCCATGGTTCTGAAAGGACTGGGAGAGCAGCCTCCCAGTTGCACGCTCCACTGGGAAGGCTGCTGTCCGCGGTGCTGAAAAGGCCACAGCAGCTCCCCGTGTGCCACGACTGAAGCTATCTGCAGCACGCATGTGAATTTCCTCAAGTGCTTGTTGTTTACGTGTGTGTGTCTTTGTGCGTTTACGCTCATCTAAGACTCTTTCCAGATCCTCCTGCCTTTGTGTTTGCCCCGAGGGCTCCCCTTCATTTCGCCTTCATTGAGGGGAAGCCATGTGTAAAGATGCCGCTCACCCCATTCCCACAACAAGGCACACAACACAAAGAGCAAACACTGGCTTCCACTCCCATGCACTCAGCTCCATTACATGTCAAACCGTGCCGCAGTCATGAAAGCCTGCAAACACCCTTCAATGAAGATATGACATATATTGTTTCGAGGAATCCGCTGTTGTCAGATAGGAGCTTTGTAACTCTGGTTTTGTTTTTGCTCGAGAAACAGTGTCCTGAGGGAAGCTGAAATATCGGAAAGGCTCTCATAAGCACGTATAATTCTTTAAAAAAAATGTTTCTTTTAATATCTCAGTGTATAGTGATTTCCTAGAAGTCGAGATTGTAACTGACAGCAGTAAAATGCTCACATCAGGTAACTTTTTCCTCCTGATCCCGTCAAGCTTTTGGGTATCTCTTCCATCAGCAGCAGATGTTTGTGAATCCACATAGATGTCTGAATGGCGTACCCTGCTCGCATTATTTGCCACAAAAAAAACAAGGAAATTGAGTCAACCACTTCCAAACATCGTCGCAATACCCTGCGTGTGTTTTGGAACTGATAGGATTTGCAAGGGATAATGGAGACCTACAGGGGACTTTTGTGACGGAGGGGATGTGGGACATAAAGAAAGGAGCACACAAAAGGAGGACTGAGCTGATCAACACAGGCCCACCATGACGACTGAGGATGTCTCTTCGTTTGCAGCGTCTGTGACTGTGAGCCAAGTCTGTGGCAGCAAAATGGCTGTATTTGGGTCTTTCTTTTACACCCGAATGGAGTTTGGTTTTTACCACGTTAAAGCCTCTTCCTCCATTTCTCTCCATGTAAAACACCGAGCGTGACAAGAGTGAGAAGTAATTAGGCTGTTGCAGGGAGTTTTTTGATAGTGGTGTTTCTTCCTTCCGAGGCCATCTGCTGCTATGAGCGTAAGTTTCTTTAAGATGAATGAGCCTTTCGAACCAAAGTGAGACGTGAATAAACATCTCTGACAAAGTCCTTCTGACTAAAAGATACAGCGAGCATTCTTAGAAGTGTTGGACCGGCTTTCGTAGAAAACTTTCAAATGGGATGACATGGTGCTGCACCTGATGGTCTATTCAGTTGTTGTGGAAGCCATGTATGCCCCATTAGAGTGATTCCCAACCAGGGATATTTAGACCCCAGGGGGTACTCCTGCAGCTGCCTGGGGTACATGGGAAAAAAATCGAAATCATGAGTCAGTTTCAAAAGAAAGAAAAAAAATCACATTTGTGGTGAGCAGAGTAAAGTAACAGCGAGCGAAAAGTAATGTTGGATATTATTGCTAAAAGTAAATAGTTGAAATAATTAACCAAAAGTAATAATTAAACAAATAATGGCAAAATAGTTGAAACAGTTAGCCTGGAGTAAAAAATAGTTAAGTTGTTAGCTACAGTACAAAATAATGGATAAACATTTAAAGTACTCAGTTAAAAGTAATGAATAAACAGGCTAATATTTTGCTAAAAGTAGGCTAATTAATAAAAAGTTGAAATAGTTAGCTAAAAGCAATGGATGAATGGTAGAAGATAAAAGTAATGAATAAGCAGTTGAAATGAATGGCTAGCAATGTAGACCAGGTTATAGCAAGATGGTTGAAATGGTTAGCTTTAGTAAAAGTAATGGATAACAGTTGAATTAGTGAGTTAGAAATAATAAATGCCTAAAAGTAGGCTAATGGACAAATAGTTAAAATAGTCATCTAAGAATAGGCTAAATGGTTCAAACAGTATATAATTAGCAATATAATTAGCTTCCTAATTACATTGCTTTGTGTTTTTATACTGTTTACTTATTATACTGCTCTTGTGTTGTACAGTTTACTTATTTTTTGTACTTAAATATTGCTTTGTACTTTTTTTTCTACTGATGCTTCCTGTCTTTGCTGCTGTAATTTTGCAAACTTCCTCAGTGTGGGACCAATAGAGGATTATCGTATCTTAAAAGTAATGAAATAGAGGCTAAAGGACAAACACCTGAAATAGTTAGCAAAAAGTAATGGATAACAGTTGAGTCAGTAAGTGAAAAATAATGAAAAAACAGTTGAAATAGTTAGCTAAAAGTAATGAACAGTTGAAATACTGAGCTTAAAGTTATGAATAAACAGTTAAAATACTTAGCTACAAGTAGAGTGATTGATAAACATATGAAATAGGTAGCTTAAAGTAATGAACAGGCGAAATATCAAGCTCAAAGTAATTGATAAACAGTTGAAATAGTTAGCTAAATGCACGCTAATCAACAAACAATTAAAAGAGACCATTGAGTTCGTTAACAAAGTAGACTTATAAGCAGTTAAATTAATTAGCCTAGCTAAAAGTAGGCTTGTGGATAGACAGTTGAAATAGTTAGCGAAAAGTAATACACATTTGAAATAGTAAGTTTAAGTAACAAATAAAAAATTAAAATAGCTAAAAGTAGGCTTGAAGAAAAACAATTAAAATAGTTGGCTGAAACAGTTGAAATAGATGGCAAAACTTATTTTGTAAGAAGGCAAACTTGGCCTGACCGACCTAACAATTGAATAAGTTGTATGAAAATGTCATCAGAACAATATCATCTCTTAAAACAACATCCCCGACACTGTGTTAGTTAACATCCACCTTAAAAACCAGTTGAAATGAAGACATCTGGAACATGATGGGCGGTGTGGAGGAAGGGGTTGCACTCTTGAGCTCATCTGACAGGGATGTGAGGGGTGTGTCAGACAAAATAGTTTGGGAACCATTACCCGAGTATATTTTCCCTGACTCTGCCCAACACCATATTCAGTTATCAAATATTGAAAATGCTCATTTAGTCCATTTATGCAGTTGACTTACTGCGCCAGGCGATGTACTTTTATTGGCTTCCATCACATTCTTTAATTTGGACATCATGCTGTCTGGAGTATTGGATTCAAAGAGTGAAGAAGAAGGAGAAGGGGGAGAAGATTGATGTGTGGGGTGTTCAGACAGAAATGGTAAGAGGTTGAGGAATAAATTGCAGCTACAGGGAGAAGGAGAAGAAGCAAGGAAGGGGAGGGAGACAGAGAGAAAGAGACTGAGTAATGGGGGGAAACCTGCCGATAACTGATAGAAACACGGTGAGGCCTCCGCTGTCATCGAGAGCCAATTTAAACCCCACACATCCATTAATCCCATTGCTGTGATAACCGAACCATAGCCCCCTCCCTCCTCCGCTCTCCCACTCGTGTCTCCCCACTTTCTTCCCCCCTCTTTCCCTATTGACGGATGGGATGCAACACGCAGTGAGCCAAGAGGGCCCTGATAACAAGGCTTTCATATCAAGTTGCTCCATTATTGAGATGCAGGGAGGTATCAAGATCGCTGGCTTTCTTGTCGGAGTTTGTCACTGTCTCAGATTCACGGCACGATGCTGAGAGGAGGGCAACGCAGGGATGAGAGGGTGGGATAAGACGGGAGAAGAGGGAGGGGAATAGAGGATACTTAAGAGAAAACAAAGCAACTCGAGTGGTGCTGAGACAACATTTTGGGGCTCAAGAGATGATCCTGGAGCGGGGAGAGGAGAAGAAAAAATGTTGAGGGCTTTCAGAAAGTCTTGTTTGAGGCATACAGTGTTTTATGTGCTCCTTCAGAGAGGTGGGTGGGTGGCAAGATCGGGTACGGGATAAATATCATATTCAGTCATAAAAATGAAAAATCTGTGGCTTGAATTATTTATTCATGGATTTCAGGGAGGAACAGTAGGAGACACACACAGAGTACAGAAAAAGAGAGTGAGAGGACTGAAGGGAAGGGGTAGAATCTCTTGACAATAACGCAAGAAGCCGACTCCATTTGTCATCCGCGGCGATGGAAGTGATTGTACTCGCGGCGAACGCAGCTGACCTTTGTTTTACATGTCCCTTAAGTCGGTGTCAGAACATTTATCAATGTGAACCAGGAGTCCTGGGCTAAAAATGGAGAACTCTCAGGAGATGCTAACATTTGCGAGCATTTAGAGTAAACGAACGCCTTGAAAGGTGGCCGCCGCCGCGTCTTTTCTTTGTAACTTCCCTGCCACCTCGCTTGCTTTGATGATCGTGGAGCATCATGAGAAAAGTGCAGATCATCCAGAAGTGCATTGTGGATGTAATGGCGGCTTTGTTCCTTGAGAAGGCACATTTAAAGGGGATTAGTCGTGTGCAGACAGGATCCCCCTCCTGCAAGCCTTTGATGCCTAATGATGGGCGGGCGTTCGGATTGATCTGGCACTGTGTGGGCCAGATGAAAGGGGAGTTTTAGACAGGGATCTGCTGCTTTCCTCTAGAGGTCTCTCCTCTCTCCTCCACCCATCCATCCACGTCTCTGCTGTGGCTACCTCTCACTCTTGATGTATAAATGGTGTGCTGGTATTTATCCGCTCCCAGGCCCCTCTCTTCATCGCTTTACTCCATCCATCATCCATCAACATGACCAGTCGCTCCCAGAAGCGACCTCTCCTGAGCTGCTGATCTGCCTTGCACTCATTAACAATGCTATTAACTTTAATATCATCACTTTTTGTTGACATAGTCTCCTGTTTATGGCTCATTTTTGCCTCACCTTGCTCTTGCCTTCATCTCATTTCCCCGTCTTCTCTTCCCCCTCAACCTCATTTGAATAAAATATCCTGGGAATTTCCCTATTCAATTAACCGTTCAGGTCATGTTCAAGCTCTTTCTCCCTCTGCTTACTCTCTCCTCCGTTCTCTTGATCATCCTCTCTCTGCGGGGAATTATATGCTTCTAATCCATCAATTAAGGATATCAGTGCATCGCTTCTCTGCCCCATTAGGGGGCTGTGTCATCGTATGACTAAGTATATAACCCCTCCACTCGCCTGAGCCCCAACTAATATCACTTCCAATCTGCTCCTCTCGCTCTCTGTCTCCAGCTTCACACCCTGGCATGTGAGGGTGTCTTCTGGGATGCATGTCAAAGTTCACACCTTGTCGACTTCAGAACTTTTTTGGATGTGCTGATGTATCTATTTTTTTTAAACAGTGAGGGAGAAGTCAGAACTAGTTCAGCCAAAACACAGGGTTTCCAAGAATCTGAAATTTGTGCCTAAACTTGGTCAGCAGGTATTGACGTTCGGAGACAACCTTTGGTGGTGGGACGAGACGCATCGAGCCGCTGCATTTTTTGAGGTTATGAGTATATTGTAGTACAAAGAGCAAGAGAGTCTGCCAAAGGCGGGCAGGAAGGGAGGTGGACAAGTCAAACAGATTCCAAACTTGCACCCTTGCACCTTGTATTGTTTTGTGTCCCGTGTGAAAACAAAACTAAATCCAATTATTCTAATACCAATGCAGCATGCTAGTATGTGTAGCGCACAAAAGTCCTTGTAGGATGGGTGGGAGCGGTGGTGGATGAGGTCAACAAACACAGACTTGCACCTGGGAGAGCGCCGTTCGTGTCGTGTAAGATTAAAAAACCCCAAACCTAACCACGTGCTTTTGTTGCCTAAACCCAATCCAATCAATTTACATTGTTGTACTGATGCAGTGCTTTTATTTTTAAAGAGACTGTATGTAAATGTTAAATTTCCGGTGAAAACAAAAGTGTCTATTCATAGAAGACAATGCATGTAACAGGCTGCACAACAACCAACACACCCAGGGTACCTTGCACGTCGTATCAGGACATTAGAGGTACGTCCATGACCAAACGTCAATATGTGACGAAATCGGAGTGAGAATGTTGCTTGGGAAGACACGATGCATGTAATGGGCGGCTGTGCCTCAGAGGTAGAGTGGGTCATCCACTAATTGGAAGTTCGGCAGCCCGATCCCCAGCTCCTCCGGTCCACATGTCAAAGTATCCTTGGGCAAGATACTGAACCCTAAATTGCTCCCAAAGGCTGTTCCATTGGAGCCTGAGAGTGTGAGAGTGAGTGGTCAGAAGACGACAAAGGGGCTATACAAGTGCAGCCCATTTACCATAATGAACGAAAACTGACATGACATCCCTGAGCATCTTAAACCGACAATTCGATGGATACCTCGAGCGTCATAGTTTGATGTCTAGGGCCACTGACCTCGCATCAATATCTGACTAGCTAGGAGTGAGAATATGTTGCGTTGAACTTAGCTTTTGTCTCGCTTTTGAATGTGTCTTGGGAAGAAAATCATTTTATGGCAGTACTATAAAACAAAACCAACATGGAAACAATAACCACTTCTGCAAATTGTGTAGCCCCGTCATAACTTATCAGAGACACCTTGCTAGTGAATCCTGATGTGTCACGTGGCTTCTCTAATCAATTACTACTTCTAGAAGTACTAAGTTAAAAAACATTTAGTATTATTTGATATGGTTAAAAGTCCAGTGTGTAGGATTTATAGGGATATATTGGCAGAAATGGAATACAGTATATTAAGTATGTTTCTTCCATTACATTAGAAACTTTGGGTAGAAAGACATAAGAGTCACTTGGGCTTAGAAAAACAAAGCCGTAGTAAAAAGCCACCAGTAAACACCAACCATTACCCAATATTATTCTGGATTCACATAGAGAACTTCGCCGAAGTACAAAGTGATCTCCGGACAATGTTTGGATCTACGCCAGCATAGAAGTGAAGGTGCTCTGGACATAAACATGGTAGGTTAGCATTGAAAAATATCTTAAAAAGGGGGGATTTAGTGGGATATATTGGTCGAAATTAAGTATAATTCAGGGTATTATCACTTGTGAATATGGTAGTACTGTTTTTGTTACCTTAGAATGAGCTGTTTATTTCTACATAGGTTGAGGTTTCTCGCTAACGGAGATCACCATGTTGCGCCACCATGTTTCTACTCTCTTTGCCACAAGAGCATCGGAAAAACATTGATTTTTTTTAAACATAAAACTGCTTATTTGGTGTTTCTACCAGTTTAAATCACCAGGTCTGTTTGTTTCGGAGAGGAAGAGACTAATCTGAGAATAATTTGGCACCTGGTAAAAACCTCCTGAACGTCTGTTTCTTAAGTTGTCAAAGAAAAAAAGTTGAGCACACATTAGCAGATGCTGTGCCAGAAGTGTTTCTCAGACATACCAAACAGTGTTGGAGAAACATTACTTTGTTGAATTTAACTCTTTTACTAGTGTTTTTTAAGGTTTAAATCACCAGGTCTGAAGGAATCCAAACCCTGAGAAGTTCCACCTGGTTCCACCTAAAATGAAATTAATTCATTTACATGACAAGTAGTTCTGGGACTTTGATTTTCTTTCATGCCCTTTGTACATTTTCACTACTATGGATACAAATTAGGTCTTAAATTGAATTCAAAATAATCCTATAAAAGTTTTGAAAAGCCCTGAAATGTTTTTCATTCAAAGTGTTTTGAAGATGTACACTAGATCCTTTCCAAGTAATTAATTTACATCCTACTTCTCCTTTAAGCCTTTAGACTGTGAATAAAGCTGTATGGATGTCAACTCGATGAAGAAACACTCAGCTTTGCTCATTTGTTAGTGAAGAGCAAAGTAAATCACTCAGAAATTAATTAGAAGGCCCCCAAAAACACAATTCCAAACCAATAAGGCGCTCTGTCCTTCTCATTAAAAAAAAAAAATCAAGGTAAAAGTTTTGTAAAAGTGTTAAGGTTTATCGTTTTCAGATGTTAAGTGCCGTTCATTTGTTGAACACACGAGCTGGTGCAATTACCGACGCTGATGTCGGTTCTACATCCCTGATGATTGCAGTTGGAAATAATGAGGTCTTGTTTACCTAACGGTTACAGGCGAAACGCTTTGATTCCTGCAGAAGTTGCACGCCGGAGCCAAAGGTGAAATACTGTAGATGGATTTGTAAAACAGAGCAGAACATAAGCAAGCATCACTCTCAGGGCTGAGGAAGAAAGATGGAGAGACATGGGATTCATCTGATCGAACAAAGAACTATTTGTTGTGTTACGGCTGTAAAAGATTAATGTGCTGCTGAGTTAGAATAGAGGAGTATTTGCTGAGACACTTTTGATTGAATTTAGTGCAATCCACTACTAGTGCGTCACTGCACGCCCACTCGGATCACACAAACAAATCACCCACTCGGCTGTCTGCCGTCAAAAAAAAAAAAATCTTAAACACATAAACTTACCCAGGGGAGCGGAGCACAAAGCGTTCCGCTCACTCCCGAGAAGGGGCCATCAATATTTCACGGCCTCAGCCCAGCCTTTAGGTGAGCATGCCAGCCTGGCAGACTGTGTGCTAATTGAAAAGGAAAGGGCTACACTGATTGTGCGAGGCCATTCCTTTGAAGTTGGCCTCCTCCTTTTTAAATGTTTAAGTAGCGCCTGTCTGAGTCCTTCCGCCTCCAAAGTCGCTGCCGCCTCTCAATGAGAGCAGAAACACCTTGCTGGCTGCTCACAGAGGCCGCTGCTTTGTGGCATCAGCAGAATGAAAACAACTTAATTCATGGCTTTTTTATTCAGATAGGCGAGCCAGGCTGTTGTAATGAAATAAATTATTCATAATTCATATTGTCGGAGCATACCATCGACGGGGATAGATTAAGTCAATGGGCAATGGGTGACTGTGAGATGGGGGAAGGGCTGGAGTGTCGCAGCACAGCACCACTGGGTAAAATACACAGAATTAGCACATAGAATGAGAGAATAGCAATCAAAGAGAAAACACACAGCAGATTGAAGCATACAGAGCAAATATATCACACGTCAGAGATCACATACTTCCTACATATACAAATTCAGAATGGGTCATTTTAATATAAATTATACCATGACTCCATATACAGTATTTAATCTGTGCCATCAGTGTTCAAATTTATACTTAGTTTCTCTGCAAAACATTAATAATTTATCATATATACATCTATATGTGTCCATATGTTTCACAAATGGTCAGACAGATATATTTAGCTATTGTCTTACCCTTACATTAGAATAAATAAATTAATAATATTATTAATAATAATAATGGTGATTTTCAGAATTAATAATAATACATACACAAAATAAAATACATAGTAATAATTAATAATAATATAACTTGAAAATAAAATAATAATAATTAAAATAAATAATCGTAAACACATGCAGCACTAAATAAAATGGGGGAAAACAATAACTAATAAAAGCTAAAATTAATTAATTAATAACCTTACACATCCATCAGTACATATACATCAATACATAAGCACATATCACCACATTCGCTATAGTGAACGACAGACTAACCTGATTCATGTGGATACATTTTTCCTGACCTCCATTGCCTTAGCCTTAGCAAGAGATGTTTTATACCAAAGCCCTGTAGCCCATTTCAGGGCCGACGTGGTCTTGTTGTGTTATTGGGAGCCAGAATAGAAGGAGTCAATTTACCAGCGGTCAAGTTTGTGCACGAAGAATCAGTATTTCTGAACGCACCACTCACATCATCTTCCTCCACTGTCTAAAATTCTTATGTCATGTGTTGTCACATAATATGTTACTGTATTGTTTTATAACTTTTGTTGCGCTGTTTGTTATTGTTGTAGCTGTCATGTCTACTTGTTGACCTTTTACGTCTATATTGATATGAAAATATGAAAAAAAATAAATAAATAAAAGCAGAGCTCAACTGTAAATAGAAATAAAAAGACGTTCCATGTTAATTCAGTGTATCGTCAATGTCAACATAAAAAGAGAAATGAAAAATGTATTTATAAATGACTGTAATAAAGCACAATATTGCCAAAGTGTGGTTCTTGTTGCCTTCGGCCTCAGACGTTCTCACTTCCCCCGGGCCTGTTCTTTTCTGAGGAGCGTTCCTGTCTTTCTCCGCCCGTCCACCAGATGCCCTCGGTCTCACCTGCAAACCCACCAGCACACCTGCCTCTCATCTCCCCCGAATCAGCCTCCTCACACCTGCTCACTCGCTGCAGTCCTCTGCTAGGCTGTGGTGCCACCAGTTACATTACAGCCAATCTGTTTGCCTGTTCATGGTTTCCTGTACTTGCCTCCCTTGTAAGAGTTTTATATACATGCTATTAGGACTTTTTGACCAGCTACCTTTTCCTGAACTGGCCTCTAATTGGCCCACCTCCTCCATCAGACCCTGTCCAGTCCAAAACTTGTGTACGCTCGCCTGAGACGATCACCAGGATACGACAGCATGAACCTTCTTGCTACATTTGACCTGGTAAGCCTGGTTTTTGACTCTCTTAAATGTCTGATCTTCAGCTGCTTTGCCTGTGTGTTCCCAGGGTCCTGTTACCCAGATTTATGGGACACATAATGGTGAGAAAGAACACTAGAGTCCTAAGTTTCCCCAGTTCTTCGAATGTTTTCCCGGCCAGGGTCATATGTTGCCCAGCTGCATAGCACATAATGGGAACCTGAAAAAAGGTTACCTAGCTTTGCATTAATACACTGCTTAATATGTTGTGAGACTGTAATCATAACCCTGAGTATCATGAAATTGCACTGGCGCATGTCTGTTACCCTTAATGATCTCAAAACTCAGTGGAAGTCAATCACTAACACACCATCAATCAAGTTAGCTCAGTCACACATTTATTCAAGGATACATTAGTATTATTGTGTCCTCTAATTGCAGAAGGGTCAGGCTGCAGAGCTCCAGGCTCAGGCCCTCCTCCATCAGACCCTTTGCTGTCCCGAACTTGGAGAAGGACGTCTGAAATTGCGTACGCCCGCCCCAGACGATCATCGGGAAATGAGCATGTGTTCATTAGTTTGAATAGCAAATGCACTGCAACAATAACATCAAGGTTAACAATACAACATAATACTTAAATATAGCTCATTTACAAATTTAAGTAACAGATTTTTAAGCAGCAAGTAACACGTCCTAGCTTTTATTAGTTTGCTAATATTAGCCAGCTATGCTACAGTCATTAGAAAGCTAACATTGACCGTACTTTGCTAATGACAGTAGCATAGGTAGGGTCCTAAAGGGTCCTATGTTCCCCGCTGTTGCCAAGGAACATAGGACCCTTTTGAGAAAAAGGGGTTAGGGGTTAGGACCCTTTTTTAAAAAAGAAAGGGCCTATGTTCCCCGGGTCCTTTTGGGGATAAGCGATCCCCGGTCCCATACAAAGCGGGGAACATAGGATCCGGGGAACACAGGTACGCTCCCCACAGGTAACTAACTTTAGCAAAAATAACTCGTACTAACTATGAATTTGCGAATATTTGCGAGCTATGCTACTGTCATTAGCGAACTAAGATTGACAGTACTTTGCC
Organism: Epinephelus cyanopodus; assembly: GCA_026686955.1. NCBI lineage: Eukaryota > Metazoa > Chordata > Actinopteri > Perciformes > Serranidae > Epinephelus > Epinephelus cyanopodus. Next base: position 9,877,214 of record CM048934.1, read on the forward strand.
AATGACAAAACTTAAAGCAGCAAAAATAACTTGTACTAACTTTATAAATTTGCTAACATTAGCTAGCTATGCTCCAATCATTAGGAAACTAACATTGACCGTCGTTTGCTGTTGACATTAGCATAGCTAGCTAAAGTTTGCAAACTCAAAAAGCTAGGGTGAGTTATTTGCTGCTTAAAGTTAGGTAACATAACTCTAAGCAGCAAAAGTAAAAGTAAGTAGTTTGCTAACATCAGCTTGCCATGCTGTTGTCATAACGTTGAGGGTATTGCTAACGACAGCAACAACACCAGCTAAGATTAGCAAACTCACAAAGTTATTTGCTCAATGTTACACTACCTAACTTGCTGTCACTGGTTACTGGTGGAGGGCTTCGTTAAACTAATCTGAATCCCAGTGATGCACAGTGGCATTGAACATAAAATACACTTATTTATTAACAATAACCATGACAATCAATACATGTAAATATGAAACCAAATGTGATCAGTCAGCATATACATACAGTAGCATGGATATGATGCAATGGATTAAAAATATGTTCAGTCAGCTACTTTATTCATTAAGAGTAAGCATGATGAAACAGTACAGTTGCAGTACAGTGCAGTGGCATGTAAAGGTGTTTATTGATAAGGAGGCATATGATAAACATGTGATGTTCCACGTCAGGTCCTTGCAATGGAGATGGGTCCCAGTGCCGGAGGCGGGCCTGAGCCTGGAGCTCCGCGGCGGGGCTTAATTGATGTTGTCACCCAGTTTAAAAGCTGCAATAGCTTCCTCTAATTTGGATTTACGAGTTCTTCTTGACCTCCAGTCAAAGGTCAGAGCCGTTGAAATGGCCTGCTATTGGTAAAGGGTGCTTGTTTGAGTGTCGGTGAACGTGACCTTAGAGATATCTGCAGATTTACAAGTGACTTTACTGTGTCGCAGTCAGCAGTTGCTGCAGACAGTTGCGCTATGTTCCACTACTGATGGCACCTAATGCCCAATTCTTTATGCTCCCGCACACACACCACCTCGAAGGTAGTCGCAAGTAATCAGGAAAGAGAATGGTTCCCGCCACTCCAGCTGTAAGCAACTCCATCTCCTCTGCATAGCGGCGCTGTATAAAGATCTGCTGACAACGTGCCAGCTACCCTCGGAGACCAAGTGTAGAACTGGAGACTCTATCTTTTTACGCACCCTCCCTCTCAATCTCTTCCTCCCCTCCACTCAGCAGCTGCTTTATCCTTATGCTTTACATTGTCCTCCACTCTTTCCTCCTCTCGGCCCTCCATCCTATTATTTCACTCCTGCTTTCAGATTTCATGTCTCTGCCGCTCTTCCCCGCCTCGCAGAGATGTGTGTTGATAAGGGCAGGGGAAGGGAGCATTTGTTGCGAGGGGAGTTGAGCAGTTGAGCTGAGGAACATTTAGTGCTGATAAAGAAGAAGCAAGTTGAGTGAAGTGAAGTATCAGAAAGAGGAGAAACAGGCAGGTGAGAGGGGAGGTGTGTGCTTTTTCTTTTTCCTCCCCTTCCCCCAGCATAGGTAGCAGGCTGAGTTGCCAGAACCGTAGAGAGTGTAGTCTTTAGGCTCTTTTTGAAGTTGAGCCCGAGGATTACCACGGTTGCTTCCTCAGCAGTGGCAAGCCTGTGTCTGATTCCTGAGACAGGGGGAGAGGCAGGGGAAGGGAGGAGGCAGGGTGCTGAGAGAAGAGGAGAGGAGTAAAGTTAAAGCCCCTGGGAAATGGCGAACACATGCAGCTGAAAGCAACCGGTGTGCGATGACAAAAGCAGGAGAAAGATACAGAGGAGGGGGAAAAAGGGTGGAAGTGTGCATGTGCGAAACGTGCTGACGAATGCTCATGAGGTTCCTCCACAGCGAAGATTCATGAGTCACTCATTAGTCACGAGCTTGTTCATTATTTAACACCATTCCCCAGCGACTGCGAGTGAGCAAGTTCCTATCCAGGGCTCCTTTATACCCGTCGCACCTTAACGTCATGACCTTTTACCATCAGCTACATGACAAAGATTATGAAATGGTACCAGCCAGGTTCTGAATCTTTTAGACCCAATCTACACCTGGTACTGACATCAGAGCCTCATTATGTGGATAATCACGGGCCTTCGGCATTCTTGTTCAGTCGGGCTCTTGCTCAGGCTTGCAGGAAAGGGTGGAGTTCGTAGACCTTTGGATGTGTCGGGTGCCAGATTGCATTTTTACACCTGCACTCCATTTCCACCTGGCATTAACATGTGATCTGTGTCTGGATGGAAATGCAAGGTGTAAATGCACGCAAGTCCCATTGTGATCAAAATCAGAGCTGGTCTGGGTCTCACTGTGATCCCATCTTAAGCCCCGTTTCCATCAAGCAGTACGGTTCAGCTCTTTTTTCTGTTTCCACTGTGAAAAGTTGTGGATGGTACCAATGGAAGTTCTGAACTGTCCCCATTTTCGGTCCCCCCTCTGTTGCGGTACCTAGCACACAGATCTGGTACTAAAAGGTGGATTTGTGAACACTGCAGTATTTAATTGTTCATGGGGATTGACTAAAGTTGTGTTCATTGTTGTGATTGCAACATCGCAGCACACTGGAGGGACTGGAAAATGGAACAAGATGGCGCTCGGCTTGTGGTGCTCCAAATCACCAAACAAAGCAATGTCTCTTTCCAGAAATCATAGTAATAATGATAATACTATTCCTATCACTAACAATAACATAAACTTAATTCATATAGCACCTTTCATACAGGACATGCAACACAAAGATATAGTATTCACATAAAATCATAATCATGAAATCAAGTCAGGTTTCAAAACAGCTGCAGCAGCATGAAGTGTAAAAATAAAGAGTTGTAGACTCTATCAGGGAGTCAGAGCTAGTTCAAGGCTAAAGTTAACAGATACGTTTCTAGCTTTCTGTGAAAAATATTCAGCGAGCTAGCTTCCCTGATATCTAAAGGTAGTGTGTTCCATAGCTTTGGGTCGTACTTGACAAAGGCTGCATCTGCAGTCATCTTGCGGTTGCTGCTGGGAACTAGGGCTGCCACTAACGATTATTTTCATTGTCGACTTTCGATTTCGACTAATCATTTCATCGAAAAGTGTTAAATGTTGAAAAATGTCTGTCTCGCCCAAACCCAAAAATTACATCATCTAATGTCTTGTTTCGTTCTCACGCCAAAGGGTTTTAATTCACTGTCACGGAATAGTGTGTAAAACTGCCAATATCTGAACATAAGAAGCTGCAGTAAGAGTATTTTGGGTACTTTTATAGTACTTTTCTATGAAAAATGACTCAAACCGATTAGTCGACTACTAAAATAGTCACCGTTTATTTTAATAGTCGATTAGTCATCAATTAGTCGACTAATCGTGGCAGCTCTACTGGGAACCTCCAATAAATCTGATCGCAGTGTTCTTGGAGGCAAATAGTTGACAAGAAATGAGCAATGTAGCTTGCCCATGTAGGGCTTTATATACAAGGAGGAGGAGCTTAAAATCACTTCTAAATGTGGCAAGATATTCACAGACGTTGCTGTGAGCAGTTTCATGTAGGAACTTTTTTCTTTCTTCGAACCACATCCGCTAACTGTATCACTGTGTGCATGGACTGCGAGCTAAGTTACCACAGAGCTAGCTACTGTTAGCTAGCTCCCTTCTGTGCGGTGATACAGCTGGAGGGTGTAGTTCAGTAGAAAGAAAATAGTTCCTACATGAAGCTGCTCACAACAAGGTCTGTGGATTATCTGGAGTCACGTTTTCATGATTTCTGGAAAGAGACATTGCTGTTGAGTGTCTGGTGCCAAAAGCGGAGTGCCATCTAGTTTCTTTCTACTGGAGAGAATCTCTACGGCCGTTAACTCCAAGACTCGGCATGTCACACCAAAATGATCTAGACTGATAAATAGCACTACAGGTAAGAGGAGAAATATGAATTTGATTTAGGGGTGAACTGCCACTTTAAGCTTGTCCTGCAAACATAACTCTTCTCTAAAAAATGCTGAATTAGAAGTGACGTTGCTTCCTTTCACCTGAGATGCACCCTGTTTGTTGACAAGTCTGCCGGCCTTGGCTAATTAATTTCCATATTGAGATGTGGTCACAAATCAGGCAGAATTAAGATTGTGATTATGAGTGCCTGCGCAGAGGCCTGTGGATCAAATGTGAACACATAATGTATTCAGACGTGCTAACACCAGATCAGGTTGGAGTGTGTTGCGTGTACATTTCCACCTGATACGTATTGCGTGTTAATGTCAGGTGAGTGGGTTAGTTAGCAGCTCTGCCTTTACATCCATCAGCAGTGGTGCACTGGCGCAGGTGGAGGAGCGAGTGCTGAGGGGAGGCAGAGACAAACAGAGAATGTGTCCGTCTGACAGAAAGACCGAGGGAAGGGCGGAGGAGGAGAAAGGGGGTTCCTGAGATGGATTGGAATCATCCAACGCGCCGCTCGCCCCGGCGTCCACGGGCATGACACAAAACAAAGCGTAATGGGCTGGAGGAGGCCATGTGTGACAGGGTATAGAGAAGCCACGGGGAAAGGGCGAGGGAAGATGGTGGATGGACAGAATAGCTATAACTCGGGAGAGGAGACGAGGAGGGCATGTGGAGGAAGAAAAAAAGAAGGAGAGTTTGTGAATATTGCACTCGGCCCGATAACATCAGTTGACGTTATTAGTAGACGTCTGCTAATATCTGTTCTGTCACCTTAATTTACATTCCTCACCGCGTCGGCAACATGGCAGCAGAGCTAATGAATTCAACTGTGAATGAAAGAGTGAGAGGCGAGAGAAAGAGAGAGAGAGAGAGCCATCCTGTGAGGAGAGCACATTGCATACTGAAGCAACTCCTCCAGCCGCTGACTTGGAAATGAGTCACAGTACTCTGCTCGACTAATAAAATCTACAGCAAGTGTTATACTGTTTTCCTTGTTTAACACTAAGGCAGAATGTGTTGGGTCATAACAATGAGGTGGTAAAGATGTTTTAAATATACTTCCCTTGTGGATCTCACCGGGGTTGTTTCCCGCGCACGCCAGCAGAGGGGGGTAATGGTGCACTGAAGAGGCAGAGGCTGCTGTACAGCTGCAGCTTTCACAGACCTCATAGAAAAAGCATCTTTGGAATTAAGTGGAAAATAAACACGCGCCCTTTGTGTTCGTCAAGCTTTCGCACTTGTGACTTTTAAGGTTGCATTTAGCGGTGTTTATTAGACTTGTTTGTTTTGCTTGTGTTCGCAGTCCTTTGACTTTGAGCACCAACAAGAGGGTTATTAGTCATTAAGCCAGCGAGATATCAAGGGAAGGAGGAGCGTTCTCCCCAACTTAAAGCTTTTCAGAGGCGAGGTGGAGTCGGGATAATCTGGTAGAAACACGCCTCATACAGGGGGCTACGCTCAGCCCTCATGCTGACTTTCTCCGCAGTGTGAAAAGGTGTGTGTGTGTGTGTGTGTGTGTGTGTGTGTGTGTGTGTGTGGAGGGGTTTTTAGTGTATTTGCAGAGCGACTGGAGTGCATAACACAGACAACATGCGAGACGGCTTCAAGCAAAGCAGCGCTGACATGCAGGATTATGTGCAGCTCAAGCTCCATAAACAAATCAGCATTTTCGCTGCAGCGTCTGATTCAGAACGTGGTTTTAATTTTCCTCAGGAAACACGCCAGCTCTCAATATACAGATTATATTGTGCTCTGAAAGTGTGTGTGTGTGTGTGTGTGTGTGTGTGTGTGTGTGTGCTGTGAGTGCTGCTGTATTCTTTTGTGATAAAACAAGCTGTTAGAAAAGCTGCAGAGAGAAAGCGGCCTCTGCCCAAACGAGGGGTTGCCAAACTTTTTTTTTCGTGTCAAGGACTAATTTATGTTATTCAGCTTTTTTCCCTTCTTTTTTTTTATTTTATTTTATTTTTTTTATTGAAAAAGCACTGTTCAGACGGCATTTTATCATGATGAAAAAAAGGGTTGTTTCCATAACAACCAGGGGCCACTCTGCACCGAGTACTTCTGTCCAACTCAGACACTTCCGCCAGAGACTCCCACAACACAGCCAAGGTGTCTCCTTATACTGACTCTTAATGATCACAGCAACAGCCACCTCCAGCATTACATCCTCTCTTTTTATTTTCGGTGGTGTTCGAGGCTGTCTGTGTTTTGTACACTTAAAGGATAAGACAAGCAAATTCAATATCTTTCTCGTTGTGAAGAAATCCCCACAGACCACGAGCGAAAATGCTTCACTTGTCCGTCACTCAGTACTTTCAGATATCCCTATTCTGTTTGTGGCACTCAGCCCCAATGCGCATTTGTTTATCAAAGATGTAAATCTTTCAAAACAGGAAACAAATATATACTTTCTTTTTTATTTTAAGGGTGGGTAACTTCTAAAACAGCCAGGCACGATAGGTTTTGGCAAACGTTTCTCAAGCAGGAGAAAATTTTGTATCTGTTGGGGACTATTTTCAATAGAGGATGAATACAGGTTCGGTACCCAAGCATGTATTTGTGGCACTAACGCAGAAATACAATACGCGGTGTCTCAATTTCATTCGTACACTAACTCCAAAACTGTCATCAGTCAGTAAATTTTGCGGAACAGGTTCGATTGTCTGCATTTCCGCATCCGTCAAAAGCCTTTAGCGAGCTGTTCGGCCAAGAAGCGGTGATGAAAATGTGTCTGCGGGACCTTTCGCAACAAACGGAGAGGAAGAGGATACACAGGAGAGACTCACTCTGAGAGAAAAGAATATTATTTACATGTGCATGACGCAGTAGGTTCGCTGACCCCACCTATGGAGTCTTGACACGGGTGGTGGTCATGGGATTAGACGAAGAGGTAGCTGAGGATGTGGATGTGAAGAGGAGTGGGCTTTTGATGAACTAAGGTGACTGGAGGCGAATGGGGTGGAGGACAGCGCGACGATTCCACCTGAAACGAAAGCTGACAGGGGCAGAGGGGAGAACAGATTTAAAGCCTGGCAGCAGCAACATGAATGGCTGAAGGAGATCGTGGCTAAGTTTGATCGGCGAACTAGCAGCTGAGTGGAGAAAGTGGTGGAAGTGGGACAGCGAGTAAAGAAAGTCTTCGTGATTGAACTTCATTTTATTATTACACTGGGGCCCTCGGGGTGGAGAGGCCTGACTGCCACCTGGAAATACGCCCATGTACAAATAACTTAAATCAAAACTGGTGCGATTTTCTGTAAATGCCCTCAAAAAGGCAAACAAAATCTTATGCTAGATAGTTTTTGTCATGTCATGTAATGATGATTTCTGACTGATACGTATGTTGTCCAATATCAAGTCTCTGAGTAATCCTGTAACAAGATGATAGGATGTACAGAAGTTAGTTCAGGCGCAAAATCTCCCAAGACTGACGAGATGAGCACATCTGCAAGTGGATATAACATAAAAGCAGCAGAAAGGCACGCTGTTGGTAAAAAAAATATATATATATACGCCTAAAACTGTGTGTGTGTGTGTGTGCTTTGTAATTTGTAACTAGGGGATCCATACTAAAAATGTACGTACGAACAAAAGCCAAACGTTTGCGCTGAAAAATATTCAACAATTTCTACAATCAGGCTATTATATCGCCAGTTTCCCGTCTCCAAAATGTTCATAAGCATGGGTCAAGGTTTCTTCCATTAAGTCTGTTTCTATACATCACGACACTTCTTTCAGGTCTTGTTTTGTACGAACGCAAAGTTTAGAAAGACCCATTGGAACTACGTTATGCAGCTGGTGCCCAATGTTTTACTTTTGGTTGGAATGGTTAAAAAGTAGGGGTGCAAACCAAAAAAAACAACACCAAAAAACAATTTAATGAGTAGAGGTAAAAGGGAACTTAATGTCTTTATGTGGGGACCATGTTCAGGATAATTAAGTATGATGTCTACACTCCATATTGGAATTTTTAGGAATTTGTTGACAGAAGAATGTAGATTATAGCGAGGTCTGTCCTTGAAACTCCACCGTTTCTTTGTGATTGTCCAAAAAAACCCCAAAAAAACCCCACACCAAAAACTTCAATATCCTTCAACTACCATTTGTCATTTTAGGCCTGTGAAACTTACTCTACAGCAACAAAACAAGACCCAGGCAGGCAGGAAGGTTCCTCCATTTGACAAAAAGGGTTTCCCAGAGAAGACCGTCTTTATTCAAAATTGAAGGGGTTAAAACTTATGTAATACTCCGTCACGATGAATAAAATAAAACTAATGAGCCTCTTTGAAAAACCTCTGCTTCCTTGGACGGCAGCTACGGAGCCACTCAGCCTGCCCGGGACGCTTCTTGTAATACAAATTGTAGCTATAGAGCGAGAAAAAACATACAATTTATTCACAATGACAGTGATACACAGGACATGAAAGGCACAATCACTCAGAACACACTCATGAGGAAATACGCGCTCCATGTGGACAAAACCACCCATTTCTGCTGAGAGTGCATCCGCCAAATGTGTGCATAAGTGGCACCATTCATACGAGAGGCAGCCAGTCATAAGTCTTTTAACTCATCTCCGCGTGTGATGCCGCACAATGAGTCCATTATTCCAAAAAAAACAGTATATACATGTAGATTTTACTGAGAGAAACATTTAATCCATTATTTCTGCATGTGCAGTTCTTGCCATGTAAATGTTTTCATTAAGCATGTGGAGACAACAAACAGCGGTTAGCGTGCAACGTGACACGGCAACCAGTCGATTCATTAGGCGGTGTGAAGGATAGACGCGCTATTTTGAAAATGACAATTATGCGCGCAATCACCGTTAATTGTTCCACTCTCCTATTGTACTTCTGCCAAGCTGAGCTGGTAAGTCACAAAAGATGGAATAAAAAAAAAAAAAAAAAAAAGAAGAAGCTGAAATTCACTGCTATTTTTGAACTCGTGGGACACACAATGCTGACAGCCCTCCTTTGCAAACACACACACACACACACACACACACACCTTCCTGCTGAAACCTCACGACTCTCTGCATTCTTAAATCCTGTCTTCTGTGACATAAATAAGGCCCTGCAAAGGTGAAACCCTACACAGTTGATGGCTCTGTGATTAGCCGAACAGGTGCATGTTACATGATGGAGATAATAGCGCTGAGTTAATTAGCATTAGCATATAGTGCAGCTTGATCATGTAGGAGTGTTGTTTTTTTTCCTCCTGTACAGGGCGGAGGGGGTGTGTAGCCGTAGGATATGAGGTAATTAACTTATCTAACAGAGACATGTTCTTGAGGCTCCTCTTCCACGGAAAATTGGCTTAGACATTATTTTTTACGCCCCATATAGGCAACTGGAGCAGTTTGAAATAATACCTCTGTAATGGGGACAATATAAGTGTGTATGACTAAAATAGATATTCATTAACTAGTCGTATTTCTGTGAGGATATATTCGCTGGGAGGGTGGAGGGAAAAAAAAAAAGGGTGGGCAGCTGAGTTAAAATACAACATTATAAAATATGAGGCGTATTTGTTAATTAATTAAACCCTTGTTTGCATTTTTTTGAAGTATAAGCGCCCGAAATAGTGACACCAGCAACAGGAAAAGGCATTTAAGTTAATATGCTGTGCTACAGCGGCTGCAGCTCTGCATCAAATTCACATCAGTGCACTCCACATCTACTGTGGGAGGTTGTAAACAGTGAACCCGGTCCACTGGGGAGGCGGCGGCGGCGGCAGGGTGGAGGGGGGGGAGGTCTACCGGAGTATGATGAATGTATTGGCACAGCCGACTCTGTGTTGCTCTTGTTCTCTCCAGTCATTCGGAACATCAAGCGCTCGCCGGTGTTCCCTATGACTTTGCTCCAGCGGATGTAGGTGTACGCCGGCGGCGAGTTTCAGCCACCGAAGGAATTCCCAGCAGAAGGGGCCGGGCCGGGGCGACTCGGATTCCCTCCGGGTTCGCCTCCTCCTCCCTGGCTTTGATGCCTCATAATAAAAAAGTAGCACATCAAGATTTATTAAGCGCCCAAGCCAAAAATATTCCGGTTATTTCGGCCCCGGCTGTCCTGAGACTTCCCCACAAATCTCGCAGGTTTGAGGCAGCGAAAGGGTTTTGTTTCCTCCCAGCGTCCTTGAGCCGAACAGTGAACCTGCGTGTGTGCGCTCTCAGTGTGGTGTCTGGTGAATACTCAGCGGTGGGGAGTAACTACATTTACTACATGTGAAAAGCAGTGCACTATAAATCATATATAACCCATGTAATCATGAGCCAGGAGGCTGTGACCATGTGACCCAGCCGTGCAGGCATTCCTCCAACATATGACAGGGGCGAAGGAGGAAGTCAGGTGTCACAGCATGGCTGAATACAAATGTCCACCCTCTGGACTTGCAGACTGAGCCCACGGTTATACGTAGTGGGATGTATTTACTGTTGTCATCATCAAGTAAAGAGGCCGCAAGCTGCAGATAGACAGCCCTCGACTGTTTTACTCGTTGCCGTAGAAACGTTCAACCATTACTGCGGTCATATTCTTAAATTGATGAGCAGCGCCTGCTCGTCTGTCCCTGCAGATAACAAGATATAAATCCCATGTGCAGCCTTTTTTTGTGACTGAACAAAAATGTATTAAAACATCTCTATGTAGCAGACTTTACATCAGGCGTGTCCAAAGTCTGGCCTGCAGACCAATTTTAATCGGCCCTTGGCTTGACTTTCAAATATACCATATGTGGTCCTTTACACAATAACGGTTAATCGAGCAAGATCACTTGGCATTTTTACCTTCACCTCACAATGACAGGACTATCATACACTACATTGTAGACAGGCATCAAGTAGCGATAGTTCATTAAAAGATAAAAAAGTCCACAAAGTCTGCAAGTGCAGTGAAGTCTGGACATTTCGGGCCTGTCCCAATACCCACACTTCCCCTAGAGACACCCACTTGCACTTGGTTGTGTGTATTCACGTTTAGGCTAGTGGTGTCCCAAAACAGAATCGAGGTAGTGGAAGTGGTTTCCAACACTCGACCCACACTTAGGACAAAGTGGAAGATGAAACACCTTGCGAAGTCAGCGACGTCACAAAGTTCTGGAAAACAATTTGTTACTGTCCGATCGGGATGTAGGCTATACAAACAACAGATGGTTGGACTAGCATGAACTCATCGGCAACTCGGTTGAACACAGCGTCAGAATATTTAAGCAAATCGACTTACCCGAACAAATTTGATCAGAACTAGAAGACGTCGTAGGCGCCTCCTGTTTTCAGCATTTCTTCTCTGTTGTTTCATCAGATGGAGAAGAATAAACATAGCACACGCTGGCATTTTCAAACCTGAATGACTTCCGGTATTTTGTGTCGCTACTACGCGTGACGTATACCCACACGTCGCATGAATTGGTGTCTCATTTCTCAGGGAAAGATCTCTACCCTCATATTTCTCACTTCCCTCATCGAGGCTTATCTTGCAAACGAGGGCACTCGATACCAAGTGGAAGATTTGAGGGGTAGAAATGGGACTGGGCCTTGGATTCAGCCTATAAAAGCCAACAGTCTCTAAAGGCAGGACTGACCCAGGGTGAAACCAAAAGTTAACAATAAGTTACTTTAAGTTCACCTTCTATGTCACGTCATCACGTTATGTTAGAAGTTTCGGGTAATACAATAGTAATAAGTAGAGAAACTAAATGCTAAAAAAGTTACCCCCCAACACACAAATGACTCGTTCCTACCTTACTTCTGTGGTCACCTAAGTACTGATTTAAAATCCAACACGACCAAATTTGGTTTCAATCTAATACCAATCAATACAGGCCTAGACTCTCTGATATTGATATTGATACTGATACCAATGTGATACGATACGATATTTATTATTTAAAGTGGCTTTTTTATGCATTTTTAAGCAGTGTGTCGTGATTTATGAGGTGAATAATCAATCTACTCACAAAACAGTAACTGATGACCAATATTACAGTCTGAAAATGTAACAAATGCTGAAGATCTGACTTGACTCAAATATTTACTTCACCTACTATATACCAGGATATTCTTTGTCTGACAGACTCTGCCAGTGAACTCTGTCTCTGTGTCAGAGATCTGGACGCTGAGGCGTTTCCCTTCTCCTTCCTACTTTTCAGTTGCAACTCCAAGTTCTACAAGTTCTCTTTCTCATATCTTTCCTCTTTCATGAATCCATCACTGCTTTTATATGTCAGATAAAACTGGTCAGACTCGGACACACTATCTGCAGTGAGTGTCCGCGGATGGCTTTGGTCATTGTACAGTTGAGGATCAGCGTCAGTTCGCAGTAGTAAACGGGACGGCTGGGAGGTGAGCTTACCGTGCTACTGACAAAACTGGGTGAAAGTGAAACTTACTTGTTACTCGTTTGAGTGCAGACAACACAAAGTTCCGTTGTTGTGAACACAGACAGTTTTCAGACAGACAGTTTTACTCTTGAAATACAAATAGGTACGACGTAGAAGAAACTCCTTGTTTTGGTATCAGTGCTACTGACGCTAGGATCGATCTTTAAAATGAAAACGCAGTATCAAAAGTATCGAAGTTTCAAGATCAGTCCGACCGCCCTACTCTTCGTAATCAGTAATCAGGAAGCCTGGATGATGGAAACTTTGATTTTGTCAGGAGGAAAGATGACATGAACACTGTTGCTACAAGTTGTGGTAACTTTTGGTTTGAAGGTACCGCACCGAAAGTGTTTAGGAGTTGTGCAAATTTGCAGGAAAGCCCAACCAGTTTTCGTTCAGCATTGGCAGTATAAAAACAAAATCGGGGAGTGCAGCAAAATGCCACCTGCCTACTTTTGTTTATACAGAATGTGTCTTTTTGGGGGCAATAGGGGGCGTGAGCAAGTAACAAAACGGGTAGCTCAGCAATTCTCTCGTAAGTCGGCCCGTCCTTCACCGTCCCCGTCTTCTGACAGTTAACGGCCTCTTCGTTTGTGAGGACAAGGAGGGCGCGCTATTCCTTGTCTCCCCAGTTGCTCATCTTTACAGTGTGTTTCAGGTTTGCGTTTCCCTCTTGCTACCAGCTGCTTGCTAATTCCTGCTATCAGCTGTTTCCTGTTTATCCACCGCCAGTGGCTCGCACGTGCGGCGTCATCAACAGCTCCTCCCACAAGTCTTCAACAGCCCTTCAACAGGAGCTAATAGCTCACTAATCAGCATGTTGTATCTTGTCTGTTTAATCCATACAAAAAACAAAGTGCAAAAACCACAATCTGCTGTTTTAATAGCTTTATATACCGGACTATTTCTTGGATGTGAGCAGTAGGCTAACTTCCTGGAATTAACACTGCTCGGAGTCAAGAAATCGTCCCCTAACCCCCATCAAATGCCAAATTTTAGCTTATGCTATTTGCTTTTTGTTCAGATTACACAAAGGAATAATAAAATGCTTATTGTTGAGCTTTGTGTTGCCTTTAAACAGAGCCCAGCTAGCTGTTATCCTCTTCTTTCCACTCTTTGGGCTAAGCTAACACCTGCAGGTTGTTGCTTTATGTTTCACGGACAAATATTAGAGAGGCATCGATCTCTGCAACAGAGAAAATGTGCACTGAGGTATTGATACTCGTACTTGAGGGAATATACTTCTTCCACCTGTGTAAACACCTCAGATACAAATGGATTTTCGGAGGGCTCAGAGCGCCTGGCGAGCGATTCGTCACGCTTAACAGTTAACACAGTTACACAACTGGTGATTTCAAAGAGTGAATGATCACAAACAGCTCAGGTAAAACTGCAGTGCTGAGGGCACCCAGCTGCCTTTTGTGAGATGCTTTGTTGTCCCAATCCTCTCATTTGTGTCTATTTCCAGTGACGGAGTCGCAGGCGTGAAGCGCCCCAAGGCTACAGAGGTCTGGTGTGAGATTGAGGAGACTCATTCCCTTAATTGTAATTAACTGTCACTATTTTTTTCCATCCTCGCTCTTTAGCAGATATTAAGAGTTTGAAGAGCTTCCTAAACTCTCACACCACCTGCCAGGTTGAGCTGATGTGGTCCTGAGGTAACCCAGGACTTTTCGCGTGATATTTCCAAACTAATAAAAGGCAAGACGAGGTCAAGAGCCACAGCTGTGCGGCAGAGTACATGCTTACCTGTACCCAGCTGTCATCTATAATCAGACTCCGCTGTGTTGTTATAATGGACCTGGTATACCAGCGCTCGTACAGTGTTTGGCAGCTTGTCTCATGTTACAGACAGGCAGTGTAGGAGGCGGATGGACACCCATGCTGCTTTGCAATCTGAGCAGGATTTCCATCTGACCGCGCACGTTAACCCCGGATTACTCGACATCTTCTTGGTCATGTTCAGATTTCCAAGGCACGCCGCACCGCCGAGCCACTGTTGCCTTGCTTTTGAAGAGAAGCGAGGCAGAATAATCTAAAGTGAGGACAAACTGGAGGACAGAATTGGTTTGTGGGAGCTTCAACCAGCACGAGAATTATTGTACATCTGTCTTTTTTAAAGAATATAAAAGTCACATACTACTTTTATTTGTCATGTGCTGTGTAAAACATTTAGAAAGTGTATCAGATAGTGACTGAAATATACAGCAGTGACAACCAGGCCTGTAAGGTGTGTGCACAGACACAGGGAGTGTGTTTCTTTGAAATGTGGCAATGCCATCAGGCTGTTTAATTTGCCTGCCTAAAGCTACAGTAATTACAGTTAGGTGTAAATTTGTTCTCTAGTGTATTTAACATTTCTGCCAATTCACAATTCATTTGGAATAATCTAATGCACAAAATGCCAAGGACAGAGCTGCATCCAACACTAAAATCCTCCTAAATATCTACTTTTTACTCTCCAAAAAAGGCTTTTAATTTATTAGCAAAAAATGTTTTGTTAAAATGGGCCATCTTCTGCCGTCAAGTGAAACAAAATATGTCACCCTGCGCACCCTTTTAGCACTTTAACTCCATCATGACAAGAGTGCAAAACATGCCGTCTGCACAAAGCCTAATTCATGCCATAGAACAGTTTTTATACTTCGACGTGAGCAGTTACCGTAACCAGATTGTTAATTTTCAAATTAACAAGGAGACGCTGAGTTAATTAAATCTGCTAGTTGTGGGGGATATTTGTTTTCTTTTTCTCCTGACCAATTAGTAGCATGATGTCCGTCCTGCTGACTTCATTTCCAGTCAGTGCTGAAGTACCATAGCAGTCTTTTTTCATGACTATCAAAGAACATGATAATTAAAGTTCTTTAAAGTCTGTGTAAAGCAAATTATGCTATTTCCTTCTAAACACATTAAATAGGTCATAAAAGTACATTTACAATTGAATTGTGGAGCTAGACTTCACAGACTGTGTTTCGAGGTTTCTGTGTTCTGGATTTAGTGGGCGGGCCTTAAATCATAGCCGCGTTACGTAACGGAGTCATCCCTGCTACAAACACGCCCGCTGAGGCTGTAGCAGTATAAATAGAGGAAATCGCCTTGTTGTTTACAAATTCTTCCGGGTAGAAAACAGCAGAGTTTAGCTATTTATCACATTTTTCACGTTACCATATCATCGTTTAGATTAATCTGATGTTTGTAAAGTCTACAAACTCAATGACTGAACAAACGTTACTATTTCTGTGTGCACGTTTTGTAATTAATAACATGATTATCGTAGATTAGCTGGGCTAACTGTTAGCTGTTAGCCGTTAGGTGTGTCTGTAATAACTCAGTAACTCAATAAACGGTCCGTGAAAAAAAAAAAAAAATTCCAGCGGATGTCTTAGTTACAACATGATTGAGCTAGCAAAGCAGTTTTGTGTTGCTATGTGTGGTATTTATTCAGTTTTGGGAAATCACGATATCTAGAAAGCATCAGTGGCTGCAGCTGACGGGGACAGTTTGCAAAGCTAACATCAGGATGTCATTTGTTAAAAGCCTCCCGTTGCCGGATACGACATGAAACTACTCCAGTTAACTCAATCATGTTGTAACTAAGACATCTGCTGGAAAAAATATTCTTAGTCAGTGGAGCCGAACCAACGCTCTCCCTCCCTGGATTACATCCTCCCGTTCCGCCAGCTGCAGGTGTGGGGTTACGTCCTTGTACAGTACACGGAGGCGCCTTCCCTCCCGCGAGTGGGCGTGGACTGACTGCAGCCTGGAGTCATGAGACAAGAAGCTGCAGACATACCCAGCGTTTCACAGCAGAGAGAAGTGCTTGTTTTTCCATGATTTTGAGAGTTAATTTTTTTAATCTTTCAAATTTGGCTCAGTGATTAACGACACATATTTCTGCGATGTGACAAACTTATAACAGACATTTTTTGCTGTTTTACACAGACTCTAATATCTGTAAATGGACTTACAACAACATATACAGATTCCCATTTTTGTTGGCATTTCACCGTTTCCATTTTTAATGTCTGTAATAAGGTAGCCAGTTATGTTAAAAGATCCCCACTCAGAAACTGAACAAATCAGATGTGGGTGGTGACTCAGGGCCATTTCAAATCTTGTAGACCAAAGCTGTAATGCAATATACAGACTGATTCTACAAAGCCATCAGAATAGTTTAAAAGATAATGATAATAACTATTCGTAGAGCACTTTTTGAGCTGAAAGCATAAAGTGCTTTTCAAGGTGAAGAAAGTGATGCTAACAAAACATGAGCATATACCTAACACCTACGCCGACATACACTTAAACACATACATACCTGTGTGCACGCATACATGTACACGTTCTCACAATAAGTCCAGCAACTTTCAGGAAAGGCCAATCTGTAAAAGCAGCAGCTGATCGATGCTCAGTGGGAGGCTGTTCCAAAGCCGAGGAGCAAGAACTGAAAAGGCTCGATCGCCCTTTGTCTTGAACTTAGACCCTGGAACAGTTAGAAGACCCAGACTAGCAGACCTGACGAACCTATTTGGAGGATACGGTTTGAGAAGCTCAGTTACATACCACAGTGTCAGATCATTGAGAGCCTTGTCTGTGATTAAAAGAGACTGTAAGCCAGTGCAGGGAGGCCAAAATAGGTGTCGTATGTGAGGTTGGTCTGTTTTGGTCAAAAGTCCAGCTGCTGAATTTTGAATGATTTAGAGCTGGTGTATAGTGTGATTGTTTCGGCAGGTAGACGAGGCATTACAGTAAACAAAGCGGGAGGAAATAAGAGCATGTATGCTTTTCTTTGTCTTATTGACGGACAGAAGTGACCTACTGCACATCTGGAGATAATCCTCAGCTGGTAAAATGAGACTGGACCACATTCTTTGTGTTGCTACAGGGTCAAAGTGCTGTCCGGAATAACACCCGGTTATTAGAGTCGCTGGATTTGATATAAGATAGATAAGGATTTTCTGACGTATTGTTAAAAAATACCTGGTTTTGTCACCAAAATCACAGCTGGAAATGCCCTGACGTGCAGTTTTGTTGCCCTATTCAGCAGAAAATGTTTTGACATGTTGTCAGAAACTCCCTTGTTTTTGTTTTCACAAACATGGCTGAAAATGTCCCTCAGTATTGTGACCAAATATCCCATTTTGTCCATTGCTGGAAATGTCCAAAAGTGTTGATAACAAATACCTGTTTTTCGTTCCTACCATCTCCTGGAAATGTCCCTACGTCTCGTCAGGTATACTGGCCTCATCATATCCGACATAGTGTTACACACTTCAATCCAGTGGAGATAATGTCAGCAAGAGTAGAAGCTCTTTGGTGGATACCTGGCCTATCACAGCATTTAGGCCTGAGCTGTCAGCGAAAAAAGATTAGGTATCCATCCAAGTTTGTGCCTGCCGCCCCTATATTTTTTTCTGGCGTCTGTTTACCTTTCTGGATCCCAGAACCATTAATATGGAGTTTTCTCGCCGTTTTCCCATCCCTGTGGCCTCTCCTGGGGGCTTACATCATCAGCTGTGGCTGCCAAATTAGATACCACCTGAAGTGGAACACAGCGCCCATGTTCTGGCTGTTTTTCTTGGGCGATATGTAAAAACATAGTCAGAACTTGGTAGCTTCCCAACACTGTGCTGCTCTGTATACTGGAGATTTGCAGAAGCAAAGGCGTATTATCTGTCTAAACAGTTTTCTTTACATCCCCAGGGGTAGTCTTTAAGTTCTGACATGAAGGAGCTATAGTTCTTATCATTCCACTCATTTGGGTGCAGAGTTCATCTTTAATAAGCTGTTACTTGCTCCTGGCCATCCTTCACACGCAGAACCCCCCAAACGAACATCAGTATACCAGATTCACTAAAGTTTTACAGAAGTTCTCGGGGCATTGCTTAAGATATTGCCAAGTAAAAATGGATACCTGAAAAACAAACATAAGCAAGCCAGATTTAACAAAGCACATATTGAGGTGACTGAACTGTGCTGTTTACAGTTTTAGCAACTTTATATTTAGCTTTCCTTATTTTTCCTGCCTCGCTCTCGTGCTTTAGGGACTGGTCCAGACTCAGGCCCCACACTTGGTCATTCCTTCCACTTGCGCCACAGTGGCAAAGCTTTTGGGTTAGTACAGGCAGGCTTTGTTGATGCTGGAGGTAATTCTGTCAAAACTGCCCAGACTATTCGAACTGGAGGCGATCAGACTGTCCCTGATCATCCCAGCACGTATGGAGGTCCACTCTGCAGCCGGACGAGCCTGGCTAGTTGTATGTTTACCCCCTTTTAATCCCTCCTGCAAGGCTCGCTCGAGCACTGTGGCCGACTTTATTACCTCGGTTAAAAAAAAAGGTTCTTAAAGTCATCTCGCCATCCTTTTCTTTTCAGCCTCCTCGGCCTCTTTAACCAGTCGGAGTCAGAAAAGGGTCAGATGTTGGATTTAACACACCTGCTTCCGCAGATCTGTCTTCAAAGTGCTGGCTGGTAATCTTGTCTCTCGAGATATTCTCATGCCAATCCGACCTGTTTGAATGAGTCAACACGCATCAGGCAACTCTCTTTCCCGGCTGCTGCCACTCTGCTGGGAATATGCCGGCCTGCTGACATGGCTTGAATTTGATTCATGACTGTGCACATGAGCGCACATTGAATAAGCCACCTGGTACGCAAGCTCATCAGTGGTTCCTGTTATTAGAGGTTCAAACCCAAGGGACTGAAATCCTATTGTTTTTGTGTTGGTTTATTATTTTTCCATCAAATATGTTTTGACTAACTGCTGTGAGATGGCACATCATAGACACATAAAACTTTCACCAATCGTTGAAATTTGACACCGAATGCTGCTCAACAAACACAATTCCAATTGGCCAGACGGGGGCGCTAAAATTAAAGCTCAACTTTGAAAACTCGTACGCTGCAGGTCCAGTTTACACGAAACGTCCTACAGACATCCATCTATACTTGCTCTACAAATTTGCCTTGTTACAGGACCACGCTTATCAAAATGTTGATTGTTGATATCTCATTGTGTTTTGAAGGTATCGATCAGCTTCAAAAGGGGTTTGGCTCAGCACATAAAACATCCAGCTCCACAACTGTGGGGCCAATCAATTTGAAACTTGTGGGATATGTCCAGTACCTAAAACATAACCTGGGATTTTTAATTCAAATCAACCACTAGGGGGACACTACACATGTAAAAATGTGTGTGTTGCATTTCACAAAATAGACTATGACTCAGAAATAGTTTATCCAATCAAGGATATGTTGAACAATAATGTTGAACCATGTGAAAAATTATTTTGAAAATGTTCAATAGAAAGGCTAGAATTTTTCCCCCTAAACTGTAGGTTTGATTTGTTTCCAAATCCTTTGTGGACGGACCATTGTTGGAAATACCTTATCAAAGCTGAATAAAACTTGTTGATAGCTCCTTGTGCTTTGAAGATACTGACTGATGAAATTTTAAAGGTGTGTGGCTCAACACAAAAATAGAACTAACTTCACAACCATTGAGCCACTCGTTTAAAAACTTCTAGGATACGGCTACAAAAGTACCGTAGAAGTTTCATTTAAATCGAAGACTAGGAGGCGCTACAAATGCAAAAAAATGAGCAAACATCAAATGAGGATCCGATTATCACAGAACTCGCAGAATATATTTTATAACTGTAACCATTTTAGAAATATCATTTTAAAAACACTCCCCATTGAATTTTTCGAAAACATATATTTTTTTAACTTTGTACCAATTTTTCTGTGGATTGTTCTTGGACAAAGGTTATCAATAGGTACCATAAACATGTTGATATCCAAAACTTGCAGGACATGTCAAGTAACAACGTGGAACAACGTATCAAAAATTATTCTGAATTAGCTCATTAGGGGGCGCCACCAGTTACAACATGTGCACGGGCCTGGAGCAAACATCACCAGACTCATGGGATATTTTTTAGGTAAGTTGTTGTGACATGTCCCCAAAATGTTTCCACAGCTGAACATTGGTGTTGCTGAACATGAGTGTGACCCTGCAGATATATAAATAAGCATATCAATCGTCATAAAACATTTTAGTTATCTTCAATTCAGGTGTCGGCAACTGTCAGAGGTCTTGATCCTTCACCCCAGAATCATTTTTCACTGTGTTATTATTTTTATTTGAAGCTGGAACAAAAAAGTGTGGAAGATATAAATGGGCTTAAAAGAACAGTGGGCCTGCGACTTCCTTTGACTCTCATATGAAGGTGATCCCAAAATGTCCGAATGATAACAGAGTCGCTATAAACGTTGTCTCCTGGACCTCCAAGTAAGGTGGGGTCCTGTTCAAACAATGTCTGCTTATCTCGGCAGGAAATGAAAAAAAGAGAGGGAGCGACTCAAGTGTGAAAGACGACAAGCAGGAAATTCAGAGTTCAAGGATAAAACTCACTTTGGCTCTTTGCAGCACGTCAGTGACTCTGCCTCTTTATGATCAGCTGACCAAAAACAAAGAAAACAACAGAACAAGGTTGTACCGTGAAAGGAAAGACAAGAGTTTCAGTTTAATGAGAGAAAAAGAAACTAAAGTGAAAGTAACTTTATAAAAACTTGCGTTAGCTTCAAATGTGCTTCTCTGTGTTGCCCCAAGGAGCTGGCAATTATGACTTGATGCAGCTGTTAATTGGGGTTTGTCTGAAAGGAGAATATGAAATGCCAGAGAAATTGGAGTATTAGAGCGCTATTCATTCATTGACTTCATGTCAGGAAATTCTAACTCGGAAATTTGCAATGTGTCTTCACACATGAATAGAAAATCCTCATTTTAGGGTCACAAAAGAAGAGATCAGGCCGTCCCTGTTACAAATAAACATGTCAAATAATTTTCACCCTAAATGAAGCAGAGACACTTCATTAGGTCTATTATAAATTCTGATTAAATTTCTTTGTAACATTAAATTAATGAAGCACACAACCAAAGATAATTGAAAGCTATGCGGATCTGACTAATATACATGTACGTAATTAAATTGATGAAGGGAATTAATTAACTATCATTACTAATAATATATTCATGCTTTGGTTTGTCTTAAAATATAAATATGGCAGAATGCATCTCTATTTAAGCGTGTGAAATTTTTAACAGAAGCAGCTGTTAAGACTGAGAGCTGGGGTCGTCAGGAATCTGGAAAAGGCCAAAAATGCATCCTCCTCCTGCAGCTCCCTGCCCTCTGTCCTAAGCCCCTCCCACCTGATGACCACAGGCATATGCACGCGCGTCGTACAGTAACCCAGTGTCTCTCACACTTCGATTCATATAATCTCGTTTCATTGTAGAATCGCACGCAGCTCATTTGCTCAGCGCCTCCTCACCTTGCCGTCTCTATCAGACCATAAATGAGACCAGAGTTAGCTGCTAGCCACCTCACGATCCCTCCGCCTCGCTCCTCACCGCTGTGGACTGCTTTCCTTGGAGGAGCTGTTCAAGAGATGGACCTTTGTTCGGTGGCTGTAGCGGCTTGAATTCGGACATTAAAATCAGCAGCAGCGCCGGGTCTAACTTATGTAACAGCAGCAACAGAAAGTTTGCTGATCTGGTGACAAGTAGGGGCTGTGCTAGGGTTTGCACTGGCTTAGTCAGACTCACCAGATGCAGACTGCGGCTGTAAGTCTGCCATTGCTTTACTATTTAGACGAACATTCTCCCCCACTTCAGCTATTTGTGTTACTGTTTTCGAAATCCCTTTTGTCACAAAAAACAACAGCAATGAGCTCCGAGCTACATGTGAAAAATGGCCCGTTATGACAAAAATTTGGAACCTAGTTAGCAGACGGCTTTCCATCTGTGAAACACTTCATTGATGCTGACGTGTTTTATTTCAGTTATCGTCAGACTCTCTCTTATGTTGTGTTCACACCAAATGCAATGAGAATTTTCACGTTGTCTTACTTGTACGAGTTTGAACAGTAGAATATTTTGTTCACTTGCGTCATACGCATGTGAAATTGCTGAATCTGGGAATGAACTTCCACAGGTACGTGCTTGGCATCATATAGCACCAGATGATCTCAGTGCTGATTGGTTATTGCGGCGCTAATTGGTCGCTTACATTCAGATTTGTAGCGCCCTCTCTCTGAAAGGACCTGTAATTGGCCGATGTCTCTTCATCAAAGTCATGAGCTGCATTTTCTAGAACCTGAACACAGAGCCAAGAGGAGGTACATACGTCTAGTTTTCTGTCAATCCACTTGAATTACAACATCCTCAAAGTTTATAATGTAATTTTTGCCCAGTGAAGCCAAAATGAAACTGCCTACCGCAGCTTTAAGATGGGGACATTTATCCCAATACCTGCATATTAATTTGAAGTACAAGCACTCCTCCACACACACGCTGTATATATTATAAATATTCTGATAAATCTCCAGGGACACTCAGTGCAGGTTTTCTCTCCAGGCATAATATCACTGCAGTGGGAATATTTCTTCCACTGTCTAACCTTTTCCACCAGCTGAGCAGCCTTTACAGTTTGGTGCAGATCTGTTTAATTTGAATTAACTTCTAAAGGAAGAAGTGGTGCAACCATCAAGTATCTCCAGAAACACACAAACACACACGCACACACACAGCAGCTGTAGTGGAATTGGAAATGTGTTTTAATGATCTGTGGACTAAATAACAGCAGGTGGTGGAGCAGTAGGACTGAAGTTAAAGAACTAAATGTGTTGGGTTAATCATTAAAAGTAATGCTGGTTTGAGGTGGTTATTTTTGTCCTACTCAGAAGTACTGAACAGTCGATTACAGTGTGTACTTTGAATTAATAAGTCATGGTGAAAGTGGTAATTACAGACATTAGTTGAATGACTAATGATGCCAGAGGGTCTATTGATGGTGAGGCCCAACTCTGACACAAAGTCTATTTAGACACATTTCTGTGTAGCGGCTGAGAACAGGAGAAATCACATCGCAGTGGTAGTCTTGACACTTCATTGAGAGTGCTTCATGGAAATGCTATTGTATTAGAGGTTGCAATTAAAGTTCAATTTTAGGTGAAGCGTCAACGTTCAAGGCTCGCAGCTTTGATTAAAGCTGACACTGCAGCCTGAATACTTGAAGACATCCTCCTGTAAGGCCTTTCAACAAGTCTATTAGTGGATCGCCCTTTGATGCATATTTGTCATATTAGGTTATATAAATAAATTGACTTGACTTGCTTCCAGTATCATTTGATTTTGATTTAAAGCTGGACCAATCAGTATTTTTTCATGAACAAATACTCACATTGCTTCCTGTAATACAAAGAGTAATCATATAAGTCATTCTTTCCAGACTCTACAATTCTCCATCAGCCTACGAAGCATTTTTCACCTCATCAACCACTTTTCCGCTTTTCAATGAAAAAGCTCTAAAGAAAAGGAAACACTGTATCTGAGCACCAAATGGCATACAGATAATGTTAGCAACTCTTCCTGCTGCATTTCCAGCTGCAATTGTGCCACTGAAAATGTATGCTTTATTGCAAACATTGGTGGCATTTTCACCTGTGATTGTGCCACCAAAAGTGGTTGTTTCACTGCGTTTCTGGCAGCGAATGTGTTACCACAAGCAGATTTATTAGCGAGCACAATTGCCGTCATTTCCAAGGCAATTGTGCCACAAATAGCAGGTATTTTAACGAGAAATCGGCAGCATTTCCAGCATCAATTGTGCCACCAAATGTGATTTTTTTTTTTTTTTTTTTCAGTGAAACATCACTACATTTCTAGTGGCGCAAGTGCTACCACAAGCAGATGTTTTTAGTGAGGCATCTCTTTATTTCCAGCATGGATTGTATACCCAAAAGAGTGAGACATTGGCATCATTTCTTAAAGCAATTGTGCCACTAACAGCAGTGTTTTTAGCAAGACATCAGCAGCATTTCCAGCAGCGATTTTGCCACCCGTAGCAAGTGTTTTAGTGAGACATTGGCTGCATTTCCAGCAGTAATAGTGCCACCAAAAAAATTATTGTTTTTAGTGTGACATCACTGCATTTCTGGCTGAAAAAATGCTACCACAAGTTAATGTTTTTAACAAGGCATCACTGCATTTCCAGCAGCGATTGTGCCACAAATAGAACGTATGGTTTTTGCGAGAGTTGGTGGTATTTCTAGCAGCATTTGTACCACCAAAAGTTGGTGCTTTTTAGTGAGACTTGAGCAGCATTTTCAGCAGTTATAGTGCCACCAAAAATTGTTTTTTAGTAAAACATCGCTGCATTTCTAGCGTAAAATGTGCCACCACAAGTTTATGTTTTTAGTGAGACATGACTGCATTTCCAGCAGTGATTGTACCACAAATGGAGGGTATGGTTTTTGTGAGAAGTTGGTGGTATTTCTAGCAGCATTTGTACCACCAAAAGTGGTAAATGGTTGACATCACTGCATTTCTGGCGGAAAATGTGCTACCACAATTTAATGTTTTTAGTGAGACATTACTGCATTTTCAGCAGTTATAGTGCCACCAAAAATGTTGTTTTTTAGTAAAACATCGCTGCATTTCTAGCGTAAAATGTGCCACCACAAGTGAATGTTTTTAGTGAGACATGACTGCATTTCCAGCAGCGATTGTACCACAAATAGAGCGTATGGTTTTTGCGAGAAGTTCGGTATTTCTAGCAGCGATTGTATCACCAGAAGTTGGTGTTTTTAAGTGAGACTTCAGCAGCATTTCCAGCCACAACTGTGCCTCCAAAAGCGGGTATTTTATGCCCAAACATGATTATTTTGAAACCATTATCAAGTGATATTTTTTTTTTTGGCTAAACATTACCACGTTAATCACAGCAAGCATTTATTGTGGGTACTGGTTTGCATTGGAGGCAGCCTTTTGGGAGAACCCTTCTATTTATCTGATGAACATATTGACATGTTGTTCCGTTATTAGTCCGTCATGCTGAAACATTATGTGGTGATATTTACAGATGGCCTACTTTGATTTAATAAATGATCGGGCAAACCATAATTCAAACTTAATATCTAATTTTGGGCACAGCAGGACTCTTTTTAAAAGTCAGTTTCCACTCCAAGATTTTAGCTTGGCATAATTAGTCTTCCAGCAGCAGCACTGGGACTTCTTCTCCACACTGCAGTGCATTGTTAATGCAGTTTAACCGGTGTGTTTTTTGCCTCCACAACCACTGTCCAAATTAGGGACCATGCACACAACCTTTTGTCTGGCCTCTTTCCTTTAAACACTTTGGTGTTCTCAAACCTGCCAGGAGGTCGGGATTGATGTCTGATAGAAACCCCACTCTTATAATAAGCACTCAGCTTGGCTGTAATGATACTGTATGACATTATGATACATTGTGACCATTACTTTTTCATCCACTGTCTGAGTTATGACGCTAATTAATCTCATTGTTTTCAAGGAAAATTGAGTCTGAAATGGAATTTCAGCGGCGGCGTCTCAAATGACACACTTTTTACTCCTTCACTTCTACAGACAGAGTCGCTGCCACTGTGGGTGACTGCAACTGTGCCTCTTTCATGATAAGCGCAGTAATTGTGGATAAAAGGTGTGCACCACCTTTCATCTTACCCGACGTTACTTTTACCTCACCCTCCTTTTCTCCCCACGTCAATGCCTAATGGCTCTGCAATTGTCTTTTAAAAGCTGCCATGCTTTGGCCTTTACCCCCCCAAAGTCTTTTTTTTTCCCTCTCTACAACATTGTATTTCTCTTTACTCTTTCTGTCACAGCACTTTGCTCAGAGAACACAATTAAATTTGTTTGACTTGACCGGTAAATAGTGGAATGGCCCACTTAATTCTAAAAAGCACACCACGCTCGTGTACTGACGCGGCCCAAAGATAGAATGTGAACTTAGCTATATGGGTTGTTTGTGGTTGCGGTGCTCTCTGGGAAGGCCATTAGCCGCTCTGACCTGTGCAGTTAAGAGGTGTCAACCATGATTTGCTATTGTACATCTTTGCGCTCCATGGTTCGGTGCTGATGGTCTTTAAAAGCCCTCACTGGGGAGCTCTCGATTATCATCTACTTACGGACCATCACTGCCCGTGGCTCTCTGTCATTCATTTCATCTGCTTTGGTTCTTCAGATATAAGGTCAAGCATGACATTAGGACTTTATTTCTACTGTTTTCTGACTGGTGCTCGCCAGCAGACGCGGGCAGTTTCCAGTTCATGCAGAGAGCTGAAGTAGACGGCTTGTTGAGCGGAGACTGCTTTCAGGCAGCAGTGCTGGGTGGCACAGTTTGGGTCCCATTTTCCCAAAGGGGGACTTCTGGAACCGGTGGTTGAATGTGTAAGTGGGGTCATCTGTGATCTTTCCGCTCACTTCCTGTTCTGATGTCACGCAGCTTCTTGAATGAGAGGAGGCCTCAGAGCCAGCGGTGTCCTGCCTCGGTGGTCAAACACTGGTTCAGAATAGTTCTTCTGCAGCTGTGGTTTTTTGTCTGTGTTCAGCAGTAGTTTGGCAGCAGTACAATACACCAAAATACTGTTTTTCTTTACATTTCCTCAAATGTCTACCTCTTAGTGTGCTCCGCAACCTAGTGTTTGGGGTCTGCCTACCTTGCAAGTGCACAAAAAGCTCTCTTCATTGGCTGTGTTTCAGAAAAATGCCTAACTTGAAGTAAAGATGTAGCCAGCTGATGATCTGTCACTACATGGATTATTAACCAGCAGCTGGCTGGCTTAATTAGAATTGTACGTTTGTTAAACTCAGCTTGAGTGCTCATAATGCCACTGCTGGTTGTGTTCTGATAGAGGTTTGAGTCTCTGTCTGAACCCATAGACTGTAAAAAATAATGAATGGATCATCGAAAACCGGTGCTTGGTCAGTGACTTTCAGCATCAGACTTTAACGAAAAAAGCTGTCTTTTCACGTCGGCGTGATATGTGGCTGGTCGCCGTTAGTCTTTGGCAACGCCTGCCGGCATCAGGGGAAAACGCGGTGACACAACAACGAACGTTAAGGTGGCAAAAGTCCGACAGCCACGGACTTTCACCCTGGAGGCTGGTGTTCACTTCCTGTAAGATTGTAAAGCCAAACCCTTTTTGTTCCAGAGTTGAAGTCAGCATTTGTTGGACCCATCCATCACCCTTGCAGCCTTAACCTTCATTCTTGTCCCGCCACGTTTCCCCATTAAACTATAACAGCAACCATCTGGGAATCATGCCGACGTTAAAGGATGCCGTTTGACGCCGTCACTGCCCAAGCTCTGGATTTTGACAGCTTCGGAGTGAGACCGGGTTGAATGGTCACGTTATGGGTGAAGTATACTTTAACTGCACTGAGCACACTGCCGCTCTGTCCCCTCTGCCTCAGCATCTCAGAGCCCAGTGCCTGTGACGCTGGTGCTTTTAATAACCACAAGTACAGAACAGTATATTCCAACAGCACTATGAATTTCGGAAAGGTTTCTTTTGTGGCAGAGTGCGCTCTTCCACTTGAGGTGACTCATACCCTGTGTTACAAATGTCTGTTACTGCACTGAAAAGACTTTAGTTGACTTTAGCTTGGCTTTTAATTGGCCTCAGGCCCAAAACTGCTGCTGGGGTTCAGGCTCAGGGCGTGCGTGGACAGAAACCTTATGGGTCCATGTAGGGTCGGGCCGGATTTTTCGGGCCAGATCAAAGCTCTACTTGTATATCGTTGTGATGCTGTGACATTATGAACTATACAACTGTCTTGAATTCTTCTTACAACCTTTTTTAAGACTTCTCTTAACCAAATGAGAGAGAATAATCCCGCATATATTATTATTGCCAAGGAGAAGTGCTCCGTCAGAGACTGTCTGCGTCTGAGAGCCCGAGACAGTTCAAATTACCCCGGTCAACATGGTGATGATTATGCTGTCTTCTTGCCTTTGTGCCACGCCAATTAGACTTCCTGAGGTGCAAGAATAGTCAACTCTCAGCCAATCAACACACTGGTTGCTCCCCTGGATGGCAAACTCCTGAGAGGATTCTTTAGAAAAGAGATGCCTTGTCATTAAAATTGCACTTTTTTCCTCAGCCCGTGAATAGGAATTTATCAGAGCATCAAAGTGCACAATTCAGATGTGAATGCTCAGTAGCCCTTTTTAGATAGCAGACACAGGCGGCAACTTTGTCACTTTATATCACAGTTCAGATATCAGATCATAGAGTATTAAAGTATTAAATTATCATGTTCGGGCTGAACGATTTGAGATATGCAATTTCTCTGACCAATATTTCAATTTAAATGACAGTTTTCCAGAAATTAAACTTAAGGCCTGTATTTAAAGTCTACATAACACGAACAGGATACGCAAGCACTGTCATAAACTTACCGTGTCTCTACATTAATAGTATAGGATAAATAGAGCTGTTGCTTGTGTCCTCAGTCTTTCATCAGACCCACAAAAAAAGGTAGATATAAGGTAAGATATATGCAATATAAGACAGATATAAGTTAGAAGGCCAATTCTACATTGAAAAGTTTAGAATGCTGATATGAGATATTTATTTCTTGTTAGGTGGCGACATGTACATGAGCTGCTGTCCTCAGCAGATGGAGAGAATGGTGGATGGTGTGACATCTGGGCAAAGTGGCGGCTGAACAGAGGTCTACAGCTTTGGTAAACAACAACACCAGTTGTTCAATAGCGAGGCAAAATATTGAGGCATTTCCGGCGCCCTTTGTGCCCCCGAACATGGATGTTTTTCAGCAACAATTTGCACATTTCAAGCCTTGTTTGTGCCACTGTTCAGTGAGACAATGCAGCATTTCGAACAGCCCCCAAATTTGAGTGTTTTAAGCAACATTTTGTGTGTTTCCAGTGGCCTTAGTGCCCCCTAACATTGATGAATTCTAGCAACAATTTGTGGGTTTCGAGTTGCATTTGTACCTCTAAATGTAGCACTGTGTAGTGAGACATCGCAGCCTTTCCAGTAGCCTTTGTGCCCCCAAACATGGATATTTGTTACCTACCTTACGTTACGTTACGTACCTTTTTTTCAACCTGCATTTGAAACTTTGAAACTTCCATCGCCGCATCTCCAGCCATGTCACTGCCCTCAAACTTGGGTGTTTTTTGGCACCTCATTGCTGTGTTTCCGGTGACACTTTCTAACCTCAAACATTGTGTTTTTTGTGACACCTCACAGCATTTCCGAAGGCATTTCTGCCCTCAAATGTGGATGTTTTATTGGCCACCTGTCGCTGCATTTCCAGCATCTTTAATGCCATCAAACGTGGCTCTGTTTAGCAACACATTGCTGTGTTTCTAGCAGCATTTTTGCCCCTTTGTCATGTTTACAGAGGTGTTTCTGCCCTCAAACAGCAACTCTTTAGTGCCACCACATGGGTATTTAAAGCCAAAATGTGGCCTTTTCCGAATCATAATCCAGTGTTTTTGAGCCTTAACATGACCACACATCAACCATTGCTGTGTCAAAATGTAAAGAAATGTCAAGTTTCATGTAAAAAGGTGACAAAGACATCCTGAACACACTAGCTGGTTTCACAGGAGCATTTTAACCTATATTTTTGATGCTGTTAACACTTCCTAATGCCTGTTTCTTGGAGTGGGTGTTTATTATCAAGTTGTTTTAGCGTCAGAATCAGTCTTTTGCTTTTATTTTATTGATTCCTTTTTTTTTCTTATTTCCCTGTGATCTCTCTCAAGGCCACGGATTCCTCTTCGATTCAGCAAGAATCTTTACCTTTTCTCTTTCTTCTCAGTCGCACGGCCGCTTCAGCTGCCCTCACCGCTGTTCCACTGATAGAAGTATAGAGCGTCTGTGCTGCAGGGAGGGCTCCATCAGAGCAGGCTGAGGGCGACGCTGGAATAAATGCACGTGGGTGAGAGACAGGTGAGATGCTGATGAAAATGCTCGCAGCCTCGCCTCGCACACTCTGAACTCTTTACTCCAATGAGCTACTGTTCCCCCCAATAAATAACACATCATTGAAACTGTGCCAAACTGACATGCTTCAACCCTTCAGTACCCACCCTGCGGTGTCTGAGCGAAGAATGAAAGAAAGGGGGGGGGGAGGAAAACACTTTGATGATTGCCAAACTACATTTTGTTTTCTTTCAGTTTGAGGGAAAAATGGATTTTAAGGCATCCACAACAACACATTGAACTTCGAAAAAGGCCCCTGTGCAGAATGTGGAAATCCCATTCCTCTCCACCTCCCTCCCCGGTATCTTCACTTTATGCCCGGCTTCCTTTTCCTGTCTCTCTTACTCTGTCATTTTTCCCCCCGTGGGCTGAAAATGCTAATTCTTTCAAAGGAGTCATGGGATTCTGCTTGGCTCAGTAACTTTTCTCCCCAGATCCTGCATTGGATATATTCCATGATGCGTTTTTTTTTGTCTGTGATGGAGTGTAAATTACATTCTGTATAAAACAAATCCAGTCCGTAGATGGATCACAGCAAGAGTTTATTTGTTGAGCGGACACACAGGTGTCTCTTCTGCCTCTGTGTTCCTTTTGCTCTTCTTTCTCTAGCACTAATGGGGGTGCATGCCCAGCCATCTGTGAAGGACAAGGGAACCTTTTGGCCGAGACAAATCGCTTTGGAGCAGGGCTGTAGCCTCCCACCACCTCCCCATCCCCATCCCTGTCCACACACACATACACACACGCTGTCCCTCTCCCTCCAGGGTAACAAGGGAAGCGTCTGCGTTGGGTCCATAGTGTTCCATCAGGAGTCAGCCAACTGAGCCACCGGTCTAATCCCTACCAGCAGCCCACATGGCTGCACTGCCAAGTTCCAATTAGACCCATAAAAAAGACCTCCATTTTTTCTGAGCGAGGACCTTTACGAGGGGTGTGCCCAGCCCTCCGTGACCCACCGACCACCCGATATAACAACGCGTCTATAAAAGCAAGACACGATGGGGAAACAGGCCAGAATTATAAGACACCCCCGAGGGGCGACACTTGTGAGGAACAAACAAAGCCCTCTCGTCCCGGCGGGAAGCAAAGCAGTGACTGTCTGCTTGGCGAGCTGCAGCGGCTCAGAGAGACTAAGGCCCAATCCCATTTCCTACTTTAACCCCTGCCCCTGATTTTCAAGTGCCACCTCGCCCCTCAGACCAGAGCTATAAGTAGTACTGATTGAAATCTACCATTTAAGACCCTGATACGTCAGCAGTAGTCGCGCATGCGTTTACATAAACAGTTATGACAAGTGTTGACTGAATACGCCATTTTCTGCTCTGTGTGTGTGTGTGCGTTGGCTACAGGCAGCATTTTGCAGTTGTTAGGACGCTTGTAATATGATTTAATTTCACGCTATTAATCAGTCAAACAAGTCATCAAATAAAAAAGAACACTGCTTCGGACTCAAGTTAAATTTCAGGTGTAATGTGACATCAAAGGGGGGGATGCAACATGGGAATATGTCAAAATGTGGCACTGTAATGCTCAAATCAGCAATAACAAAGTAACATTAGCTAGTTAGCTGATGAGCTATCAAATCATTTGCATACTAGTGGCTTCTTTTGTTATGAACTAAGGTAATACGATGGTTGTCATAATTTTTAAACCTAAGTTATTAAGGAAGAAAATACAGCAGTAAAAGTATTATCATCACAATGACGTTTACCATTCATTTGATAGAGACCGAAAAGCGTGGATAAGTTTCAAGTTTTGATCAAACAAGTCATCAAATATAAAGAACACTGCTTCATTACCAGGCCACTAGCATGATCTGTAAGCTAACATTAGCAACCTGCGCTCCTACCCTGCCAGTCTGCACTGATATTAGAGGAGCAGTAACAAGTGCAGCAACTTCACTGGTGGACTTAAGTTCTTCTGTTGCAAGACTTAAGACTTTCCTCTTTGATAAAGCTAATAGTTGGGGCTGGCTCAGGCTTGCCTTGGACCAGCCCCTAGTTAGGCTGATACAGGCCTGCCAGGGGACTGTCTCTCTCCATCTCTCTCTCTCCATTTGCAAATATTCACGTATCATTAATGCATGTTACACATACGTATACTATCACGTTTTACTGTAACGTTTAAGCTATACCACATGAGAGGGAAGTGCTGTTGTGCAGTATATCAGCACGGCTGTGATTCGTTCGTAGGCACAAGGCCACGGGCCGATTTCCAAAGATTGCCATTAAGAAGATAATCCAGGCTACAAGCACCGTTTCTTAACAGTAAAAAGCAACAACAGATTTTGCTATTTTTTTATTTCTAATTATTATGTATGTAATTTTTTGGTTTATTTAATGATTTATTCGGCTCCGACTGCACACATAGTTCAGCATCTGGACTGGGACTGGACTTGCTGCTCTGTGTATGTCGACACTCACCACAGGCCAGCTACTTTGTGTCATCCAAGCTACATCTGCGTGTTTTCATTTACTTTGCGACCAGTGAAATCAGTCTGTTGACAGTGGCATATGTTTGATGCCTATGAGTTCAAAGCTTAATCAGTACATCGCGTCAGTTTCTGCTGTCATATAAGAACACCTGGAGATTTGCAGTGAAGCGTCCCTGCCTCCTTTTTTCCCTCTGTCCTTTTCTGACAACCATTCATTGTGTAACTCAAGTGTTATTTGTGGAAATATGTTTCTCTTTGTGGTATAAAGTTTATTTCTAAACCCTTAATGAGGGCTAATTAACGGCTAACGCAATTACCGGCTCAGAACAACTGTAAAGTGGAGTGATACATGTTATACTGTATATCAGCACATACGGAAGGCTTCTTGCAAAATCAGATTGTGTTGTTGGAACTAACTATTGTATATACATATAACATATAGTATATTATACTACTACTATTATTCATATTTGTATTATATTGTCATATTACTGTAATTTTATTATCTCAATCTGTTGTAAACATCCATCGCACGTCTCTCCGTCCTGGAAGAGGGATCCCTCCTCGGTTGCTCTTCCTGACGTTTTTTTCCATTTTTCCCCCGTCAAAAGGGTTTTTATGGGGGAGTTTTTCCTTATCTGCTGTGAGGCTCCAAGGACAGAGGGAAGTCTTATTTCGTAAAGCCCTCTCGAGCAAATTGTGATTTGTGATATCGAGCTCTGTAACACTAGGCTTGAAGTGTGCCTCTGAAAATCCTTCGTTTGCAGGGCCATGTAGCCCCTAACACTTTGCCCCATCCCTCTATCCCAACAAGCATCAGGACACCCTACCCCTTGATCTGAACGCGCAAAACAAAAGGGCAGGGGCTAAGTGGTAAGGCCGAGGGGTGTACTGGGACTGGGATGACGTTCAACCTCTGAGGCTCTGAAGCCCATAAACCCATCTGCTTGAAGTCGATGGCAGGTTTAGCAAAACACGGGGAGCTGATGTACGCCGAGCTCCCATTTTCAAAATTGCAGGGTATGGTACATCACAAGAGATAGGTCAATTATTTGTTGTTAATCCGTCACCGTAAGGGACGTATCGTTGCAAGCAAGCTGATGCTTTTATGGTGGGTCAGAGAAGCCAATAAACATTTCTGTGTGAGCCATTACAGCTTACATTTCTTGAGCTGGTGTGACAATTTAAAAGTTTTAAATTTCACAGCTCGACAATTGGTGGTTTTACTCAATCCAATCTGCAGGAGCTGTCATGTGGCGGGTAAGGACCACTGATCAGAAATTGTGACTACAGAGCTTTTCCCCTAAGTTAAAGGCTGACAAAAAGCCATAACAATGGATTTATAACTCCTATCTCCTATAAACAGGGCCGATATACTGTAAATGGAGACAGGCTCTTAATAGTGCCAGCTCCTCAGAGGTAAAGAGTTCTGCTGACAACAATGTCATAGATAGTGTCTGTGTCTATACGTGTGTGTGTGTGTGTGTGTGTGTGGGCCGTTGCATCGCCTGTGTCCAAACCTACTGATGTCCTGAGCGACCTTGCTAAATAAAGACCAGTGGATTGAGCCATCCGCTCTCACTGTCCATTGCTGGAGCACTGAGGCTTGAAGTATACATTTGCGCGCCGCATTACACCCTCTAATAGGCAGTCAGTCAAAATAACACGCTGCCCGAAATGTCAGCGTTTACCTTTGTAATGACCAAGCTTCCACTGAAATTAATAGATCCTCAGGCTCGTCTCTGTAGCGGAGGGTCTTCAAACTGTCAGAGGCAGAGACCCTGAAACCACCGCCAACACACACGGAAACACACATCGCTTTATTCCTGCACACGTATGCACATACACATCCCAACTTCCCAGCACTGGAAGTCAATGAAATGTAGTAGACTAACTTGATTTGATGGACTCGTGTAAATCATGGTTGAAAATGTGGGATTGAAAAAAAATCCACAGGGGAGTGCTGGCTCTTTCCAACACAATTGTTTCTGTGCCTGTACATTACTGAGAGGAATGAGAGAGGCCACGTTAATTTATTGCACCAGTATTATACCTCAGCTTGTTAAGAAATATACCTAAATGGAGCCTTTTATGCTTTTCTGTATTTTCTGTCCGATGTTCATATTAAACGTGACTAATGTATGTGAAAGTAATCCCCTGTTTCCAATTTGTTTTTTTTTCTTGGGCTACAAGCTGACATCAGCTCGTCACAGATTTCTTTATATGGTCATCTGCTCCAATTACGCTACTGCAAGTGTTTTACATCATGTAGTTTACACTGCTACGTGTAACTACATGCTAACATCTGGGGAAACATGTAATTTTGGTGGCTGATATTAATTTCTCCCTGATTTTGAATAACATTCAAAAATCACACTGAAAAGTTTTTGTTGGTGATTTTTCATGGTAGAAGGTGCCGCTTCACTCTGTCACAGTTATTCCTTGGCTGCAAGTACGCTGCTAAATTTAGCTACATGCTAGCATCAGGAAAATATGTAATCTTGGTCACTGGTGTTGTAAAATTGTCCCTCAGTTTTGGATTGCATATCTGCTGAAACATGTCCAGTTGTGAAGAGTTTGGTTTAGAATATTTTGTTGGTGATTTTTCATAGTATAAAGTACTGCTATACTCCATTACAGTCATGTCCCTGGCTTCAAGTAATGCTACATGTAGCTTCACGCTAACGTTGTGGTTAATTTTTCCCCAATTTTGGATCACATTCCTGCTGGAACATGTCAGGTTGTAAAAAAAAATGTGCAGAAGCTTCTGTTGGTGATTTTACGTGGTAAAAATTGACACCATACTCTATTACTCATTCCTTGGCTGCAAGTGCACTGCTACATGTAGCTCCATGCTAACATTGGGAAAACATGTAATTTTGGTTGCAGGTGTTGTGAGTTTGTCCTCTGATTTTGGATCGTATATCTGCTGGAACATGTCCAGTTCTTAAGAGTTTGGTCTAGAACTTTTTGTAGGTGATTTTTCATAGTATAAAGTATCGCTATACTGCTGTTACAGCCATGTCCCTGGCTTCAAGTAATGCTACGTGTAGCTTCACACTAATGTCGTTGTTCATTTTCCCCTGATTTTGGATCACAGCCCTGCGGGATTTGCATCACATCCCAGAGATATTCAGAATAGAGGAGAGAAGAGACTGGAAAATATTCACAATTAACAAGACGGAGTCAAACATTTTTTTATTTTTTCTCTAAAATAAATAACTAAAACCTGTTAAGTGATAAGTAAATTAGTTGGCAGTTAATTTATTTGTTGAAAAATATTCAGTTAATTAATTCATCATTGCAGCTGTAATCACAATAATTTTAATTTTTAATGGCTCACCTGATCTGTTTCCTTTGTTTCTCTCTTGTAGCGTGTTGCTGAAACACTCTGAGCAACAAAAAGCAACACATGCTCTTTGTGGCGTCCATGTTGAAGCTCATGAACACAACTGAGATGTAAGCGTAATCATCCTAGGAGCACATGAATGCACCATTTGCCTTGGCTGATGGAGGTCTTGACTTGACTGTAGAAATGGGAGCAGCGCCCTATGATAACAGCAAGTGGGGGAAACTTGGGGATTCGTGAGCACTCGGACATTTGACAGGCTGACCCGGTATATGACACACACTAAAAAAAGTCATTCAAAAAGATTTGTTCGTTCATTTTTGCCCATCACTAAATGATAGGGTGTGTGAGATTACTTTGAGAACTGCTTAGCTGACCTTTCTGTGTAAGTTCTTCTTATGTGGGAAGCTGCAGTTCAGCTGTACTCTAATGTAAATACCGCTCACCCTGGTGCACATTTACCCGTCCCAGTGTTCTCAACTCTTTCTAAAACTTCCAATAGTTAACGGCCCCCACTTGGCGATGTTCAGTGATCGTATGCATAAACAGGAGCTGCTATTAGTGTGCCACCAGAGTGCATTCATGTGTATTCACGGGTCAATGGGAAAATGCAGCATCTGCCCTCACCTCCTCTACTGTTGCTCCCATATACACAATAAAATGAAATGTTAATGGATGCTAATGAAATGGCTAATTGTGGATTCGGTGCAACCATGCGAAGCTCACTCTCTGGGCCTTGCTGTTCATCGTTTATCATACAACCACCTCTTGAGAGTTCGAGGGGTGGAGAAAAAAAAAAAGAAGAGAAAAATAATAATGATAATAAACATTAAAAAACAATGAAACAACAATTATTATGCATGCGGACCTGGCGCCGTGTTAACCTGCTGTGCAGCGTGCGTCACTCCAGCTCAGAGGTGACATTTCTTTGTGCTCGTCCCACAGATTGTGCTGGAACTTTTTTTTCGGATAGCGAGATGGAAAGGTAGCTCGCAGTAGGCTGGCCGGCGGCGATTTTTCACCTCAGAAACAGTCTTGCTTGTCAGTCCCGACAGAGACAGCCGCTGAGGCCTGCTAAAGCTGAGTAAAGCTCGCGGCTGTCTTTATCTCTCGGCCTGTGAGCCCAGAGTGGTTTCAGGCAGTGATTAGTGAGGCGGATCCCACGTGGGTCACCCTTTTGCTGGAGGAGATCAGTGCTGGAGATTTGAGGCATCTGGGCACCTTTGTAGTAGGAGCATGTGAGTGACAAGAGAGGAGAGGAGAGGTGGACGGAGTGGAAACTGGAGAGAAAGGGAGACAGGCAGATGGAGAAGAGGGTAGTCTGGGTAGTAACAGGAGGAGATGAAGGCTGTATGATTAGTTTGCTCAGGGAAGAGAAGTCTTTGCTATTTTAGGTGCAAAAAAACAGTTTGCTAGCATTTTTTAAGACCAATGCCATGCACTTGTAGGCCATTTCAAAACACGTTCATGGGAATATGGGCCAAAAATAATACATTTGTGCAGGCGTTTTCAGTATTAGGCATGCTTTTGTGGCTTAAAAGATGACTCAGTGTCTGTGAGTCCACCACTTTGATCCAGACTGAAATATCTCAACACATATTGGATGGATTACTCTGAAATTCGTGGTCCCCAGAGAGTAAAGCCCTCTGTGTTTGATCATCGCCCGACTTCTCCTCTGGCACCAGCATGAACTTAACATTTGTGCCATTGAGCGAGATGCCTCAGCAACTATTGGCCTGGCTGCCACAACGTTTTCAGAAACATGCTGGTATAACTATCCTTATCCTTGAAACCAAAAGTTCAGCATTTTGGCAAACACGCCCGTTCCCTCTCTGGTGGAGAGTAGGATGAGAAGATCGATATCGCAAATTATCATAATGATAATTTGCTATTTGATATCTAGGCTCTGAGCAGTCGCCAGGCAACCAGCTGAGACTCTTGGAAGTTTCCAGTCGCATCCAAGAAATACTGAAGCACAGTGGAAAATTGAAAATTGTGGATGAAACAAACAATATATTATGTTATTAAGTGCTTTAGAGGTCAAGTCAATTATTTATAAAGCTAGTTATCACAAATCACAAATTTGCCTCTAGGGTCTGGAAGAAAGAGTTATCATCTGACAGAGCCAGGCTAGCTGTAGGATCTAATACCGTTCCCATCCACTCATTTACTCAGCTGGACTTTATGTTTAGTGCTGAGTAGCAAATATTAGCACATACATGTGGTTGGGTTTAGGAAAAGAAGAACAGGGTTAGGGATGAGCTGTGACGATGTCTGGGAAAGAGTGTTGCCGTCTTCGCGGATTTAAGCTTTTACTTCGCAGTTTCAAAATCAGTAGCCATGTTGGTTGTTAACAAAATGCATTCACTCCGCTCCTTGTCCCTCCTATTCTGATGACGTGACCAAAGTAATAAACGGTTGTGATTGGCCCGGTAAGCTTTAACTGATGCTAGAATGAGCCTTTATGATTGCGTCTGCGGAGCGAAATAGAATATGAGCTCACGAGATTAGGACAGTTTCACCAGGCTAGCGTATCTGCAACGTGAAAGGACGGCTTTTTTTTTGTCTGTGTCTGACGCCAGACTGAGTGCTGGGTTTCGACGACTTCAGAGTGAAGCCAGGTTGTACGAACATTTTAGTAGAAATCCAGGATTTGTCAGAATCTTCTGAGCTGAATTTGTTTGTATTCAATGAACAAATTTTGCCTTTGCGTACACACAGATGATGAAGGCCCAGCTGTCTCACAGCATATTACAACCACATTCATTAAAGAAGCTTTAATAGACAACAATATTTAAAACTATTGATTGACTAATGCTACACTTATTTCATCCTTGGCCTTTTGTCCTCATCAATTATTGTCATGATTAAAATATTCCACTATAAAAACCAAGTGTCCCAGCCTTAGCTTATAGTAGAGTCTATGACAATGTAACAGGTTTGATCATTGTTTTTACTGAATCTGCCTGTATATGTTAGCGCTCAGCTCAAAGCACCACTGTGCTGACGTCCACCCTCACAGAGCTTGTAAAATGGCTGTGTCTTGGTCTTGTTTGCATTATAGTGTAGAAATAATCATTATTTCTGCATTCTTGCCTGCTGTGCTTTCTCAATCAATATGATGAAATGATTAAGGTAATACAGCAAGTGTATTCATAGTCCATATGTTATTAGCTCGCCTGTTTCCCCTGAGCTCTGAATTGTGCTGTCAAGCCTTCAATGTCACGTGTTAAACCAACTGCACAATGCCTCAACAAGAGCAGAGGTGACAAAGTGTAATTACCTGTGAGCAGCAGGGATCTTTGTTTACTTTGATGGCCGATTTTAGATACATATTCGACGAGACCCTTATCGTCCAGGACGACTGATTGCACCATCTGCTTAAATGGCAGCAAAAACTAATGGGGTGCAGGAGATAGCCTGTGACTTGTAAATTGGAAAAATGTCCTTATTGTTAGAACCACGGAAACAAGATGGTATCTGAGAAAGTGTAAAGGTGGTTCGACGAACTTTGCGGGCCGCGGAGGTAGAGCTGAGCCCTCGTCTCATCACACTTCCTTTCATTTGGCTTTCTGAGCGAACCGCAGTCGACTTTTCTCTCTTGGCTCCTGTTAATTACCATTCTGAACGCGCCGAATAAGCTTTTTATGAGGAAGCAGATCGTTTTTGAGGATGGAAATTGAATTTTAGCAGGTTGTCCAGCTTAAAAAAAATCTCTGCATGCATAGTCATTGAGGGATGTTCCATTTGATTTGGCTGTCAGTCACATAGTCACCATCTTCCACTCGCTCCTGTGGTCTTAAAGGTCTTTTCGCATGTGCAGAGTGACTTCACCTCCTATTGTTTAGTGAAACAGGGCATTCTCAAGTCTCAAATCAGAGTCCATTCACCACAGGAAATGACTAATCCTACTAAAACCCAGTCTCCAAAATAAAGGGCACTTAACCTACTTAGCAGGTTTGTTAGAACATGTAGTAGGAATATGCTTCAAGGAGTAATTTACGACATTGAAATCAGCCTTCATTTCCATATTCTCATGGCTCTCGCTTCGACTTTATAGTGCTAATTATGCCCATTACAGTGTCATTGATCCCCCCTCCACCCGTCTATGCCGGAGAAATAGAAAAACCCTGCCATTTGCTTAGTAATGAAGAAAGTTGTTCCATTTCAGTGGACTAACCTCCCATCTGCCTTTATGCTGCTAAATGAAACAGATTTGCCTTTAAGACAATGCGTCTTAAGTCTGAGAGGGAGAGGGAAGTGGGAGAGGAGAATCATAAGGGGCACTTATGCATATGTTTGATAAAGATAAGTGACGTCCCATCTACTGGTCGTTAATGAGATCTTTTGCAACAGGAAGATGTATGTGGCTCTGGCGTGGTGCGCACTAGTGGGAAATGACTGCTGAAGGGGGCTGTGGAGGGAGGCACTTCATCAAGTATAATTGCTGCCTTGTACACACTCGGTCCCCAAAGGCTCTGGCTTCTCTGCAGACACCCAGGACCTTCCTCCTTTAACTCGCCTCTTCTTCCGCACTCCCTCTCTGTCTCCCTCTGCTTCCTATCTTTCCCCCTACTGACCCTTTTGCCCCCTTCCTCCCCGAGAACATTATTTCCTGTTAAACAATGCTAATAGAACAGTGTCTCGCCGGTTACAGAGGCTGAATGCAGGCTTGATTAATCAGGCAAAAACACAATGACTTCCTTTTTCGCCATAGGTCCCCTGTGTTCCCTTTAGTTTCATGCGTTGTAAGTTTTTTTTGTCTATGCTGTGCATTTATTTCTGGGAAACAAAGTTACTAAATCAAACAGGAATAGCAGCTCTTTTATCTTGCTTAAGCTGTAACATTTTGCTTTACAGTTCATTTTTAACAAGGAATCTGTGAAGTGGGACACCATGCCCAGAACAAATACTCTATTTTTAACATATGTGAAAGCATACAAATGAATCCGATATGTTTTATGGCTAATTTGCACATACATAAGTGTATATTTACAGCTGCTATAATTTTTCAGTACAGCACAATAAGCCCAGTCAACAGAAGAAAATGTAAACATTACAGGTTTCTGCAAACAATGAATACATGAGAGTTGCATGTTTCATACGTGTTATATCAGTGTTTTAAACGTCACGTAATATATGTGCTGACTTTGTCATAGGGAGGTGGGTGGTAAGGTGGATGGCATGTCGTCTAGGCAAGAGGGCTGCCAAGCTGCAGAGTACTGTTCAAGATCAACAAACAAGTAAGCGGCTGTTTCCATTGGCTTTTTGGGCTCCAATTGTTGGTGTTTTGTAGCCACCTGTCTGTGTTTTTCATCGGCTATTTAGGCTCCAGTCGTGAGTGTTTTGTAGCGACCCATCTGTGTTTGTCTGTGAGTTTTTAGGCTCCAATTGTAGGCGATTTTTAGAGGCCTGTCTGTGTTTTGCAGCAGCTTTTAAGGCTCAAACTGTGGGTGTTTTGTAGTGACCAGTCATTGTGTTTCCGTTGGCTTTTTTTGCTCCAATCTTGGATCAGTGTAGTGTCCTGTCTGTGTTTTTCCAGTGGATTTTTAGGCTCCAGTCAGGGGTGTTTTGTAGCCACCTATCCATGTCTTACCATCAGCTTTTTAGGCTCTAATCATAGATGTTTTGTAGCAATCAGTCTGTGTTTTCCCATTGGCTTTTAGGCTCCAAACATAGGTGATTTATAGCAGTCTGTCTGTTTTTCCATCGGCTTTTTAGGCTCAAACTGTGGGTGTTTTGTAGTGACCTGTCAGTGTTTCCATCTACTTTTTTGCTCCAATCTTGTCATTTGTTATTGTGGGTTATTGTCGTGACTCATTTGTTTTTTTCCAGCTGCTTTTATGGCTCCAATTGTGGGTGTTTAATAGTACATTTCTCCAGTGACTTTTTGGGCTCCAGTCTTGGGTGTTTTGAGGCGACCCATCCGTGTGTTAACATCAGCTTTTTAGACTCTAATCGTAGGTGTTTTGTGGCAACATGTCTGTCTTTTTCTGGCAACTCGAAAGGCTCCAGTTGTGGGTGTTATGTAGTGACCTGTCAGCTTTTTAGACTCCAACTTTGGGTATTTTGTAGTGACCTGTCAGTGTTTTATCGGCTTTTTTTGCTCCAATCTTGGGTCATTGTAGTGATTGGTCTGTGTTTTTCTTGTGGCTTTATAGGATCCAGCATGGGTGTTTTATAGCCACCTGTTTGTGTCTTACCATTGGCCTTTTAGGCTCTAATCTTGGGTGTTTTGTAGCAACCTGTCCATGTTTTTCAGTTGTGGGCCCACTGTGTTTTTCCATGACCTTTTTAGATGTTTTGCAGCGATCCACAGGTACTTCTATCAGTTTTTTTTTTTTTCCTCCAATCTTGGGTTATTGTAGTAACACACCTGTATTTTTCAGGTGTTTTTTTAGGCTCCAGTCATAGGTGTTTTGTAGCCACCCACCTGTGTGTTACCTACTGCTTTTTAGGCTCTAATTGTGGGTGTTTTGTAGCAACATGTCTGTGGTTTTCCAGTGGCTTTTAAGGCTCATATTGTGGGGTTTTTATAGTGTGTTTTTCCCATTACTTTTTAGGCTCCGGTCTGTCGTGTTTTGTAGCTACTGGTCAGTGTGTTTCCATTGGCTTTTTAGGCTCCAGAGGTGGGTGTTTTGTCGGAGCCCATTAGTGGGGAAAGTGCCACAAAAAAGCCCAAACCATAACCAAGTGGTGTCTCTACTTTGGACTAACCACACTTTAACCACAGCAGTGTTGAATCGTACACTTTCAGCATAGCTACGACATAATAATTTTAAAATGTAATGTATACATGGTTTGCAGAAAAGTTCAATGCCATCATATTTTTGTGGTGACTGGGTAGAGCATTAATGAGAAATTTCAGAAAGTAAAGCCTCAGCGGCCGTGCTTATCAGCAATATTGTGTTAAAATCCTCCCTATTTTTTTGTAGCAGTTTCTTTGTGCTCATCAATTAGTGAATAAAGGGGGTTTTGTA
Source organism: Epinephelus cyanopodus (assembly GCA_026686955.1). Classification (NCBI taxonomy): domain Eukaryota; kingdom Metazoa; phylum Chordata; class Actinopteri; order Perciformes; family Serranidae; genus Epinephelus; species Epinephelus cyanopodus. The sequence goes on from CM048934.1 coordinate 9,920,119, forward strand.
TATTCAGAGAATTATGGCATAATGATGAGAGTATGAAAACAAAAACATCCAGAACAATTTCAGAAATGGCACAAGATACAGCGTATTTGTCTCATAGGATTTTGATTGATGAGTCTGTCACTGCTGTCCATCCATCTCCTATCAGCTTGAGAACACAGCCGTGTGGGTTGCTAATACAAAGACGCAAATATTAAAAAACATCCAGCCAATAACATATAGGAAAAGTCTCCTTTACTTGCAGCAGACAGCGGGTCCAACAATAGAATGACTAATTGGCGTATTCCAAAGCAACACCAGCAATTTTGGCACAATACCCTCATGGCCATTCAAGGGATAGTGGGAACACTGGCAGGTAATCTAAAGCATTTCCAGTAGGGGCCTGTTCATGTTGGCATAAAGGAGTGGAACTAAGTGCAACCATCAGCCAGTCCACGCAGATTGCATGGCACATCAGTGCAGCGCAGCCTCTTCCAGGAACGGAAAGGGTTTGTTTCGTGCCAACGCCGTGGAGCAGCCATGTTCATAGCAGGTTAGCCCCTCCGCTGGGTCCGTCAGGTGGGCTGGGGAGAATGAGAGGGATGGAAATAAAGGAGTGCATGACTGGATCAGCAGATGGGGGATATTCTGTACTTGGTGCCATGCAGCTGCGACTGCAGATAACATATGCCAGGGAAAGGGGGCAGACAGAGGCTCTGTAAACCATGATAATCCAAACAGTGTTTTCTAAAGGAGGGCCAATACTAAGCCTAATGGTACTTCAGTTGAATATTATCAAAGGTATTGGACACATTACAATGCAAATGTGTTTATTTTGTTGAGTTTACATGCGACAATAATGACACTGCTGCCAAAAACATTTCTATGATTGCATCAGTTGACAATTCCTCATATTAATCCTGCTGTCATGACTATCCAGAGAGAGTTTTGGATTAGTTTGTTTCTGAAAAGATCATTTGTTTATTGAGTCACCAAATCAAATTTAGCCGAAAAAAAAAAAAAAAAAAAATACAGCCATAACTCGGCTGCATCATATCATCTCGCAATTAAAACTGCATTTTAAGATTAAAAATGAAACAGCAGATTCACTCGGCGAGATGGAGACGAGACAATGAAGCAGCTTTGGATGACAAGAATGTAATTGTTTTGCTTAAGAATCAGGATGCTTGTTGCTTATTTTGACTTGCGTCTTTATTACCCACATTGAGAAGGTTGTTTTGAGCTTGGTTTCTTAGTCTGTCTGTGTGTCAGCAGGATTACAGAAAAACTAATGACCCGATTTTTATGAAACTGGGTGAAAGGGTGAAGCATGGGCCACGGAAGACCCAAATATCTGGAGCTGATCTGAATGAGTCTTTGGTGTTTCGCTGCGACCCGTTGGTGGCGATATTGCCTCAGAAAGCCCTTGTTTTTCGGCTTTTTAGGCTTCAATTTTGGGTGTTTTTTAGCAACCTGTCTGTGTTTTCCCAGTGGCTTTTAAGCTCCAAACATAGGTGATTTATAGCGGCCATAACCTACAGTGTAGCCTGACGTGCACCTCCCCAGAAATGTAACTACACATTGCTGCGACGCAGACCTCCTGTCTGTTTCTGTAAGCTGAAACCATTTCCCTCAGTGGAAACAAAGCTTTTATTTACTTTAATTTCACAGATAAGAAACAATAAATTGTGAAGACAATAAATCCTCCACAAAAATAGCATTTTAAGTCTTGTGTGTGATTTATCCTGACTTCATATGAGCAGAGGAAATCTCTGCTTGTCGCTAGGCTAATTTATACAATGTAAAATGTCATAGGCTTGTGCTAATAATGTTAGCATGTTGTATTTATTATTTGTATTCACTATAACGACGCTAATTTGTGTACTTGTGTTTGAAATTGTCTCTATTAAGCCATGTTTAATGTGTGTTTAATGTGTGTTTTGAATCAGCTAAACTTTACAGCACTTCACAGAAACCCCACCATCGACTTTGGAGGTGTAACTGCAGAGTGATGCAAACACACCACCGCACAAGTATAAATGCTCACAACAATGCAGGCTGCAAAGCAAACAACACTAATGAAGCTGAAATTCAGCTGGACTCTAATATCAATCATGCGGCTCAAAAACCAGGTCAGAGACTCAAATCTTGCGGTTTCCAGCTTCAGAGAGTGAAACTCGTCTCCAGTATTAGGATAAAATACAGCTTTTATACTGAGCATGAAACTACACAGTAGATGCTCATGAATTTCCAGCAATATCACATTTGGCTTTACTCATTGTAACATTTGGTGTTGCCGTGCAGGATTTACTATAACAATCCTGTTTGTGCGATTCCAGCTCCATTTTGATCCTGCACACCACTCACTCTGCACGCATAGTTTAAACATGTAGTTTGATGTAACCACATTATCACATCAAGAAAAAAAAAAACTTTATTCATGCACACTTCACACATCTTTCTGTCATATCCACTTTAATGGCTTGTCATTTTGCCATCGACACAAATGCCGACTGAAATGAGAAGCGGAGCGAAGGGCCAAATCATGTCCGCAGACAACCGGAGCAAGAACTGTTGGCCAGCTCTTCAACAATGGGTCCGCCTATCTCCTGCAACGGGCAGCAGCTGCCAAAGCCACTTCAAATAGCCCCCACTTCAGACAGGATCCTTTAGAATAGGTTCGAGCACCATCATGAGACTGAGGCTTAGCCATGAGAGGGACTAGCTTGCATAATTTTCACGAATATGCAAAGCCTTTGAACTCCACTGTATGCTGAAAATCATGCAGTGTTGCAGTTTACTGTGTGACTACGGATGATGGAAAATTATTGATTTATGAATGGGAGAGAAGGCGTTTGAAAGAGATTGATGGGCTGATGCCTTAGCGTGTCATCTCAGCGCTTATGCTTTCTTCTCACTAGCAGCTAAGGCCATCTGGTGTGTAGTATCGAAGAACAACTCGCCGCAGCATATGGATGTTGCTCGGGCTTTCAATGTACAGCCATGTAGCAAATGCGAGTGGTGAATACACTAGTCGATGGAGCAGTGCCACTCCTCTCTGAAGCTTCTGATTTCTTTCTTGAACTTTCCTTAGAACTGGACCTCTAAAAAAGGATGAAATATGGCACTCAACAATAGGCTGTTGTATGCGTGGGTGAGAAGGAGTAGGAGGATAATACACAGGCAGCAGAGCATGAGTGGGCCTTTGTGCAATAGCCAAAGTCAAGTGGGCATCTTTTCAACATACAGCACACCATAGATTTTCAATATATGTACGGAACAATGCGGTACCCATTTGTTTTAAATGGCAGAGGTAGAGATCTTCCAGGCGTTAAATCCTAACAGTAAATTTGAGTTTCTTGAATAGGCAAGGGAGGATATTCCCAGAGGCTAAGTGTTGTCTGGGACCAAGTCCAACTGAAATTAAATTGCATGTTTGTTTTTCTGCCACAGCATACATATCTGCTCTTTAAATCACATCCTGTGTTCGTTTGAGAAAAACAGACAAAACCAAAAGGGAGAAATTCATATTTATGGGTTTCATGATGACGCCTATTTGTCAGTTGTAAAGGCGGTGACTGCCCATTGGTCCGATAACTCAAAATTCAAAAGCCCAAGAAATAAATAATCTGACCGAAAGCCCATTTGTCCATTTTGGACTCAGCACTGTCGAGGTTTGCGACTGTCAGTGGCGCAAATTCATGTGTCAAAGTTCACCAAGTTGTTCTCTACATGGGACATTCATGTGAATAATTTTGCCTCCTTGACTGGATCTTCGAATCGTTGCAAACCATTGGAACAAATTGATTTGCAGCAAAATAGTTCTGTTTTCTGTTTTTCTGTGGCATCCTTGCCTTTAAAGTGCCGCGCCATTGTCCCAACAGCTCATCATTCTGCCGCCTTAATAATCCAAAAAATGTCCCAAGAGACTGAAAACACATTTGTCCAACATCCTGTTATCCCAAAATCAAAGGCGCGTTCCTCTGAAGGGAACCCTCCCAAACAGAATTACATAGCTAGTTAGCATGATGTCATCAGACTCTGATTAGGTAGTACTTGTGACCCATCCACCACCCTAAGCTGCCTCCTTTCAACACCGCTCAGGACTACTTCCTTGTTTGCTTCTCGTGCTTTGGTCACATAATCGCTGCGCATTACTTTAACCGTTTATGAGAACAACCTGCTCCAGTGGCTGAGAAGAAACAAACAGTTCTGATAGATTTACTCTGCTGATTTGGAGAAACAAGCAGGAGTACCGCAACTGAAGCCAAGCACTGTCCCACCTACAAAAATCAATATCTGTTTAACAGGGTACTTACTGATTTTTAACCAGCTTTATATCAAAACAATGTGGGTAGTAGGCACCCTCCATCTCACCAGTGTCTAGATATCCCTCCTCACCCCAAGGTAAAACTGCCGGATGACGTAATTTACGCCATATAACGGAGCTGTTGCTTGAGCTACAGGCTGTACTTCTGCATTTTCGTATTGCCCGCAGCCCGTGTTGCCATCGCCATCGTAGAGACAGGATGAAAACGTGTGTTGGTTTTAGCTTGCTGTTTAACTGTAATGCGAGCTAGCTGCCATTATTTCAAACGGACCTGTTCGCATTACCTCACCCACCAGTGGGAGCTTTTATTGACCTGGTGTGGAGCAGTGTATTCTGGTAGTTACAGGTTTTCTACCTCTTGAGCAAAAGCATTGTTCTTCTCTGTTTCCACTGGTTCTGTAGCACCAATTTCAAAAGTATGTGCGTCTTTGTACTGCATAGACATCCTGGTTTTATTCAAATGTGATCTTTCCAGCATTGAAACACTCCTTTTAGAGTTTGCCTCGTTTTGAACATTTCCAGCCCTTTCCGATGACCTTTCAAAGACCTTTCAAACCCCTCTTAAAAAATCTAATCTGTCTCTTGAACTTAATGAGGTGCAGGTGCGAGAACTAAAATTAACTTCAAAACAAGAAAAACAATGAGAAGTCAGAGCAGAATCTATTAATCCCAAGGTTGAAATCTTCCCGTAGAAGACGCCGCCGGATAATGTGGATTCCTTAGAAATCTAAATTCCCATACATTTATGTTTAATCATCTGTGCAAAGTGTATTCCAGCCATTTGCCTCACACAGGAAGGAGAGAAGTCTGATTAAACAACCTATGAACCTGCACATTGTGGGGACCCGTTTATAGGAATTAATTTACTCTGCATATTGGAAGGCTCCTAATTATCAATTGTACATCATGTATTACAGTAACCTGCCCGACCTCCAATTACAATAACACCAATCAGAGTGGGGTTAATTCCAGGCGACGATCAAATTTTGCTCCGCTCCCATGGGTGACTGAGTCACTTTGAAGCAAGCAAATGTATTTCCAGCCAGCCCACATCAACATATTACCTTGTTTTACTGTCTCTGTTAATAGAGCACATTCATCAAAACCACTTTGCATATTGCTATGCTTCTAAATGCAGTGTTAATGGCACTGTGCTAAATGCATTCTCTAGCACGCCGTTGTTCCTATTGAGATTAATACAAATGGACTATGACGGACACTTTATTCTGTGTTGTTTTCATCTGTTGAACATTTTTTGTTCACCAGTGTCACCGGTGTCTCTCAATCAGAGGGCTGCTGCAAATGTCTCACATTAAAAATATGTGCAGAGGCAGTGGAGAGAATGAAATTTCTAAAACATACTCCACATTTCTCAATAGTAAAGGTCATCAGTGAACTCGTACACATCCCGTCTTATTACTTCAACCAACAAAAAGGGTTTAGAAAAAAGTGTGTATTAAGTGCAGCCCGAGGAAAAGAGCGCTGACATTATAGTTTATATGTGTGCGACCTACAAGAGCACACTTAAAACGAAGGCCACAAGTTCTCCTGAGTACCTTTTTTATGCTGAGCAGCCAATAACAACTGTCTTTGAAGGCGAAGTACAATGGAGAGGAAAACAAAGCTTTTCTCTACTGTAACCCAGGAGTAAGTAGGTAGGCCTAAACAATGACAGCATGTCCTTGAGTTATAAATATATAATATCCCTCAGGTGGCACCGGGAGACAGCAGCTTCTGATTGGCTTTGGTTATAAATCATTCATTACACTTCACATCAATAATTAATATTCCAACCAAGCCTGAATCCTTTATGTAAATACTGTCACACGTTGGAAGGTTACCATTGTAAACTTGCATCGACAGCAGTTTTTGAACTTTTGATTGCCGGCTTAGGGTGCCGTGTTTGTCTCTGTATTCTTTTAACTAAGCTGCCAAATAAGTATGAAGCAGTGACATACAAGCGGGAAGAACCCATTGACCCAAAGTGACCAAGGTTTTGTGTTAACATTTTGGGGGACCTTGTTAAGCGAGGGATCTGGGCGGTCCTCCATCGATACATTTTGACAGGGTCTTAAAAAACCTGGAAAAGCCATGGAATTTGAAAATGGCAATTTTCAGGCCTGGAGAAGTTTTGGAACATTAAACTGACTGAGAAAGTTTTGGAAAAGTGATGAAAATTTGCTTCACAAAGACAGTTTTCATAGAGATTGACCACGTCAATTATGTACAACATACCATACCATGACTTAATCATACCAAAAATTAGGAAAAACAAAACAAAACATCGGTCCACAGGGGGAGCCACAGCGATCGGTTACATTTTAGCCATTTTTAAGCATTTTTCTGTTGTTATAGCGCCACCCAGTTGCCAATTAGAGTTAAATTTCTCCAGTCACCTTGAGGCGTCCTGTTCTACATATCTACCAAGTTTAGTAAAAATCCATATGGCGGTTAGGCCTAGATAAGAAGTTAGCTCTCTAGCGCCCCCATTTTGTTTGATGGGGTCAATAATGGAGGGGTCCCCTCAGATTATGTGTGGTCATATGCCTACAAAGTTGCGTGGTGATGGGTGAAACCCTTGAGATGTTATACACCTTTATGCGATGAGCCACGCCCTCCGCAATATTCATTGCCTTATAGAAGCTCAGTTTTAGTAAGTTTTCCAACTTTTGCCAAGAGGGAACTTTAGATATTGGTCTCTAGATTATGTTCACCCAGTTTCATGCAGATCGCTCAAACTTCCTAGGAAGAAATCCATTTTAAGTGTTAAAATTCAAAATGGCGGAAAATCTGTATAAGCGGAAGTTATGGGTTCTTGCGGCAAATGTGTTCCTCATGAGGAGAGACATCTCTGTGCAAAATTTCATGTCTCTACGACATACGGGGCATGAGATATGCACATTCAAAGTTTGTGATTTCAATCAGTTGCCCCCTTTGGCCAATTGATGTAATATTGCTTCATTCGCATCCTCCCATGACCCTCTACCACTGTGCCACATTTCACATGGATTGACCAAGTCAGTGAGGAGAAAAACATGGAACAGACACACACACAGAGTTTAGTCATTATATAGTAAGATATATACTGTGTATAGGATCCCAGCTGGCAAGCAACCAACCTTCAATATTAAAATGTGGTTTAAATTATGTCAGCTGTTGTTTCAACATTAAAACAACATTGAAACAACGCTAAATTGTGCTGGTTGTAAAAAGGTACGCACAATTCTCATAAATCAACATTGAAATTTCAGAAAGATCGGTTTCAATGTTGAAACGACATTTAAACAACTTCGGTTTATCTTTCAAAAAAAAAAAAAAAATTCAACAGTGATTCAACCATAGTGCGGCGTTGATTCAGCAGTGAACGTTATGTTGACTGCAACCTTTTCACAAACCTTACCGCATGGTTTTGGTGCCTACACTCAACCAAGTGCACTAGTTATTGGAGGAACTTCTTGTACTGACAGAGGGAGTTTATTTTGAAGGAGACTGTATGTCAACAGTAAACTTCACGTGAAAACAAATGTGTGTTTTGAAAGAAGACAATGCATGTAACAGGCAGAACTTGACACCATGTCCCAGAACGTCACCAACCAATGCACCCAGGGCACCTTGCATGTCATGTTGTACCTGGACGTGGAAGGTCCATGATCAAGCGCTGATGTGCGACTAGGTTGGAGTGAGAATGTGTTGCTTGTGCCCAACAAAAAAATGGACAAAAATTCATACCCCTTTCTTTAAAATGTTCTGGAAGAAACTTGAATTCTTCTTTCCAAGACGTCTGAAATTTGCTTGAGTATTTCTGTCTCTCAGCACTCGCATTCCTCTCTCCATATGTCACCCAATGAGAAAGCTGAGGTGTGAACAGCTCTCTTCTGCGTCACATGCGTGCCGGGTGTTGCTGTATTGTTGTCTGGGTGGAAACAGTAGACCTTTAGAGTCGTGTACATGCAGTATAGTGCCAGAAACAGGTTGTGATGATGAAAATGAAAAAGTGTGAAAATCTGTCACAAATTGGGGGAAATGCAGGAGAATTGTGACCCCAGGAGGAAACCATGAGAGGGCAATGGAAAACAGGAGCCTCCTGGGACAGTTGGGAGGGTTGGCAAGGGTTTTAATCCTTCTGCTCCTGGCCAAGAAATAGTCCATCTTTTAAAACCACAAATTGTTATTTTTATACTTTGATTTCTGTTTGCATGTAACAAACAAAATGTGTTAATTGCTGAGCTTTGAGGTGCTGGCAGTCGTTGTAAATGTGTTACATTTGGATGGAGCCAGGTAAATGTTCTCCCCAGTTCCCAGTCATGTTGCTAATACGAGCTAACCAGCTGTTGGCTCCGGTTTCAAATTGATCGGACATCTAACTTTTGGCAAGAAAGCGAGTAAGCTCATTTCCTAAAATGTCAGACTATTCTTTTAACGATAGATCTAAATGTTTAGAAAATAAGTTTGTAGCCAACATATGTGTGTTTAAACTGGATGAAAGTATTCGTCTTTTAATTTGAAATGAATCAAGAAAATATTATCTTCTCAAACCCTCGGGAACATGCATCTCGAAGGGTTCTGAAAAAGTTCGGCGTTGATAAAAATAGGTCAGAGTTCACTCAACTTTAACACCGTTGTTTAGCTTTCATCCTGTACCTGTGCCACACACAGCAGCACTGATGATACAATCAATCACAGCTCATTAATGACAAGAAATGGGCTGATGAAACAGGACCATATGGCTCTGGCTCCCAACTCCCAGTCTCCCCATCTGGAACCTGCAGGAAAAAAAAAAAGCCAACGTGCTCCTCTTTTCCCTAAATAGTTATGACTATATAGTTATGACTTTTTCCTCAACTTTTAAATTGCGTGTGTTTGTTAAAAGTTTGTTCACTGATTTAGCCATTGATCCTTGTTAGTTACGGCGAGAGAGCTTGTAATTGGTGTGTTTGGCAATGAAAAGATTCGATTTGTTTGTGCAATTAACGGCAGCGAGGCAGCTTTTTTTAACCTGGTCGCACCTGGATTCTGTTTAAAAGGCATATGGTAGAGATGTTTTATCTAGGGCTGAGAACATTAATTGATCAAAATGAAATTAATAGGCAACTATTTGGTTTATTGATTGTAATTTTTCAGGCAAAAATGCCCAACATTCAATAGTTAAAGGGATACTTTGCAGATTGTCGACCAGTTTTGTATCACAACAATATCAGTAGTACATGATGATGATGATGCATGATGATCCCACATTTCGGATTTCCTGCCCGACATGTTATTAACTAGCCTGTGGAATAACCGCAAGTACCAGCCCTGGATATTGATGTTTTGGTCATGGACTTACCACGTCCACATACTATCATTGGGAATTGAGATGGTGCTGTGGAAAAGAATCTCTTCAAGGGGACAATATAGTCTAAGTCCAAATAAATCTTTACATTCTCTTTCAAAATAAACGCACCACGTTGGTACAACTCAGCGAGAGAATTGGCGTTTTTTTCCCCTTCAACAACGAACACACACAGTTGGGTTTAGGCAACAAACGGAAGGGGTTATGTTTAGGAAAAAATAACAGGGTTTGGCTTTAGAATCTTAAGGTACGTAAACATCACTCTCTTCAGTGAAAGTCGGTGTTTGTTGGACCCATCCACCTCCTCCTGCTTACCCTTCTCAGACTTTCGGACTGCCTTAACTTTTCCTTTATTACATTATAGTAAATCAAATATTTTGGAGTTGTAGACATTGTCAGACAAAACAAGACGACTGGTGATGTGGTTTTGTGCTGTAGGATGTTATTGCTGTTTTCGGGTGTTTTATAGACCAAACTCATAATGGATGTACTGAGGAAGTAATTGGCGGATTAATGGATAATGAAAATAATTGTGAGGTGCAGCCTGAGTTTAATCAAACGATTTAAAAAAGTGGGCTGGCATCTTTTCACTTGCTCAACTTGGATGGCAAAGTCTGCCTGTGGTGACATGTTTTGGGTGTCCAGGTGGAAGAAAACTTGAGCAAAACAGAATTATTACTTTGTGGCTGTGTGTCTCCATGTATCTGTGAAATTGCAGTTACAGTTTACATCCATGTCTGTGAAAACATGGATGCTTCGCACACGTCTTCAAGCCGGCAGCACAGAAGATCCTGTTAGACATTTGAGTTACGACCAAAAACATGTTTTGTGAGGTCGTAGTGACCTTGACCTTTTAGCACCAAATTGTAAGTAGTTCACTGTTGAGTCTGTGTGACGTTTGGGCCAAATTTAATTTGATAACCTCAAGGCTTTCTTGAGATATCACATTCATGAGAATGAGACAGATGCAAGGTCACGGTTTTCCTGACCTCTGACCATCTAAAATCTTATTTCATTGCTGAGTCCAAGTGGATGTTTTTGTCAAATTCAAAGAAATCCCCTGAAGGCATTCTTAAGACATCAAGTTCACAAGACAGAGACGGACACAGGGTCAGAGTTACCTTGACATTTGACCACCAAAATTGAATCAGTTTACGGTTGAATTCAAGTGGTCCAAGTAACGTTGGTGCCAAATTGAGACGGATGAAAGGCCACAGTGACCTGGACCTTTGACAACCTCAAATTACTTTAATGTTATACCGAAGTGGACGTTTGTGCCTGATTTGAAGAACTTCTACCAGGGTGTTCTTGAGCTATAGAATTCACGAGAATGAGCAAGATGAGGTCAGAGTGACCTTGACCTTTGACCACAAAAATCTACTTAATTTTTGTTTCCAAGTGGATAATTATGTCAAGTCCAAAGAAATTTTCTCATGGCATTCTTGAGCTATAGCGTTTAGGAGAATGAGCAAGAAGACGTCACAGTGACCTTGACCTTTGACCTTTACTAATTAATCTAATTATTTTACTGTTGAGTTCAAAAGGGCATTTGTGCTGAATTTGAAGAAATCTCGTCCAGGCCTGGAGATATCACGTTTACGAGAATGAGACAGACGCAAGGTCACAGTGACCTTGACCTAAAATCTAATTACTGCATTGTTTAACACAAGTGGATGTTTGTGCCTCATTTGAAGAATTTCCTTCGAGGCGTTCTTGAGATGGACAACCCGAGAACGCCTCCAGCCGTGTCTTTCGTTGGCGTAGAGACATACAAGTCTCCTTGCTATTGCCTTCAGGAGCAACATGTGAATTTCAATTTACAAATTCAGAACTTGTTTTTGCAATAAATCTCACAATGACAAAAAGCAGCATTATAGAAGCTCTACTTTTATGGATCGGCGCTGATTGACAGCGCTCTGTCTGGAGCACACGCGTTATTTTTACTTGCTTCAAAAGGCCTGTATAAATGTGCACTCTCTCCAATCTCTTCACTGCTTTGATGCCTTTATCCGGTTGAACTTTGCTATAACAACATTTAAGCTGTAGATAGTTTTTTAGGAGAGCGCGAGCTGTGATATTATTGATTCATATTAGGTGTCTGCTGCTGTTTGTGTAGCTGAGCCGCTTTTATCTCCCATTTCATCGACACTTATGCCTCTGTAGTAGCCACTACAACTTTCCTGATGGACACGAGTTGGCACTCTGGTATCCTATAAAATGCTTCAGCAGGCGATAATATGGGCAAGAGCAAAGCACAGGACTGCAGACTGGCACTTTTGTCATGTTAATGTGACCGCATATGACGCTTCGCAAATAGGATTTACTGTACAGGGCCCCCTATGAAATGGAATTGCAGTCTCATAAAATGTACTTTTAAAGAAATTGTGTGAGGGAACTCTGGGCAGTAAATTAAACTCCTCTGGCAGGATTAGATGGCGGGGGAGGAGGAGAGGGAGGATGTGGGGCAGCTGGAGAGCTCCGGCTCACAGAGGTCACGGATCTGCTGTGATTCCACACCTCAGCCTTTTATTCTGTTTTACTACATGTTTTATTTTTCTCTGAAACAATCGCCCAAAGAGCTGTGGCATCGGACATGAATGCCGTACAGCCAAACGCCCATAAACTGGATTAGAGTGTGCATGTATCATGCATGTGTGTGGAAACTCGCCTCCTTTTCGCACATAAACCCGGTTTGCCTTTTGTGGAAAGAGTGTGAAGTTGATTCACGGCTAAAGTTACCTCTCACTCGTGTAACATTTTGAAAGTTGAAGACCAATTTTAGGATGATTCTCCACACCGCAGCCTCACAGAGCTCCTCTCATTAGGCCGCATGCACGGTGGCGGCTCAGCTACAGTCCATGCAGAAGTCATCTAGGACCTTAACATCGCTCTGGTCACTGACATTTGAGTGTACTCCAAGAGTCTCCACACTATGCCTTTTAAAACCCTCTTCCTCTATCAACTCCTAAATCCCCGAATCCCTCGCCCTCGTGTGTGTATGTGCGTGTGTGTATGGAAAGCTCTCAGTAGATATCCAGCTGCGGCTGCTGATAGGAGCTTGGATGAACCCTTAACAAGCTTGTGTGTAAAGATGCAGGAGGAAAAAAAAAAAAAGCGAGAAATCACTTGCTCCTGCTTTTCAAAAAAAAAAAAAAAAAAAAAAACAGCTCCTCATCTCTTAGGCATTTCTTCCAACCCCTGGCGTCAGTTGAAAGTTGACAACACAGCCACTCAACCTTCAAGTGTCAAAATCTGAGCAACACGCTACTCCAAATATTTTCAACCAGACTGAAGTGAGGGTGCTGTTTTCTTCCTGTGACACATGAGACCACGGCATTTTGAACAGAGCCTCCAATTTGTTTTCAAGGGCCATTAACATACAATATGGTCAAACTGACGACTTAGAAATCTTATACTAAGATATAAAATATGTCAGAGAGTGTCATCTGCTATTAAGACCAAAAATAAGTGTGTGTGCAGTCACAGTGGGAGCTGTAGTACTCTCAGAACCTTTTATTATACATGTAAATGCATGAGGCTATCTTCTGGGACACCACACGTGTCTGAACTTAATGCCAAAATTAAGATTAGTATTAGGTTGGCTCTCCTCTTCCTCCATTTCAAAATTTTCATAAACTCGATGTGAACTTTTCTTGCTGCTTTTGCGTTGCTGTTTTTCCACTCGATGCAGCTCCTGTTTTTGCAGGAGCACCCTGAACACCTCAAGTTTAAAATAACTGGGACAGACGGGTCACAGTGACCTTTGACCACCAAAATCCAATCAGTTCATGTTGAATCCAGGTGGACGTTTTTGCCAAATTCACTCAAGGTGTTCTTGAGATATTGCTTTCACAAGAATGAGCCAGGCGGACAACCCGAAAACCAACATGTTTTCATCCCAACTTGTCAAATTACCTTGATGTTATAGCACCAAATTGTAATCAGTTCATTGTTGAGTCCAAGTAGCGTTTGTGCCACATTTAATAAGATTACCTGAAGTCATTCTTCACGATATTACGTTCAGTATCTCAAGAATTAGCCAGACGGACAACCCAAAGAGTTCAGGGGTTCCACAACAGCTTCTTTGAAATATGTGGGTACAAGACCTGAAGCAAGACTGCTATTTATGATTCTTTGGACATTAAGTCCAAAAGCCTCCCAGACCTCTTTAAAGAAGTAGGGAGGAATGATGTCTGTGGGACAAAAAGAGGGTTTGAGTTGAGTGACAATTTCAGTGAGAGGAGAAAGCGACACAGGCTCAAACTAGCGTAAGGTAGCTGAGCAAGTGATAGCTATGGAGGGGTCAAAAGAGGGCAGTGAGATATGGGCTCTGATACTGGCAACCTTGTCAATACAATAACAGAGAAAATCCTCACAGACTTTAGAAGAAGCTTCCAGACAGGTAGAGGTAGAAGCGGGAGAGGGGAAGTTTTTCAATCACCCACCTAGACCATATTCCGCCAAAAAGTCCACAGTGGTTTTGATATCTAATAACTCCTGGTATTCATAAACCAGCAGAAAGTTTACGCTCCTTGTGACAGACGCCAGATACAGAACAAACAGCACACACCGGTGCCATGTTGCCAGCAAGAAAGTCACCAGCCTTATCTCTATTTCGTAGTGGAAAGAGTTTTAGTACGACTACCTGCAGCATCAGTTTTCTTGTCATCTTTCCACCCGACAAAATCAAAGTAATGAGAATATTTCCAGCTGCTAAGGTTAGCGTTTTCAACTAGCTTGCTGCTGTATGACGTGTCTGCGCAGCACGACAATTAGCCTACTAAAATTAGCGCGCTGATGAGATGTTGTTTTTCAAGTCCGTAGTGATGTGTTATTACTGCCCAATGCTGCAGCTGACTCATCCTAAAATAAACCTTGAACTGACCATTATCCTGCTGAGGGTACTTCCTGTGATTTCCCCTCTTTCTGAGGGTCTCATGTTTCATGCGAGAGCAAGTTCCCTCCGCCTTTATATTTTAACTCAGATTTTAAGGAACAGATCTGTGAGATTACTTTAAAGCAAAATCTCAATACAGCTAAGGACAGGTGATTCTGTAGTTGTAGAAAGAATGCAGCAAGTCGGAAAGACGTCCTGTCTTATTGGGACAGTCTTCAACAAAAAGGCAGAACACTTCACATTTTGAAACCTGCAAATAGCTCTCAGCCTGATCGGGGCCTTATGCTGCCAGACTGCTGTCAGTACAAATCAGATCAACCGCACAGTTTGTTGTGTTAAACTCTTCATAAAAATAACAAAGAATTACATCTTTTTTCCCACGAACATTGATGACTGTTATTCAGTCATGAATGTTTAATGTTATAGATAAATACTCAAAATGTGAAGTTTCTAGGGGCATAACGTCCCCAGCTCAGGGCAATAAATGGAACATTCCTTTAATTTGGTCATTCAGAATATAAAAAAGTACATTTCGTGGATTTAACTTAATTACCGAATGGCTACTGTAGTCAAACAGATGTTCTAACATGATTACAGCCTCTAATGAACATTATAGGGTTGATTATACTCAACTCTGCAATAAAATTTGCATACATTGTTCTACCAAGTTGGAGCCACCATCGTTCTCAGTGCAGCCTGTATAGTGCGTTGTCATACCCTGACCCCAAATCTAATTTCAAGGCAAAACAAGAGACAGCAAAACAACAAATGGAACAATTACCTGTGCTTAAAGATGGGCCTGTTTGCTCCTCCTTAATAAGGACACTTCTCCTCTGGTCCTCATTCGTCCTCCTGCATGGACAAAGCCAGACTACACTTGTAGTAGTTCTAAAGGGTTCCACCTAGACTCATCCGTGAAAGGTTCAAGAACCCCTTACGTGGGGTTTTATAGAAAACCCCTCGAAGGTTCATGGGGGTTCATGGGTCTAAAAATCACCTGGAGGGGTGGTGTTCACTTCCCTTATGTTTGTAAAGCCAAGCCCTGTCCTTTTTTCCTCAACCCAACCAGGTGTATCTGTTGGATAAACCTAACCACGTGTTTGTTGTTGAAGGAAAAATACATCAGTTCATAGTGCTGTAACGTTGTAATGCATTTCATTTGAAAGAGACTGTAGGCAAACTGTGCATGTCCTTTGTAAATGGAAGTGTATTCTAAAAACAGACAATGTAAAGGGCTGAAGTTGACACGGTGTCCCAGAACATCAACAACCAACGCACCCAGGATACCTTGCACATCTTATGTAGACATAGAGAATCCATGACCAAACAAATCAATACATGACAAGGTCAGAGTGAGAGTGTTTTGTAAGAGTTCTCTCCCACCAATCATTGCCTTTTGTCCAACAGGTCAACCAGGGGCCAAGGGAACCATGTCCAGTAGTCTTGGGCTTTATGAGGCTCCTACAGGGTGGATGTGGTCCAGCACAATCCACAACACTTAGGGTAAAAAAACAACACATTTTTAGGGGGTGGAGATTTTGTGAAATCACTGCTACAACAGCTTTTATTATGTCAGTAGTGCATTTGCTTCAGGCACCAAAACTATTCCAAACTTGAATCAAATACATATAGTTTCTATGGCAAAACACATGTAAAATGAATTTATAAAGGTGATTCCAGATACATTCACATTTAAAAATATAGTTTGAAACATAGGTAAAGATTTGAATGTTTGCGGGAGAGGATCATTCCTCATCGATGCTTCAACAATCCTTGAAGATCTCTCTCTCTCCAAAAATGGTTCTTTGTATGACTAAATGTTCCTAATGGAGTGCGTAGTCATACAAAGAAACCTTAAAGAACCTTTTCCTCAAAAGAGTTCTTTGGACGAACAGGGTTTTAAGGGAGATCCTTTGTCTTACAAAGAGTGTATGAAGAACCCTTTCCTAAAAAGAAAGGGTTCCTTGGATGAAAGGGGTTTTCAATGGGATTGTACAATTTATTCGTCTTCATACATTATGATATTGTCTTAACCTGTTCGACCATCCTGATGATGTAACCTCGACATTCTGTTTCACTCTCTGGACTCACCTAACACTTTCAGTGTGCGGGAGGACTCACCTTGACAACCTCCTTCAGCCTATCAGCGTGAGAGAACACTCGGTAACATCTTCCTCATCACCAATAAAGCCAATTGATGAATCAAGCTTTTGCCAAATCCAGTCAGAGGAACGCCGAAAATGTCTTTTCCTCCGAGAAACTCTACGAGTGCATGCACTTGTTCAGCTGCTGATTGGCCCAGATTGGATTTTAATTTCTGGAAAGTGTTTGGGGCGGCATTGAGTCCAGAGCGAAACAGAATGTTACCAGGATGGTCTTTGCATCAGATCAGGTGTCCAGTGATGGAGTTTGATGAGCTTTCTGTCGCGGGCTAATATCCTCAATGCATTGAGAAAGAGGGGAAAAATAGAGAATGTAGCATTAAGTTTTTAAGTTAAAAAAGTTATTTCAAGCAAAGGCAGAGCCAAGAAACCCTGTTCATCATCTGATCTATCCAATTCATGTTACAGTGAGAGATTTTTTCCCCCAGTCAACAAAAGGGTTTGTGCTGCAGCACTTGACAACTGGCAGGTCAATTTTTAAGAAATATTGATTAGTAAGAAAGTAAAAGTTTCAAAACCTTTGTACTGAAATGTTCTTCAAGCAGTTTTTTGTTCGGTGAGACATTTTGGGAATGTCAGTTTCTGAATTACTCCCTTCACCATGAGGTCTTGGAGGGCAGCGGATTTGAGCTGGTGTTTAAAATCTTACATCTTGATGCAGAGTTAAATGTGAAGTGTTGTCACACATGATATTTACAGAACAGGCTGACTCTGCGTTTCGCCTGTATGAGTTGCCATCTCAGCATGACCACTCTCAAAGTCTCACTCTCCTCTTCCCTTTTGTCTTTTTCTGTTCTGCGCAACTTTAATCTCGTTTCGCCATCGTCTCTGTTTCCCCACCTCCACTGTTTCTCTTACATTTTAGACATTTCTTGCTCCCCTTTACAGTCTCTGCGCCTTTACTCTCACTTCACTAACACCCCCCTCCTCTCTGCTATTTCACGCATCATTTCTCTGTTTAATTGCTGCTGGCTGAAACCTTCTCCATATTCCCCTGCAGCTCAGCATTCCTCCAGTCCAATGCTATTGCAGCCTTGCACTATTCAATTACCCCTCGGTAGACTAAACTAGGCAGGGCGGGCCAGGACTGTTTGGGCTCTCAATCACTGAAACACCACTCTGGACAGTGGCCAAACATTGGCGCCTGGAATGATAAAACAAAGCACCGCCGCATTGTTGATCTGAACCTGAGGTGGCTGAGAGAGAAGAGCTGTGCAATATGACAATCTGCTGTTTTTGTTTTTTGTGCTGAGGTAAAGTATACAAACCCAGAAAGAGGCAATTCACCCCGAAATCAAAAATACATATTTCTCTTCTTACCTGTGGTGCTGTTTATCACTCTGGATTGTTTTGGTGCGAGTTGCCGAATGTTGAGAGTATCAGCCACAGAGAGTTTGCCTTTTCTTTACTTTAATGGAACTAGATGACACTCGGCTTGTGGTGCTCAAAGTGCCAAAAAATACATTTGAAAAACTCAACAGCAACGTCTCTTTCCAGAGGCCATGACTCGGTTACTCAAGATAATCCACAGACAATTGAGCAGTTTCATGTAGGAACTATTTTCTATCTACTGAACTCGCCTCATCGATCGAATCACTGTACAGAAGGAAGAGGGCATCTACTGCTACCTTGCCCCTTCCTACCTGTTACCATTTTTCTTTGCCGATACCGATCCATATTCCTAAACTGTTCAGCCAACGCGTTTACAGTCTTAAAGGAAGAAAGCACTGGCCTCCCAGGTGGAAGTCAGCGGTTGTTGGATCGGTTCACCATCCCTCCTTCTCGGACTTCCACCGCAACTGGCCACAAATGATGCTGATATGAAAGGAGAGCTTTTCTGGCCGATGTCTGATGCCAGAAGTCGCTGACCAAGCATCGAATTTGCACGACTTCGACAAAGACATGAGCAATGAGGACACGGTGCGTCTCGTTTCCTTCCATATTGCTTCTAATTCTTTTTTTTATTGAACAACTCAAAACTGTGTGAACACATATCTCGTCGATACATTTCCTCACTCGCTTGTTTCAGTATTCTCAGTGTCAATAAAAGACACGCTCTGTGGATTATCTTGAGTAACCCATCATGATTTCTGGAGAGAGACATTACTGTTGAGTTTTTCTGAAGTATTTTTTGGCACTTTGAGCACCACAAGCTGAGTCTAGCTCAATTATATTGGAGAGAAGGCAGACATCTCTACAGCTGGTATCTCCAAACACCAACACTGTCTCCCAGATATTTGTAAGTTACTAAATTGCTTTCTTAGTTTTCTCAATTATGTCTTTCAGGCAGTAAATCACTACATTCATGCCCCTCCAGGGTCGGTATTCACAAAGTTTCCTAGTGCTAAGAGTGGCTCCTTGTGAATTCTTAGACTTGTGACGTTTTCTTAGAATTTCCCCTTAAAGTTAAGACTAGGTCCTTGTAAAGATAAGTTATTCACACAGCATCTTAGACCTTAAACTGTCAGGAGTAGAGAGGAGGACTTTTAAGAGGCTTAAGAGTTTCTTAATCAGAGGAGCAAATGGTGGACACACAGAGAGGTCGGAGAAATATTTGTGGTCGATCTCATTTGGGATACGCACACACACAACCTTCAATCAGCAGAGTGATCACACCAACAATGACAACACTTTCACAATCTGCAGTTATGCCAGTTTTACAAAGGAGGAAGACACTTGAACACTTTCCACCATTTTGTTTTGAAGCTAATGTTAGCTTAAAGTGCGAAAAAGTTAGCGTTACAGAGAAATCCAATATTCCTCTTAATGCCTCCCCAGTTTCTGATGAGGTGGACATGATAACCCTTAATACATGTGACGTTATTCATCCCTACAACAGGAAATACTTTTTCATGTGAGCATTTTTGATGATCGCCTCAGTCCAGTCGTTTTGTCTTATCATATTGAACCATTCTTTGTTTTTGTTGATGGGCAGTGGCGGCTGGTTTTGAGCCGTGACTCGTGTCATCAGCAGCGCCTCCAGTTGCAGAAGGCCGCCTCGGTCTGTTTAAACTAATAAGTTCCCGCCAACATGTCTACCCTACGTGGCGGAAAATCGGGCACCTCAAATCAACTCGCCAATCCGGGTCTGTGTGTCTAAACACTCGCAGCTTGCCGGCAAAATGGCCCAACATTCGCCATCTGGCAGTGTAAAGGGGCTTAAGACTCCTTTGTAGCCCACAGCCCTGTGGTGGAGAGTCGGGTTTGCCGCCAGCTAATAAAATGACATCATTGCGACCTTTTTCCGACGTTCTTATATTGTGTGACGTTCCTCAGTCTCAGTTCTTTTTTTTCCTACATGAGAAAATGATAATTCAATTTAGACTTTCAAGCTGTAATACACACACTCATGAGCACACTTGATGTCAGAGTGTCTGCTTTAATTAGAGAGTGTCTCACTTTTTAAATATGTATTTATGGATAAACAGGGTTTTCATTGGAGTCCTTCAGGGGCTTAATGATTTGTATTCCCAGAGCAAGGTGCCTATTGTATCATTTAGAGCCGTTTGAGAGCAACATCAGAGCATTATTGTGTCTTTTTTTTTATTCCCTCTTATTAGTCTATTATGCGGCGCTGTCACTAATGCTGGGCGACGGGTTCGTTTCCATAGAGACATCACTTGGGTCAGTGATACAAAAAAGCAAGCGCATAATAATGAACCCACCGAGTAAACAAGTCAGTATTCAAACCCCGACGCATGAGGAGATCCAAACATTTGTCTTGATCACACACATGCGGGGGAACTTTGTCAAAATTAGACTCGAGTGAGCGGGTTTTAATTTGAGCTAAAAGTGAGGACGGCGTATTGTTTTGATGTCACTTTTTTTTGTGTCAGATGAAGGAAAAATGAGGAGTTGGTGGGAAATTTTTAGCTTCCTCACAGAGGCCCTAAATACCCAGCATCCATCAGGCTTCCTTAATCAGGCCAGTATTGTTTTGTTTTAACAGCAGCATTACCAGAGACAGTTTCAAATACCTCCACAGTAAGCAGCCGAGAATGTGCTCATATTTGCAATTGTAAGCATGAATATGAATACAAAGCCGGAGTAGGACGTTTCTAGGCCACACACACACAGTGTGTTAACCAGCAAAGCAAAATACACACAAACACAGCGCTTATCTGTTTCTCTCTGAGGCCTCACACATCGTAATGGCTCTATCTGCGTCACGCACACACACATGCACACAACCCACCGAGGTATCCAGAGTAATTATCAGGCTGTTAATGATTGCCGTGCATCAGCAGTGCTCCAACCATTCATTACAAGAGCTTCTTCAGGCCCCTACTGGGCCCGCGAGACTGCTTATCACGCACCACACCACTTGATGGGCTTAATGCAACCTATTAACCAACAAAAGTCTGGATGCGAAGTTCGCCAAACCCCTCCCATCTGTAATACACTTTGATTTATGTTTTTGTATCAGTCCAAAGTCAAGCACTGGATTGGGATGAGATGGATTGTTAATTTTTTATCTTCTTAAGAGACGATGTGGCGCCGAAAAACTGTAATTACTCTTGTAAGAGCTACAGTAGGATGAGAGGAGCGCGGTCACAGCTAATCCGAAGGCGTTTTACAGCAGCGGGGGTCGGCGCCGTGTCTGACAAGAGTGTAAACATGTGATATTATAATGTCGGGCCACGCCGCCACGTCTTTGACAGCCGGTAGCCTTTGGAGTCACCCCTCCTATCCCTCAATCTATCCCGTCCACTTATACATTCGGCCTCTCTCCTGACACTGACCCCTGTCACTACGCCCCGCGCAGAGGTTTTTATCATGAGATAGAGCGGGTCGATAATGTCTGTCCACATCACAGAGGAGAGATGTCACCGCCGCCACTGTGAGGAGCTTTCCCCTGTGTCCGGTCATGTGTGTGTGAATGCACAGGAGGGCGGGGTGCCATGATGGTGCTGTGTGTCTGAGCATGATTATATTGACCATTTAAGTTCCCTAAGCATCATCGTTTTGTGTCTCATGATTCATTGTTATTATTCTGAGCAATTATATATAAACACTCACCAGCCACTTTATTAGGTACACCTTGCTAGTAATTGACTGGTGTTATGCTGTCTCTTTACCTTGTGCCAGTTATCAGTCATGCAGCAGCATTCTGGACAAGCTGCAGGCGTGACAAGGAAGATTTAGGGACACCCAGAAAAAATGCATTGCCATAGTCCAGTCGGGAGGTGATCAAGGCATTTGTGGTTTTAAGTGATTTGAAGAAAGGAAAGGTTTGATTTTGGAAAAAGCACCCTCAATTTGTCCGTCAAATTTTAAGGCAGAATCGAAGACAACACCAAGTTTTTTTTGCATACGCATGGAGGTTTGGTGACAGGGGACCTAAGTGATCAGTTAAACCCTGGACGGAGTGGGAGGGACCAAAAATTATTACTTTGGTTTTGCTGTCGTTAAGTTGGAGGAAGTTTAAGGCCATCCAGCATTTAACTAAATGGAGGCAGTCAAGAAGAGACTTAACTGTGCTGTTATTGTTATTGCCGGGTTTTAGCGGAAGGTAGAGCTGCGTGTCATCGGCATAGCAATGATAGGAGATATTGTATTTTTGAAAAATAGAGCCTAGAGCGAACCGAATGGGTCCTAAGATGGAGCCTTGAGGTACTCCACAGGTGATGGGGGCAGATGAGGAGATATGGCCACCGGACTTGACAGAAAACAATCTGTTTGTTAAGTAAAATGTAAACCACTGGAGGGCGCAACCTCGAATGCCAACTTGTTGGTCAGCACGCACCCAGTTTCCAGTATTAGGCTGGAGCCAGAGTTTAGCCATCTAAGAACGTCCTAGCTAGAAAAACAAACATCAGTTTAAGTGTACGATATATCGAGAGTGTTTTCACCACTGTACTTTTCCTTCTGTCCGTCTGTTCTGACAGAGAAGCCATTAACGGCTTCAGTTCCCCATGCTCTCCTCAAAGCCACCACACTCCATTGAGAAAAGCAGTAATTTTAGCTTGCTGAACACAGGAGAGCTGCTGGTCCACTGCTGCCTCAATTAGTCTGTTAGTTTGTGTTATTGTGTGACTTCAGTGAATCCAAACTAACCCCGTTAAACGCCAAATTCACACAATAAGACAAACTAAGTAACTAATCGAGGCAGTAATAGACCAGCAGCTCCTGTTTTCAGCGATGTTAAATTCCTATTTTTCTCAGTGGACTCTGGCTGAGGAGACAGCAATAGAACAGCTTCATTTTCCCCTTTGAAAATCATTGTCTGACATAAAAGTGAAGCATGTGTGGTAATATACAGAACACATTTGATCACAAGAGTTTCAAAGTTTTGAGAAATTTCTCTTAGTAAATATTTAATACAAAGTGAGGTTGGGTGTTAAGATGCCGGCACATATGAACAAATGGACAGAGGCTTTGCTCTCCCTTGAAATATCCTGTTTCTCCAGTATATCCTAAAGAAGTTGAATATTTAATGACTGTACAATAATTCATCGAACTTACTGTTTTAAAGACCCATTTTTACGCTTACCGCGTTTTTAAACTTGTGTTTATGTCTTTAATGTGTCTGCTTGTCTGGAGACAGCTGTGCAGTGACAATAAAAGCATCATTTTATTGACTGATGACTGATGCAATCAAGTGTTCTGCTTTTGATGTTATTTTTATGACTAGCCTAAATGTCCTTGTTGGTTATACAGTGCTGTAAGACACAGACGTGTGACTCAAGTTTTTTGGTCCGAGCCTTTTGGGCAAGTCCAGTAAAGCTGTCCAGTGCTTGTTCTGTGGTACAGTACGTTTCAGTTTGGGGCCTCAGTCGTCTGTATTTGCTCCATGTTTTACTTTATTTTTGTTGCCTTGTTTTATTTGTTATATTGCCTTTGTTTTTATTGATTGCATTTTGTAAAGCACTTCAATTGCAAAGCAATTTCACTTCTGTGAAAGGTGATATATCAAATAAATTCTATTATTTTTAATATATATTTATATATATATATTTAACTTTATTTTATTTTAGTTTGGTTTGGTTTAGTTTAGTTTACTTTACTTTACTTTAATTTGGTTTGGTTTCGTTTGGTTTATTTGGGTTTAGTTTAGTCCTTTTTCTTTTCTTTTCTTTTAGTTTAGTTGAGTTCATTTTATTTTAGTTTAGTTGAGTTCAGTTCATTTTAGTTTAGTTTAGTTTAGTTTATTTTGGTTCATTTATTTTAGTTTAGTTCATTTTATTTTATTTTATTTTAGTTTAGTTTAGTTTATTTATTTTAGTTAGTTCATTTTATTTAAATTTATTTTAGTTTAGTTCACTTCACTTTAGTTTAGTTTAGTTCATTTCATTTTAGTTTAGTTTATTTATTTTAGTTTAGTTAATTTAATTTAATTTAATTTTAGTTCAGTTCAGTTTAGTTTAGTTTAGTTCATTTCAATTTATTTTAGATTATTGTAGTTTAGTTTATTTATTTTAGTTTATTTAATTTTATTTCATTTAATTTATTTTAGTTCAGTTCAGATTAGTTTAGTTCATTTTATTTTATTTTATTTTATTTATTTTAGTTTAGTTCATTTTATTTTGTTTTATTTTAGTTTAATTTATTTATTTTATTTTAGTTTATTTTAGTTTAGTTCATTTTAGTTTATTTTAGGTCAGTTCAGTTTAGTTAGTGTTTAGTTTAGTTTAGTTCATTTTTTTTAGTGTTTAGTTTAGTTTAGTTCATTTTATTTTAGTTTATTTATTTTAGTTTATTTATTTTTAGTTTCGTTTAGTTCATTTTAGTTTCGTTTAGTTTTTAGTTTAGTTTAGTTCATTTATTTTAGTTTATTTAATTTTATATTCATATATATATATATTAAGTTGAGTCTTTAGTTACCCCACCATGAGACCTACTTATGGTACACTCAAATACAAGTCACTCAAATACAAGTCGTGCATATGTGCATATGAATATATGAATGCTACAAGGCTAATGTTTTTAGTCATCACATACATAAAATTCTGTAAATATTCTTGTCAACAGACTTAACTTATGTGGTGGGTCTAACTTATACCTGTTCCTATATTCTTCATTTTTCATATGTGGAAGATAATATGACAGATTGTACACATGTGGATATCACACACTTCCTCAGAAGAGTAATCGTCCAGCGCCTGTACACACAGAATGAGCAGAGCATTATCTGTTTATTCATTCATTCATTTTCTGTACTTGCTTATCCTGTTGGGGGTCGTGAGAGGCAGGTTCACCCTGGACAGGTCAGCAGACTATCACAGGGCTGACACACAGACACACACAACCATTCACACTCACATTCACACCTACGGACAATTTAGAGCCACCAGTTAACCTGCATGTCTTTGGACTGTGGGAGGAAGCTGGAGCCATGTCATGTCTTTTGTGCATTTATGTCGTGTTATATTTAATATGTAGGCTACTGAAGTACAAACAGATGAGATTTGCTGCCACAGATCAACAGTGACAGACAGTGTGAGTCTTTCCACTCATCAAGCCTCCAGCAGCTTCACCAGGTGCTTCTCATTTGCTTGATTGCTACCTGAAGGGAATGGAAGGGCAGGTACTCGCCTCTCAAACAGGATGTTGGGGGCGGGGCAGGCTGAAATGCTTCTACCTGATTGGAGCAGCAGAAAGGGTTGGACACTTTCAAAAAAATTGTCAGTGTTTATTGGCTGGAGTGTATAACCTCACCCATGCACAGCTTGTTTCTCCCACTGAGAGTGAAGGTTCACATGATGTGTGCCAAACAATTCATGCCACCTTGCAGCGTGAAGAAAACTCTTGCATGTTCCCTGGTTGAGCACATGACATCTCGCTGCTGAATAATCATGTTCCACTGAAAACTAATACAGTTTTCCTCACTGAATTTTAAAGAGACAAGAAACTGTTGAATCATCTCAAGCAGAGTGAGAACTTCCTGGAAGCAGGACTGTCTCAGCTTTTGTGGTGTGCATGCTCACTGCTGTCAGCCAGCACCATGATGTGAACTGAGATTATGACCAATGAAGAGAATTATCTCAACTGTTAAACTGTTAAAACACAGATTGAACTGCGAGGGAGGACTTTCAGCTCTGCAGTCAGGTTGCTGATGACAGAGGAAGCTGAGGAGGAGGAGGAGGACTTCTTCAGGCCTTCACGTGGAGAGAGAGGGGCGTGAACAACAAATAGTAAGTCTTTCTTATTTGTGTAGAGTTTGTGTTGTGATGTGTTGCTGGGGGTTTCTTGGCCGCCGTGCCATGATTGGGTCTGTGCAGGTCTGTGTGTGGCCAGCACTGCTGCCACGCCGTGTGTAGGCTTTATTATAGGGGTTGTAGTAGCTTTGTTTATTGTGAGCTGTTGAGCTTGTGTTGGTGTAGCTGTGTTTAGGTGGCTGCTGAGCTGCTGTCACCTGTCGGTCCAGGTGTCATTGGGTAATTCGTAATTCATTTGTAATTTAAAAGCAAACCAAAATATCAGAGTTTTCCTTTTTGTTTGTTTGTTTTTTAAAACAAAAAACAAAAAAACTAGAAAGAAGAGCCATTTTTGTTGCAGAATTTAAAAAAAAATATATATATATATATAATGGCTTTTTTCCATTTTGAGATGAAAAACAAAAAAAAATATCACATGGTTGATTTGTTTTTTGCTGCCAAACCAAAAAATAAAATGCCTGTTTTGATTTTTAGTAATTATTTTTTGCCATTTCTCATGTGAAACAGACATGGACGGACAGGAAGTGGAAGTGAAGTTTTTTTAAAAAAAAGTCAAAATAAAGTCCAACAAAAAAGGAAAAATGGCTCTGTTTTCTCGTTTCTGGTTTTCGGTTTAAAACAACAACTGGAGAAAAAACAAAACAACAAAAAAACATTGAATATTGGTTGTTTTTAAATTACAAAGGATTAATAACTGATTACAAAGTCTGTCTGCAGATATTTTTGTCTGGTTCAATATTGGTATAAGCTGTTTTCAGGTACACGCACACATCCACGCAACACTTTTATTTTGTTAGCTTTGAGTACACCTTTGCTTGTTGTGACCTCTTCAGGTGTCTTCAGACTGAACATGAAGCAACATGTGAATCTGAATACTGTTTATTTTTCTTATTTTAGCAGCTGCCATTGTATTTATTTGGCACAAATGCCCAACGCACTTCCTACAAAGGCTAACAAACCTGACAAACCGACTCCGTGTGTGTGTGTGCGTGTGTGTGAAAGAGACAGACCTGACTCAAACTAAACTTAACTTTTCTTTCTTCTCTTACTTTCCCAACATTTTAAACATACACAGATGTGCTACAGTTTGGGCTGCCACTGGTCAACATGCCGTTTCACGTCGGCTTGTGACACTCCATCGGCTTTTTGCCAAATTATCTTGAGTTCAGTCTGAACACACCTTGGTTTGGATGTAGATTGGTGTATTGGCTTCTCTTTCAGATGGAGCTACAAAAGGTAAGACCCATTTTAATTTTACACACATTTTGATGCTGTGTTTTGTTTTGGCCGCCGTGCCAAGACAGAGTGTAGCTCCTGTACGTAGCATAGGTCTTGAGCTATATTTGTGTGATGTTTGTGTGACATGGCTGCCATCACGGCCCAACTGACTGTGACTTTAAGATGATTTCCTTGGAAAGGAAAGTCTTTTTGTTCTTCATCAGTTCGTCTAATTATAGATTAACGTGTTGTTGGCTTCTGTCTTTGGTAGACCTACAAATGGTGTTATTTCCATTTTGTTGTTTCGATACTATGTTGTATTTTGCAGCCATGCCATCATTGGCGCTCATTTGGCTGCAGTGTTATGACCAGGATAATTTTTGGCACGGTATAGCTTCAGTATGTGGCATGAATGTAGAAAGCCTTGGCTAGACTGCACATGAACGTTTGGGTTTTGTTGGTTGCCACAACAAAACCTAAATGATTTGACTTTGTCTATAGAGTTCATTTCTTTGGAAAGGGAGTTTGCTACCTGTCTGTGTTGCTAGCTTACTGTGTCTGTCTGAATCTAAATTGGCTTCTTTTTTAGGCAAATCTACAAAAGGTAAGCACCATTTTAATTTTCTTCTTTCTTCTTTGTAAATGTTTTTGGCCGCCGTGTCAAGACTGAGCCTTGTTTTGGCTGCCGTGCCATAATTGGGCCTTATTTGGCTGCTGTGCCAAGACTGGGATGATGATTGTTCCAGTAAAGCTTTAGTTGTGGTGTAGATCTTAAGAATGAGCCTAGAAAATGGTGCCTATGTTTGCGTTGGGTTGGCTGCCATCACTAGGCCTAAATGTTTGTGACTTTGTGCATGGAGTTTATTTCCTTGGAAAGGAAAAGTCTGTTCTCTATCAGTTCTGTCTGGCTAGCTTTTGCTGTATCTGTCTGAACACAGATTGGTGTATTGGCGTCCAGGTAGACTCTGTTTTGTTCCCCGTGCCATAGTTGGGCCTTTTTTGGCTGCCATGTCATGACTGGGATAACGGTATAGCTTCAGTATGTGGTGGCATAGGTCTTTACAATGAGCCTAGAAAACTTGGGTTTAACTGTGATGTCGGTGTCATGTTGGCGGCCAGTGCTCGGCCGAAATGATTGTGACTTTGTCTAGTTTATTTCCTCATTCTCTATCAGTTCTTTCTGGCTAGTTGGTTCGCAGGCTACTTTGCCACCTGGCTGTCTTACCAAGTTAGGTTTGCTGTATATGTCTGGATAGAGAGTGCCTTCTTTTTCAGGTAGATCAACAAAGAGTAAGTGCCATTTTTATTTTCTTTATGCTGGTGATACTGTGTTGTTTCTTTGCTGCCGTGCCATGACTGGGATAATGCTTGTTCCAGGATATCTCTAGCACAATGGGGAAAAACCCTGATTATATTCATTTGATGTTGTTGTTGTGTTTGCTGCCATCACTTGGCCTAAATGATTGTGACTTGGTGGAGTTTCTTGGAGGTTGCGTTTGGATAGGAAGGCCAGTTGTGGCATGATATATTTTGTATTTTAGTCTTGTTGCATGTTTCTAAGCATGTGAGGCTTGCAGGGTTTACGTTCAAAACAGTTTCAGACACTGTGGCATTGTCCTACTTTATTTACTCAACAGAAAGCAGTCTTTGTAATATTTCAGCAAAGAGTTGGAGTGTGTGCTCTTTCTCTACCATCTGTGACTTGCCTAAAATTAATATGACAGAGCCATAGAGGCATAAAATGTGTTTTATGCATGCTCGTATGTGTTGGGTGCATTATGTTATTTTCCTGGTCTCCATCAATCATCGGCTTGGCATCACATTAGTTGTATTGATGGTTAGAAAAAAATGTTTTTATCATCAAGGGTTTAATTTGAGTAAATCTGGCTGTCAGAACAGCCAGTGCCTCCCCAGCAATTGACCTCTTCACACATCACCCACCATGTGGTCTGTCCTACATTTTCCACTAAGTCAAATACTGTCCAATTTAAGTAAATCTCGACAAATTTAGTGTGTATTGTGTGAGGAGACATCATCGCTGTCAGCCACACGTTCCAGATACAAGTTTGTCTTTCATCAAAATATAAAACGAGCTTCTCGGGCGTCTTGAAACACTGTCAAAGCTTCAAAATAAAACACATTCTTGAACACGTCCATGTGTATTTAAAAGGCAGCCTTACACTTGCCCTCATCATCTTGCACCTTTCAGACCTTTTCGTGCGCTCTGGTAATAAGGACCAGAAAGACAGAATAAGGGTGAGGCGAAGTGCTTAGCTGCCAGTCTATAAACGATTGATGTTGGAACAATGACTGACCTTGCCCACCGGATGTCTCGGGCACAGACAGGAGTAAAAGAGTGAGGAGGTACATTTTTAAAAAGCAGCCCAGCCATGATTTATGTTCGGGCTGTATGTTAGCCTTGTCTCGGAGCCAGGTCATTTTGCTGTGTTCAACCCCGTTGCCATGCACTGAGTCTGTTGGCCAGGCCTGGAGAGATGCTGTTTGTCACCGCTGTTTTCTGAGGTACTTCATCTGAGCTTTTGTTTGATCTGCTGACATGTCGCCTCACCAAAGCCTATCAATAAACAGCTTATGGTTGTCCCGAGGTATTGTGATACAGGATTAGGCTGAGTGTGGCTCTTGGGTGTCAAGATTGGCCTCAGCAGTCATTAGTAGACTGCTGAGTATGTTTCTTTAAGTCCATCACTAATAAAAAGGACATTATTCAATACTGCAGTCAAGAGTTTCTGGGGGGGTAGTTCAGTGTTTCTCAAACTGGGGTCCAGGTACCCATCTGGGTACTTTGGAGTACTGCAGGGAGACAATAGTGTTTTGTTTGTTTTGATTGATTTCAAATATATCATGCATAATTCCTCACGTAATTATACTTCTTAAAAGTAAGTGACTATCTTGTAATGTTAGGTCGCAGTTGATACTGTAATAAGTGCCTCTCAAATATGGGTATGGTTCCCCTTTAGGGTACTTTGCAGGGAGAACTTCTTAAATTTTCATCTCTATAATCTCAATCATGCATAACTGCTCACATAATTCTACTCTAATACGTAAGTGACTATCATGTAATGATACAGTAGGTAGCAATGGATACTGTAATAGGTATTTCTCGTGGAGTATGGGTGGCGTACTTTGGAGGACTGCAGGGAGAACTTGGGATTTTTTTTATTTATTTTGTTATGTTAATTTAAAAAATATCAGTCATGCATACTTCCAATTTTAAAAATACTACAACAAGTAACTGACTGTCATGTAATGTTAGGTAGCAATTGATACTGTAGTTCAGTGCTTCTCAATTGGGGCTACAGTTATCCCTCAGGGTACTGTAGGGGACATGTGAGATGTCTGTTTTAATACCTTTTTAAAACGAATAGCAGTCATGCATAATTTCTAGCATAGATATTATATAAATAAGTGACTATCTCGTAATGTTAGGTAACAATTGATACTGTAGCTCAGTGTTCCTCAAATTCAGGTAGGTTCACCCCTCAGGGCACTTTAGTTAAGTTAAAGTTAACTTTAAAAAATATCAGTTGTACATAATTCTTTAATCAATCTATAATGAATTTAATAATACAATATAAATATATGTTTAATGAGACACATTTTTAATCTGATATTGCTGTTTTCAGTGCCAAACTGTCAACTGCCGCAACAAACACAGTCACGTTTGTTTGTTCACCGTGTGCGTTTCCACCAAACATGTTTTACTCTGGTCATGGTGTATTCAGCTGCCAAATATTTCAAAGGAGGTACATTATTTAGAGAAGTCTGAGAACTGCTGCTTAAAGGATTATTGACATGCATACATTAAATCATTCCTGTTAAATTACAGTGCTCACATCCTGATCAAACTGATGGAATTTTAATATTATTGTTGATGACCTTGGTTAAAGTTATATAGTTTGCCACTATCCGCATAACCGAAATGCATAAATTTAAAAGAGGCGTTGTGCTGAATGCTCAGTTCAGACGTCAGCGTTCCTCATAAACACCCGGAGCTGCTGTGAGAAACCTGTTTATTAGTTATTATTGGAATAAGAATGAAAAGGGAAAATAATGAACCTATTTCAGCTCGGCCATGGCTGCAAGTCGATGGTCTGAATGCTAATTGACTTATTTACATCCACTGATAATGAGCATGTTGGAAGACTAGGCTTAAGTGGTGATTATTATTTCCTTTGGTGCTGATACTTTGCCTGTGGGAACTGCTCAGGTTGATGCTAAATAAATGAAGCACTTTCCACCCTCCCCAAAAAAATGTATTCTTACCTGTCAGTACTGCTGCCATGACACCATCCTGCAGTGACAACCTTATTTTTTTGCAGTAATAATTGAATGAATAGGAATGTTTACCAACAGAGAGTTTGTAGCCTCAGGCACTACAGCAACAGAGCAATTTCAGGCTGGCGAAGCATGAGGTGCCTGGGTGGGAGATGTGTTGGCAATAACACCACACACGAGGTGTCAGTCTCACAATTATAAGATCAATTCCTGGTAGAATCATGTCACGAACCCAGGAGGAAGTTTTGTAGCCTTAGCTTATTCAGCACAGTGAGGCAACACACTCAGCACAACATAGCCCCCCATGTCCTGGCAAGCTAATACATTTTTATTACTTGTGTCAGGCCGTTTTAAGGTACCACACTATGCAAATGATGAATTCATCCCCGGGTATATTTTCTTGCTGACAGTCTGGAGAAAAGCTGAGTGTCACAATATTGATTTTTTTTTTCTTTTTTTCTGTTGCTTCTGGCTTCAGTTGAAACTATTTTTCCCACACATATGTACTGAATCGAAAAGCATAGGGAATATTTCTTAAGTGCAGACTTTCAGGCAGGTCCACCTCCAGACAGCTGGAAGTACAACTTTAATATGATATAACTAAGGCAGCAGGACTGAAACGAATACGGGTGGGCAAAAATGGACGAATGTGTCTTTTTGAACCACTCTTTCTAGTGTCTAGTATGTACTAGGTCAACCTGTCGAATGTCTGAGTGCTTATGAATCCCTGACTTTTCCTACTCATTGTTATCGTATCAATTAGACGACCACATGCTCCTTGGACGGTTGTTCTTTCGGCTTTGGTGTGTTCATGAGCTTTAAGTTGTAACATGGATGCTATAAAGATGATGTTATGCATTTTATTCCTTAGAGTATTTTAACAATGTTGCTAATGAAGAGCAAAGTAAACAGATCAGGTGAATATTTTCATGCACGTCCACCTCCAGACAGCTGGAAGTAAGACTTTATGAGGAGGACTGGAACAAATCAATGTGTCTTTTTGAACCACTTTTTCTAGTGTCCGGTATGTACTGGGTCAACCTGTTGAACGTCTCATGAATCCCTGACTTTACCTACTTGTTGTTATCGTATCAATTAGTCTTGATTGAAGGTCAAGGTGCATTCAAGTGCTCCTGGGATGGTCATTCTTTCAGCTTTGGTGTGTTAGTGAGCTTATAGTTGTAACACAAATGCTATAAAGACAATGTGTTGTATTTTATTGCTCAGAGCGTTTTGATAAGATGTTGCTAATGAAGAGCAAAGTAAGCAGATCAGGTGCATACCTTTTGGCAGGTCCACCTCCAGACAGCTGGAAGTTAAACTTTATTAGGAGGATTGAACCACTCTTTCTAGTGTCTGGTATGTACCGGGTCAACTTGTTGAACGTCGGAGTGCTCATGAATCCCCCACTTTTCCCACTCGCATGGTCGTTCTTTCAGCTTTGCTGTGTTCTTGAGGTTTAACTTTTACCATGGACGCTATAAAGATGGTGTCTTGTATTCTCATTATTTTATTTCTGAAGAGCAAAGTATACAGATCAGGTGAGCCATTAAATATGACCAGGAACTAATTTTTCAGATTATTTTACTGCATTTGCAATGGGATAGGCTCATCTGCTTCCTCATTTATTTTAGTTTCAAGGTGTTAATGCAAAGAGGATCATGGCATTTGCGTTTTACTGCTTCATAAATGTTGGCTGTTGTATTTGCTATTTTAAACATAAGTCTGATTCTGGAGTATTTACATATGAGCTGTCCAAGAAAGTCCAGTGAGCTTTGGCGCGGGCAGCACTAGCTACTGAACATGCATGTACTATCCTCCTGAGACCTTGTGTCTGAGGACATCACATTTCGGGTTTACTTGACCCTATACTTTACTCTACTTAACTTAGACCTGTTGTCCCAAACTGTTTTGTGCCATCTAGTGGCAGTAAGCGCAAAACACACTAATCCATGTAAATCCAGTTTTGTTTTTCAAACATTTTAATTTTAATTTATCAGTGTAAAGAAATTCCTACATTCTCCAATTGTAGCCAATGTGAAGCCTATATACCCGACGCAAAATATTTCAGCTACTAAAATGTGTGTTATAAATCTACTTCCTTGAAATTTTGCAGAACCTCAACAGCAGTGACTGGTGTTGAGTCTCTTCAGTTTGTAAGCTACAATATGGATGCCAAATCCAAAAAAGTAAACGTCTTGGAATAAAGTAGAGAATGCAGTAGTGCCTGGACAGATTAATTGGCTTTCCCTGCCGGCTCTGCAAAGTTAAAGGACCAGATAATCATAAATAGTGCCCTGCACAGTCGCCAACCTTGTGGCAAAACAAATGAATTAATGCTCATTTAGACTATTAGTAAAGGCTAATTTAGACTTAATAGGCTATGTTACCTTTATTGTAAGGCTTGCAGCTCCACACAGATTTTCTTTGGTAGTATTTATTTCTATCAAAAAAAATTATATAAAAAAATAATATATATATATATATATATATAGTGAAGGTTGTTTTCTTGTATGCGCAAATAGTTTTGCGAGTTGTGCACTTGACCTATGTCTATGAATAGATTTGACTTTACTTACTAAAGGTTGCTGAAGAATAATAACGAAGAGGCTCTGTAGTCTGAACCGAGACGCCAAAGTCTTTATTTCCTCCCACACTGTCAAAACAAACATTTAAAAAAACGGAGACACATCACTGTTTATCAAGGGGAACATGCCTACATGCCGAGGCTGTGGTGATGGGTTGCTGAATATATTTAAATGGCTTTGCTTCAGATTTTGCTGTAGCCTCGTCTTTAAATTTGTATTTAACATTATCGTCTAATGAAATATACTGAAACAATTGTATATGTGACAGAAAAAAGGCAAGTAGTTATATTAGCTGGTAAAAAATATGCTCGGCTGGTGGATTTGTTTCATCCACCTGTCCATTTGGCCAGTGAGACAAAATCTTGCATTATCAGAGCTTGAAAGGATCAAAACATTTACATGTATCTACTCAAAAGACCCAATCATTTGTAAAGAATCAGTGCGGCCATTGCTATAAATGCTGACCTCCAGATTTAACAGTTTCAGTTAGGTTGCACCACATCTCAACTTGTTCTTCCATGCTGTAAAGAGATGTGTCATCCAGGGGGGGGATACCTTCTTAATGGTGGCGAGTCTGAAAGAAATGGCCTGACTGGCCTCCTATTACTTATGTTTCTCTCCACTCTCGGCCTCACCTAATGGGATATGCCTCAAACTGAACAATAGTTCCATTAAAAGCCAAGTCAGAAACAAGAAGTTGAACACCGAGCCTTTCAAACTGGCAAGCCAAGCTGAAAGATGGAATTTCAGCTGCTTGAGATTAAAAGCCCACAGCAGCAGATGGAAGTGGGAAAGAATGAGACGAGAAGGAGAGAGCGGAGGAGGAGGGTGTGAGGGGGGGGAAAAAAAATGGTAGACGGACGGAAAAACGAGGAAGCACAGGAGCAAGACAGAGGTGGCAGGCAGTCAAAGTGGGCAGTTACACTGTAAATAAGATCTCCCCACAGGGTGCTTAACTCTGGACTGCCTTTGTCTGGCCTTTAATAGCTTACAGGGCTGAGAGAGACAGATTAGAGCAAAACTGCAGGGACACAGAAATATAGGCTTTGTCTACAGCTGGGATTTATCTCCCACCCTGGGTCTGAACTTTGTTTTCCTGGGGGCCTCCACTGTGTTGACTTGTAAAAACCTGAGTTGTGTCTCGCTTCCTGTTGCTTACCGACTTTGAATCATCATCACCTCAAAGAAATCATCTCCGCCGTCTGAAGGCTTCCTGTTTGCCACAGAACGACTCCGGCGCCATCAACTTGTGCCGAATTGATGGACGTGGGTAGTTTGCTGAAGTTTTGTAACTTTATTGGGATGCATTTTCCTTGTTTCGGCGGAGCAGCACAGAATGAACCAGGCTCATTAATCAAAGTGCAGCCTAAAGGGAAAACATACTGGGCTACATTAATTTTCACAGCAGAGTGGCTGAGGGAAATGATTAATATATTACCACGAGGAAACAGGTTAAGAAGCCCTGATTACTGTCATATAACAGATCAATGAGAAGTTATGCATTATTTACCTATTTTGTCATCGTAAAATGAGCTAGAAAAATACAAAGTATTCAATATACCATTATTCTCCATTCTCCCTCGGCAGATCTGAGGGGAAAATAATAAATAATGCTTTATCCAGAATTTACACAACCGTCTAGCACAGGGCTGGAAAAAGAAAAAGGGAAGGGGGGGTGAAATTTACATAATACACCTCGCATTTAAAATCAGGTGTCGTTAATAATGAGCACTTGTGTTTGAAGGAGCTCTTCATTAGTGTGAATGAGCATGTGATTGCCCGCGCTTTGATGTGACTTCACACGGCAAAAACCGGATCGGGGTGGCTAATGAAGTTCTGAAAAACGACCGCCGAGTTCAGTGAATGTCAGCGCTTCTTTTGACATTAAAAGTTAACAAGAGACCCTAAAGTCTCTTTGATGTGACACACCCAAGTTTAACGGAGCTTTTGATACGCGGTTGAGGAAACGGCGATGCGAGCCGTGCCGCACTGCACACTGTGCATCGCAAACAGAACCCACATAGACTCTAAACGGCACTACACGGTGCTTCAAGTGCGTCCGAGACCTTCCTGGTGCATTAGAATTTTCGGCGCGTCCACTGATGAGCGAGTCAATCCACAGGGAGTAAGAGAAGCTTATGTCACTCGGACTGACTGTCATAGATATCATCCGTCACTCTCTGATAGTCTGTCTTGATGACCCCCCCCCCCCTTCTCTTTTTAATTGTCCGAAAAACATGATCAGCACACATTTCTCGAAGTGGTCTTCGCAGCAACAAACACCTGCGTGTGTTTTGATGGCAGTATGCTAATTAGCTGCTGCATGAGCGGATGCTCCTTCCGAAAGAGAGGAGAGCCTAATTAATTTTCAGATTCGAGCTTTGATGTGTCTAATTGCTCTAAGCTTCCCAACTTCATTAGTCAGCGAGCTCCCTCGGTGGACGGTGAAGCCGGGTCCCTGCGGTTACCGAGGAGAGATTTACCTGTGTATTTTTAGGCCCTGTTATTATTAGATGCGCTGCTGCTGCTGCTGCTGCTGCATCTCAGCCGAGTCTAAAACCAATAACAACTTAGAAGCTCTGCAAAATAAAAACTGTCCTTTTCTACAGCGTGAAATCAGCTCATAGGCAGTCTGGGTTTGTTTTTCCAAATTGTCTTGAAAGGCGCAGTGGGAGTTTGAAGGACAACAACGAGGTCTCCAGGTGAATGTGTAAAGGTTGGGGTGTCTTTACTTTCCATCTCTCTCCATTTCCCCCAAGAGAAATCAGATCTCATGACCTTACCTGTGTGTGTGCTGTGCTGTGGTGCAGTTTCTGACAGTTTTTGAGAAGATTGTGATCCATTTTCATTTTTATTTCGATCTGTTTCTGAATAGTATAACCAAAAATAAGATATACACAATATATTCATGGTTTTCC
Organism: Epinephelus cyanopodus; assembly: GCA_026686955.1. Lineage (NCBI taxonomy): Eukaryota > Metazoa > Chordata > Actinopteri > Perciformes > Serranidae > Epinephelus > Epinephelus cyanopodus. The sequence goes on from CM048934.1 coordinate 9,956,994, forward strand.
ACAAGTGTGTGCAAGGCCCAGCTGGGTGAAATAGTAGCCTACAAAACAACAACCAAAGATGGAGTTTGTTGATGTTGTGAAGTAGCGTGGGATCATGGGAGTTATTCTTACGTTACAACTCCTTCAGTGCTCATTGTTCAGCGGGTTTTTAAAGGCAGCTAAATTTTCCGCGTAGGTGTATTCTGGGTTGTAATGTGTTAAGAGACCTTATACATGTGATTAAATTACCACAAAGCCTGTTGGAAATTAGCAAGCTCGCTAGTAGGGGTCGGCGCTATGGCCCTAAAATAATATCGAGATATTTCAGGGTATTTGTGCGTTAACGATATTCTCGACAAATTGCTAAAAAAATATTTTATTATTAATTAAAGAACATAGTGTTGCAACAAAATAAGCGATAGTTTCACATGTTAACCTAACAGCTATGGCGTCCATGGGCGGCTATTTTTGAACTTATTCGGCAGCTGCTGTAGGGCAACTTGTGGCTTTTAGAAGTAGGGATTGCAGATTGTAACTGGCTGAATTGTCTCCCAGTTAAAATTAATTGTTCATTGTTTGGGAGGTTTTTACAGGGAGCTGAATTATCCGCAGAGGTCTTTTCCTCTTGAAAACAAATAGACCTGCCAATTAAAACTGGTAAAATCACAAAGCAGCTTCATCCTAAAAATCAGTGTCTGTCCATCGCTCTTTGGCTGATACATGATCTTAGGTGGGTTGAGGGGGGACTGTGAGCCGAGCTGTTCTCACTCCAAACGCACCATCTTCTGTTCCTAAAAGAGGAACAGAAGATGGTGCTCGAGTCTTTCCTTTGCAAGAAGGACATTTTTCTGAATCGTCAACCAAATAAGATATACACAATAAATTCAGCAGTGTTTTTCCATGAGTGTGTACAAGGTCCAGCTGGGTGAAATAGTTGCCAAAAACAACAACCAAAGACTAAGTTTGATGATGTTGTGAAGTAGCGTGAGGTCACGAGTATTATTTTTAGGGTTACGGCTCCTTCAGTGCTCATTGTTCAGAAGGTTTTTAAAGGTAGAACTATTTTCCACCGAGGTCTCCTTCTTCTCCAAACAGACCCTGAATAAAGCAGTTTCAAGTTAAAAATCTGTTTCTCCAATGCGCCTATGAAGCCAGGCGTCAGACATCAATGCAAAGGAGATTTTGATCTCAATGAAACATTAATATTTTACATATTACTCTCTGTGTCAATTCAGATAGAGGGAGATAGGGAGAAGATAAAGATATAGGTGCAGAAAAAGGACCAAAGTCCAATCAGCGATGAGATAAGGATCGATATTTGTGGCCAGGGGCGATTCTAGGACCAGAGGTTTAGGCCCGGCCAGGCAAGATAAATTTCACTGTTTTATACATTTTAACGCAATTTCATTCCCACATTTGTGAAAGAAAAACACTTTTTGGGCAAGTCTGTGACTAAACCACTAAATCTGATGAAGGTTATTTAAATGCTGAGCCACAGCAAAAGAGGAATGGATTGGAATCATAAAAGAAACATATCGTAACCCTAATTTTTGGGGGAAGACAACTCATTTTGATACAGCAGCTCCTCAACATACACATAAACAGTATGTATGTTTCTGGAGTAAACCAGCCCCCTATAGTGAGCACCAGAAATAATGTTTGTCTGCCTTTTTAGTTCTTGTCTGTATTATATAATACAAATACATAAATAAAAATACACTTCAAAAAAATAAAAAAGAAAAGAAAAGTGCTTGAAATCTACAAAATAATAAATACACACAATAGGAGTTATAATGTTAATGGACATCCGGTCAGTTAGCTAGTCAGTAGCACCTTGGCTTTGATATTAACACCTGCACATGACACAACAGCTAGCTTCTCTTATCCCAATTCAAACAGAGGACAGTCGTACTGACCAACTGTAACGTTTCCTAGCTAGAAAAAATGTCAGCTAACTCCTACCTAACAACATAAACAGTGACCTACGATGAAACGCAGCAAAAATGAGGACTGGTAATGATAATAATGTGCTGGTATTGAGTGGTAGGAGTGAAGAAATGCACCACAAATCCTGGTTTAAGCCAGGTACTTACACCACTACTGCATATCACCCACTCTGGAAGGCAGTGCATTGCTCTCTCTGGATTGGTGTGAGTTCTGACAGCTGAGATTAAATGCAAAGAAACATTTACTTTATACGAGACTCCTTTACGTTGTAAAATTCAAAACGTAAATATCGCAATTTATCATAAACACAGGAAGTTAACTACTTATCACGTTCAGAACCTGTAATTATGAGTTCAGTCGTGTAACTTAAGATAATGAGTTTATCCAACTGATTCTTCACATAACTCTTGAAATGAAGTTGTTCTGAAACACGATCTAATTAGCATATATGTTCCAGCAGCTGTTGTTTGTTCAACTTTTCCCTCTCCTGTATTTCTAACGCGGAGACAGCAACATAATGGAGGCTTGTTCCTGTATGAGTCTTTTTATACATGTGTCACACAGTGATGAAGAGAAGCAGACACTTCAACCACACCTCTCACTGATTCCACATCAGTTATGCAAGATACGAGTGGTTCTGACGGGCAACACTGGTCCTGGTCTGAATGTGGCTGCTGTCGTTGCAACAAAAGCTCCGTCAGAAAGTGATGGAAAGTAAACAAGTTAAAAAACCAAATCATAACTTACACAGCAAAAAATTCAACGCAGGACAAATTCTATTTTGGACAAATGTTACGTTTGGTGTTTTTCAGCGTGGACACTTTGTCCTGTGTTATTGTTTCTAAGTGACTAATGGGAACAATTTCCGAGATTGCTTTAGCTGGCTGTGGTGAAACAGGCTTAAAGGTAATGTGCGTCCACTTAAAGTGTTTGTTTTTGCCACTGACAGGCCACTGACCAATTTAATTTGTATTTAACTTTATTTTTACTAATTTTCTTGTTTTTAATTTTCTCTTTTTAGCAATTTCTTGCTATTTTTTTTTGTTCGATGCTTCTTCTCTCATTGTTCATTCTTTTCATTATATTACTGATTCATTCAGCTCTACTGTTATTTTAATTTCTTTGGTGTCTGCGACATCCGCATCTCGTGAAAAGTGTGTCGTGTGTCCATTCTGAGTGGGCCGCAAGTAACTTGCAAACATGTCAAGTTTATAAAAAACACACTTTGTTTTGAAATATAGTGAGTTTCCGATACAGAGCTTTTATTTAGAAGTGATGTTTCCCTCTGTAATAAGTGACACTGAACATATTAAACTGTGTGGACCTTGAACTAATGACTAAGGAGGAATCTAGACCTCTTAGCTGGACCAGTTGGGAACCACTGATTTACACTTCTTCCATGATCTCCGGTGGTACTGCTCTGTTTCAAATGTATCTGTAATCTCTCAGAAAACATGCATAAATATGGAGGAAATGAAAGCAGAGTACAGACAGAAAGCTCGGTCCATCTCCGTCTCTGTCTAACGTTGAGCATAAATGAGCACAGACAATGATTAAATCACTGTTTTATATAAATGGAGGGTTTGGGGATTACTATTTTGGTGTGGTTTCTAGTTAAACACAAAGATCTATCTCTGGAGGGATCCTTGCCATAATGTTGTCTGACACTTATAAAAACAATCTGAGCCTGTCAGTGGCATAAACACGTGAACTGACAGTAGTGGGGTTTCAATCCACCTATTTATATTTGCATTTTCAAAAATTGCGGGGAAAAAAAAACTTGGATGGAAATGGCAGAAATTAGAAAAACGGCTGAAAATTGGCAAACAAGTTTTTATGCTTGGAGGGTTTGGATTTGTCAGCGTACCGATAAAAGGAAAATGCGACTTTTTGCTATGGAAAAAGGTTTCGCAAATAAATGATGATGTACCGGCACACAGATCCTCAAATGTGGCCCTTGACATACGGAAATCTTTCAGCCAGAGTTCGTGAGTGAAATGCTGCTGGACAACTACTTCCCAAAAGTCTTTCACACGCCTACATTCCCATACACACGGAGAACGATGACAAAATGCTAACCACAGTTCTCCCAAGAGCCGACAGGTTATCAGGAATCTGTCTATGGTCAGTTGTTGAGTGTCAGTTGAAATGCTGTCTTATGACGTCATCTCATGGCGCACTCTTCTTCTACAGGGGTGTTTTTATTTTGCTCATTTTTCACGACAAGCGCCATCTACTGCTCTTCCTGTTGACTACCAATAATCGCAAAACAATAACGAATGGAAACGGGCATAAATTCGCATTTTCTTTGGCGCATTTTCACAAAATTTGCTCAAACATTTCGATACATTTGGATGGAAACCCCACTGTGTGAACTTGTGTTTATTTGTGGTCGATATTTGCAGTGGTCTTGCTCAATATCGGACCAGTTTCAAAAACTGTACTGACTATTAGTCACTTAGACATAAAAACATGGGAAATTAAGGTCCAGGTTGAAAAATACAGAATTTAGCCTCTAAGAAATTGCTACATTGTCTAACTTAAAATGTTGAGAACTTGTTGCCTTGAATGTTTTTGTTTAATTTTGTCAGTGCAACAACATACTGTTCAGTTCTTCACTAATTTAGTGCAGTTATTTGCAAGTCCAGAGTGCTTATCACACTTCTATGTGATTTCAAATGATAAATCTGTTTTCTGCACCCGACACGATTCACAAGAACAACAGTGTGACACTAGTTGCGGAAAAAGCCTCTCACACAGGCACCTGCCAATACAACTGACGCATACGAGGACATCATTTACGTAATAGGAGGCAGCGGCGATAAAGTGAGGGTAGTGAGAAGGTGCAGGCAGACAGCTTTGAGTGGCACTCGGAGAGGGCCGGGGGTACTGGCCATCACCGTGCTCGCTAAGAATGTGTCCATTATACTGTATCTAATGAGTTGATCACCCAGTTGCAGCAATCTGAACCTAGTTGACATTCAGAGGACGTACACGCCAACGGGCACAGTGGAATGTGTCCTCGCCACTGCTGCCAGATGGAGTGATCCAATTGACACCTCATTATTTGAGTCAATATTGATTGAAGGGGAAAGTTTTTGTTAGAGGTGTGTTCCTACCTTATGTTTTTTTTTTTTTTTTCTTCATGTCCCGACTGAGATTAATCATTAGGGAGACATTTTTGCTGAAATGCTCTGATTGGTTATAAGTAAATGTCACTCACTGTCATTGCAAATCCTAATAATAGCTCTCTCTCCCTCGCTCCGTCTGTCACCGTAATTTGGGATGTAATGACGGCGGCGATGCTGCACAGCTTGCTTAAGAAAATTTGGGCACACCTATTGCATGTATAAGCTGACAGACAACACATACAACCTCATTAAAGTCGCCCTTGTTTGCTCGCACGAATGAGAACATGGGTGAGGGGGATCTGCTTCGTGCATGATACCCTAAAAAAGAAGTTGAGGAGTGCTTGCTTGTGGGTTTTCGGGGGGCTTGCCTCGGATAGCGAGATTGGCCTCATTAGTGAGCTTCTCGGTGATGTGTGCCGAGGCCCCGGAGTCCTGGGCTGACGCTTGGGGGACTTGCTGACTTGTGAAAACGCCTTTCTCTCTCTCTCTCTCTGCTTTTATTTTTTCCCCCCTCTCAGAGCCCGTTTAGCACCTTTGAAAGCTCCAAGAGAGCGATTGACCTCATCGGTGTACCTGTTTGACCGCGCAGGGTCATTTACCGCAAAGGGATAAATAATTGGCTTCTGGCTTCCTGTCTTCTCAGTCGTATTATCATCAGTTTATAAATAAATGTGTTTCACAGGGATACGGCACAGGGGACTATTGTTGTTTTTGTAGATATTCAGCAAATATTATTGCCTCTGCAGAACGCATTCTGCTTATTTACATGGGATAATAAAGAGCCGCATTTTTCACAGCACTGTCCTAGAGGCAGAATTGGCTCGCTAAACACACACACACACACACACACACACACACACACACACAAATAACCTACACACTTCCAGTAAAGTTCATCACCGTGAGCCTTTACTTCCATTGTTTTGCCATGGATAAAGACACCACTGCACTCTAAAAGCTATTCTCACCCCTGGGCCATCTCACGCCGCGATTAAAAACTAAGTTGCCTCCAAAGGGCCACCAGCAATGTTTTTTAAGTCATTAAATACAGTAAGAGTCCCTTAGCGAAAAGCGATCACTTTTCATTTGGCTCAGGCTGCGGTGCATTAAAAGCCTTTGGTAGTGATGATCCATAATTCAGTCTCATTTTGACACATTAAATTCAGGGCCCACGTTTTGATTTCTGCTGACCAAACAGGAGAGGGAAAGTCTTCATCAGCAGCTTGCTGGAGATTATATTTCTTAAACAATGTTAATGCGCCCCGTCAACTTCTATCCGTGGTAAAAAAGATCCATCGGCCTCAAGGGGAAGTCATCATCACTCATAAAACCCACAGAATAATGTACTATAGGATATTACTCATACTTTTTATTTTATGCAACAACCCAATAATGTCTCACGGGTGAGAAATAAAATTGAGATTTATGCCATTACACTGGTCGCTGTATTCATACACTGTGCTTTGTTATGGTGACCTACCAAGCCAGGTTATTGTATTTGCCTAACTTAGATAGTGAACTTCTGCATCCTAATACTGTTTTAATTTAGGTAATGAATAAAGTATGAAATGTAGAGTCTGATAATGAAGTGTTAGCTAAACTTCCCTAGTCGACCAATAGTCATCATTCAGGACAATTATTCGACTAGTCGACTGATCCTACACTTTGGATTTCCTGCCCGACATGTTATCAACTAGCCTGTGGAATAACCGCAGGTACCAGCCCTGGAAATTAACCTGACTCCTGTCTCACTGCTGAGCGTGGCCACTTCCTGTCTCTGGGTTTTGATTTATTTTGACAAGGCGCAGCTCCTGATAGAGTTTCACATTTACTTTTTGGTATTTTCTGCAACTAACGACCAATGAAATCTTGCTGACGACTGACCTTTCTGGTTGAGTAACTTTTGGTCGTCCCTTTATGTATCCGTGGTGAGGAGAGGAGTCGAGCTGCCGAAGGAGCAGAGAAAAAGAGCTGCTATGGGAAGCAGGGCACGAGTGGAGGGTAGTGATGTTATACCCGAGCCAGTTTGCTCGACACAGTGTTGATCGTTTGAAGCACAAGTGTTCTGACACTGGGGATCGATCGTCAAAAAAAGTTACCAATTAATTAACAATTAATTGATAAGAGAATATTTCAAAAGAGAGAAAACAAGAGTGCAGTGCAGACTGTCACCACAAGACAGCGAGCTTCAACCCCCCAGGCCAAAGAGGAAGAATGGCGCCAGCCAGGGGTTACGGGCTTCAGTTTTCAGCGAAACCTCCGTCTTTCAATGGCGTAGTGTTTTCAGAGGCCTCAAGGGAAGCCGCCGAGGCTTTGGAGAGTGATGAAAGCCTCCGTCTGTTTATGATTTTTTTGCCGGACCTATGCCAGGCATTGCGACTATCGGGCAAAATTATTTGTGATCGATCAAAAGCCTTAACAATCAATCATCGATAATGTAAAATGAATGCCCACCCCTATCCGAGACAGTGTGTGGCAACAGTCACTAAAGGGGGCGGGGCTTTGCATATGGTCACTTGTGTGTTTGCTGTGAGCCGGCAGAACATCCTCACAGTGGGACTAACACGAATTAAACAAGGCTGGATCAAGGCTGCAGTATTCTGCCTGATGCACTGTGTCACTTGATCAAGAATCAACGATATCATGCACAGCATGACACAAAATTCAAATTTAATAGACAGTCAAATGTATGCATATTCCTGCAGTCAGGCTTTCTCACTTCACTGCACAGTCTGTCTGCTTAGTTGCGTATTTACATTCCAAAACACTGGCACTCATTAATTAAAGAGGAGACCAAAGTTCCCTGCCAGGGTTATGTTGGGGCCGATCCGCCCCACTAAACCATTTCCATTTGCCCTTGGCTTTCTAGGTGAAGCAGAATGAGGGAGAATCTCCATATCGCGTTTGTTCTTGTCAACCTATGGGCAAACGTTCAACCAGCACTGTCATATATTTGCATTATAATGAGCTGTGCCTGAGCATAAAGCAGTTTATATTTTTCACTCAGAGGGAAATGCACCACAGAGACGAATGTAAAAGCTTGTGTGTGTCTGTATTAATGGTTTGTTGTTGGTTTTGATATTTTATTCCTGTGTGGATCTGTTGTCCTGTGGGTGTCTGCTCAGTTTGTCTTTTTACCTTTGTTCATGATGCTACTGGTCTCTGTATTTGTGTGTGTGTGTGTGTGTGTGTGTGTGTGTCCGTGTGCCCTGGGGAAAGATGTTACAGACAGTGGCAGTGACATGCTCAGTACTTAACTACACGGGAGTTGCACAAATTGAGCATGACAAGCTGCAGACAGAGGATGGTTGGCACAAAGCAGCCACGCGAGAGTCCGTACTGCTAAAAAAATGAAGCTTCTTCCAAAAACTTAACTCAAAAGATTTTTAAAAAGATGAGGAAGATAATACAGTTTATCCGAGGGAGGAAATAAATTACCTCTGCAAACAAACGAGATGCTGGACTTTGTTTTCTGGAATAACTGTCGGGTTCAGTGATACGTGAATAAAATGTGATTTCTCGCCAATCAATTTGCTTTGGTCTCAATTTTAGAGGCTGACACATTTTGTACACTTGAATTTACAGAACTTGAAAGAAAATTAGCAACATCTGTCAGTGTATTACAACCTAGTCAAACAATAAGGCCTCAAAAATTACCATGAAATACAATCAACACCTCTCTGACACAGAGTCAACAAAATGTAAGCCTTTTGCGGTTCATGCAGTGCTGCTGTTATGTTGTACATTAAAGGGACAGTTCATCCCAAAATCAAAACTACATATTTTTCCTCTTGCCTGTAGTGCTGTTTATCAGTCAAGATTGTTTTGGTGTGAGTTGCAGAGTGTTGCAGATATCGCCTGTAGAGATGTCTGCCTTCCCTCCATTATAATAGAACTAGATGGCACTCGGCTTGTGGTGCTCAAAGTGCCAAAACATATTTGTTTGAAAACTGAACGGCAGTGTCTCTTTCCAGAAATCATGACCTAATTACTCAAGATAATCCACAGACCTTGTTGTGAGCAGTTTCATGTAGGATTTATTTTATTTCTTCTGTCCTACACCTGCCAGGAGGAAATGTGCATCTACTGCTACCTCACCTCGCACCACTGAGCTAGCTAACACTACAGCAAAAATTAAAATTCAGCCATTATCTACTCACCCGTATGCCGAGGGAGGCTCAGGTGGAGTTATAGAGTCCTTGCAGAGATCCAAGGTTAGAGGGGGTAGCAACAAAACTCCCCCTAATGGAGGCTTACGGCGCCCCAGATTCAAACATCCAAAATCAACAAATTCCGTTTTTTTGCTGACTCGTTAAAGTAATCTGAGGACATGTATTAGCAACGCTCCAAACGGATGCAGGTGATGCATTTTCAGCCCAACAGTTCTGGGGTTTCCCAAAGTGGAACTGCCTAATGGGGAGCTATGTCAAGAACTACATACCTTCACAACCCAGTCTCACTCCAAAGTCGTCGAAATCTAGCGCTTGGGCAGTGACTTGCGGCGTCAGACACTGACGAAAAAAGCCGCCCTTTGACGTAGGCGTGGCTGGTTGCCATTACACTTTATCGATCGAAAGTTAAGGTGGCGAATGTCTGAATAGGGTGGGCAGGAGGGGTGTTATATGGATCCAACGAACACAGACTTTCACCTCTGAGAGCTCAACCATGTGTTTTTTTTTTTTTGTTGCCTAAACCCAACCATGTACGGTAGTTGTTGGAGAAAATAAAAACTCAATTTGCGTTGTTGTACTGACGCAGTGCGTTTATTTGGTCTTCACTGTTGATCTCTTTGTACAGGCTTTATAGCCTTTTTTTTTTAGTCACAAGCTGTTTGTGTTTTGTGCTTGTTATTTATACGGCTAATGGGTTTTTAAAAATGGCAGCTGCTAGTGTCGCATTGACTGTTTTCGACCAATCACTGTACACCTGCACCACTCGTGGTTTCTCGTGTGGCGGAGGACCTAATCTGAAACAGGAGCTGAAAAAAGTCCCTCAAAAAGGCATCCGAAGAACTACGACTGTTCCCAGCTCTTGCGGTGTGTATATATATATATATATATGTATCATAAAAACATTTCTAAAGTGACGTAGTCTATAAGCGAACCTAAGAGACCAACAAACAACAAAACTGGTTGGCGTTTTAGCCGCTCAACACTGGTGTTTCTCATTGAACCACTATTGTGTTGCCAGCCGAGATAGTGCCACCAAAACCAGGTATTTTAAGCCAAACGTTATCTTTTTCCTAACCACAACCAAGTGTTTTTTGTGCTTCAACATAACCACATGTCAACCACAGTGTTGCTGGAATGTAAAGACACAAAGTTCGTATACTAACGTACAAATATAACCCATCTGTGGTTCTAGAAATGTACAATATCAACATTTTCCCTGGCGATTTGATTGGCATTTTTGATTTTGGGCTGAACTGTGCCTTTAAATTTAAATTTCAACAGTCATACTGACAGCAACTTTGAGTCCCTGCCTCATTGCCAGTGTTACTATGGCTACATTGTCACTGGCACTATTGTGAAAAGCCTGGTGATTAGCATTCTGTGGCTTTTACTAGCTGGAAACGTCTCCACTCACATCCTAACAACTAATCACACTTAAACCATCCCAATGTAACGCCGTTAAAAATCTGCAGAGTGTTTGTGTCGTGCTTTTTGTTTTGTCACAACCAAACAAAGGGTATTCACAACAAATAATAACATTACACCCTGAGCAAAGAAATCCATGAATTAGTAATTGTCGGAGCACACTTCTTTTTGTGCCGGATGTCTGATGTGATGCTCGACTCATTAAGCATTCCAAGCAGCGAGCCGGGGTCTCGTGTATATGTGCACCTCGCAGTGTTATCTAATAACTGGCAGACAAATGGAACACTGGCTTGTATTTTACAAACATTAGGCAAAGGTTGTAATTAACATTCACTATTCACTGCGATTGGCTGTTAGAGTTGGTGCAGCACAAAGCTTCCCTTACACTTATTGTTTTTGGGCAAATCCATTTTCAAAGAGCCATACTGTGTGGCTTTATACGCATTTACCCTTCAGATACAGCGGAGCACAATATCATGGCGGCCTCTGACCTGAGCTGCGCCGCCATGGTAAAGTGATCGGCTCTTATGTAGCGCCGAAGTTTCTGTGTTCCTTTTTGTCTCGCTCCCATTCTGTACTTGAATGCAGCAGATTGCAAGGCTCGCTGTCTCTTGTCCCTTTCTATATGCCGTTCCATCAGAGCTGTAATGAAGTCCATTGTTGTGTTGAAGCTACTTAATGCAAATGGAACAATGCAAATGGATGTTGGCAAATTAGTTAGAAGTGTTGCCAGGGAGGTGACGTGCCCAGACGAATAGCTGCAGACTACAAGCACTTAACGACAGTTTTCGTAAAACCTCAGTCCCCCGACACACAGTGAAGGTGCCATTACTGTCATGTTGGGAGACGGTAACACGTGTGTTCACGTGTTCGGACATCACAGGCTCTTAACGTGTGGGACTGGTAAGGAGTAAGTGTGCCAGGCGAATACATGCGCCTGCAGATCTGAAACTGAAATGCCACACTGGGTTCAGAGAGTCCAGCAAAGTGTGAAGTCCACAGCTCTGCTAAACTAAACGTGTTTGCATGTCATGTACACAATTTACATTTACTGTAGTCGTATAATGTGTCTTTGGTGGATCGGAAAGCTGTTGGATAAGAGATGTCAAGTGGCAAATGTACATTTTTATCCATCCTGCAAATATAATGCAGTTAATAATATCTATCCACTGTTAAGACCTTGTTTTCTTATTTTGAAAAGCAGAGGTAGTCATGTGTGTCCCGAGCCAACAGAAATACCCCAATGAATGATTAGAGAGAAAAGTCAAATCAATCATTGATTGAGGAAATTACCGCAAGGTACTAAATCATAAGACAAAGTCAGGAGTGAACAAATGATTCTATTTCTTCATTTTTTCATTAAATCTTGAGGCTACTTTAATTAAATATTGGTCCAATTGTTTGCAAAACTTAAATAGTATAAAGAGTATAAGGCTGTCAACTCTGTTATTCAGTCAAATCCAATTTATGCAATTTCAAGACTGTTCAAGGACCCCAGTGTGCAGAAATAAGTAAGTAAATCATTTTGAAAAATGTCAAAATTCCCTTTTCTTTCGCCATAATTTAGCGTAACCTTGGAGCATTATTTGGCCTCCTTTCTGACAAGATAGCAGAACATGGCTGGTACCAGTGGATGCCTTTGTTCCTCTAGTTTAATATGATACGTGCCTTAACTGTCACTGTCTGATGGCAGGTTGAATTATTTTAATTTATCATATGTTTATATATAACCTGACAACAATCAATCATTAATTAAACTACTGGCAGTATTTTTGACCGGTTACACATGTCAGACTACAGATTAATTTGCTTCTCTTCAGTTTACCACACTGTGCACCACTTGGATCTGATAGGGGTTAGCTAGCTAGTTAGCTAGTGGCTAGTGGTGTTAACGTAGAAAACAATGCTAAAAGGGTTTTGAGGTTCAAAATGAAGCCACGTACTCATCAGGGTGGGCTCGAGGGAGACTGGCGGGTGGGCGCAATGTTTCTGCAGCAATGCTTCCCTCCACCGGGACAACGTCGCTGACTGTAACTGCCAAATGAACGTTAAGTCCTTCCTGACCTAGATAGTGGCGTTTGTTTTATATCCCAGGTTTCGGATATAAAAACAAGAGGGTCAAAGTTCAGGGCATGATGATATGAGACCGCATGCAACAGTACGTGCTTTTTTTAGGACAGCTGCAGTACCTACGTAAAGTAAGAAGAAAACCCTTTATCTTATTCATAAAACTTGAATGCAAACTGCTCCCAGCAGCCATAAAATGTGGATTAACAGCAACATGTGACAAAAGCATAAAATTCGGTTCACTAGAAACTGCCTATCTTGCAAATTATTAGCTTAAGCACGTTACGATTGCATAAATTAGCCTAGCTGCTAGCGGACTTTCCCTCTACTCACAGCTTATCAAATTACACCTAATATTCATACTCGTTCTTATCCACAGTTGGTTTGAGTCACGTTTTTTTAGGCCGAACATTGTTGCTGTAGTAAGGAGTTAGCAGGGTGAGATTCCCGGCCAGGCAGGTACGTCGTGTTTCATCTCATAGCGTGCTTTGTCTGTTGATCCATATTCTCTCTGAAATTGAAAATATTTCTGTGCTGCTGATTTATCCCCGAGTAAAAATGTTTCACTTGGCTGCCTGCCATTGTCTAGCTACTGCTGTATGGCAGTGTGACATTTCAAAATAAAGGTGTATGTTAACCCTAAAATGGATCCATGTTTTCACTTTGCATTGATTATATTGGATCCTTGATCACTGAATCAATATATCGACCCAGACTGATGGGTTGTTACATCCCTGTTTACTCATGACATAATGATGTCTCTATACTGGGTGTCACTGTGACAGTGATCCAGCATACACACAGTTCCATATAGGCCTTATAGAGTTTAATATTTAGGCTTCACTAGTGCTTTTCCTGCCGAGATGTCAAAATGTCTTCCCTGACAAAGGCCTCTGCCAGAGCATTTGAAAAGATTTTTTCTCCTGGCCTCACATGCTGCAGTAACATTGTTGAGAATTTCTCCTTTTTTCCTATTCTTGTTCAGCTTTGGGACTCATCTCTCACAGCTCCTCTTTTCAAACAGTGATTCCAACATCTCCTGGGTTTCCAGTAAGTCCCCCCCCCCGCACGTAGAAAATAAGCTCCCGAATAAACAAACTAGGCCGTGAAAGAACCATCCGAGCATCGAAACATTTGCTCGTGACCTCATGAGCGGCGTGTGCGGTGATGAATGAATGAACGCGCATTACACTGTTGAAGTGAGGTGCAGATTGAATGGGCTTTGATTGCGGTGCGACCCCAGACTACGTAGGTCACTGGACAATCCTTTAATTGCGTGTGTTTGTCTAAGTGTCGTGTGATTCAGGTGTCCGAGCTGTTTGTGGTGTCACACAGTGTTTAATAACTGGACTTGAAGCAAAGTTTGGGTGAAAGTAGCAGGCCGCACACATCCACTGTTCCACTGTTTACGTTTACATTGTTGTTTTTCCACCCAATTATTATTTTCGCTTGATAAAGAAATGCAGCTTTCACTTCGGCAGCGTGGCTCAAAGCTGATTTTTTTTTTTTTTTAAGGAAGTGTGCGTGGCGGAGAGGCCGATTAGATATGAAGATGGAAAGAAAGGGAGGAGGAAGATAAGTCCTGAAAAAAACGAAATGTGTTGTGAGCCGAAAATGGAGACTGCTGCACAGAAAATAGATCTCTGTGGCGCATCAGCGTCAAACATTACACTGCCGGGTGTGAACCTGCAGCTCATCCAGGCGATTTTCAATTCCCATTGACACTCAAAAGATAATGAGCTTATAGATGTTTTTAAGATGTATTTTTGCTCATGTCTGTGGCAGGGATTATAGTTTGGAGTTAATAATGCTTGTCTCTTGCTTTCACAAACAGAGGCTGGTGGAAAAACTCAGTTGACAGTCTAAAAAGCTCGCAGATGCCACATTATTCCTACACAATGTTCCTCAACTTGTGCCATGATTAACTCTTTGTGCAGCCAAAAGCTGAGATATTCTTTGTGATTTGTGATGGCCTTGACATGCATTACATGCACACTGAAGAACAAAACAATGGTCTTCATGAATCTCACCCTGTAGTGTATAATTATGCAGAGTGAAAGAAGCTAAATAAAGACGCCAAGGCCGTCAGGGGTCACATCCATCATCGAGAAATGACACATCTCACTCTGCAACACCTACACGCTACCAATCTTCATCAGTGTGTAATGAATGAAAACAGTTATTTCTATAAATTGTCTGTTTATCGACCAAAAGTGTTAATTAGATATACTAAGAATAAAGCACGGACGCAATACTCTGTTAACTGTGCACAGTGCAGATCCAGAAAACCATCAGAGCCAATCAAACCCAAACTAAAATATGATTATTCTGACCCGGCATCAGACTTCACAAATGTAATGTACAAAACATATTCTATTAAAACCTGCAAAGGACAGTGTTGTGCATAAACACAAAGGGCCGCATTCATCATACATGTTCCTATTTTAGTCGATAGGTGGACTGAACACATCAGTTTGGACATTATGAATTTGAACATGAGCGCTCTTCACTCACAAGAGTTAATGATGCTTGTTTAATGGAAACCAAGGATTTAAGACACCCTGCATGTCAGCACACCGTGTGCATTAACTGGAGAACAGAGGACAGTGTGAACAAGGCATTGTCTCTAATACCTTGTTTACACTGCCTGCCCGATTTGATTTTTGGGATAGATGATATCTACATTGAAGTCAGGATGGCAAAAACTACACCACACCATATGACACGATACAACATGACAACCCCCCCCACCCCCTACCCTTACAAAAAAACCCAACACGACCAAAAAAACACATCACGACACAAGATGACAAAAAACTACAAAAATGTTTACACATGCCCAAAAAAAAAAACATGACGCGGAAAGAAACCACAACCCATCACGACAAAAGATGACAACTAACTACCAAAAAATTGCGCATGACAAAAAACAAAACACAACACGACACAAGATGACAAAAAAACAAACTACAAAAATGTTTACAACCCCACGACATGTGGGGAAAAAAACACGACCAAAAAAACTAACAAAAAAACCCATCACGATAAAAGATGACAAAAAAACTACAAAAATGTTTACACATGTCAAAACAAAACAAAACACGACAACATGTGGAAAAAAAAAACACAACAGGACACGAACATGACCAATAAAAAAAACACATCACGACACAAAACAAAAAACCCACATCAAGACACAAACTGACAAAAAAGACTACCAAAAAAATGACACATCACAAAAACAAAAAAAAACCCACAACATGACACCAACATGACCAAAGAAAACACACATCAGGCCACAAGATGACAAAAAACTACAAAAAAAAGACACATGACAAAAAACACCACAACACGAAACAAAAACAACATAACACAACATAAGACTGATGTTCTTTGCTGTTCTGATCTCATGCGTATCACTGTCCATCTTAAAGATTTGATTTCCTGCAGTCTAAACGTAGCCTGACGCTGCGTTCACACGCTCCTCAAATGGTCCTAGCCCCCAATCTGGGAAGCCGTTCTTTCGACTACGGTGTGTTCATGAGCTTTAAGGTTGGAATATGGAAACATGGACGCTACAAAGTATTTACCTTCCCAGTGCAGATTCATGTTGCCTTCCAAGTGTAGTGAAACCGCTTCGATTTGCCGATAAATAGCTTTTCTAACAAATCTCGGTCACACGACCTGGAAGAACTAGGGTTACAACCTAGCACCATATTTAAAAACTAGATTTGAGCAAAAATGAATGTCATTTATTAATGTGTTCCAATTTTTCTGACACCACATGAATGCAGGGTTATATAAGCCTTGGTCTCTGTATTTTATGAGTGACAGATTTTTATTTCACCCGACTGAAGCTGAATGAGTTGGTCCTGCAGATAGAAGAGATGGTGGCAATGAGTTGAACTGTAGCAAGGTCATTTTTTTTACCCTCTGTTTGGTCATTCACAACATTTTTGGTACAATGTGTAGAGTGGACTTTAAAGAAAATCTATAAAGACAAATTAATCATTATAACGATCAGTGCCCTTGAGAGAAAATTGAAATTGGACATAAGAATTCGAGCGGGACCCAGATGTACTTACAGATAGTCCTGGTTAGCGCTTGTGATGTGGGTCCCTTTCTTCAAGTTTTTTTTTCAGAACTTTATGAATGATATTATGTTCTTAAACAAGTAAAACTGAAAAATATTGGCAATATAAGGGCAGTGAAATTCAGGATTATTCAGCAGTAAACCTGTAGTGATCCATACCAGAAAACCTTGGAAAAGAAGTCTCTAAATAAGGCGACATGACTTCACCCAGAGGAGCTCAGTCTACCTGCACAGAGGGGCTTGTTTTTATATTTTTAGAGTATCTCTAGCCGGAGCATTGAGAATGCTTCCATGTGAAAAATGACTCAACTTCACCAGAGGGCATCGTGTTGGCCCCCTGGCTCCATCTCTGGCGACTCACCCACCACTCTGCCGATTAGCAGAGTATGACGATTACGAGCATGTCATGGCCAGCGGGGCCGCGCGGCAGTGAATTGTGCCAGGGGATCCATTCGCTCTGGCACAATGACCGGGGCCAGAGTTTGCCGTGGGCTTGCTTTCTGATGATGCAAGGAACTTGGGAGAGAGGGGCAGCGTTGTGAGTGAAAAGGTCTTTCTCAAGCTGGGGGGATGAAATTGAGGCTGGTGGTGTCATTTTCGGTCACGGTTGCTGTTTATTGGAAGAGATTTTCTGGGATAACCTGTACAATGTGGAAAATTTCCTGCTGTCTATGAACAAAACCTGCTTTATTTGCTGCTTAAGTATCAAGGGAACATGTGCAAGACACACACATCTATATATACTGTAACACTGGCTGTTGTTCATATTCAATATATCATCACACAGACATCTGCTAAGTTTTCCTTGAGGCATTTACAGCCAACTGATCCGCTGCAATAAATAGTGTTGGCATTATACAACTGGTAGGTTACATTTGTGCATTTATACATATAATGCCAACATTTCAAGCAGCAGACCACTATTTGGGTCTAACAAACAGTCAAAGTGGGTATTTTTTACCAAGAGATTGGGACATTTCCTGCACTGTTTTTAGCAATACAAGTGGATATATTTTTAAAAAGATGTGTACTTTGTAGCATTTGTAGCGACAAAAGCAGGATAATTCTCCAGCTCTATGCTGTGACAAAAGTGGGTATTTTTTACCTAGAGGTCGACACATTTCCAGCTGTGTTTTTAGCAATATAAGTGGATGTTTTTTAATGAGTATTTGGGACATTTCCAGCTATATTTGTAGCAACAAAAGTGGGTTTGTTAATGGGTAGAGGAATTTTCAGCTGTGTTTTTAGTGACAATAGTGGGTAATTTTTTCACAATCATCTTTGGAGTGTCAGAAGTTGGTATTTTATAACAAGCAGTTGTTGCATTTCCAATCGTGATTGTAGCAACAAAAAAGGATAATTTTAAACAAGACGTGTGGGCATTTCCAGCTGTTTGTAGTGACAAAAGTGGGTATTTATTACCTAGAGGTCAACACATTTCCAGCTGTGTGTTAGCAGTGGAAGTGGATATTTTTTAAGGAGATTTTGGGGCATTTCCAGCTTTTTTGGTGCGAAAAAAGCAGGTATTTTTAAACGGGGGGGGGGGGGGGTAAAGACATTTAAGCAACAAAAGTGGGTATATTTTACTGAGAGGTCGACACATTTCCAGCTGTTTGTAGTGACAAAAGTGAGTATTTATTACCTAGAGGTGGACACATTTCCAGCTGTTTTGGAGCAATACATGTGGATATTTTTAATGAGATGTTGGGGCAGATTTTTGTAGCTACAAAAACAAGTATTTTTTAACGAGATCAGGACATTAACAGCTATGTTTGTGGCGACGAAACCAAGCTTTTAAACGAGGGGTCGAGAAATTTCCAGCTGTGCTTGTAGCAATATAAGTGGATATTTATTAATGACAAATTGAAACATTTCCAGCTTAGTTGTAGTAACAAAAGTGGATAATTTTAAACAAGATGTCTGGGCATTGTAGCTACGAAAGTGGATATTTCTTTAATGAGAGGTCAGAACACTTCCAGCTGTATTTGTAGCAACAATAGCAGGTATTTTGTGAAGGTCTCGAGCTTTCTAGCTGTGTTAGTAGCGACCAAATCACATTTCAAGCCAGTGGTTTCCTCACCCTGGCCAGGCGACTTTTGTATCTAAACCTTACTAAGTTAATCACAGCGTAAAAGTGAAACGTGCAGAAATGCAAAATTGCAAGATAAAATGTCCAGATATGATACACTTGTGGTTGCAGAAACATTTATCCTTGTGACTGGGCCGCTTCCAGTCAGAAAATAAATCCACTCTCTTTAACTGTAACACACAGGTCTCTGTAATAACAGGTGTATGAGCACACTTTCTGCCTGTACAGAGCTCTTCACACCCTAAAGGTCACACCATGACCCTCCTGACTGACGTGTACTGCAAAAAAGAAACCTCATGAATGATTAACTGAACCAATGTACACATTCTCAGAGACGCTCTTCCTTCAACCATGTCTCTTTTAAATACGCCAGTAATTAGTTTTCCCTAATACAATCTGACGGTTTATAAATAAGTTAATGAAGGTTGACATTGTAAATAGCTGCATTTGTTTCCAGTGTTTGCAAAGCGATTTGCGAGCGAGTTGTCTCTGATTCACCCATTCACATCCGTAGGGCAGCGAGCTACCGTGCACGGCGCCGACCTTGACCATCGGGAGCAGTTTCAAAGCACATTTGCCGACGTAGATTTGTCGTTTGTGAATGTACTTTATTGTAAAACAAGGTCACTTCCTGAGAATTTACAGTGATTTAATGTGATTATTATATGATTGAGAAATGCTTGAGTTATTCGGGCGATGCGTTATGTTGACGTCAGTTTTCTTCTGACGTCATCAATTGCTGCATTCTTATCTCGCCCTTCCTGTGGACGGAGACTTCCGAGCTTGCACTCCTCAAACCGCTTGATAGGTGGCTTTGTTGACCCATGATATTTGAATACTGTTTGACCACTGGTTCACAGCTATTGGCAGTGCTAGGATGTGAAAAGCATGTTGGCAGGACTACTCAACTTCTTTTGTGTCCCTAAGTCACCACAGCATTCATCCTCCGTGGACCAGCTGCTGCTTTAACATCGCAGTCGCATAAATTAAAAGCCTCTGTGATTTCCAGCATTAAAAGAAATTGTGTTTTGCGCGCGCGCCTGTATTGCATGTGTGCGTGGACGTGCATGTAAAATATAAAGCCAGCGTTATCCTTGTGTTTCAGAGCCTCACGGAGCACACCAAGCATGAATACACCCACTCCCACCTCACCTTTCCTTTCACACCCTCATCCATTATTCACACGCGGTGGACAACACTCATATCGACTACACAGACTATAAAAAAAAAAAGGCACACTGCTTCACTATGCAGATAATACCTGCTTGACTGGGAGAAACACAGTTGCATTAAAATATGTCAATATCCAAAAGCTCACAATCTTTCATGCTCTGCAACATTTTGAAACTTTTTCTGCCAGCCCTGCAGGGAAGGGGAGGAGGAATAGAGATGTTCCAGTTGCCTCGAGGGAATATTTTCTGCTTCTATCACTTCTGTTGACAACGAGGTGTGCAGATTTTTCCTCTCATTTCCCCCGCCGGGCAAGGTCACCTGCATCATTTGCATTTTATGGAATTGTTTCTGAGGAGAAGATTCTGATTTGTATTAATGTGCATGTACATGTCACTTTGTATTTTTCTTTTTTTTTTTTTGACATGCTCTGAATATTCAGCACCATCCAGAGGTAAAGACAATAAATTCATTCAGATTATATGAGAGTAGATATGGAATGGTTGACTCCATGGAAATGATTGTCTTCGGGTGGATGTGTCGACTCAGGTACTGAAATGCAACAAGTAGTTGTCCTTGAGTCAAGTTTTTTAGACTTCTCCAAGCATGTGGGGCTCAGACTGTGTTTGTGTGTCAGTAATAGACTGTACATAAAGATGGACGACACGTCTAGACCTCCTCCTACTGTATAAAAATTGAGGCCAAAATATCCTGGATATGGTCACTGGTAATATTATTTGGCGCTGGAGTCTGTGCAATAGGGATCTCTGCTGTCTGATTCCTGCACTGAAAGCATCTTTGGGTAAAAAATTATTTTATTGTTATATTTTATTGTTTTGTCGTTAATCTTATTTATACAATCTTTGGTGTCAGCATGGCGTCGGCATCTGGGCTCTTGGCGCCTAGTGTTTTTGCTAGTCTCTGTGGTGGACGACAACTTTACAGTTGGTAAACAATGGAGGAGAAACTGGTGGTAGCGGTTGCAGGATACCCAGAGCTATACGGCCTGCCGATGGACAATCATGGAGGAGAAGCTCCTGGACCAACTGGTGGTACCCTGAAACCACCCTCTTTTCTAAGGTCTCATGTACCCACACAGATCTGTTTCCTTGGGCTGGGGTTAGGGTTTTAACACGTGGTTAGTTTTGGGAACGAAGATCACTTAGTGAGAGTTAGAAAAAACACTATTTTAGCCGAAGTACAAATGTAACATATCTGTGGTTTGCAGAAATGCACCATGCCAATATTCTATTCTGGCAAGTGGGCTGCTGGGAGAGTTACAACATGTGACTCCTACAGTGGAATAACTACCACTGTGACAACAGTAACACATTATAATTAACTGCTGGTGTCCTGTTCGGTTGAAAGAAAGGGGAAAAAAAAAAAAAGCAGAGAAACTGATTTTCATGTGTACCTTGGATTGCAAGACGGGGGGTCACTTTTCAAAAGGAAATATTTCAGAGAAAGCAGGGAAAAGATTGGACATTATGGAGAATAAAGTCTGTTGGGTAATGGAGGGAGATGATTTTTAGGCAGGGAGACAAAGTAGTTTGAAAAGTAATGCGCGGTAAGGTTACAGAATCCAGCCCTAAATCAAAGCTCACTTCAAATCCCAAGTACGTCTCTCTACTTTCCACCTCCCTATCACCGTCTGCTCAATAGTGGCTCATATCATCGACTAAGACTCCAATTCCAGCCACAAAATGAAAAACAGATAATGCTTTTGCACTCTGATTCTTCGGCGGGTACAATGTGTCCTCCAGATATGTAAGGGACTTGACACTTGATGGGAGTGAACTCGAGTGTCAATTTCACACCTATTCTTCATCTGTCACTCCACAGAATCCACATCTGTGTTCTCCCGCAGCTCGCCACACTTTCACTCCCATGCACGTCAGCGGAGGAAAATTGCAGGAAATTAAAATTCCCTTCTCAGCATATACAGATGTATGCGAGCCCCACAGGAAGGTGGATAAATAAAGCGGCGATGCGGAGGAGTGGGAACTAAGAACACGACTCGAACCTTGATTAATCTCTCCGGGGAGGAGGGAGACAAACATGAAAATGAAGGGAAGAAGAATGAAATAAATTCATACAAAACAGGATAAGCATCATGGAAGAGAGGCTTCTCTGAGGGGCTGTATTACACACAAATGACAAATAATCATGCCAGTACTTGGGATCTGGTAATTTGTGTTCGGCTTCTTGCGTGTGTGTTCTTGTATGTGTGCGATTCCTGATCTAGGGATGGCAATGTGAATTGGTCTGTTGTCCAACTCTTGACAACTGCGTGATGTTTTCCTGCGTAACTGGGCCGGAATTTTACATTTTTTTTTGCCACACCAATTGTAAGGATTATCGTCCATCCGATAATTTTATTCCTTGGTGTGTAATGAGCGTCCCTGCCTCACAGTAGCTCTAAACTTGTCGTCTTGTTTGATGTACTCTGGGCTCCGTGAAAACATGCATCAGGGGAATCATGTTCACTCTGACAACAGCCTGACTTCCTGAAAATTACAGGTTTCGAGCTCTGCGTCACACAAATGACTGGTATTATGGTGATGGAAGGGAATAAACAGGGCTGTTGGTGGAGAAATGGGTGGAGGGACGGATGGAGATGAAGATGCGGAGGGGCAGGATCACTTCAGTGACTTGACCTCCTTTTCTGCCCACTGTCAGGAGCTTGCATTGAGAAGACGTTGACAGGGAAGCAGCCAGTCATTCAGCCAGTCCAGCAAATCCCTGCTGCAGCATCTCCTCACACAGTGTCTAATGTGATATCTTAGGAAAGGCAATGCACACTGTGGGTGTGATATCTTATGAAATACTGCCATTCTTGAATACTGTTTTTGTTGTTAAAGCCAAAGAAATCAATATGAGGTGTTGAACTGAAATAGTGTGATTATTTTGAAACGTTTCCAGTGGAAATGAATGTGTATATTGAAAACGGACATTGCATGTAACAGGCAGAAGTTGACACTGCGTCCCGGAACATCAACAACCAACACTTTCAGGGTTCCTTGCACATCATATCTGGAAGTAAGAAGTTCATGACCAAACCTGGACATGTGACAAGGTCAGAGGGTGACTGTGCACAAACCTTGATCTCCTGGGTCTTAAGCCCGTTTTACACCGCCGGATTTTTTGGTGAATGTTGGGCCGTTTAGACACACAGAGCCAGATCGGTGAGTTGATCTGAGGTAAAATAATTCAACTTTTGTGTGTAAAATTACGCTGATCTCCCAATTTGCTTCCACATTGTTACACCATGATACCGAAATTTAGGTAATCTTTTGATTCTTTTTGTTAAAAACGTATCAGTATTACAATCTCCCAAAGTTTGGTCCCGACTTTTGTTCTAAATTTGTTCTAATAAATCATCCTCGTAACAGAAAATATTATATCCAAAGGAGAGACCTTTTACATACTTCCATTAACAAAATGGTTTCAAGTTTCAATTATAGTAAGAACCCTTTGTTCAACTAAAAATAACTGTCTTGTTTTTATTCCTTTAAGTGTCATTCTGATTTATAATACTTTTGTAATGCCCCCAAACTGCAAAACCACAATAATTTCTGAGACGCTTATCGTACCATGATGCTCAAAACAATGTTTCAAGTGACAGATATCTCTTTCACAATGTAAGGTCCAGTGGGCCCAATGGTATCACATGATGGACCCCAGAAGTTGTAATTCCACGTTTGGACACTGTGACGGATTGGCTTCAAAGCTCGGTGCTGCTCTTGGGAGCCACCACCACAGCAACCACCTTCATACATGGACTCTGTAGCTATTTAGACAGTGTCTTCCTTTCTTGCTACCATTAGATGGAGAACAGCCTGCAGCACATGGATCATGTGATCACATCTCCTGATTCACGATTACATGTGTTGCATGTGAATTATAGTGCGTTACTTTTCGTAGGAAGGAAGGAGCAGTGAATGAGAAGAGCCCGACCCCTGTCCACTCCCACTTCATACACATTTCCACCCTGGCAGTGTGATGCTACAGATTTGGCCGCTCTGGCCTGGGGGAAAGGTCAGCCGTCCCCACGGAGGAGCGAGATGAGAGCCTCCACCTCTGCACCCACCTCCTCCTCCGCCTCAGCCTTTAAGTCTTCTGCCCGTGCCACAGCTGGCGCACTAAGCTGACAATGAGCTTTTCATTGCCGCCATTCACCTACACACAAGCCACTGTAATTGTTTCTTGCTTTGATTCCCGCTTTGATTGTGCATCCCCCGGCAAACCGCCAAGCAACACCTAACAAAGAAACCGTTGGGCCCCTGTTATCACTGCAGATGAATGGGTGTACACTCGGTAAATATTTCAGCGAGATGGAACGGGAACAAGAAAAGGGGGAGGATTTCCCGTTGCCAATTGAAATCAAACAACCCAACCTCCTGTCAGTGGTCCAGCATTTCCATGTCGCAGCGTACAGATGTCTCACCATCTGCAGAGGGTCTTGTAGAGTCCAGGACTGCATGGGTTAGGTGAAAGGTAGCTCATACACGCCTCTTACCTCAGGGACCGGGGGGGAGACGCACTCACTGGCTCAGTCACCCATTCAGACCTAAAACTCTCCTCCTTCCTGGACTCCCTTTGAGAATAAACTGCCTTGGCTACAGTATTGAGGTTTGAGGAAACCCTAATAAATTGACAGTAACTGTTAAATGTATATCTGGCTGTGTGTGAGCTTTGCAATGAGCATTGCACAGACGGACAGAAGGTACAGCAGCAGAGAGATGATGAGCTGACAGACGGTTACAGTACAGTGAAGTATACAGTGTGTCCTTGAAACACGTGTCACTGTGAAACGCAATAATTGTCTACTCTGAAACGCAGAAAGCGCATCTCCAGAGGGAATTGACAACAATGATTTATTTGCACGTCTCAAAGAGTCCTTTACTTTACATGGCTCTCATGTCATGTGTCTCTGTCTCATCTGTCATACATCGAGATGAACACGAGACCGCGACACTCCAATCTGTCTTAGGCAATCTCTCATGTCATAATGCCGCCGTGCGAAATGATTAACTGCCGTTTTTAATGCACATACGGCTGCGAGATGGACAACGAGACAGCAAAACCACGCGAGCGAACGGTGGGAGCCGTTGTGCATCCGCTGAGGGATCCAAAATGTTGTGGCACTTCAGCGTGAGTGCACCATGAGGTTGTGGATGTGATGGCAGCCGTGGAGCACAGGCGCTGTGGCAGCTGATGAATCTCCAAGGGCCAACTTTTGAGCTCAGATGGAAAGGAAGTTTGTAGCCTGGCTCACAGGACGTAGACTGTGGATATAACACTCACCAGTGGCGGCCTATCTCAGGTCGTAGGGGTGGTCAACCCCGGGGGAGCGGTGTTCATGTCTGGTAACATTATAAAGTCAAAACCCTGTTCTTTTTTTACTTTGTCTGTGTTAATGCACCAACTATTGGGCCTTTCAGCAACTGCAGACCAGATTTTACTGAGCTTTTGTTGTAGCCCGATGATATGACACCTTGACTTCTTCTCTTTTCAACCTCTTTGCTCTTGCTTAGCCGCACCTATCTCCACACTTGGTTTTAGGGCTGTCTGTAAAACAAAAACAACTTCCGGAGCTAGCAGCCTACACCCCGAAATAGTTTTTTTCCTTTAATGTTTTATGTGGTGTTTTCTTTTGCAGGTTTTCTATTTTAATGTGAGCATTCGCCTCCCCACCAAAGAAAGATCCGTCATGAGTCTTGACACTACTACCTCGGGCGTAGTGCTGCATAAGACAACTGTGATTGGTTTAAAGAAACACAAACAACCCAGAAACAACAACCGGAGATGGATCTGACTATGCAAGACTTGGAATTTTGTGACGCATAACATCAAATTTAGTGTGGATTAAATGACTCAAGCGATTACCGGGTGTGCTTCTAGAGCGGCCATGAACCACCGTGACTATTCGGAGCATTAGGCCTGGCTCCAGAACAAAATGGTGCCCTAGTAGCTGCAGTACTGGCCGGCAACAGCAATAAAACATAGTGTGGTCATCTAAGATTATTCTGGAGGACTGCTGGACAAAGTCGTGTTCAGGAAGGCAATTGTTCCTCCAAAGCATTATATGTCTTACAGTTACACTCCAGTGCCCTTTCTCTCACACAAAGAGCTCTGTTTCAGTCTTGGACCAGAATAAAATCACTTTACTGCTCGGAGTCCATTCAGCTTGACAGACATCAAACATCCCTAATGAACGATTCCAGGCACATAACACATTTCACAGTGTCCGTCTAAGATCACAGCTTCAATCACTGTGATAACTACTTGTCATTACAACATATTACACAAGTGCTCCTTCTGTCTTTTATACTTATCTTGAGATTGTTGACAGACATTTTTAGCATATATATGAATATGCATAAGCACCTGCCAGGGTGATACTTGAGGAGACATGAGCAGCTGAGTCCATATTCTAAACACATTCCAGACAGTATACTTACACTTCAAACAAACATAACACGTCAGTGATTTCAAGCTAACCAAGAACTCAGCCTTGGCTTTTTCACTGCCAAAGTTAGGTGTTGATAACCTGAGCTTCATCGGCCCAAACTGAAGCGATGTGAAGAATCACTCGCAATGTCATGTTAAGGCAATTATGACAGTGATGTGTATATGGGTAATGCATACGTTATTTAGTTACTCTGGTGAAAAGCGTTATTATTAAAAATTGGGTCATCATTTCTTATTCATTATGCATCCATCCATTTTCATCCACTTATCTTGGGTGTGGGGGCAGCAGGCCAAGCAAAGCACCCAAGACATACTTTGGTTAATAAAAAGTCATGTTTATGCCCTCGGAGACAAAAACAAAGCTACAAAATGTAAGGTAACATATCCATGTTTTAAAAATAACGTCACAGATGTCGGCGCCACGCAAATTCCAGCTAGCTGCCATGCTACGTCCACCAGTGCCAAATAAATAGGAGTAAAGAACAGAGCAGCAGGTGGATTCCAGTGGAGAGCAGGGGGAAGAAGAGGAGGCCGCTGCTAGAGGAAGAGCGACATGCCAGGCTAACTCATGTAGTGACAGTAGCCCCTTTTACACTGCCAGATTTTCCGTGAATATTGGGCCGTTTTGCCGGCAAGCTGCGAGCGTTTAGACACACAGAGCCGGATTGGCGAGTTGATCCGAGGCGCCCAATTTTAACCGTCAGATGACAGAGACGATGAAGAACGGGCCAATTTACGAGAGAATCGCACAAGGACTGACCAGCCGCGGCTTCCCTCCCACATCACTGTTTACGTCACATGTTTTGTTACTTGCTCAACTTGCTTTTGCTGCACTCCCTGATTTTGTTTTTATACTGCCAATGCTGAAAGAAGACTGACTGGGTTTTCCTGCAAGTTTGCTCCATTCCTGTTCAAAAAGGGCTAGTGTTAACGCAGCTAGCCAGTTAGCAGTAGCACTCAGGTAGCTTGAAGTTATCTCGAATTTGTGATTGAGAGCAGAGTTTTTTGTTGAAGTGCTGTCGGCTTTAATTTAGTGTCCCTGCTCTGTAAATCCTGTGGTGTTGAGAAACAGGTGTATACTTGTCCTAACTGTGCTGTTGGCTTTTGTGTTCCTGCACTGTAAATCCTGCTGAGGTGCAGCTGAAGTTACTTATTGTCAGGGCCGGATTTCTCCCACTCTGACCCTGCCTGTGTCTCTCCTGGTGATTTCCAGTATCTACTGCAAAGATGAGACATAAAATCATGATTGTCGATTTAATTTGATGGATAAAATCACTTTAAATGACAGATTTCTCCTCCCTCATGGACTTTAGCGTCGCACGCAGCATCATGATTTACTCATCATGATGCCCACTGAAGTTTCAAGTGTTCGCTCCCCCCGATGGTTTGGATGGACCGGAATCAGCGCTCCTCGTAAAGGGAATAACAAGAGCTTATCCTGGAGGGGTAATTGCTTGCAGGGGAGGACATCCTTTGATGGAGCCACGGTCTGCTTATCTCCCACCCAAGGTTCCTGCAAAAAAAGAAAAACAAAAAGACAGATAGAGAGGAGGAAAAAAAACTTCAAACGTAGTTGTAATGAAGCAATAACAAGCTGCTGCGAGATGTGTTTTTTTTTTTTTTTTTCCTTCATGCATGTCACCATGGTAACTGCAATTGGGAACCTAATGCGAAAGACACCGCATTAAATTGCATTAACGAGAGGGGACCGAAGCAGACTCTCGTAAGATGTCGAGCACACGGCGATCGGAGATGACGACAATGGCACACTGTGCTTTTCAGCAGGGTGAACAATATGAGATGTAGATGACATGCGGGTCACTGTAGCCGATGGAGGGAAAATGCAGCACTGTGCGGCACATGGAGACAAGGCGCTGTCTGCTAGAGATGGAGTTATAAAATATGCAGAGTGATTGTTCTTTAAATCAGATTGTTGTTCAGCATCTACCTGTGTAACACAATCGTTCTGTGGGTAGGAAGTACAGTGAAAGTAGCTGAAACAATAAAATACGTTTTGTTTTTTATTCAAAATGAAAAAGTAGCAGTTATTTTGAAAATAAATTACAACATATTTCCTGGGGAACATTACATCAATAATTCACAAATCACATTTTCTTCCGTCTCTTTTTTCTTTGTTTTTCTTTCATTTTATTTTATTTTTGGTTTGTTGCAGTCCCATATGGCTAAAATTGCATGTAATTTTTTGTTTGCAACAGCCAGTTAACTCCAGTCGTGTTCTGCTGCCGAGCTCCAGGCTTGGGTCCAACTCTGACACTGGGATCAACGTGGGAAATCATCACTAGGGGGCTCTCCATCAAAACAAAAGACACTGGGCTTTGTAGCGTGAGAGCGTGGGAGTTGTAGTCTTTATCTGACGTGACTCAGGCAGAAATAATTATCACACATGAGCTGATGTATTTAAGACTTACTCCGGATGTCCAGTGGGTCCGTTGCGTGTGCGATTCGGCCGTGGCGCAGGTTCGCTCCGTCCTGTGCCAGGCGTCAGTGTCCACTGGAACTATAGCGGTGTGTTCATGAGCGGCTGGAATTGGCGGGTGGCGAGATCATAATGTTGCACGATAATCTGCAGAAACCCTGGAGGTATAAAGACATCAACAAACAAAGGAAAGATGTATCTGTATCATTGACCACTGTAGGCCATTTCGTGATTTTTCGCTTTTGTGATGTTGCATGTGAAATACAATCCAGTTTTCATGGGTGTTTTATTTTGAAAACTGACCGGATACTCTCGTCTTTTCTGCGCCTGACTTACTGTTTGAGTCATTTGTTTCGTGCAAATTGACGCACAGTCGCACAGCTAGGACGCCCCACGACGCCTCTGGTGAAGCAGGTTACATTGACCTGAATGGCCACGATTAGCTCCCGCGCCTCGGCCGGATCGCGCATGCAACAGATCCAGTGGACATCCGGCTTTATTCATGTTAGATTTCGTAACGTTAATTAACTTTGTCATTTCAGTCAAATGAAATAACCGCACAGTTTTTTCTTTGTGGTTGTAACCAGTGTACTACAAAAACAAGGGGAAATTAGCAAGCTAGCTCGTAGGGGTGGGCGATATGGCCCTAAAATAACATCACTATATTTCAGGGTGTTTTTGCGGTAACGATATTCTTGACAAATCGTTAAAGAAAAATGTTTTATTATTAATTAAAGAACACAGAATTGGAACAAAATAAGTGATATGGTTTTACATGTTAACCTAACAGCTATGGGGATTTGTGGCTTTTAGAGGTCGGGATTGCAGATTGTAACTAGCTGATATGTCTCCCGGTTAGAATTCCTTTATTGTTAAGATGGTTTTAGTATCCATAGAGGTCTCTTACTCTCTAAAACAAACAGGTGATTAAAACTGGTAAAAACACTCAATAAAGCAAACTCATGTTTGTTTGAGTCACAATAACATTCTCTGTATTTGATTTGATTCATGCAGTTTTGTTGTTTATGCACAAGGTGGCGCCATAGAGCGAGAAAATGCAGGTATTACAGGTAAGTAGGTGTGTGATGTGGGAAGCAAACGGCTTTTTGAACTTGTTAAGTGTGGCGGCATGAAGAGTTTGTAGCGTGCTGAAACTGAAATTGATGGATGGAAACTTGGCTTTGACGAACGCTGAACTGTTGAATGGACACTTTCCTTTTGATGGACTCTGAAATTGCAAAGTACAAACATACCTGAGATGAAGTATTTAGATACAATGTTTAACCTGTGTTAAGATGAGCATGCGTCACCACACTCACAAATAACCTGATGAATTGGACATTGGTTTATTGTTGGTACCCAGAACATACATCCAAACAAGCTCGTCCCTCAAAGGACTTAAATGTTACCTTATTTTTATTTATTTTTTCTGTTGAAAGACTCTTTAGCGTCAAAGATCAGTGTATCTTCAATGGTTTTTGGGCTGCTAGCCTAGCAACTGCTAATGTGTGCTCAACTTTATTCTCTGACGACAAATGATCCAGATGTTGGGGAGAATGTCACGGTGTAGAGCCGGTGTTTGATTTGTTTTTAACACGGTGGACTCCGCTCCCTTTGTATCATTTTAAGATAACGAAAACACAATTCTTATTTTCAGGTGATTATACACGAAGGAAAACATACTTATTATCTTATATTCCATTTCTGCCAATATACCCCTGAAATCCTACACCCTGGATCTTTAAATATGAAAATACTAAGGGGGTATTTTTAACTTGGGTATTACTGGTGGAGGTCGTTTTGCTTATCTAGACTAATAAACTATGAGGCAGGCTGTCATATACTGAGCGTATCGTCTACCCAAGGGTCCAACAGAGGAGGTGGGCTCGATCCTGGAGTTCTGCAGCTACACCCGTCTCATTTATCAGTGGCTCACTGCGTTCTCGACACATCCAGCAAGTAAAGGAGAGATTAAAAGGTCTAGTCCAGCAGTGGGATTTGCCTTTAAATCAGTAACATCAGAATTAAAATACAAATACAGTCATGCTCACACAGAAAAAGCCATTAACACAAAAGAAGCCCCAATTATACCCTGCACAAATACCCATCGTCATCATTAGCCTCCGATTCAGCCTTCTAACCTTTAAAAGCAAGGATGTTGCTTAAGTATGTGCAAAGCATATCTCCAAGTCTCGTATAAACACAAACAAACAATAAATGTCACAATGGCGAGATTGCAATTTGCAGGCCGAAGGTCATTCACAGATGCACAACAGCGAGGTCAAAACAGACGCCATCGTTCTAAATTAAAATGCGTCTCTGGTCACAGGTGATAATGTTTATCTGCAGTATATGTCTGTGCTGGAAGAGATGATTCTAATGGGAGGAATTACTGCAGATTATATAAACTGAGGAAAAAAACCCGCTCTACCTTTTAGACTGAGCTCGGCGTGTCACAACCGGTGGCTGATTTGTATTCCGCGATCACATTGTCGCTCATTCAAATAAGCTCAAACACTTTTGTGAACACTTTTCTCATTCACCCCGCCGTCTCTCCATGGAACAAAATTACACATTGCATATTCTTTGCCCTTGGGTTTCCAGACTAAAAACAGGAATAACATAAAAGATGCTTAATGTCAAATTTCACACAACAGCAAGCTGCTCTCCAAGCAGTGCCATAAATCATGTATAACTACACTTCCCACAAAACTTTTCCGTGTGCCTCCGTCGGCCGTGTCTTCCTCCTTCACCCCAGATCACACAGATGGTAGCCTTCCTCCACCCTAACCTCTTCAGTCTGATCTAATCTGTCACGTCTGTGTCTCACTATGATTAACTTGTGTGTGTGCATTTGCATGTACGTAATGGTGGACGAAGTATAGACGAAGTAGAGCAATGTAAAAACCCTTTAGTACACATAAGGCTTGCACCCTACTCGCATCAACATGACAACATAGTTCATACTGGGGCATCAGTGTGTGAGCAGCATTTAACTGGTTTAACTACTTTATGTCCTCCTGAGACCCTGCATCCTCATGACTTCATCACATTTTGGGTTTACTGGACCTTAGACTTCATTCTGTTTAACTCAAGCCTGTTGTCCTCATTTGTGGACACTTTTTTGTGCCGTCTAGCGGCTCTGACGAAACACGTACAAGTCGATTAAACCCGACTGTCCAGAGGAAGTAAAAGTCGTAACAAGGTTTCAGCATGCAAGGAGGATAATTTGGACAGTACACTAATCTATGCAAAAACAAGATGGCAGCCGTCTCTGCCAAGTCAGTCTGCAGTCAGTCTGCAGACCCCAAAACCTGATTACATTTTATGGTTGAAACATGTAAGTAATGTTTGTTGTTTGTTATGGTAACAAGCTCAGACATTGTTAATTAGGAAGTACTCGTTTGAGGACATTCAGACTTTTCATTGTCATCTCATTTGAGGACATTGGGACTTTATTATGGACTCGTTTGAGGACATTGGGAGTTTATTATTGTCTCGTTTGAGGACATTGGGACTTTATCGTCTCATTTGAGGACATTCAGACTTTTCATTGTCATCTCATTTGAGGACATTGGGAGTTTATTATTGTCTCGTTTGAGGACATTGGGACTTTTAATTATCGTCTCGTCTGAGGACATTGAGACTTTTAATTGTCATCTCGTCTGAAGACATTGAGACTTTATTATCGTCTCGTCTGAGGACATTGAGACTTTATTATTGTCTCATTTGAGGACATTGGGACTTTATTATGGTCTCGTTTGAGGACATTGAGACTTTATTATCGTCTCGTCTGAGGACATTGGGACTTTATTATCATGTCTGAGGACATTGGGACTTATCGTCTCGTCTGAGGACATTGGGACTTTTATGGTCTCGTTTGAAGACATGGGGACTTTATTGTCGTCTTATTTGAGGACATAGGGACTTTTA
Organism: Epinephelus cyanopodus; assembly: GCA_026686955.1. Taxonomy (NCBI): domain Eukaryota; kingdom Metazoa; phylum Chordata; class Actinopteri; order Perciformes; family Serranidae; genus Epinephelus; species Epinephelus cyanopodus. Next base: position 9,989,911 of record CM048934.1, read on the forward strand.
TTATCGTCTCGTCTGAGGACATTTAGACTTTATTATCGTCTCGTCTGAGGACATTGAGACTTTATTATCATCTCGTCTGAAGACATTGAGACTTTATTATCGTCTCGTCTGAGGACATTGGGACTTTATTATCGTCTCGTTTGAGGACATTGGCACTTTATTTTTGTCTGATTTGAGGACATTGGGATTTTATTTTTGTCATCTGAGGACATTGGGACTTTATTAGTGTCTCGTCTGAGGACACTGGGACTTTATTATCATTGACAATGTTTAGTTTGTTATACGTACAGGGTCCCACTGATCCCAAATAGATAAGAGAAATAAAAAATACATACCGAACAAAACCTTAAGTGCTCTGTCGTAGGCAACTGGACCGACAAATTTGCCATTCAGGTGGCAAGTCCAGTTGCCTCCTATATAGCACTTACAATTACCATGACCTGGATGACTGAGAACCTTCACAGACAAACATACCAAACAAAAGTTCAGGTAATTAGGAGGATATACAGTTGAGTGGTTCCCAACCGAGTGGTTTGGCCCCCAAGACAAATTTAAGAAGTTGTGAGAGGATTATTCAGGTAGAAAAGAAAAAACATATTGTATTTATTCATTTTAAACTTTTCTTTAATCTTTGCTTTAAGGGAAGCACCAATAAATGTAGCCGATGGCCAATACCGATGTTTTTGTTTTTCATTTTTGTTATTTATTCCCCCTTTTGTTCCAGGGAAACTATGAAATCTACACTATAAAAATAACTGAACTGTTTTTAAAGTCATTCAGTCCTGAGTTACTACCTTTGAGTGAGCACAAATTTCTCTCTCAAACAACTGGATTTTTTTCAAGTTCCTCACAAAAAAACCCTAAAATTTACAAGATTACATTGAACACATCGTGACTGCTATAACTCAGCCTGGTTTCATTCCCAAGTTGTCGAATGCTGGTGCTTGATCAGTGACTTCAGGTTTCTTGAAGACGTTTGAAGACTTTATTTTATCTCCTGAAAGCAACTTTTTATTTGTAAGAAGAGTGGTGTCTCATTGTAAGTACAGCACTGCCAACATCACACAGGTGAGATGTGTCATGGGTACTGCATGTTGACGCAGGTTATTCTTTGTCGCTGAAGAAGAGCAGAAGCTACGGTGCAAAGTTTCAGCGGCAAAATAAGTCTTAATCTATGTTCTCTTTGCCCGAAGCACACAACCCTCTCCCTGGACGGGCACAGAAATAGTTTGCATGGCGTCCACTGTTAGATATGACGTTCCCTTTTCTCTTCCCTGCCCTGGTAAGCTGCAGCTCCCTCGGGACCGCGCTGTTGTATTTTTGAAAACTGTTAAAAAAGTAACCCAAATTCACCCAAAGCCTTTTTTTTTTTTCTTCTCTGCGCTTCTTATGAATTTCTCGAGTCCTTTGTTTCTTTGCAAATGTTCAGATGTACTTTATATAGAAATACCAAGCCATGCATCATGTCAAGTGAGATTTACTGTACATTTCTGCATTTGCTGACTTCCAGGGACCTTTTGTGTTTGTGTCTCTTTCTCCTCGTCTGCCTCCCTCTCTATCTCGCCGGCTCGCTTTTTATATCTTTGCACTTTGTGAGGAGAAATAATGCAGCAGGAGAATACTTCTAATTCACTCCTCGATTGCAAAACAACTTTAATGTGCGCCGCTGTTAATAGCTTGTGACTGAATAACCTGCCATTTAGTCAAAATTTTCAGCAGAGGTGGGGCGAGGGGGGGGGGACGGCTTCGAATTATGCACAGCCATTTCTGGAGGGCGAGGGAGAGGAGGACGTGTAATAGAGGGGACAGGAAGCTATTGGCAGCGGAGGGTGTCGGGCACGGGGTGCATTGCCCTCACGACACGAGACGGAGCAAAGAAAATACAAAGCACCTAAAGTGCATCAATTTTTCAGCGTCTGACAGAACGGCACGCTATTTTTCAGGTCGGGGCCCAAAAAAGCTGAGCACTTAGATCATCATTAGAGTGCAATTTTACACAACTCCCTCCTTAATAGCTGCTGTGCATTTCCCGTCTCTGTGCAGCCTGCATCCCTCTGGCTGGTGGTCTGGAAGATTTACCAGCGTGCCTGATGAAAAGCCTCTCCCTTTGTTTCACAGGTTATCTTCGAGTTTCGTAGTGAAGTTAGACGCCGAGTCAACCAGCCGAACGGATTTCTCAGCCCTTCCATCGTCTCGCTACTTTATTATTTTGCCTTTTTTGTTTTGAGGTAATCCAGGGTGGGGACACTGGTCCCTGTACGGTGCTGTGGCCTACTTAGGCTGATATTGCTGTGCTGCGCTTTTGCCTCGAGCCCGGCACGCCTCGCAGAAGACGTTAGGCATAAGCTTCTGGTAGGTAGGGACCGAGGTTTACCATTAATAAAACCTTTGTCTGCGTTATAGCTTTGCTTCAGTGTGCTTTGTGTGGTAATGGGGTGGCCGTAGCTGGCTCCAGCTGTTGTTGTGCAGCGTGTCCATGACCCCGCGGCTTAGATTTTGCAGCTTTGTTGGTGCTACAGTTAAAAATTTGGATGTATTTGTGTTCGAGCTTTGCATTGAAGCTCCTTTTTCTTTCTGCTGTATTGCGCTCAAGGACAATTTGGTGACTACTGAGTCGTTGAATTCTAGGAAAGCAACGTTTGGTGTCAGACGCTTTTGTTACACAACATGAGTTTAATCTTTGGTAGCGGGGGTTGTGTTATAAGAGAGCATTGTGTGTTGCCGCTTTATCGCACGTCAGTGACTTTCACTGACACTGGTAAGGTGGTATCGCACTGTCGTCGAAGGTCTCTGTCTCATCAGGCGCTGCATACAGGCAAAAAGAGTCGACTCTCGGATTGTTTTGTATCCTTGGTAAAGTTTGCAAGCCAGCAGCATGTGTCAACAACTCTTTGGTTAATCCTTCAGGGGTGCTGCTTAAATTATTCCCAGGATCAGCTGTCGAATCAGTTCTGGTTTGGAAATGATTCTCAGTGAATGTTTTGTGTCTCCGGTTGTAATTTTTTGTTTCAGGAAGTTCTTAAACTCCTTCTGTCCAATCAGTGGTGCCTGATCCACCCACAAAAGGGCCTTCCTCCACCTCCCTCACTCTGTCTCTCATCCAGCAGCTGCAGTGTTGGAGCATGCTGGACTGGGAAGTGGTAGTGAAGTGGTAGTTTCTGCAAACCAGACACATTTGCACATTTCATTTGTGGCAGATGTGGTAAAACATTTTTTATTTTTCTGTTTTATGTTGTAACGCCATGGTAAAGGTGTGGTTAGGTCTAGGCAACCAAAGCCCACCTAATTAGGGTTAAGAAATTAAAAAATATTGGTCTAAATTCCCAGTTCATTTGCTACAAACAGAATTAGAAATGACTCTAGATGCTTTTGTCACTGCAAATAGGTCTGGACATGTCTCAATGTGTTAGTACAAGATACCTGCTTTCGTCACTACACATATGAACATATGTTCCAAACTCTTAATGGGGACACGTACACTGCTGTGCATGTCCCAAACTCTTATTAAAAAATAACTTCTGTAGTCACAACAAATACAGCTGGAAATGTCCCCAGCACTTTAAGAAAAACACCTTCTTTTGTTGCTGTAAACACGATTGGAAATTTACCTTACTCTTGTTTACAATTACCTGGTTTGTCACTACAGATGTAGCAGAAAGTATCCTGAACTTCCTTTAAGAAATATCCATTTTCATTCGTACAAACAGGGCTGTAAATGTACCAATTTTCCCAACTCCTTTAATAATTGCCCACTTTTGTTGCTACACAAAGGGCTGGACATTTCCTAAACTTGCTTCAAAAATACCTGTTTTTGTCAGGACTAACACAGCTGAAAATGCCCCCAACACTCTTTAAAAACACCTCATTTTATTGCTACAAACAGGATGAGAAATTTCCCAAACTTTCTGCAAAAAATACCCAATTCTGACACTAGAAACACAGCTGGAAATGTTCCAGACTAATGAAAAACTATGCGCTTTTGTTGCTGCAAACGGTGCTGGAAATTTACTCAACTCTCTTAAAAATGACCCACTCTTGTCACTACAGCCATGGCTTGAAATGTCTTGAACTGTTTTTAAAGATACCCAATTTTGTCGTTACAATCACAGCTGGAAATGTCTCCAACTCCATACATTTGTTGCTACAAATGTGATTGGATTTCCCAAACGCTCTTTAAAAAAATATTTGATTTTGTCGCCACTAACGCAGCATGAGTTAACTTAAGTCTTGTTTACGATTACCTGCTTTGTCACTACAAACATAGCAGAAAGTATCCTGAACTTTCTTTAAAAAACATCCAATTTCATCTGTATAAACAGGGTTGTAAATGTAGCAATTTTCCCAACTCCTTTAATAATTGCCCACTTTTGTTGCTACAAAAAGGGCTGGAAATTTCTTCATGAAATACCTGTTTTTGGCACTAGAAACAGCTGAAAATGCCCCCAACATGCTTTAAAAAGCACCTGCTTTTATTGCTACAAACGGGATGAGAAATTTCCCAACCTTTCTGCAAAAATACCCAATTTTGCTACAAACACAGCTGGAAATGTCTCCAACTCCTTGAATAAATACCTACCTTTGTTGCTACAAATGTTGATTGGATTTCCCAAACGCTCTTTAAAAAAATACCTGATTTTGTCACTACTAACACAGTTGAAAATGCCACAAAATCTCTTTAGAACAACTGCTATTGTCACAAGAAACACGGCTGGAAATTTACCTGACTGTCTTATAAATTAACCCTCTTTTGTCACTTCAAACACTGCCGGAAAAGTCCCAAATTTTCTGTAAAAAATACCCAATTTCGTCACTACAAACACATCTGGAAATGTCCCCAACTCCTTCAATAAATACCTACCTTTGTTGCTCCATATGTGATTGGATTTCCCAAACTCCCTTTCAAAAAAAATACCTGATTTTGTCGTTACTAACGCAGCTAAAAATGTCTCAATTCTTTAAAACGACTGCTTTTGTCACTACAAACTAGGCTGGAAATTTACCTAACTGTCTTAAAAATTAACCCTCTTTTGTCACTTCAAACACTGCTGGAAAAGTCCCAAATTTTCTGTAAAAAATACCCAATTTTGTCACTACAACACATCTGGAAATGTCGCCAACTCCTTCAATAAATACCCACTTTTGCTGTTACAAATAAGGCTGGAAATGTCCCAAACTCATTAAATAAATACCTACCTTTGTTGCTCCATATGTGATTGGATTTCCCAAATTCCCTTTCAAAAAAATACCCGATTTTGTCGTAACTAACGCAGCTGAAAATGCCACAAAATCTCTTTAGAACAACTGCTATTGTCACTACAAACAAGGCTGGAAATTTACCTAACTGTCTTATAAATTAATCCTCTTTTGTCACTTCAAACATTGCCGGGAAAGTCCCAAAGTTTCTTCAAAAAATACCCAATTTTGTCACTACAAACGCATCTAGAAATGTTCCCAACTCCTTCAATAAATACCCACTTTTGTTGTTACAAATAAGGCTGGAAATGTCCTAAACTCATTAAATAAAGACATTCCTTTGTTGCTCCAAATGCGATTGTATTTCCCAAACGCTCTTTATAAACATACCCAATTTGTCACTCCAAGCGCATCTAGAAATGTTCCCAACTCCTTAAATAAATACCCACTTTTGCTGTTACAGACAAGGCTGGAAATGTCCCAAACTCTAGTCAAAAATGACCTGCTTTTGTTTAACAGTGGTCTGCTGCTGTTCTAGGCCCTCACGTTCTGCCACAACTCCGTCTTCCTCCTGATGATAAACTGAGCTCACATGTCAGAAACATACAAATGTAACACATCCGTCGCTTGAGCAGAAATGTACAATGCCAACATTAATAAGCTAAGGCTTCAGGCTACACTTTTTCGGTCCATAGCCTCAACTTGATGTTTATGTATCGTCTATCTACCAGTACACTGGTAGGATAATAACCGAAACAAACTAAACTAAACATTTCATCCTGTCTACTGTGCTGCTTTTTCACTTTGTGAACTTTAACACTGAGGAGTACTGAGCGGAGTTTTGTTGACCACCACCGCGGTGCTGTAGAACAATGTTTTGATGAATGCAGCGATGACCCCAAGCCCATGTAAACAAGCGGAGAGGGGTCATAATTTCAAAGTGTTCCAAACAAAAGGCTTTGCAAAAGTTTTCCAAGGTAGCAAAGGCATCCGGCGTGTTTCAAATGTCCTTAAGGGTGTATGAAGTGCATTTCGGTGATAAACAAAACAAAACTGTGTTTGATTACAATGAGAGCTCCACAGGGCAGCTTTTATAGCTGAACAGCGAGGGGACGAGGACACAGAGACAAATCCTGGAGGTGCCCCCCAGACTGAGAATAATGGGAGAAGTTACGGGACACTTTGATATTGGAACGTTTTCCGATTCAGGGCCATTAAAAATAAATGAGAATTCAGTCGGATTCAGCTTTTAATTCAGAGTCAATGGGCCAACTCCGAAAAGTGTCACCTGATGACATCATCTATAAAAGTCTCAGCGCTCTGAACGCCAGCTTGTCTGTGTTTGCAGACGCTCGTGTTACCATCCAAGATCACGAAATCTCTCCTCGGGTGGGTTTTGCTTTCAAGAAGAGACTTCTATTAGTTTCTACTCCGAGGCATTTCGACGCCACGGTCCTCTGTGTGTCGCCATTTCAAACGCATTACATCTAGTTGGACATACAGTATTGTGATTATCTCTGAAAGCCTGCGTGTGACTTGTGACGGCTCACCATAGGAGCAGAGCCACATCAAATCAAACATTGCAATGATGAGAAAGGCGCTCGCGTGTCACCGGGGAAAACAAACCATTAGCTCTTTGACAAATTCATCAAAAGCCTCCTTTTTAACAACTCTCAGCAATGTCATTGTAAAGTTGAGGCAATCTGACATTGCAATTGCTTTTGTGATTTAACTATGAAATGGTTTGAGTCCTCTGGTGGGATATTAGAAAGTACAATGACTGGCCTAATCTTAGGGAGGTAACTGAGGGAGACCGCGGCTCTGTTGTTTCGATGATTAAAGAGTTTCAGCTGACTGTCGGGGCAAGGGGAAAGACAGATTTGTGTTGTTGCGAGTCTGCATGTGTGCACCGCCGTATGTGTTCCACCAGTGTGTGTATATGCGGTCGGAATAAATGTGATGAAAGCTGTCGTGGTTTATCTCTGGACCTTTTACACTCCCTTCTGCACTTTGTAGTTGAGAGAGCCTTTGTAGCCTGGACACATGATGCTCAAGTGTTCTTAGCCAGGGCCTTAGAAAAAGGGATGAATGGGAAGAGTGTGATGGACATTGAGGCTACAGGATTGAAGTGGGTCCCAGGCAGAAATGGATTTGTAAAGAGAGGGGGGAGTTAGAGGGCATGGGATAGCCAGGGAAAGCTTCAAATACCCAGTTTTTGTCCATCAGCTGTAGCCACACTGTTAAAATGAAAAATGATGGGATGTTTTTTTTTTTTCTCTCCCCCCGTCATGTTGACTGCGAACTGTGTGGACATTACATTTTATGAGGTTTACAGTCTTGGAAAAAAAAAAGTGTTCTCTTAAGATGATTTATTTATTCATGTTTTATTTATGAATTTCATCCGCGGCTGGTGGGGGGAAACACATTACCATTCAACTATTTGTGAAAAAGGAAACATAATTAAGCTGTTTTTCACATTCAATGTTTCATGGCCAAGTGTGATTGCAGTTTTCACTCCGCCAGCAGCAGGGCATAAGGATTGCAGTGCCGGTCGCTCAATTCATCTGTCCAACCTGTTGGTACACAAAACATTATGTCAAAGACTACTGGCTGGATTGCCTGGTAATTTACTGTGGGGTTTTCATGGTACCCAGAGGATAAACACTGACTGTTCCTGAGCGCCACCAATAAGTCTGTGTTTTCCCTTTTCCTGTGATATATCTCTAAACAAATGTACAGACGTTCATGGTCCCCAGAGGATGAGTTTTACTTGTGCATCAGCTCTAATTTCAAACACAAGTACACAAATCAGCTTCACTATAACTCGCAGCATTCACAGACAAACACTTGTCTTTATCTGGACACATTTTCCCCACAAATACAACATGCTAATGTTATTAGCACAAGCCTATGGCATTTTACATTGTATAAATTAGCCTAGCAGCTAGCGGACTTTTCCTCTACTCATATGAAGCCAGGGACAACAGCAGCATTTAACAAAGGTAACGTTACAAAATTCAGCTCCATTACAACTCACAAGGTTCACTGACAAAACAACTGTCTTATACTAAACACGTTCTCCAAACAAATACAACATGCTAACGTTATTAGCACAAGCCTATGGCATTTTACATTGTATAAATTAGCCTAGCAGCTAGCAGACTTTTCCTCTACTCATATGAAGCCAGGATAAATCACACACTTTATTTAAAAGTACAATGCTAACATTAATTCTGCCGATTCAGTTGGTATTTATCACATCTAAATACAGGCAATAACTCCCATTAACCTGAGCTGTACCTTGTGTTCAGTGCTCGTTAGCAAACAGTATCACGCTAACATGCAAAACTTGTAAAGTAAACCATCTACCTGCTTAACAGCAGCGTGTTAGCATTGTTATAGTGAGCACGTTAAAATGATGTTGTTAGCAGTTAGTACAGCTGTAGACTGTTAACCACATGTTCGTGAAAACAACCAGCTGCACCATGAGCGGACTTATTGATATACTCGTCTGTGTACTACAAGTGTTACTCCACTAGAGGGCACACCAGAGAACTCAGAGTAGACCTTCCAAATTTGATAAAGACAATAAAGACGATGACACGTGACGATGTTACTGTGTTGTTAATCCTGAGATTACAACAAAAAAGCTACAGTGAAGTCATTGTAGATAAGGCTCTAAATCGTGACGATAGCAAGTACGTTTCTTACACATGCATGTTGGATTTTGCGTACGTGTAGCTTTAACACCTGAGGATGTGCAAAGCCAACAGATGCATCCGTTTAGGCCACACCAGCTGCAAGTCTTAAGGCTTAATTTGGCCTTTAGGATCACATGTGGAAGAGGCCAAAATCTGACTCGACTTTGCTTGCACGTGCATGATTTGTGGTGTTTTGACTGTTGAACACCCAGAACAGATCCTGAAGTCAAAGCAAAGAAAGTCGAAGCAAAGAAAAAGAGAATCAGATTTTGGCCTCGTTTGCCTTCAGTCTGAATGTAGCCTTGACTGTTGTTGTCATTAAATTTCCATCTATGGTGTTGAATCCAAAATGCTTTCACGCAGTACTTCTCAGATGGCTTGGTGTCATGCATATCAGTGCGGCTTGGCAGTTGTCTCCATTTAGTGTTAGCAAACTGACAGCCTTACCACAGACTGCATTCAGTGACCACATATCTGAATATTTACAGCCAATGTTTTTTTGATTGATGGTTAAATAATAAGGAAGCCACTTGGCACTGAGTGTTGGCGTAGGACGGAAATGATATTCTGCAGGATCATCCAATGTAAATGATGTTCCTGTGGAGAGTGGGCTGCCATTTTGGAAAGTCCGTGAACTTTTCTCAAGTGCCATCTTCTAGTCTAAAATGAGACTTTTGCACATAGGATACTTTTTTTTACTTTTTTAACTGGATCATTCCTTCATCTTTGTCAGTTATATATGGAAGTATCTCTTTTGCTGGCTCTCGGGCTGTTGCTTGGGCTACAGGCTGAAAGAGACTGTATGCAAACTGCACATTTCCTGTGAAAAAAGGAAGTGCAATTTGAAAACAGACAATGCATCTAACAGGCTGAAATTGAATCAACAACCGACGCAACCAGGGTACCTTGCACATCGGGTCTTGACGTGGAATGTCCATGACCAGGTCGGAGTGAGGATGTGTTGTAGTTGTTGAGTGTCTTTTTCGTCCATTTTCGCTGCACCGGTTTGAGAGGAAATTGTGTCTTTCTACTGCGTACAGCCTAGATTTATTAAAAGACCATCTCTCTAGCGCTGAAACACTTCTTTAAGTACCTAATTGATCAAATAATTTTCCATTGCAACATCCGAAGTAAGTCCTGTTTCGTGATTTTATGCAACAATGTTTTTGAAAATTTAAGGGCAACCTTAACCTAAGTGGTTTTATGCAACCGGGCATTGTGGTCGTTATGTCCAACACTTTTGTATCGTGGAACATTGTGAACATTTTCTCCAGGGAACCTTTATTCCTGTTGAATTGCCACGCTGTAAAAATATACCACAGTCACAGCGACCTTGGGTCCTTAAACTCTTCTCCAATAGACCTAGTGGTAATTTTTTGTCTGCTTTCACTGGGATTTGCACTGCATCACCTATAGCAGCAGAGCCTGGACCTTGCATTTTATGTAATCTCAATTACTTGTCCTTGTCTACCAGGCGCATCACTCTAATAAGGATTCATTACCATAAAGTTTGACAGTCGATCACTCCCACACGGTCACTGAAAAACCAAGTGGTCCGGGTGGTCTGGGTGCGATTTCGGCTTTATAATCTAACACAGAAACAATGACAGACTCACACATGAAGGAGCACCAAGGGATACAAGACTGAGATGAAAGTTCAAAGCCAAGGCACGAACTTCTCAAAATAAATGAAAAATCAATGTTAAATTCAAAGATTTCACTGCCCTTGTAGATGTGAATGGCTTCTTCAGACAAGCATTTGATGTAGAAATCTAACGTTTTCTTTAATGAATTATATAATCTGTCTGTTTTATAACTTCACCGTGACAGCATATTGTCAGCACATTCCAAACTTTGGCAAAGAAGACAGGCTATCTCAATATACAGAGGATTTTCCAGAGTATATTGAGTGTTGAAAAGCCCCCCCTGCGCTCAGGTGTACGGACGGACCTGTCAGCTGTGAAGAGATACCACAATGACATTTTCATTTTTGGTCTGTTATTTCACCTCATGAGACACTTGACTTATGGCGGGGAAGGTTTTTTTTTTTGAACCTGAAGTGTTGCTATGACACTTGAGCTGGCGGAGGATTGGCTCATTAGCTTTGGTTGCATTTGTGACATTTCTGCTTCATAAATCCAGACAAATGTATTTATAGAGTGCTTTAACAAATGGGTTCATCGCAAAGTGCTTTTTGGAACAACAAAGGCTGCGGATTACTGATAAACGGGAGAGGAACATTTTGGCTTCATTACATGACCAATAGGAAAAAAGGGAGATGATTTCACATGAAAGGAGCAGACGGCATTTTACTTCTTTCACTTGAACTTACAGCATTGAATTCACAGTATGTCGTAAATTAGAAACCCACAATTTCTTTGCCGCGTTTAATAGACATCTCCATAACTGAGTCTGGGTTTAACTTTACTGGGAAAAAGTCAAACTTTTTCAGAAAAATAAATTCTGTGGTAGAAAAAAGAAACTACATATGCAGAGCGGCTTCTTAACTTCATGCAGTCTGTAGGATGGAGAATCTCCTCATCAGGAAAACAACACCATCTGTCACTTGTTCAAATGCTCAGAATGACCCACGTATACATTTTGACCTCTTGCAACATACAATATTGAGTTGTCTCTTCCAAAAGAAGGTTCTTTGCTCTCTTTTAGCCAAGATATCATTTTTGCAACGGTCATGTGGGTTTTTTGGAGAGCTCGAACAAACTGTGCCAGTGAAAGGTCGGCAGTGCTAACAAGCAGCTTTTCATTTCTCTGGTATCTCCGGGTGTCTGCGCTCAGCCAAAAATCATTTGTGAGGGAAGATGCACAAGATGCATATTTAATCAACATGTAAGTAAATACAAGTGTCTGATCAAACTTTGTATCAGTAAATACTAGGACACTTGAAGACATTCGTCAATTAACTGCAGGACATCTCTCTACTGTACAACCACCTGGAGAAAGGTGAAACCGCAGAATCCTAGACTGGCTCTTAGAAGCTGTTTACAAGTGAGCCATGATCTGAGTGGACTGAACTTGGAGCAGGCTTGTCTGAGCTTGAGCAACCTGTTCTCATCCCATCCATCCATCCACAGCAACCTGTCCAGCATGTCCTCTGCCTCTCTCCCAGTGTCAACTGGGATACGTCCCCCTTCCCAGTCCGGATCAGGATAAGCGATTACAGATAATGGATAGATGATCTGAATCCCAGGTCGTCGAATGTGTACACTTTGCAAACCCTTTGGTGTGTGAAAATGACGTTAAAGGCACACTTTGATGCACTGAGCTTTCAACGAACTCCATGGGAAACCCATTAGTGACAGTAGCTGATGCTCAGAGCAACTAATAACAAGTAGGGATGTCAATGGAATATTTTTGACCAGTTACACATGTCGGCCAACAGGCTAGTTTTGCTACTCTGCAGTTTACGGCACTGCATCCAGAGGATGGGCGAAATGTTTCCACACCAATGCGTTCCGCCACCAGGACGGTTTAGCTGATGTTAGCTCCCTCCCAAACCAGATGGTGTTTATATTTGTTAACGTAGCCGGCTGTCCGTCAGCAAAGCCAACAGAAAATAAAACATTTACACCACGAAACAAAAACTTCACCAACTCTAAATGGATAGTGCTTTGAGATGCAACGCTAAAGACGACAAACAACTTTTTCTCTCTTTAAAAATGGACCAGTTAGTCCTCATATGGCAGAATGGAGGGGAGTTCAATGGATCCCACAAGCAGACTTTCACCCGGGAGACTGCTGTTTGCGCCCCGTGTAAATCCAAAAGTGAATGCTAACATAATGTTACATAACTTACCTCCGTCCAGAATCAGTCCTAAACGAGGGCGCGTCTCAAGCCCATTGTAGGAGGTTCCAGACGGAAAAGCGGATTTGAATGTAGAGAATAATTGTTAAAACAACTCTATATTCAACAACAACCAAAGTTATGTGTGTCTTCCATTATTAGAAGGCCATCTCAACTTACAACTTTGACTTGTCATCATCAACAATTCATCGCGCCCAGCTGCTTTTTGATGCACTGTCTACTTTATGACTGAACGATTATGCACAGTGTTGACTGGTGGTTTTGATTGTCGACTATTCCTCTAAAAGATAAAGGACTCAAATCAGGATCATGAGCTGAAAAGCTTGATCTTTCATATCACATAACTCTTAAACCTTAATGTCTGAAGTTGTTGTTTCCTTTGGGTAAAGGCTTAATTTGAGATAAAGCAGTCAGCACCAAATTCTCTTTTTGTTCCTACAGTGAGACAAAAAAACAGACATGCATATCTGAGGCTCAAAATCGACAACCAGCCATGTCCCACTGTTTCAAATCAGAGCCAGAACCCAGCAAAATTTGAACCAAAAAAAACGAAACCTCGGACAGACCTGGCAAATAGCGCCATCTCTCCAAATGTAAACTCGGTGCCTTTTCACACTTGGCTCCAACTTGTTGGACTTCTGTCATGCTTTGTCACATTCCAAAGGCTTTGCTACAGAAGCAAGTTTCCCTCGTCTGCCCCCAAAGTACCATGTCCATTTCACTAATGATCACACAGTAAACATCACTGCTAGAACAAATGGATCTGGCCAGACTTTCACACTGCATGCTGGTGCCAGTGGACTTCCTCTTAGGGTTTTTCCATTGGCCTGGGTCGATCCATTGCAGCCTCACAGCAGGGGAGACTTTTGTTTCGTAAAAACTGAATTTGATTAGAGGGGGCACAGATCCACTTTTTTCACTTCTGATTCTGATAACTGTATCTGTTGACTGACTTGCATATAATTTGCATTTTAATTTTTTATTAACTGCATTCCAAAGCAATTTACTTAACTAAGTAGGCTGCACATACAAACAGGTGTTAGAGTGCAAGTTGCTGTGGTATCTTGCAAAGAACTCCTAATGTTTTGAAGTTCAGTAGATCAAGTGGGTAGTAATTCATTATCAACTACCAGTAGCCTAAATAGCTTTTTCTATACATGAGTTCAGAAGTAATCAGAGAATTTCAAAGGGTGCAACAGCAAATTGAAAACATCACCTTCATGAGGTTTTTAAAGTTAATATTAAGTGCAAGACCTGTGTGGAAGACTAAATATTTACACTCAAATAAACCTTAACAAATAAGTTAAAAACAAGTGTTCAGCCATTGCTGTGGTGACCACGCTTTGTGTATAAATGAGTCATTGAGAGCCGCACCGCATGTGCCTGTCACCTTTCGTTTAAAGAGCCGAAAGACCGTCACTGTGATAAAAGAAACAGCGAGCCATATCTGCCAAACCCCTTCTTATTTCCAGGTCGTCAAATACTGACCCTTTGTCGTGACCCTCGGCGTCTGATAGCGACGCAAATCTATGTGACGCACAACGGTCGCGGTTAGGTTGGGTCTACAAGATTAAGTTTGGTTTTGGAAAAAAAAAAAAAATTTTAGGTTAATTTAAATAAGTTTGTTACGTAACGATAACATAATAAATAAATGCACAGGGCTACCCCCTGATGGTCAACCAAACAAAAGACGATCAGGAGGGTCAGTAGTCGGCAAGATTTCCTTGGTTGCTTAGTCACAGAAAAAAAGAAAAAGGGACACTCTATCAGGAGCTGTGCCTTGTCAAAATAAATCAAAACCTATATGACTGGATCATGTGAGGGGAATTTACTTTGAAAGGACAGACGCGGGAAGTGGCCACGCTTAGTAGTCAGGTTAAATTCCAGGGCTGGTACCTGTGGTTATTCTACAGGCTAGTTAATAACATGTCGGGCAGGAAATCTAAAGTGGGAAGGCGAAGCTTTGGATTTACTGATCCGTCTATGTCCTAACCCTCACCTATGGTCGTGAGCTCTGAGTAGTGACTGAAAGAATTAAATCGCGGATACAAGCAGCCGAAAGAGTTTCCTCTGGGGTGTGTGTGGGCTCAGCCTTACAGATAGGGTGAGGAGCTCGGACAATAGGAGGGAGCTCAGAGTAGAGCTGCTGCTCCTTCGTTTGAAAGGGGTCAGTTGAGGTGGTTCGGGCATCTGATCCGGATCGTCCTGGGGTGCCACCTGTTAGAGCTGCTCCAGACACATGCCATTGATCGAAGGCACCAGGTCAGACCCAGGATATGCTGGAAGGGATTATATATCTCATCTGGCCTGGAAACGCCTTGAGGTCCACCAGGAGGAGCTGGAAAGCGTCGCTGGAGAGAAAGACGTCTTGGGGTGCTTAGCTTGGCCTGCTGCGCCTGCAACCTGGCCTGGATAAGCGGGTAAATAGATGGATGGACGGATATGCAAACCATTGTTCGTCTACACTCTGTCTGCATACCTGTTTGAATCTGCGGGGACTCACTGCACTACTCCTGTGAATAAATGAATTGAATGAAATGAATTGATACGTGGCTCAGTGACGTCAGTCCGATATCCAATGAGTGAACTGCATTAGTATCGGAATCCTACGCAGAATATTGGCTCGGCTGTTTCTGGCTGCATTTACACAGTTTCTGTGACTTTTTTTTGAAGCAGATTTATGTTTGAATTTCTGACACTGAAATATCTGCCGGGCATCTTGACCTTTTTGATACTTTTCTGTAGTTGCAAACATTGCTTTGACTTGAAGAAAAAGAAGTACAAATGTAGTGACGGATATGCTTGGAATTCTCACCACAATGGACCTTCAGAAGAAGAAGCCTGATCGCTACTTTGTCCGCAACATGTTTTGTGTCTTCTAGTTTAAAAAAAAAATGACTAAGCTTTGAAGTGTTGCTTTAATTCTACATCTGAGACATGAAAGAAGAAATCTGTCATGTCTGAATGTGGAAAATTGTGGGGACATGTGGTGATGGCAGGACATCATTCTGCTCTGTTTGTACTCTGATTTTACTTTGGACAAATTGTAATTTCACTCATTTTTGCCTTTGAATGGAAGCCCTGCTACTTGAGCAGTCTTAAACTGATCAAAACAGTGCGGAGAGAAGGGAACCTTTTTATCTGTAAAACATTTGCTGATTGAAGAACATGTTTGTTATACAAAATAACTGGAAAGCAACTTTCAAATTAAGTAATTGCTTTCTGATATTTCCACGAGGAGGTGGGCAATATACTCAGTGGTGGCTGTGTATGATGAATTCCCATCTGTGTCTTTAGCTTCAAGTTTTTGTCCGTCGCATAAAGCTAAAATTCACCCAAAGCGTGTGATTAAATTTCTCATTAGCAAAGTTGCCCTCGAAAACTTTCAAACAATTTAGTCTAGAGGCCATCTTACTAAAACATCTTTGCATGAGAGACGACCAAAATGGGGAAAACACTGCCACAACAGAATGTTCCCCTATCTCTGTCTCGTTACGACTGCTCCTATCAATCCATTCATTTGGAGATAATTAAAAAGTTGCCAAAATAACAGTGTTCAAATCTGTGGGCCAGAGCCATTAAAACATTTTCTCCCTCTCTCTCCGCTGGTGCAGCTGCCAAGCGAGGTGACACTCCAAAATGGCCAGCTGTTATCAGCGCACTCCACACCAGTTGGTCTCAATGCTTTAGAGAATTTGTTTAATAAGATTTTTTTTTTTTTCTCCCCCTAAAACCCGCCGTTTCCTTCCCCTTTGCCCGTGCCAAATTTGCCGGCGTGTGGGGATAAGGGGGGACCAGGAAAACCCAGGAATTTAAGTGCTTTTACTATGAAAACGCTGAAAATCCCTCCGTCTAATGAGTTGTCAATGCTGGCAGGATGAGAGCAGTGTAAAGCGTCGCCGTGCTCTGTGTGTTTAAGACGGACTGGTACACGTATCAACCACAGTGTGTGCGTGTGGACAAGTGCTGAAGCAAAGCAGCGCCAAACAAGATCCAAGGACGCGTTCTCTTTGAACTAAAAGCAGTTTAGAGTAAGAAACGAATGTTAAATAGCAATAATTGTTCCGACTAAGAAACCCTTGAGGTCAGATTAAATCAGAATGAAGTAAAAAAAGAAAGTTGGACATCAAAGTTATAAGCCCATCACACATTCCTCTCTGTCACGCTCATCTTATTTTGCGTGACTTTAAGGACATTCAACGGGCCCTTAGCAGATTTGGGACAGTGCTGAAATAGAGTTGACCCAATCAGCAGCAGTTCAGAATGAATGAAATGGCGGAGGGGAAAAAAAAAACCCTCTCCCAGTGTCGGGGCTTGCTAATTAAAGACGTCCATCAGTGGGGTTGTTCCTGCCAGCACGTCCGCCGTCGCCGACTGTGGCTGAGTGGCACCAAAAGTGTTTTGCTTTTATTATATTCCAAAAGAGACACAGTTAAAGTGTAATTACGAATGCGAGCGCTGGCCGACACACATCACATCACATCACACACACACACACACACACACAGGAGTGATTGGCTGAGATTTTTCTCGTGCGCTCATGTCAGGCTTTAATTACCTTCCAGGGAAAAGCCAAACAAACGCACAAATCATACCAGCAAATCCCCGTTCCCTTTACATGATTCCAGTTTCCCCCCGCTGCTGCTCGGCCTGCAGCGAGAGCCGGGAGTCTTTGTTAAGCAAATCCATCTTGATAAAAGTGCGCTCACGAAAAATAAAGTCTGTATCGCGCCGCACAGACATAGAATTCAATTTAGGAATTCGTGGAATTCTGACCTGAGGAATTGAGATAAAGCAATCTCACCTGAACACCCAGCAGATAATAGCATCTCAAGGTTTACCCACTTCAGCTTTTAACTTGGTTACTCATGTCACTGGGAGTCTATAGTGTTTCCATTATAGTGTTTTCATTACATCCCCCCGCACAGTGCAAATGTCCCTCTAATTCATTGTATTTTCCACCTTCAAAGTAAACTTAGGGCAACAAAAGTGCAGCGGCGATTGCTTATTCATTGTTTTCAATGCTAGATTTCCAATTGTGCTGTGACAGTTTGGCTGTTATTTTTTTTATTTCTCTTCTCCCTGGACGATGGGAGCTGAGTTCCAAACATGTGGCTTCAGAGATAACAAGGAGCAAGACACAAAGCTACAGACACAGTTCGGCAGCGTTGCGGAGAGGTGGCAAGAGAGTGACGCTGGTTCAGTGGCTTGTCTGTTGACACTCAGTGAACTACACTAACACAACACGTGTTGATTGCAAAGAGGAATATGCCTCACAGTGTAATGGCAGGGTTTTTTTACAGGCACTGTATCTGTTTTCCTATGAAACGTATTATCATACATGTTGCTTTTAATCATAAGCCAGGAATAAGTTGGAAATCTTGGAGTGAGTTGCTAAGGCACAACCATTTCTCATAAAGATGCAGAGAAATTGATTCATGCCTTTGTTTCAAGCTGACTCGACTACTGTCACGCACTTTTTACCAGCCACCCAAAAAACACCACTGTGAGACTTCAGCTCGTTCAAAACTCCCTATTCAGACGGGATAGTTTAATGTGGAGACGTGGGGTAAAGTAATTATTACGAACGCGCCATGTCTGTAATCATTACAGATAATGTCAGTAAAAATTAGGACGACTTTTACCTTCTGCAAAACGGTCCGGAGAAAATACCTCGGGTAATGTTAAAAATGTATGTAAATATTTCGTCAAACATTTTTTTCCCGCTCGTCTTATGTTATCCGTGTTTTTCCGATGACGGAGGCGCTTGAAGAAGCATTCGGTGTTGTCGGCAGTCGTGATAGCGGACTTTCCTTGAATGATGGCATAGCCCTACGTGGGAAACCAATCAAAAAGATCGAGAAGAATTGCTAATTGCTATTGCTAATCGTTGTGTACACACAATCCTGATCATGGGCAATATTTCATATTGGGCTAATAAACGTAACAATACAGGAAGCAACGTAGCATGCACATGCCGACAGGGAGGTGACGCCAGGGCGCAAACAGAGTTACGACTCCCATCTCTCGTAGAACTACGGAGATTTCTTGTCCCGTGCGAATCGGACATTTATATTACAGACATCCTGTGGTAAACTGACATTAGTCCACATCCCTATGTAAAACTAATCCCGTCCGAATAGTACTTAAGCTGCTCTGCACTGACTTTCTGTTACATTTACAGTTGCTTTTAAGCTCCTCCTCCTCGTATACAAAGCCTTACGTGGGCATGGACCGAGCTACATCGCTAACTCCCTTGTTAACGATTCGCCTCCGAGAACGCTACGATCATCCGCAGCTGGTTTATTGGAGGTTCGTAGATGCAACCTTTGTCAGTTACACCCAAATATATGGAACACACTATCTGTAGATATCAGGGAGGCTCGCTCGCTAAATACTTAACAGAAAGCTAAAAACGTATCTGTTAAAGGAGAAGTCCGGTATTTTGGAGTTTGAGCCCCATTTCTGGGTTGTTTATGATGAAATAGAGTGGCTTGCTTTTTATGTCAGAACATCAACGAACACCACTGTCCACTCTGAGTTTCATGGCTTTGAAAACAAATGTGTAGGGTGGTTTTAGGACAGGTTCACACATGGCCATAGGCAGCTGTGTTAAGCCAGACAGGGGAAAGACAAATCCTCTGAAAAAGAGCAATCACCACTATTTGGTCTTAACCACTCTATTTAATCATAAACAAAATGGGGCTCAAAGTGCAAAATATTGGACTTCTCCTTTAAGTTTGGCCTTTAACTAGCTCTGGCTTCCTGACACAGATCTGGCACTCTTTCTTTTTACGCTTCACGCTGCTGCAACTCTTACAAATCTTACAATTCTGTGATTTTATGAATCATTCTGTTAAGTTCATTATGTCTTTGTGCTGCATTTCTTGTATGTTAGTTCCTAAATTGGACCAACAGAGGGTTCTTGCTGTAGCTCTGGTTGAGGATGAGAGGCTGCCAGCAAATAGTTTTTTGGACACAGGTAAACTGAGATCTGTGTGGGCACATGAGACCCTAAAAAAGAGGGTGGGTCATGGGGAGGACCACCAGTGATCAGGGCCTTTGTGTAGTTTTCCTTGTCTGGTAGTTGGTGCAGTTTTGTAGTTTCCTTCCGTCCAGAAGGGTCTGCAGAAGCACTTCTACTGTTGTTATTGAAAAACGTCTGCATAAAATGCATTTAACTTATCAATCGTGACCTCAAAGCCTCCGTTCTTCTGACAATTCAGGAAAGGGAATATCCGTAATCAGTGAAATCCATCATTGCCTGGAGAGAGAGCAGGAAGGAAACATTACTGCCTGGGTAAAAATGTTGAAATGGCAGTGTTTGCTCCGAGCGGAATGACTCTAATAAAATAAAAGGATTTGATCAAATAGATAAATGTGCATCAAACAAACATGAGCGACTGTGCTTTGGATGTACAGAAAGAGGAGCGACTGAATCACGAAATGTTTAGTGTGTACTCAGCAAATCATAATCAAAACCATATCAAAGGCTTTCTCCCTCCTGAGGATACAATCACAAAATGCAAATGCAAACCAACTCGCACGCTGATGTAATTCGACTGTACAGAAGCGAGCAGATAATGAGCAAAACCCAATGCAAATGTCTCCGCGTCCTGCATGTGTTTTCACTCAGACGCATATGTCACGAAACATACTTTCCGCTAACTGGAATTAATTGTCTTTGGTGCATGGCTTGCAGTCAAATGAGACGTGGGATTACACTGATTGCAATGATGGTGCAGTGCGGGCGAGATAAGGGGTCAGGGGTGGTGTAAGAATGTGCTTTAAATGCATGAAACTCCGGGAAATCAAGATTGCTGTTTTTCTTTATTGCCTCCAATCTGCGATTTTAATGTTATTGCGATTGTAACACACCCACTTCTGGGACATTTAGTGTCTTTATTATCTGAGCAGTGCCAGTGCACTTTAACTTAATCACAGACACAGTTGCACTTATCTGTCATAGCATGGCTCAGCTTTTCAAACTGGGAGAACTCTTAACATGCAACAGCTCAAATAAAACCATTGGATATATTTTAATAGTAACAATGGATCTGTAAAAAATTATTCCTCTTGGCTTCACGGAGCTTTTAAAGTGATTTTCAACTCATTGTTTCGCTGTTTGGCCCATAACTTTAGTGTTCTGGTTCACTCTCAGCGCTCTCAAAGCCCACTGCTCAGCACCAAACAGCAGACACACACAGTTAGCATCTAGCTGATCAACACAATAGAGCATTTAGCAGCTAAACAGGCAGGAAGTGCTCTCCAAATGTGACAGAAACAAAAAACAGAGCTCAGTCGAGAGTGAATGTTGGACTCACACTCATCAGGTAGCCAGAAAGACAACTTTCATAAATGATAGTTTCACTTTTTAACTCCTGGATGTGTGAATAAGCAAAGTTTAGGAATGCTCCAAGTCAACAAGGCAAACGCTGGCTGCTGACAATGTTCAGCCAATATTTGCCGATATTTTTTAGCCCTGAAGTGCCAAAAAGTTCTTTGACTGGCCACTTCATGCCAACTCCAGAAGTTCCCCCATGTTAACCTGCTGAACTTTACGGGTTTGGTCTCTAGAACGAATTCCCCATTCATGACAATTGTAGGGGCCAACGTTGCGTCTCTGCGTCCGACGCAGAGACAACAAATTGTAACCACGCGTCGACGCAACGTAGACCGCAAGAGCTATGATTGGTCCTTCAAACTACATAATTTCCTGCTTTCTAGACATTGTGATTTCCCAAAACTGAATAAATACCACACATAGCAACACAAAACTGCTTTGCTAGCTCAGTCATATTGTAACTAAGATATCCGCTGGAAAAATATTTTTTTCATGGACCGTTTATTGAGTTACTGAGTTATTACAGACACCGCTAACGGCTAATGGATAACAGCTAAGAGCTAATGGTTAGCCCAGCTAATCTACGATAACCATGTTATTGATTACAAAACGTGCACACAGAAATAGTAACGTTTGTTCAATCATTGAGTTTATAGACTTTACAAACATCAGATTAGTCTAAACGGCGATATAGTGACGTGAAAAATGTTGGTGTGTAAACAACAAGGCGATTCCCTCGATATAGTATAGTAGTGCGGGTACTGGAACACAAAGATGGTCACATCTGGCCCCAAAAATCCAAAATGGCTACAGCTGAAATCCACAAGCTAAAGGATGATGTTGCGGCAACTTCGTCCATTTCTTTTACAGTCTATGCTATCGAAGCTTCTGGAGACGGACCCTATTATTTTCCAGATAACGCTACGTGACCCTGAAGTAGCCAAAAGAATCAGATATTACAGGTTTATGGTAGTTATGGTGTTTTTTGGTGAGGTTAAGTTGACGAACACAGAAGTTCCTTCTTTACGTACTGACTCTGACTCGAAAACCACACTTTCATGGCTTCTGTAAGTTATTAACTTATTGCGTTCTTGTTTATGGTCTGTTTTTGTCTTTCGATGTTGTTTTGAAACCAGTGCCACAGTCCTACAGAGTTTCAAAAAGAGAAAATGACTAGCTTGTAACAGGTTCAATATTCAGCTGTATCTCTGCTGTAAATACACACTGATTCTGTGTCGCTCCAAATGAGTTAAGGGAGGCTGTGTATTCCCAAAATAAAACCAAATTTAAATGTCTCGTGTTGAGGTCATATATATGGGCTATTTATTTGCAAATACAGTAGGGACAAAACGCCTTGACTGACACCTAAACAGTGCAGGCAATCTCAACACTGGTCATCTGTTGAACCATTAAGATTAAAGAGGCTTTAAGCCAATCCAAAAGGCATTCATGCTGCAGTATTTCCACTACATGTAAGCAATTCAAATGTGACACTGATTTGAATAACTCACACTCGAGTAACTCTCTGGTCAGCATTTAGCATTTAAAGCCACATTAATGTTTTCATTCTGTGCATGGATTTAGAGGACATCTGGCTCCTTCTCGTCGCCAATCTGTGCACACAAAAAGTGGCTGTACTGTAAAAAAAAAATTGTAAGACACTAAGCAGTAATGAGAAGTAACGTTTATGGCTTATTTAATACAAGTTTAAACTCGTGCGTACATTTATTCTACTCATCTGTTCCTTTCAGCTGTAATGACTGTAATTGGGTCGGCTGTGATTGGTTTTAGTCTCAATATGGGCTGCATTTTCAAAACGCTTTTCCAGCTATCTATAAATGAATTCTTAGAATCTCTATCAACCATCAGCAGATAGACTCATGTAGCGTCACTTTAATCGCCAATATGAGCAACTGATTGAGCACTTTGTACATTTCATTTTCAAGAATCTGTCTGTCCATCAGTCTGGCGGGCCGTTTTTATAACTCAATCTGAGACTGCATTCAGTGCAGCACTTGAAACTTTTTGGTTTGTATTGCATGGTATTGTTAGAAGTCAGGGACGCTATCACACCTGGACTTTCTCCCTTGAAAGGACGTGTGCATGTCCTTCAACAAAAACGGTGTCCAGATGGTGCCATGCCATTGTTCCGACGGCCCAAAATTCCATAGACCCTTTAGTCCAAAAGATGTCCCCTTGGACCAAAAGCCCATTTCTCCAACAGCCCAAAAAAACAAACGCCTGATATTCCAAAGTCCATTTCTCCAAAAATACACACTCCCTGCAGTTATTTCCAGTTTCCCAGCAGGGTTAGAGCCACCAAGCCCGGGTGTGTTTCACCAACCCGTCTCTGCTTTTCCAGGCACAGCCCATTATCCCAGAAACAGACAGTCCTGTTTCTCCCTCCAGTTAGTTTCCCAGCAATGTTTTTACTCACCCTTTGTGACATTTCCCAATAGTATTTAAGGCACCTGCTTTTCCAGGTGACTATTGTGCCACAATACACTTGTGCTTTCAGGCAACCATGACCTTTTCCTGACCATAACCAAGAGGTTTTTGTACCTAAATCTAACCACACCTTAACCCCAACATTGTTGACAAATGTAACTTATCCATGGTTTATAGAAAAGTACAATGTGAACGTTTTTTTCTTGCAATTTGGTTGTCAAACTGTATTGAGTGTGTATTTTTACAGAAACGAGACTCAGGAGAAATGTTTGTTTTTGGGGGGTAACGTTCTGTCTGAGAAATGGGGTTTTAGTCCAGTAAGGCATATTTCGGACAAACGGCTTTGGAATTTTAGGGTGATGAAGCAAAAGTCGATGTCTGAAGCTGGGTCAAGATGGCTCCAGACCTCACCCTCAACACCTAGGTTTAACTCGCCTTTACTCAAAAGGTATCTTAGAATCAAAAGGGCAATACTCAGAAAATCACCGGAGAGACTTAAAATCAGGTGCAACCGAGTTTAATGTGTTTACAAACAACAACAACTCATGAGTCAAGTTCTTCATCTTTTCCTTCATCCTTCCCATATGAGCTAGAGTATATTGGTGTAATCTTTTGGCATGTTTGGATATGATCTCACCGTGGATGAGTCAGAACCTAATGGTGTCCTCTCCTGGGCCACCTAGATATGACTCATACTGGTGTATTGTGTGGGGCCAGCCGGGCTCAAATTGCCTCACCAATATGTCCGAGCCAAGTTATACTTCATTTTTAGAAAACATTTAATCTCCATGATATTCATGCAATAAAGTGTAAGTGAGTAAAATACATGACTAGACTTAATAAGTACATTACTTCAACACATATGTAGGCTCATTTTATACTACAAGGGCTACGGAATAATTAACAATGATGTCTACATCTGTTCTAAGGTAAGTCAACATTATGTTTGAGGCAATATATTGTCACTTTGCTGGAAAGAAATATAAAGTTATCTTTAACATCTCTAGCTAACATTAGCTAAAGTTTTGTTCTAGTTTTGTACTTTGGTGATCACACATCATTGTTAGCTGCTGTCCAAAGGGCTCTAGTTAAGCTGACGTTAACTTCTGGAGCTTAGCTTCATTAACTTATCTGTAATGGCAGAGATAACAAAGGTTGGCAAACGTTATGCTGAATGATTCAGTGTAAATACTGTAGCACCAAACTAACGGAGAGACACTCTTGGTAAAGATGGTAAAAAGGCCGTTATCCTTTTCTCATATTCTGAGCCAAAAACCTTAACTTCAGTGGCACTTTAACTTGTTGTCTTTGATGGCGACGGCAACGAGATGCGGTTCACAAGCGTAACGCTGTGACCTGTAAATTCTGGCTTGTAATTTAAGCTTTTCATCGACCTTCTCAACAATAAAATGATGAATATATCCCTCCAATGTGTAGTTTAGGCCCTTTTGGTTACTTCTCAATGACATCTGATCGTTATGTCCCCAAAAATCATCAGTTGCCTCCTGTGAATGAATGTTCATAGTTTGTCCGAGGGAATGGAGGGGGCGGGGCTTAGACATAGGTCAGTTAAGACTGGGGCATGAAAGTGCCACGACCCAACAGGAACCTGCTGTTTCTGTAGAAATTGTAATTATTATTCTCTTCAATAGTAAAGGATGGTTGGGACGCACATCAGAACTGGCAAACATTGCAAAGTTCTTGAGTGACTGGGCTCAGTCATGATCGTGATAAAGTTCCTTTGAGGTTCACAAAGTTTTAGTGGATCATTGCTCTCATCTTGAAGAGCATATGAAATTCTTCTAAAATTCTTTTGCCTTGGGCGTTGCATATCAGCTCTTTAGCGCCCCCTATCGACTTTAAGCCTTTGAACACATTTTGGATGCCCTTACTAAACTCAAGAACTCACAACACTTGTTGCACATATCAAAACCTGTGAACCTTTTAATGGTGCTTTATGATGAAGATTGTGAGTTCTCCTTAAACAGGGTTGCTGTGGCTGCGTTGTGGCGTTGCTGAGACTTCACATAGTCCAGTCTGGCCCAAATTTCAGACGAAGCGATCCACATGTGCATATTGACTCAAACTCAAAGCGCCACCTTCTGACAACAGCCTCATGTAGCATAGATCTTCCAATTTACATTAAATTTACATCTACAAATGATTTTCAGCAACATGACGTATAATTACATTATGGACACAGGAAGTGGTGCACAACCTGCAATATGTCATTTTCACGCCATGCACTCCACGCAAGAAACACCGTCTGAGTCATATGGCAGTGTCAGACAGTCATGGAAATGTACCTCTGCAGCAACCGCCACCCCAACCCTGTCATCACTTCCTGCAGCTTTATTAACAAGTTATTCTTCTTTATGAGAGAGTTCACAGTGATCTGAGACTAGCGAAATACCAGCAGCTGGGTCATTTTGTTCCAAACAGGAGCATGAACCAGTTAGTGAATGTGAAAAGCCGGAAATCTCAGCACCTGGGGATGTAATTGTTGAGTTATTTGGACTGATAAACAAAGCCAATAACTGCGATCAGGTCCATCTAACACTTCACACTGTCTTATCACGGCAATGACCATGTCTAAGCCACAGGGCTGTGTAGATGCATGCCTCAGTGTGTGTGTGTGTGTGTGTGTGTGCCTGATAGAGCCACTCAGGTGTTCTCCCCCAGGCCTCCCAGATATCATCAGTCATTATCCTCGTCATTCATCAAACACCGCAGGTGCACGTGAGCATGTGTGCCTCCCCCTCACGTCTACCTGCCTCTTTCTGCTGCTCTTTCACTCGCTCCCCCCGTGGGGCCTTTCCGAATGCAACTCCCGGGAGGCCAGAGGAGATGCAAATTTGTACATTCTGGAGGTGCACGCTGATGTAGTGAGAAGAGAAAGAAAAAGGAAAGGGAATAAATAAGGGAGAAGGAGAACTGCAGACGATATTTCAATGCGCTCCCTTTGTGCCATGTCCACTGCCCTAACCCTGAAGCAAAATAAAACCCTGCAACAGAATGAACCTGTGTGATCCCAGCGGTGCTTTGGATGCTTTAGTCTAATTTTATGACCATTCTGGGAAATGACAACCTCTATGCAGTGCTTTAACCATGCTTTATGCTGCTGCTGTTGTTGTTGTCTAATGTTATAGGGTTCGTCATCCAGGTGGAGCTTGACCTTTTTGTCTCACACTGATGCAGTATGTTTTATATAGACTGTTACAAATCCCAAATGTACTGTTTAAGAGGATCAATCCTGATCGTACGCCGTATCCTTCAGAGGGCACGTCACACACACCTTGTTTAGTCTGGTTGAACCGTACCCTGAAGTGTTTGTCACCCTGGTGCATTAGTGCAGTGGAGCTGGAGTGGAAAGTGGACTCAAAACAGACCAAACACTCTCTGATTCACCTTGAAGCGATGGTCTCAAACCACTGTCACGTGAACTCTGAAGTGGTTCATTACTGGTGTGGAATCATGGGAAGCGTTCAATTTTATGTGTCAGTTCGTTGGTTAAAAAATGTTTAAAGTGCTCGCAGAGAAATCTCCAGTGTCAGAATAAACTTTAATAAAGTTTTGCCACAGTTGTTATCGTTGTCTGATAATTTGTTTGATGATTGCTGTACGGCACACAATGCATATCTAGACAGACAGATCGATACAGGATTACGAAATCAACTCAACGGTCTGTAATCCTCCTGCTACTGAGATGAGGTTTTGAGGTAAACATCGAGGTAAAGATGGGGAAGATGAGCACCAGCTGAACTAGCATCCTGCAACAGTTACCCGTGGGATATAATTAGCAGAGGACCCTGGTCTTGTTGAGGTCGGGACGAGCGGAAAGTGAAATCCTTCCCCAGCTAGAAATGATTACCAGAACCATCCGGAAGCATTACAATTATAAAGCAACAGCCAACAATGTAAGAAGATGTTAACAAAAAGGACTAAATTACAGTGAACAAGTTGGATAGGTAGATGGATGGATGGATGGTAGGTAAAATGTTTGGTCCGAGAAACTTCATAACTGCACAATATTGTGCGAGCTCATGCTTCCGAAGCTTTAATAGTCTGAAAATGTCACCTTTGACCGACTCCGATTGTCTACTTGTTGCTTTCATTGGTCGGGTTCGTTAGGTTTCGGCATGAGTACTGAGATTGGCAAGGGTTTCAGCAAGAATAGATAGATGGTTGGTTGGTAGGTAGGTAGATATGATAAGAACATTAACAAGTCTCGGTTCTCTCTAGGGAACGGCGAAAGATCTGGTGGAGTTCTGGAGTGACCAAGAGTAGGTGTTTATTTTGGCGTGTATCTAATCCACCAACCAACACTTTTTTTAATTAGAAATAATCATTATGAAACAGTTCGCCCTCTTATTCCCACAGTCTCCTGCTACTGATATAGCGCAGCTAATCAACGGAGGCTGGTCGCAAGTTGAGGCAATGAAATCCAAAACATAGTTTGTATGCAAATATAGTTTCTTTCTTGGTTATATTGATGCAGAATTAATAAGAATACCATCTGCATATGACGGCTTTTATCTTGTGTTTCTACAGTTATGTGTTTGTGTGCGATAAGTAAGGAATCGTTCGTATGTCATATTTCTTGAAGGGAGTTTGGCATATTTTCCACCATGAACAGGAAATAGTCTCAAAATGAATCTAGTTCTAGCCTTGAAATTGGTGACCCTGCAAGATCCCAATGCTTATTGTCTTTACACGCAAGAGGACGTCAGATTTTAGTCTTTCGGAAGTCTTTTCAAAGTCTTCAAATGTGCGGTAGGCATTAAAGAACCAAGCAGTAATTGCAATATGCTGATTAAAAAAGACCCCCCGAAAATGACAATCCATATAACCACGACAGACGCATGGGTTTTGTTACATATACAGGTGTGACAATGGATGTAGTAAAGTGGAAGGGGCCCCATTGAGGCTTTATAGACACAAGGCCTAGAATGTTTGTGCTACACCCCTGGAAATGAAGTTCAAAAGCTGGAGTCATTTATAATGCAATAGATTAAGTCTGTTAGAGTTTAATGTTAAAGAATCTTGACATTCACACTTTAATAAACAGCCTTTGGTCCATTGAGCTCTCTGTGCTCTGAGTCAGGCCAACACTGGGCCCTAGAGCGCACTTGCTTGGAAGGAGATTATTTACTAAGTAAGAAAAGAAGAACACCAGTATTAAGTAAGTCATTTCTTTTTCAACAAGAATTCAATTTTCCCAAAGCAATGCAGAGGTATCGTTCACTGCTGGCTTCTCTGGCCGTCCGTGTGAGGGTGCTTTCTTGTGACTGCCATTGTGGCTCTCATTTCCTCACTTAACTCCAACCTACACATCAGCCCAAACCATAAAACCCAGTGGGCTGTACTAGCATGGAAGTTTCCTCAAATTGCCAATTTGCACCCAGAGACTCAAATCCAGAAGCCAGAGAACAGAGAAGTCTCCCATCAGTATCATCATGAACATATAAATGCTCTCAAAGCCAATGTGTTAAATGTGTTTCAAGGCCGCGGCTGCACCTGCGTGTGCCTCTAAAACTGTTTCCCGTGTCGGTCTTAGGCAGACACAGTGGCTCCCTCTTATATTTACTTATTTTTTAGCTTTTGTCTTGTTTGTCTGTCATTTCTGCTGCTATTCAGTAGATTTATCTTCTCGAAAGTTTCAGTTCCTGAGTCCAGGGATTGATAACTAGTGGTTAGCCAGAGTTTGGGACTAACGGCATCCCTTCATCCAGGTGATGATAGAAAATGTGTTCGGGGTGAACAAAGGTCTTCCTCAGGACACCAACGGGGTGAAAGATGTTTTGTATGTATGTATAACTTTTTGAAGGTGAGACTGATCCAACAGATCCCGGACTTTCACCTAGGAGGCTGGTGTTTGCTTCCTATAATGAATGCAGAGCCAAACCATGATTTTTCCTGGCCTAACCTCATGCTTTTATTGTACAAGGAAATAAATGCCACAACGAGGTGTTTTACCTACGTTACAAGCGTTTTTTGAAGCAAGTAGCAAACAGAAACTGTGCATTTCCTGTAAAAACGGAGGTGTGTTTTGAAAAGACGCAATGCATTGAAAGGGGTCAGTTGAGGTGGTTCGGGCATCTGATCAGGATCCTCCTGCGCGCCCCGTTTTAGAGGTGTTCTGGGGACGTCCCACTGGTAGGAGGCCCCGGGGCAGACCCAGAACACCCTGAGTGGATTATATATGTCGTCTGGCCTTTTGAATGCCTTGGGGAGGAGCTGGAAAGTGTTGCTGGGGAGAGGGACGTCTTGGGATGTTTGCTTGGCCTGCTGCCCCCACGACCCGGCCCTAGATAAGCAGATGAATGGATGGATGGATGTGCATGTAAGAAGCGTAAATTGACATGTTGTCCGAGAATCTCAACAGATTTAGGGCGATACCCAGCTTGTTGTATTTAGACGTGATATCAGACGAGTTGGGATGAGAACACCTTGAGTCTGCTCATAGTAAAGGTGTTCTTGCATTTTACATTATCCTCCTCCTTTTATCTGTTTGTTGCTTCTCACTTGTTGCGAGTTTTAGATGTGTAGCTTTACTTTCAGAGCAACTTTAATTTCAAAGTACTGTGTGGTTTTGTTTTCGCCCTTGTATTTCCCTGTTTTCAGTAATCAAAAGATATAAAGCAATACCGTGCACAACAAATAGCTCACCGTTGCCACTTCCCAGATTACTCTGTAACAAGCCTCGCAGTCTTGTTTGTTTTCTTGTTGTTATGCAGCCTTGTTTCTGGTCGCCCTCTCTCCTCTCCAAAGTCTCGTCCCCCAGACTGACTTGGCTCCACCCCAGCCCGAACGCTGCCTAGTGGCTGATTGAAACGCTTTAACTGGGGTTTGGATGATACGAGCCAAAGACATGTGCCTCTGCTCCGTGTGCCTCCTCTCCTCTCCCATCCCTCCCCCCTCCTCGCCTCCGAACGCTCGCTGCCAGAGCCACAATAGTAGGACAGCAGAGAATGTTTTCTCGTTTGCGAGGTTGGCGCGGCAAACTGGTAAACACCAGCCTGTAACAGAGGGGAGCCATTGGTGCGGGGACCAACTGTGATGATTTTAAAGTGGGCGCGATGCATAATGAGTTAGCAGCCTTCTCTATCACCCCCAAAATGAGTTTCCTAAACCTGATATTATGTTGCGCATCTGTTGTCAGTGATTTTTTTCCCCCCTCGTTTTGAAGTGGTGTTTGTGTTGTTAATGGGACACTTCCATTCACCCCTCTTTAAATGTTTATTATGACATCTGCGTTCCTTCAATGCGATTTTATTTATTCCTTCCTTTCTTTAGTTTGTTTTTAGACCGAGCCAATCACATATGCCGTTAACATTAAACGAATACATCTCTATTCCTTCCCTCCAAACGCCCAGATGGTGACCAATGGAATTGTTCCTCCAAAACAAATTAAGGACGAGAGCAAATGTACAGATGGAGGGTAGAAATTAATTTCTTGCAAATTACATTTCATATGTAGATTGCCGTCACATTAATGGTCTGGTTAATGCCTCTGCAAACGGGGAATAAGAGGAGAGAGCCCGAGAGGGAAGCGAGAAAGAGGAAATGAGAGAGGGAGGCAGAGGAAATGAAATGAGTGAGGAAGGCAGAGGATGAGTGTGGAGGAAACGGAGAGGGGATAATGCGCTGGATACTGGAGGGACACCGGGCTATTGTGCATTGATATGAACTCCGCATAGGCGATCACAACCTTATCCAGGTGTCTCTCACTTTGTTTTATGAGAGCTTGGAACCTGACGCTGCTCCTGCTTGGCGCTGGCTGGACTCTGCCCGGGCGGAATTAAACAGAAAGCAACCTCTCCCTGCTTCCCACACCATTAAATTCCCCCCCTCTTAAATCACAGATGCAATACATTCAGTGTGTAAGGGGCTGAAATCTGCAGTAAGGTAATGGTGCCAAGCGAGCAGAGAGGCGGAGGCAGAGGGGAGCTGTGTGTAGTGAAGGAAAGCATGCTGACAGAGCTACTGTAGCGCAGGGAGGGCTTTCACTCTCTGTCACCATTCTTCTCCTCTCACTCACACATACAAACAGAGAGGGAACATTATGCCAC
Organism: Epinephelus cyanopodus; assembly: GCA_026686955.1. NCBI lineage: Eukaryota > Metazoa > Chordata > Actinopteri > Perciformes > Serranidae > Epinephelus > Epinephelus cyanopodus. The sequence goes on from CM048934.1 coordinate 10,021,492, forward strand.
TTCACCCTAACAGCATCCAGGCCTTTATACGTGCTGTCATGTGCCAGCCATGGACGATTCCCTGGCCCGTCAGACCTACTGCACATGTGTCTCTTATAGTGATAAGTGCAACAGTTTTTAAGCACTTCCTGTTGACGCTCTTGTGAGATACAGATAGCGACTGTAATCACCATTACCATTGGAGGTGTTGTAAACTTGACATGGAGGAGCCGGCTCGCATTTAGTTAGAGGAATACTTCACCCCCCAAATGATCATAGTATGTCAATGATTCTGAATATGATAGTATTTTTAATTTGATATGTATCACATTGACTGCATAGTTCCAAATTTGAGCTTTTCCCGAACGTAGCATTTTCCGATTAAAGATTAAAGACTTCTCCAGTTTCCTTGCACGACAGATATCCAGTCCCAGTCGCGGACGAGGGGGCGACTTGCTCGTAGGCTCGTTCACACGTGAGGATTCCTTCATCTGCTGACTCACCTGCGACTCAAGGTGGCTCTCAAGATCCTCTGCGACGTCAAAATCGGGGCGAAAATACTGTAATGTAAACTAGGCTTAAGACATGTGGGATATGCCGATATTATTTGGGTTTTTAATAGTATTCTTTGGACGTTGGACACTGGGTGACTTATTTAAATGGTCAAATGAGGGTGAAGTATTCTGCATAATGTTTCTTTGTACTTTTTAAAAATTGTAATATATAAATATGTATATATATACTCATTGACCTTGTGCAATTTTTAAAAAGTACAAAGAAACATTATGCAGAATATCTCACCCTCATATGACCATTTAAATAAGTCACCCAGTGTCCAACGTATATGCATATGTTTCTTGTTCTCTATATAATGACGTTGCTGCCTTGGTGCAAAGACGTATCATTTTACTGGGCATTATAGGTTGTTTTCACCATAAAAACTGACCTATATTATACTCTGAAATATGTGGCTTGACTTTTTCAAATTAATTAATTTGTCCGATCCAACAGAGTTGCAAAGTGGGGGAATTGATTTCAGGCAGCCTGCAGTTACTGAAGTCCCATTTATCTTCTTCATAGACAACGATGGGTGATTTACAGTTGGACTGCTTCAACGCTCGGATCGACCGTAAATTCTCCTGGTTGAGATCTGTACAACAGATCAACAGCTGTGTGAAAGAAATATCTGGTTGTGTGATTAAAAAAAAAAAGTTGAAGGTTAGAGCTTGTGTACAAAAACCCAGGATACAAAGTTGGATCTAGAGGTCTGAAATTTTAAACAGGTGCGGTTGACGAGATGTAGAAGGTAGAGAAGGGGGTCTGCGTGAAGCACGTCTTAGTTATTGTTATTGAAGTATGATTAATAATAGATGAGGAACAGCAACAAAAAAAATCCTTAGACGTGTTTGAACTGATGCAGTTTTGGTTTCATTTTAGCCACATGCCAAAGAAGCACATTTTCCAAAACTAGAAAATGTTACCTTTCAAATATGTGCATTCTGTACCTTCCAGTCCTTCTGTTGAAGCATTTCCATTTTGGTGTGCCAAAAAGATGAAAATTACCCAAAACAGTGGGTGTCAAAAGGTTAACTATGACTCCCAAAGGTGCTTTTCAGCTCGGCACAATCTAGTGAGACATGCTGATTGTAATTTCTCTTTCAGATTCTGGGTCAGTTTTGGATGAATTCAGTGGCCGTGGCATCGTCTTTGTTCGGAACAAAGCATTTCTATTCCTCCGCTGCTCTGATTCAGTCTTCTAACTGGCTCTTCCTCAGCAGCAGCAGCAGTCAAGGCTCATGGGTATTGTAGTATTTAGAGCCGTCTGCCATGCCACGGACAAAACAAGACTTAAAAGAAAGAGCTGAAATAATTGAAACTGGCGACCGTGACATGGAGTCAAGTTTTTGCATAAAATTCCTAGTTGATATTTTTGTGCCCTTCCCAGACAACTTCACGCCCAGTCACACCTGGACCCATCTAACCCTAACAACACACATGATGGCCAGGTGGGTCAACAACTCGCATGTGACCTCAACGACCTTACAGCCTACGACTCCACACCAGTGCGTCCAAACTGAAGACGCCCCTTGGATGAGAGGTGAAATGTCTTCAAGACACTCAAGCAAGTCCACGATAGTCTACGATATAGCGTTTAAGATTACCATGACCTGGGTGACGGAGGATCTTCACCGACATGGCGGCTTGTGTCTTCATTAGAGAGCCGACAGTTCAGAGATGACAGGAAATGAGCAACAAACAGTTCAAGGTTCATGGAATATTGAGGGTATAATTCAAAGTGAGGAGTTTGTAGTCTCACACATGACCCACACTTCGTATAAACTCAAGATACTGGTATCAGTGAGCTCTCCTTTGTTTAGAATGAGATGAATTCCCCCTTGTTCTTAATCTGGCCCTTCCAAATGAGCCCCATTATTAAACAGACGGATGGAAATTAGCTAATTATTTCCCCCGACTAACTGCCTCACACCATGCCATGTTAGCATGTGTGTGAGCATCACAAGTCTTCAATACTACTGACTTGACTACCACACTGATAATGTCTCAGTGTAAGCTTTAATAACAACAGCTCGATGGAGACTTGTGATTCACGGCCATTGATTATATATCATAAGATATCAATGTCATATTGGTTTATGAGCTGAAGTGGAAAAGACCACACAAACCACATATTTACTGAGATGGAATTTGATCCAGACTCTAATATAGAGCTAATAAGGCTGTATGGTGACAGGTGTGGCCAACCATCCGACCAGCCCGGGGTCATCTTAAAGCAATTCACCGTGTAAAAAGCAGACAGTCTCAACAAGTGGAGTACATGCAGTATATCAAAAATATGTATGGGAACACTTAAATCGCATCAGATATTGATGAATGAATTATTCAAGATAAAAAATCTTTACTGATGCACATTGTGTAATTTGTTGAGAACAAGATGACGTAACAACGCTCAGTGGAAACCAAAATCATCAACCCACCGAGGGCTGGATTCAAAATCACACCAAAAATCAAAGGAAAGAAATTAAATCACAGGCTGATCCAACTCATCCGCCCCATAATGTTATGGGACAGTGTGCCCCAATTGTGTGCATCTGTCTGTCTGCAACAGTATGTACTTTTTAAAGGCAGCTGCAGCACCTACAGAGTAAAAAGAAGTATGGGATTCTGAACGCACCCTGTACGACCTGACTTCCTGGCTCCCGTCATAAGAGGGAGGACAGTTTGCAAAGCATAGGTCAGATCATCGCAGCCTTCTGACTCACGATTATGCAGCTTTTACAGGAATTATAGTGCATCACTTTACATAGATACAAGTACTAACATCTTTTGAACGTCCCCTAGAATATAAATTCGTTCATTTCTTGCACCTTCATTTCTAAACCGTCTCAATGTACATATCTTGTCAATGCATCAAAACACCAAAGCCAATTCCTTGTATGTGAAAACCTGTTTCGCAATAAACCAGATTTTGATTCTATTTGTGAATCTGAAAAGAATCCATTAACACACATCCTAGATTTCTGTTAACACTGATGACAGAAGCAGTAATGGACTAGACGCTATAACAAACACATGTCTAAATTGATGAAATCTAAACACACAAGACATGTTTTATTTCTTGGTATTAAAGTGGGAAGCGTGAAGAGAAGAACAGTGTTCTCGGTTCTGGCAATTAGCATTTCAAACAAGCACCTCTGGCCAGTCGCAGGCGTTACAGTATACATGTCGACTTCTCTTGTGGGCCATTATATGCTCAAATTATGGCCTTTCAACTTTAATTCAAGCCTGCCTCAGCGCTCAACACCTTTCTCAGGATACTGTCAGGCTGCACACGCCTGGAAAAAAAAATCACACATCTTTTGTAAAGTTTTTCTTTTTTCCTCCTTGTGTTTTTTTTTTTTTTTTTTTTACTTCCTCTGTCTTGCTCCCATCATCCAGCGCTATTAAGGTTTTTAGCAGTGCTTTTCTAAGACCACATGCTGTAGAAGAGCGAGAGTGCTGTGCAATTATCAACCTCTCTAATGGTGTCCCCTCCTCACGTGTGGCCTCAAAAGGCTATTTTCTGTTAGTGGTCATGGAGGAAAAAAAAAAAATAAAAAAATAAATAAATAAATAAAAACGGAGCTCGAGCCTGCCCACTTCAGCAGAGACCAAAAGAGCTCGTACACATATAAATGGAGATAAAAACCACAGGAACTCACAGGTGGATTAGAAGAAGCAATTTTCCTGCACTACTTTCAGAAATTTTATCAACAAAAGAACAAACTGAACAAAGTGGGCTCCGTTCCGAGACAAAATACCCACCATGTCAGTAAAAAGAAATCAGAATGAGCGGATGAAAGCTTGATAAAAGCTGGAAAAGAAAAAGGAAAGAGGAGGGGTAAAGCAACATTTCTGATGCTCTGGAAATTAAATATTTACCAATGAGTATTGGGTAACAACCATGCTGTCAGATTTGAGGGATGTTGGAGAAAAACAACAATCTATATACGCCGCATCCCTGAATATCCTCCTTGATTTTGATTGGCTTGGAGGTGATTTCATGTTTTCAAATTACACTCCTGGCTGATGAGGTATTATCCTAAGTGTCGATCAAATCCATGGCTAATTAAGCTCAGAAGGAAACTGGAGAGCTCTGGATCTTTCTGTAATCATTATTTATTGGGTGCAAGGGCTCATTTACAGATGCTGTGTGTGTGTGTGCGTGTGAGAGTCAGTCAGCCCTGGTGGAAACTGAGTGTTTACAAGAATGTGATTGGCTTGATTGGTGGAGGGTGGAGTGGGTGGGGCAGCTGTTTTAACAAATCATCTTGTGGCAAGAAATGTTGCTAGGCTCGGGCACGCCTTTAGGAACAGCGCCAGGTTTAACATAGTGGCTAAAAACCCAGTGTCAGCCCATGGCGCCAGAAATAGGAAAGGAAAAAAAAAATCAAAGGTCCACCTTTTAGTACCAGATCTGTGTGCTAGGTAGAAATACAAAGATACCTTTAGTTAGACATGACAGAGATTAGAAATACAACACAATTAGTTAAATTAAGTTGGCATTTAGCAGACTTAAGCGCCAGATTAGGTTCCTTTTTCAAAATGTAAATGAGTTATTTAAATCGACTTAATACAAATCTGGAAAACACTGTGTTCTGAATAAACAAAATAAACCTTAGTGCTCCTCCTCTGCTCCCTTTATGCACTGCAGCCTCACACTGCATGTCATTTTTGTTTATTTAATTATCAGAGACACGACATGGGAGATGCAGAGATTATTTCAAATTGAGTTTTGGTCTAAAAAGTCTGGTGGACGTGGGACAGCAACTCTGTGTCCGGTGGCTTATTGCCGACATTAGACTGCTTGTATTAAGATATTTTAACAGCGGTTTTATTTCACAAAGGAGACTACTAGGTACTTGTGCGTATTTTTGCATCAGGTTTCATGCCAAACCATTTTTGTTGGTTCTTACAATCGAGGACAAGGAGTTAACGGCACTCGTTGCCTCCTGTCAGGCCTTTGATTCACTTGTCCCTGTCACACCACGACTAACAGAAGAAAAAAAACCTGAAATAACTTTTTCAGCGTCGGACAAGTTTTTCTTTTTCTCTCCATCTCTTTGTTTGTGCCATGTTCTCAGGTCGACAGGATGCACCTATCCATAGTAATCTAACTAACTAATTGCTGACTAGCAGGGGCTTAACTTTAATTTACGATTGATTGGCATTTATGAACATACTCACGTGCCTTTTCCGCGGCGTTCATGAATCCGATGTAGGTTTTTCGTACCAAGGTTTTTTGGATGGCAAATCTACTCACAGATTTACTAACATTTCACGAATGAGGCCCATCGTATTTATTGTAATTTTTTTTACAGATATAGAACCTCCATGGATCAAAAACGTATTTCAGGAAGAGTCATAATTGACCTTGTTTGCAGTTCGAGGTGTCCTGTCGAAAGTTTTACAGACATCTCTTCTATAATGGTGGCTACGGAGAAATTGCTGCAATACCACGAGTGGCCACTGGGGAAAAACTGAAAACAAGGCTAAGCTGCATTCCAAATCATAACCTGTTGTCGCTCATTACTGTTAATTAATAAATGACGCCTGTACAATTGTAGAAAAGCAACATCACACTTGAGTTTGTACTGTTGTGTTGAATATTAGCACGCCTGGGATTATCTTCGGCGCTCGACCGCTCTCCCTCTTGTGTTTGATTAGCTTATGTGCTACGGTTTATCAAAACACGAAAAAAAAAAAAAAAAAAAAAAGGTCTGTTTAGTAGCTGTGCTTGACCTTTCAGTCATACCACATGATCTTCATCAGCAGATCCTGTTTTCCCAGTTGAATTGTAGATGTCCAATTTTTTCTTGTTTGGCTCAGAAGTCAAGGTTCAAAGTTCGTTCTAGACGTTTTCCATTTTCTTTTCTGAGCACTTTGAGGACTCATCAACAACGATCCAGTAAACTCTTGTGTGATCTACCACAAGGAAACACTCTGAAATACTCTGTGTCCAGCTGAAAGTGATATTAGCATGTTTTCATGCACTCACAGGGAACATTACATACATGGCACCAGAGTAGAGGTCGTAGGGTCACCAACATGGGTTTAACCATTTTAATAATGCATGTTTTTTATTGCAGATCTAGTAGATTTATTCCAGTTGGCCAGTCGAATAAGAATACAGTAAATACTTTTTGACTACAGGCGCTGTAGTTGGGGTGTACATTGAAATTTTAAAGTGTAGCCCAGTGGTGATGCCAGAATAGAGGTCACAGGGGTCTCCAAATCAACAGTTTGCTCACGCTGAGATCACAGAGGTGCACTGGCAACGGAACAGAATGAGTAAAGGGTAGGGAGATGACAGCGGAAAGTTTTGCCTGATACCGCTTGAGAAAAAGGTCCCGGGGTCACGGAAATCAATAGGTCTCTTCCTCGTGGTTGCAATGGAGACGAGAAATGTCAGTTTTCTGGATTTGTTGGTCGCAGACAAACAAACCATCCGTGGAGGTAAATGGTGAATAAATTAAGAGAGTCTTCCGCTGTTTCTCCGAGACATAACTTCAACTGAGAACGCATGTTGACCTCCAAGCAGAGGCACTGTCTTTGGATGTTATTCAGGTCACAGATGTCAGATGATGCATCGATGGAAGCTCCGTCATCAATGTGAAAACTTCCCGAATCCAGACTATGGTTTTGCTTTGTTGGTCTACAATCTGAATAATCAGCACAAATTAAACAAGTTTTCACCCAGTATCATGGGAAACTGGACTGTGTGCGTGTGTTTGTGTGTGTCACTAACCTAATGAGTCTCCAGTGTGACTCCGACACGTCTGTTATGATACCATACCGTTATAAAACACAAATACCAACACACTGTGACCAGTCACCATGACCATTATAACAGAAACATGACCAGCTGATTCCAGAGCCGTGTGGGCGAAGAACTGATCTAATTAGAGCCACCATGTAAATAGCAGTTGATGTTTGTCAGACTGCTGTAGGAGAGAGTCTCTAATTTCTCTCAGCTCTGGCAGTGTTCATGCTCTACATTATATGATGACAGCAGCGAGATCTTTGTCAAACTGTAGGTGCAACGCGACTGCTCAACCCTGTTGCCAGGAGAAAATCAGCTATTTAACATTCTTATATTATACTTCATATTAACGTTTCTACAGCAACGCAGTTCAAAAACTGGGTGTTTTTTTTGTGTGTGAAACAGCACAGCATTCCCAGCCAGGTTGTGGCACCAATGCAGGTGTACTTACGCAAACCAGCATGGCATTTCTAGCCACAATTATGGCACCAATTAAGGGCATCAGTGCATTTCTAGCTGTGACTGTGGCATCAAATGTGGGTGCTTTCCAGCCAAACATCACAGCATTTAAACTGCAACAGCATTTTTTGCAAGATATTACTGCATTTCTAGCCACGATTATGGCACCAATAAAAGCTATTAGTACATTTTTAACTGTGATTGTGGTAACAAAACCATGTGTGTTTTTTGTGAACCATCACAGGAATTCTTGCCAAAATTGTGGCACCAAAACTGGGGTTTTATAGCAAGACATCGCTGCATTTCTAATTGAAAATATGGCACCAGCAGCATGTCTTTTTTGAGCAAGACTGTATTTCTAGCTCCGCTTTTGGCACCAATAGCGGGTGTTTCTTTTAATGAGACATTGCTCCATTTGTAGTCGTGTTTTTTTCTGCAAAACATCACAGAATTTCTAGCTGTAATTGTGGCACCAAAACTGTGTGCTTTTGCAAGACATGGCTGCATTTCTAGCCTGGGTTGTTGCACCAAAATGGGTGTTTTTTAGCAAAACATCGTGGCATTTCCACCAGCTCTTGTTGCAGAAAAAGTTGTGTTGTTTAGCAAGACATCGCTGCATTTCTAACTGAAATTATGGCAACACCATGTATTTTTTGAGCAAAACTTTGCTGTATTTCTAGTTGCGCTTTTTGCACCAAAAGCAGGTATTTTTTTTAATGAGACATTGTTCCATTTGTAGTCATGTTTTTTTTTTCTGCAAAACATCACAGAATTTCTAGCTGTAATTGTGGCACCAAAACTGTGTGCTTTTGCAACACATCGCTGCATTTCTAACCGGGATTGCTGCACCAAAACTGGGTGTTCTTAAGCAAAACATCGTCGCATTTCCACCAGCTCTTGTTGCAGCAAAAGTGGGTGTTGTTTGCAAGACATTGCTGCATTTCTAGCCACGATTATGGCACCAATTCAGGTGCATTTCTAGTTGTGGTTTTGCAATGAGACATTGCTTCATTTGTCGTCACGATTTTTCTCTGGAAAACTTCTAGCTGTAATCGTGGCACCAAAACTGTGTGCTTTTGCAAGGCAACGCTGCATTTCTAGCTGGGATTGTTGCACCAAAACTGGGTGTTTTTTAGTAAAACATTGTCGCATTTCTTCCAGCTCTTATTGCAGCGAAACCTGGTGTTTTTTTTGGTTTTTTTAAAAAGACATTGCTGCATTTCTGGCGGTAACAATAGCAACAATACCAGATATTTTAGCAAGACATCGCCATATTTTTAGCTGCAATGCTTGCACCAAAACAGGGTGTTTCTTAGCAGTTTCTTTCTGCATTTCAAGCTGTGATAGGTCACCAAAACCAAGTGTTTCTTACTAAGACATTCGGGCATTGGATAAATAGTTGTGGCGAAAATAACAGGTATTTTAAGCCCAAACATGATTTTTTTTCTAGCCCAACCAAGTTGTTTTGTGCTTGAACATAACCACACGTTAACCACAATGTTGCAGAAACATAAAGAAGCAAGGTTTTTATCATATCTCCTACATATAATATGTGAGATGTTACATGTCTGTGCTTTGCAGAAACATACAATGTCAAATGGCTATTGTGTTGGACCATAAGCAGCAGATGTCCATCTAAACAACCCAAAACATCCCCATTTCCGGTGTAGACAGGAAGTCAAAAGACAAAATAACTGCGGCTCAGCCTTGGTTGTGTTTACATGGAGTTGATTGGAGGCACCGAGAGCTACTTTGTTTCAACTCTGGAGTATTTCTTACCCTTGCAGAAAAGTCAGTTCTGCTTTATAATACAACAAAGATGAAACAGTGTTGCCTCACACTGCTCCATGCTGTCGGGTCTTATTAAGAATGAAGTTGTGCACAGATTTAAAGCAGCAGACAAAAACAAAATAGCAGATGGTTTGCCTTTTTGTTGTGGGTACCAGGTACTGCAGAGTGGTGTTTTCAGGAATAAAATTAATACTTCAGCTGGCTAGTTTTTGCCGAGTTTCACACCTGATACAACTAAAGCAGAGAACAAACAAATCAACAAACATCTGTTAATACTTAAGGTCAGTGTGCCGTATTTAAAGTGTAAGAACCCTTATTATCCCTGCTGAAGAGACCAAAATGGAGCTACTGTCCACTGGGGTTTGATCACTCCTGACCTGAGAGGCATCTCCCGTGTGGCAGCTCTCTCTGGGACTTACACTCTCACCCTCTTCCCCGTATAATCCATCTCCTCCCACTTCTGCTCCTTGACCCCTCAAGCCCCACCCTCCCCTTCTTCCCCCGCAGCAGTCACCTGAAAACACTTTACTCTCGCTCCTCTGTTACTCACTTCAACCTTCAGGCTCTTTTTCAATGAAGCTAGTTTTGCCGGGCTTCAGCTGCCCAGACCTAATGGAAACCACCGCTCCTCCAACACCTCTGGGCTTCCCTTGACTGATAAGGTCAAGATCTCCAGCGGTCAGCATCTCTGGCTCGTGCGGTGTTTGTTTACACTCTGAGTTTTGGGTTTATTCTACTCTGTTGGAAAGTTTTTTTTTTTTCCTCTGTCCCTCTCCATCCCTGCAACTCAGCAAGCCTGTATTTACAGTATATGTGTGTGTGTGCGCGCTCTCATGACCATGTCAAGCCTTGGCCCATTGATGTTTCTGTGAGCTTTCTCCTCAGCCAAAGGAGCACACAGCTCCTCCAACACCCAACTGTCTGTATCCACTTCAAAGGCAGACGAGAGTAAGACAGCTGAGCTCAAACAGCAGAGAAGCTCGGATACAAGCCTGCCTGTGGGTCCTCCCATTCAAAGACCCTGACCTGATTGTGTGTGTGTGTGTGAGAGAGAGAGAGGCAGAGAGAGTGAATGTGTTCAGACATGATGTGTGACAGGCATACATGAAAGACACAACACACTCAGTATACACACATACTCCTTCATAAGTGCACAGGGTCGAGGTGTGGAGTGCCACAAACAACGGGAAGACAAGAGGAAAATGGCCTCAAGGGACACGACTCCGACTTGTACACACAAACCTCGTGTGTTGACGCAGGACACACATTCATACCAGACAGCTGTAATCCCTGTGACTGTAATTCTGCACACATCGCTGCTAAACCGTACGTGTTTACTAGACTTTGTATAAGAAATATGGGATCATGTTAAAAAGTCATTATTTTCCAAAGGTGCAGCAAGCCTGCGACGTTTTTCTTTCTTCTGAAGCACCGTGGCATGTAAACAACCTCTCTGCAGTTTGCCTTATTTTCCTCACACTAGCAGGGTCGCTCATGAGGGGGAAAAGACTGAGGGGGCCACACGGAGGCCAATAAAAACAACCACGGTTCAGCATTAATGTTTTTTTTTCTTCGAAGCCCAGTTCAGACCAATGCAACTAGATGAGATGGTGTATCCTCGCTATGCAACGACTCTCTGTACTTCTGTTCTGATTTGCAGCTTTTCAGGTTTAATTTGTGGCTGAATATAATTTGTAGCTTCTTGAAATATGACTGAGGATAGTGATAGTGAGATACTGGCTACAGCTGCATTTGTAGTAGTGATGAAACGGTGAAAACAGAAACAAAACGAGCATGATCAGTACACAATAAGCAGTGTTGGGCAGTAACGCGCTATTAGTAACATGTTACAGTAACGGCGTTAGTTTTGGCAGTAACTAATGCTTTAACACGTTTTTAAATTCAGTAACTCAGTTACTGTTACCAAACGGTGCGTTACTCCGTTATTTTTGGCCAGGTTTTAAAACAGCGCGCAGCATGCAGTACTCCATCACAAACTGAAGTTCCCTTTCACTAAAACATTTTAGCCCTAAACAATAAAAGATCAAGTCAGATTGAGGTATATGAACAATTCTTCCCAGAGCATCTTAATGAAACACGTGCTTCTGCAGATTTGCAGTTCCAGTGACGTGATATCCATTGTTATCCCAAGGAAGGTTTTGTTGTGGACAGACAATGTCTGTGGTGGGCGACAGACTCGACATCATCATGTAGCTCTTCAAATGTTCCCTTTAGCTCTTGTATCAAAGTACCGTAGTTGTAAAACGTTTAGCTGCTTGGGGTGTAACTAAAGAGTTACTTTTCTCAGTAACGCATCACTTTTTGGTTTAAGTAACGGAGTTAACAACTGAGTTACTTTTAATGAAGGTACTATTTTTCAGCTCAACACTGACTATAAGTAATGTCAATTAGTTAGTCAGTTAATGAGTTGACCAGCAGACTTCACTACACGCCAACTGCCTGTTGAAGCAGGTGACGTAGTTTACGTTCTAAAACTGCTGCCGATTTGACAGACATTCTAAAATGGTTTCGACTCGTCACAAATCTTTGATCTGAACTGCTCTGAATTGATCTGAATACTTTGGGGTTCTACTAGAACACGTCACCAATAAAGCTCAGAAACCAAAATCTTCCCAAATACATGACACATGATGTGAAACTGGGCAGAAATTAACATCATCAACCAAGATTACATGTTTTTCTGACGTTAGCATGTAGCTACATGTAGCAGTGTATGTAACGCAATCGCTTTAAGTAGCGTCAGCTTTTCTCGACAGTATAAAAAACGTTGGAAACAGAATATTCTGAATGGTGTGAAGCCTAAGACTTTAATTTACTTTCACATATGTTTACCTAATTATTTTTAGCTTTGGCTTTGTTTAATGTAAGCATCCAATACCGTAACATCACATATAAGACACAGAAAATCAGGAACAGTGTACGAGGCACCCTTTAATTCAGAGCACTATTTCTATCACAGCAGAATCTGTGCCAGACATGTCCAACACTACTCCAATAACAATGACTACACAAGTTAAGAACAGTTTGTAACCGATCTTTTGGCAGCAACTTTGTAAGAAATTGCATCATGCAACTGCTCGAACCGTAAGAATGTCAAACCAAAATTTGGGACATCATCCTCACGGTTAATCAGATGTCAAGTTGCTCAGGCTGAATGCCAAATGACAGCTGATTTTGCAGAAATTTGACCAAATTGTAAAATTAGAAGATGAGATTTTGCTTAATCTGCACAGTGTCTGTCCAGTCTTAGTGGAGATGGAAATATGTATTCAGCTCAATAATTCTGTGGTCACTGAATAAGAAGTCAGTTTTTAAGATGAGCATAAGAATAAATAAGGCTGTTCGAACTGTTTTATGCAGTTGGGTATGAAACCAGGCCTGTTTAAGTACAGTATGTGCCCTTGTAAAAAGAGCCAGAACTAGACAAGAGGCACATTAAAGAAGCATATGTAAAAGCATCGTCTTATTGACACCCAAACAAACCATTATTGAGTTCCTAATGAGATGAAAGGGAGCAGAATCCAATCAAAATGGCATTTTGAGCTACAATGCCCCTTTCGGTCTTCCTCCTCCGTAATAATTAACATTACACTCAAGCCCCAGCAGATGAGGACCTTGTAATGAGGGTAGTGAAGTAATGATATCCCATTATGACATGCAGATCCCTTGCTGAATGCACTGCCAGGGCTACACTCTGTGGTGAGGCGAGTTACTCCTCCAGAATACACTCAGGCAGTCACAGTAGAGTCCTTCATCCTCATACGGCTCAATTTAAGAACGTCAATATGACCAAGGGCACCGGCAAACACAACTGGTAATTGACGCAGCAATCATATTACATTCAGGGCCAGGTAATGTTCATCGCCGTGCTATTGAAATTGATTTTTGATGCGCAGGGAAGACAATACCGAGTATATTAGCAGCAAGGGAAAAAAACCCTCAACCACGATAGGTCGCTGTAATGCAAGGTTGGGTTGGGTCACCAGCACACTGGCCTATTTGTTTATTTGATGTTCCTCATTAGCAGCTCAATGGAGGATAGAGGATAAGAGATGTAACTGAAAGAGAAATACGCCGGGCAAAAAAGAGCCTTGGCGAGAGCGCGAGAGCTTTGAACACCTGGCAAGACAGGTGTGACCCCAGCACACATGGTTTGTGTCGAACCAAGGTCGCAGGAAGTGAGGTGCCTTCCAGGGATAAAATTTAAAAAGAAAATGTAAAAGACCTCGGCTGTCTTTTTATACAAGGTAATTCAAGTCTCTCAGAGACACCAGTGACTTTTAAAAGAGAAAGACTTGGAAGTAAAAGCCAAGACATTCACCAGAATAAATGTCGACATCATACCTTCCCACAAACCAAGTATATGCAAAATTTGTACTTTATTCTGTAGCAGATATGTCGAAGCTTTTCATGTCCATAATGCTGTGGGAAATGTTTCGGCACAGAAAACACTTAGTCTTTTCCTCACCACAACCATGTTTTGGCTTGAAATACTTGGTTTTAGTGGCACAACCACAGGCAAAAATGGTGCTAATGTCCTATTTAAAAACACTGGCTTTTAGTGATGCAATCACTGCTGGAAATACAGTTATTTTGTTAGCACAGTTCATGCTTGGAAATGCTGCTGATGTATCGCTATATACAGGCCAGCTTTTGGACGTGCAATGCGGCAGATGTCTTGCTATAAAAAACTCAGTTTTGGTGGCACAATCATGGCTGGATATGCCTTTGCTATACTGCTAGAAAACCCTGCTTTTGGTGACACAATCGCTGCTGGAAATGCTCCCGATGTCTTACTTAAAAACACCCGCTTTTGTTGGCACAATCAGGGTTGGAAATAATGCTGATATTTTGATTAAAAGACCTGCTTTTGGTGGCATAATTGCTGCTGGAAATGCTGCTAATACCTTGTTTAAGAACAACCGCAATCATGGCTGCAAATGCAGCCGCTGTCCTGCTAAAAAATGCAGTTATGCCGCACTAAGAAACACTCACTTTGTTAGCACAGTCATGACTGGAAATGCTGCCAATGCATCACTAAAAGAGGGCAAGCTTTTGGACATACATTCCCCGCTAGAAATGCAGCTGATGCCTTGCTCGGAAAAAAATCAGTATTGGGAATAATGCTTATGTATTGATTAAAATACTTACTTTTGGTGGGAAATTTGCTGATGGAAATGCTGCTAATATCTTATTAAAGAACAACAGCAATCATGGCTCCTGCTAAAATACACCCGCTTTTAGTGACACAATCACAGCTGGAAATGCAGTTATGCCTCACTAAAAAACACTCACTTTGTTAGCACAATCACGACTGGAAATGCTGCTGATGTGTTGCTTAAAAGACCTGCTTTTGATGGCACAATCATGGCAGGAAGTGCCTGTGATAAGTTGCTAGAAAGCGCTGGCTTTTGGTGGCACAGTCGCCACTGGAAATGCCACTTTTGTCTTGCTATAAAACACCTATTTTTGTGGTACAGTTCTGCTGGAAATGCCACCGATGTCTTTGTAAAAACGGCCTGCTTTTGTTGTCACAATTGCAGCTGGAAATAATAATAATGTAAAAAGTCCGAAACACCTGCTTTCGGACATACAATCGCTGCTGGAAATGCGGCTGATGGATTCCTCATACACCAGCTTTTGTTGGCACTACCTCCGCTGAAAATGCTCTGCTCTGCACCTTGTCCGCGAAGAAAAATACAATGGCAACATTATCTTCTGGCGACTGGACTTCTGGTAAATGCAGCTAATGAGAAAAACAAATAGGTCAGCAAGTGATAAGTTAGAGCTGTTACATAACCGGTCCATGTTCATAAAAGACTTGTGCTGCCATCAACAAATTAACATCGTATCTCTGTGTGACAGTAGGTACTTTATTATTTTACTGCCATTTTAAACCAATCCAAGCCATCTGTTGCTGATGTAGCAGAATTACAAAAATGCCTGGGTGATCTGCTGATATAATTACATGGTTCAGTTTCTTTAATGTGTGTATTCATGAGACATAAAGCAGCTGAATGGCATGTGTTATTATGTGGCGCGATTCATTGCCAGGCCAAGATGCTGAACTTGGATTAGCTTCCTCTCAAGCTTTTCAATGAATAAAGGTAATTGGCCATGTTTCCTGGAGCACCTATGCACCTGTGTGATCGTCATAAACAGGATGCCGAGGAAAAGAAATTATACCTTTTCACTTTATACAGAAAAACGAGGAGCAAGAAAGGCAGCTAGGGGAATTTTGGCTGAATTGTTTTGGATTTATTGTGGTTTTTAGCCAGGAGTGAACTGAGTTATGTGTTCACACTTTAAAGCGTTTACAGCCCCAAGTGCACCGGCAGAAAAAAAAATACGACAATAGGAGAGCATGAAAGGTAGAAGTGCCTGCTCCCTGTTAATTCCCCCTATTGTACTGTACAACATTTCCAGATTGTTGCATATGCAAACGAATCAAAACATTTTTCATCTGTGGGAATTTCGACCTTCTCTGCTTATCCTTTCATATCATGCTCTCCGGGCTTTCACCGTGCATGCCGCCATTGATAGCGCTCTGTTGGGGTTTTTATGTTGGGCGTCTTATCAGGTCAGAGGATTCCACCGAGGACTGGGCGGCATTGTCGGCGCTGACCTCCCCAAAAGTCACACAAAAAAGAACTAAATTGAGCGGTGGCACGCGTAAAGCTCCAAGGAGACCCCATTTGCAATTCAAAGGCAAATTAGCAAATCAAACACTTTGTCATTGCCAAAGGAAATTGATGTTGGGAAAATTGAGTGACATGTGTTTAATATTGAAAACTCACCTTAATCAACACATCATCAGCTAAAACAGTAATAGCACTTGAGCGGAGGTAACGTTGTGACCTTGAAGGCTTTTTGAACGCAACGTCATCTACATAAAGGCAGATTTTAAGGTCACCACTGTCATATCCAATCTGCGGAGTGACTAGTCAGGATAAATCAAATTACAAAGATATCAATGACAACTGCCCTTGTACTAAGTCGACGCTTTCATCCGTATGTGCTTAAGTTTTCAGCAATCAAGTGGCAGGGTCTCACAAAGTTGAAAGTAATGCGAGTAATGAATGTTGAGACCCCAGACACAGGTAGACGCTGAACTGTTCAGACGGGACAGTGTCAGGTACATCAGAGAGTATATTATTATGCATCACTCACACACACGTCTGTCATTCAACACATGCAAATATCGTATCACATCAAAGATGGAGGACACAGTAAAAAAGACCGTGCTCGCAGCTCTGACGCACACTGAGCTAAATGCTAATGCCAGCATCGCAGCATGCTCATAATGACAATGATTATGTGCTTTTGTTGAGCACGTTAACCATCTGAGTTAGTGAGGCGGGCGTCCCAAGGGGAGCTCGGGGGAGTTGAAGACACTGCAAGAGATGATAGCAAGAGTTTGTTGTTTTGTGGACACAGTCTCCATTTTGGCCTTCTGACCCTCGTCATCTTGGATTTTTGGAGGCAGAAGTATTCGGACAAAAGGCTTTAGCTAACCTTAGCACTAGCTCCTAGTTTGGTTTGCAGTCGATGGTTAACTGTGACAGTGTTAAGGCCACTTTTTGCTGGAAAGAAAAAGACTTAAAACTATTAGAACAAAATGTATTCACTGCAAAAGTGAGCATGCAAATCCTCAAAGGGAATTTTAGTACAACCAACCACTAAAAGACTGAACTTTTAATGAATTGAAAACACGCCAATATGGCAACAATGATGACGATGCTTGGAATCTAGGGGGAAAAAAAAACACAAAGAGCAGAGATGTTCAGAAAGAAAGGCGAGTGGTGAAGGAGTTTAGTAAAGTGAATCTGAAGGCAGCCAAGGCCATACACCAAACAAAAAGAACCATAGTAATTACTGAAGTTTGAAAGATGGTAAGAGTATAGTGTTGGTGTTATTGGAGGGGGATTGGTCAGGGCTTAGTGGGGCGCAGTCTTACTTTTCTCTGAGGGGAGGTGCTAAATCTGCTCCACATGTGACACTATTTAGCACTGGGGAGGGCGTGAATGTTGACATTTCTGTCCGTTCCGATAGTCACTTTGTCACATTAGGCGATCAGTCATAAAGTTGTGCCGTGACTTGGCCGTCAGACACGACACACTACGCGATCGTCCACACCAATTATCCCTGGTCGTCTTTCACGACGTGTGTGATTTTATCGGGTTATTCTTGTCCTGTTTATATTATTACTACTATCATTTCAGTCACTGTGGCTGTTCATGTGTTAGCTGAAATGTTGTTGTAGTGACGTAAAAAGCGTCAGCAGATGGCAGGAGCTACATTTGAAGTACCCTACGTTCCTGCTAATGTTTCACAATAAAAGCATTTTCAGATAGATTCTCACAACCAGAGTTATAAGGGGCTTTTAATTTGCAACAGGAAGTGTTGAGTTTGAAATGACGGCGCAATGAATTCAATTTATCAAGACAAATAGGAGCAGATAAAAAGTAAAAATATAAAAATACAAAGGGATTAATAAATAATGGACTGTCTGTTTCAAATGAAGCTGGTAGCCTCTGCAGTTGTGGTGAGTAAAAGCCACTATTTTTTAATTTTCATACTTTATGTCCATCTCCATTATGAAGAAGTAACATTGTTTGCTAGCTTGATGCTAATGACAGTACTCACCAGGTTGATAAAGTACCTCTGCTGTTTAACGCCATTGTTTTCCCCTATTACTCACTGTGGTAACTTCTCCAGAGAAAATATCAAAAACCCTGGGGTGGTGTTGTCGTACAGTTGCCTGCGTCTACGACAGCAAATCAATCTGTGTTCGTATTGGTCAAAAAGAAAATCAAACATGCTATACTTTCTGTTGGAACATCATGAGGCGTCCCAGACGTGGCGTCGGTCGTCGTCTACTATGACACACAACTCATTGTTGTTCACGATCCGAGCCGACACCGCACGTCGCTGAGTCGGGCTAGAATTGTGTAGTGTGAACCAGGCATTACGGTATTTTCACACCTGAAAGTCGGAACCAAGATTAGTTCACATTGCAATTATGCGAGCATGCTAAAGGACTTTCCAAGACATACCCATGACCTGCTATCACCTACGTGAGCTGCTTCTTAATCCTGGACACTAATAGCTTTGTAGACGGACTCTCCCTTCCTGTCGTATCTCCTCTCTCATCGTCTCGGAAAATAATTAACAAGTGTTTTGTGACTCTTTATAAAGTTGTCTTCATGTGCTACCACGGCTCATTTGTTGCAGTGTTCATCGACAAACTGAAACCTTCTCTGTACTCACTACCATTTGAGAACTTTACCCTGATCGCTGATCTTACCACTTGACGACAGCCTGTAAAAACTTCCTGTAATTGATCCAAAAGTCTGACGTTTTCACACCAGAAAAGAACTGAAGAGCGGTTCGATCTGGACTGAAACCACCTCTTTTTATCGGACCAAGATTCGAATGTTTGATCTGTTTGATCCAAGGGAGTTTCGGCTTAGAATTATGGTTTGGATCAATTGGAGATATTCAAAAGTCTGAACCACACAAGGTGTGAAAGGGTCCTTAATTTCATGGCAGTCCATTCTGGATCTATGCAGTCGACCAACCAAACAATAAGCACTACAGTCTCTAGAGCCACAGGTAAAAAAACCAAACGCCCATCTTAAAAAAAGGATAGGATGACGCACATCCCTGCGTTTTGATCTACATGAATGTATGTCGTCATATCCTCCATGAACCGTCTGCCATCGTCTCTGATTGTCTTTTGATAGATGATGACAGAATTCCATGACAAGTTCACCTCTGGATCCCAATCAGCAAAGACACAGACGGTGTTGAGAAAAGGTAAAGTGCGAAAGAGACGGAGGCAGTCGCTCCTATGAGAAAATGAGCTCATGTCGATGCAAGTGACCTGTAATTATAGATAAAAGCCCTTTGCATCACACCATCATCTGCATCATTGACTCTTCTGCCTCTCGCTTGGACTCTTAAATCACTTATCAAACAGAGCCGGCACAATTCCCCAGGTCCTTGTGTCTACGTTTGCTCATTCTTCACACGCCTATTTTACATACACTTAAAATACTCTGCATCTGCATACAATGAAAGCTTCTACACCTTGATTCTCCTTGGCGAAGAGTTTTGTTGAGAGTGGGATTGATTAGTGTGTGAGAGTGTCCTTCTGTATAGTGGTAAAAAGAGAGGAGGGAGATGAAGATGGCAGGTTAGAGGACACTGGTCTTACCACTAGAGAAAGTCACAGAATAGCGCACACAATATGACAAAGCCACTTCTACCTGCAAACCAGCCCTTCAAACCTCATGTCATTGAACACATTTGATGAGAAATCACAGTTGTTTTTCTCCCGTGTGAGGCTCAGGTTGTTGTGAAAAGGGGGGCCGTGCGTGATGGGATATGGATCACAGCCCGGCGAGCTGTTGGAACTACAATACTTACCAGCGTCTAAATGTAGTAATACAAGCACTAATTGTTGTTAATGAAATTTCACAGGGTGCTCGTTCCTTTGAAGCCCAGGCTCAACGTGAGGTAGCTGGTGTAGCTTTGATCCCTACCACTTTTTTTGCATGAAAAAAAAAAAAAATCATAAATAAGAGAGGACATTTGCAGCGATGCCAGGGAGGGAAAAAAAACACAATAAATGTGATTAATCAGCAATTTAACAGCGTGCTATGATGCTCTGATCTGCTGCGAGTAATGTGGTCCACTTCACTATTTGATGTGTTGTAATGAAGCTTGTTTTGAGGCACACTACTAGTTGTTCATTGTGCTGCATTGCCTTGAGATCACGTCCTTTTTCAAAACCCCAAACGACTCCCCCTTCCCCCTTTTCATACCAGAAATTGTGCCTTTTCATGTCGTTTCAAAGACATTGCCTGCGATAAATGTCGGGGTCACATCCTCAAAGGGTTTTAAAAGCCAGAGAGGCAAAGGTCCGGATCTTTCATCTGGCATTCACTAAGTGTACAAAGAAAGGAAAAAGGTGTGAGAGAGCGTGTATCGATGGCGGCCCCCCTGCTCCCACACGCCCCGTGAAGCCGGATGCAAATGGTCCGGCTCCCCCTCGAGTGCCTGCATGCTCAAACCTCCCAGCGTGCGTCCTTAAGCGGCAGAACTTAACGGATTATCGAGCAAGCCGCTGTTTGAATTGGAACACTGGCTTGTAACAGAAGTCTAACTGTTGGGGATTTGGGCTTGGATGTCAATTAAATTTCAACCTCTTAAAAAGGCTCATAGTTGCATTTTGGGTTTCATGTACTTGTTAGTTTTGTTGCACTTACACTTCTATGGGTGAATCCCATAGTTTTCATTCTTACCCCTCCCCCCTCATCTGCGTCTGCGTCCTCCCAGATCTGAGCAGGCTGGGGGTAGAAACGTTCCCCTAAGAAATGAGACACCACTTGATTACCGTGTGCGTCATCATGCCAATATCTGCTTCAAAATGAACAAAAAGAATCAGCCAACATGCTTTTTCTTATTTTGCACAATGAACAAATACGTACTCTGAAAAGTATTGTTCGCCATGTCTCCATTTGCTGATGGGCTGTTACGGTACGAGTATGCATGCATAATATGATCTTAATTCCACTACAGAAGAGAAAAGAGGATATGGGCCTGTCCCAATACCCACACTTCCCCTAGAAATACCCACTTGCACTTGGTTGTGCGCGTTCACGTTTAGGCTAGTGGCGTCCCAAAACAGAATTAAGGTAGTGGAAGTGGTTTCCAGCACTTAAATCCGCCCTAGATTCCAAGGGAGCCCCGACCCACACTTACAACACAGTGGAAGATGAAATTTCCCAGAACACCTTGCAAAATCAGCAACATCGGCAAGTTTTGGAAAACAGTTTGTTACTGTACGATGGGAATGGTGGCTATCCAAATAACAGATGGTTGGACTGGCATAAACTCGTCAGCAACTCGGTTGAACACAGCGTCAAAATATTTAAACAAATCGACTTATCCGAACTAAGTCGATCAGAACTAGAAGACGTCGTAGGCGCCTCTTGTTTTCAGCATTTCTTCGTTGATTCATCACACGAAGAAGGGAAAGATCTCTACCCTGATATTTCTCACTTCCGTCATCTCGCAAACGAGGACAGTCAATACCAAGGGGAAGATTTGAGGGGTGGAAATGGGATTGGACCTTAATCTAATGGTTATTGGTCAATGCAGTAGTTACTTATCGGATATCGGCAGTTTTTAGAGTCTGAAAAGAGTCTGCAGCCTGAGCATTTTGCTCACAGGGATCATTTTTCATACATGTACCTCATTATTCGAACTTTGGGCCACGTTTAACATGAACATCCAACATTAGATAAAAACAAAAATTGTATGACAGGTTCCCCTTTAAATATAATCTGTATTGGATCTGATCTGATGATGATGATAAAGACACAGTATGCATAACATTTAGTCATTCATGTAAATGCAAAACAGAAAGACGAGCCGGCCAACACACTGGACATGAAACGAAAGTCCTCTAAAGCAAAAGACTATCAAAAACAGCACTTGTAAAACATGCTTTAAGCAGAGTCTTTGATATTTCATCTTTAAAGAAACACCTTTCTCCAGCTGCCTCAGCCAAGAGTTTGCAAAATCAGGAGCTACATGTTTGATGGAGGCAAAAACAATGGCCCTTGTACACACAAGTTAGCACTTTTAGAAGTCCACTAATCGTGTTGTAATTGCAGACATTGTGCGCACAGCATGAGAATAGATAGCAGGATGCATCATCTCCACGTTGCATGGCAACAGCTGAGCACAGGTAGCAGGTGTGAGCATTATTTTATTCAGGAAGTGTGTGTAGCCCCGTGCTGGCATCCATAATGGAGCCAATCCTTCAGGGCTGCATGTGGATCTCCAAGCAGCTTGAGCCCTGAACGCAGAGGTGCGTTTGCGAACACGGGGGTTTCATTAACCCCCGTGTTAGCGAACAGTTATAATGTCGGCAGCTGCCAGATGGGAACAGGGATGGTGGGATGGTTCGCGTCATCACATAATGTGGCAGGTGTTGTGCAGGGAAAATCCTGAGTGCTTAATGCTATTGTTGTGAGTGGGGCGACATCCGGGGACAGACGGGAGGAGGCGAAAGCAATGAAGGCCTCTGGGGGAATCGCTCTGGGCATGTTTTCGGTCACTTTTACACACTGATCTGAGGATGCTGATCAAACTACAGGTTATCAGTGTTTCCTGCATTCTGTTGCTTTGGAACTCATCCGACAGAAATAAGACTTTTGGTAGACCAGGGTTATGTTTTTAGCGTCTAATAAAGTTTTAAAATAAAGTTGGTACACCAAGAGCGGCCCTCCATAGAGACAGTGTTATGTCAGATCGGTTAAGCCGTGACCACAGTATGCCTCGTCTTCAACACTCTTGCCTCAGTGGGAGCCACTAAAGGTCGGGATATGCTTGAGGGGACTCCAAAAACTGCACAAAATATCGGTCCTCTGCCTTCTCCCCAGATGCCGGGGAAGGATTTCGAGCCCGTTTCTGGTGATGTAGTGTGCAGATAAATATAGTGTGTCTTCTCGGGTTCCTCAGAACTCAAGTACAAGCACTCAGAGACGTGAACTGTGCAGCTGGAAGTAAAATAAATGCCGAGCAAAAAAGAGCTGTACTTGGGGCAGGTCCCAACCCTTCAGTCTTTTAAATCCATGTTATTCCATGTTGGCAAGGGTTGAGCAATTACATAAACACGAGTTTTGATGCTGCTCATCATCCCCCTCATCTGATTGTCCCTATCTGCCCTCGGCTCTCAGCTTTCAGTGGCAAGGCAACAGATGCACAGTAAAAGGTCTTTATGGGTCTAAAATGATGCCTAACTTAACTAACTAACTCAGACCCATTTGTCCTTGTTCGTGGACTCTTTTATGCTCAGTCTGCAGCCGATCCCGGCACAAAAGTGGACAAAGTACAAACCTGATCAAAGTCTGTGGTTGAAACTTGTTTAATTGTGCTTGTGGTTTCATACACTTGAAGGTATCTACATAAGAGTGATATGACACTGTCATAACTATGACATGACAATAAATTAATAAAGTGACATTACCAGAAGTTGTCTTTGTCATGACAAGTTGACTCATTCACAAGTCAAAAATGTGTTTTATCTGACAGAAACATGCAATATTTACATCTAAGATCATAGAAAATTATTCCTCACTATATTAAGTGACTGATAACAAGATCTGTATAATGGACTGTAAAGAAATTTGTCAGGTTTTTATTTTGTAGACAATTAATCTGTGTTTATAGCGTGATAGGATGACAGCACAGTGATGTGTGTGGTATCACTGGAAAGCTCTGCTCCTGCACTTTCATGTGATATGTGTGGCATTTCAGTGCGACCCTTTTTTTTTCTTTAACCTTTATTTAACCAGGAAGGGTCTCACTGAGTTACAGTAACTCTTCTTCCAGGGAGTCCTGGCCAAGACTGCCAGCAAAAGTTACAAGTACACAAAAGACAAGACACATACTAAAACCACGAGAACATAAGTGTCACACACTAAACATACAAGAACTGCATAATCCATCCACGAGTAATGTGTGTGCAAAGCTGTATGAAAGCTTTGTTACACATAATTTTCGTGTAACTTTATCG
This sequence comes from Epinephelus cyanopodus, assembly GCA_026686955.1. NCBI lineage: Eukaryota > Metazoa > Chordata > Actinopteri > Perciformes > Serranidae > Epinephelus > Epinephelus cyanopodus. The sequence continues at coordinate 10,045,656 of CM048934.1, forward strand.
TTTTTTTCGCTGTGAAAACATTGGACTACCGACAAGTGCTTGGTGTTGTTGGAAAGCTATCCATAGAAAAAATCCATAGAGAAGAACAAGTGTGAATTTGGACGCCCTCTATAGGGCACAGGCATAACATCCACGGCGCAGCTCGCTGAGATATGATATAAAAATATCTTTGCATGCCTGCCGTCGCCCACAGTATTTTACTCTATGTGTAAAACTAAATGTTGAAATGGCAGTAAAGCCACATTTATTCAAAAAATGACACGAGGAATAGAAGGGGGATGATTTTGTTAATATTTCAAGGGGGATACCATCCGCCCTCAACACGAGTACTGGTTGTAGGCGACTTAGATCACGCGTACAAACATAAATGTTTAACCTCCTGTAAACGTGGACATGCTGCACATGGTTAGACAAGTGTAATTAACTCAGATTTCCAGGCATGTTAAAGAAGAGACACTTCCTGCTTCTGAAGTGATTAGAGAGTAAGAATATACAGTTCTTCTATTACTGATATATGAAAATGGAAGTGGCCCTCAGCTGTTATGTGTATTTTGCGCTCCAGGACAGCAGCTGGAGACGAGCTTGTGCTCCAAATTTGGAGAACCAATCGGTCCAGAATCGTTGCATCTTACCTTATATTCAAAAATATGGTTCGGTGACAGTCATTATGTAATGTGACGTATTTTGGTTAGTATTTGGAGAATAAAAACCATAGTGACATAATTAGAAAGTTAATAATCTCATCTTTCCAACAATGTCCGGGTCCACACCAGCTGCAGAGGGATGCGTACAGATCCCAGGTTGCGTCTGGGGTCCTAGGGTCCAGGTTGACCCTTGAAGATCTCTAATGCAGGGTCACTGTTCGAGCACGGAAGCTTGATTTCCACCATGATAAAATATCCAGGGTCAAATGTTTGGAGCAGAAGCGCAGATGTGTAAGGTGTGTCATCCACACATCTGAGGTCTCAGCATCCACTAGAGTGAAAGTGATAACACATCGGATGGTGGTCTTGTCCTGCGGGAACTTTGACCTTTTGTTGATACTCGGTGGGATAAAGTCTGTCTTCGCTGACCTGTAGTCTTATTGGTCTGCGGTAGATGTCCAGGAAATTGGCAAAAATGAGAACATGTCTCTGCAGAAATAGAGGATACATGTCTAAAAAAGATAAAAAGACAAGACCTCACTGGCACCATTAGATCCCTGATAAAGCCCAGCAGTAAATACATGCCAGTCATGAGTCCACAGAGTTCTCTCAGCATTTAGAGACAAACCCATTGCTTGCCACCGTTTGTCATGTTGCTGGATCCCGCTTGTGTATGGCGCGCACCAGCTGGTGGAAGAAAGTGAATGTCAAGCAAAGGGGGGGACGCCAGCTGCAACAGGTGTCACTGCGCCCGCTTTGATTGGCTGTGCATGTAAATTTCTTGGATTCCTGAAGATGTGTGGTCAAGCTCCCAAAGCCTGTGTGTCACTCCAGCAAATAAAGTTACAGCTAAAACCCCTTAAGCCCACGCACTTGACTCCCTCTTAGCTTTTCCTCCTCCGGTCAAGTTATCTCCGGCTATCCCCCCTCTGATTCATTTCAGTCCAGCTATGGATTTTATAAATACCAGGCGTGCTGTGAATGTAAGCCTCTGTGCAGACATAATTTAGCTGTCGCATGTATGAGCTAGTTAAAGCCACCTCATTCTCCCCGACTGTCAATATTTACACAGTGGACAGTGGTCAGTGTTCATCCCAGACCCTGCAGAGATTAGTTTCCCAGAGGAAATTAGCCACTGATGCGCGGCATTGTAAATTCCCATGTATGGTGAATTGAATTACCTAGCCGCCATCAGTATTTACACAACAACACACACTTTATGGTGGTGCCAATTATAATATATTTTGAATTATGGAATGAGCATCTTAAGGGGGACTGGGGGGGTGCTGCATGCAATTTACTGCCGGACCTGCCATTAGGTTGAGAAATGGGCATGACATTTGCATTTCCCAGTGCGTTCTGAATAACATGTTTTATTCTGTTTGGATGGCATTAAATCAGCAGCTCACAGATAGGAGGCAGGACTCTGCAGACACTGAGATGAAGAGCTGATCTCAAGACGAGACTCTGTCAAGTAAATGCATCTGTGTATACAAAAAGCTCAGTCCAAACTCTGGCCCGTTGCTGCATATCATGCCCTTTCTTTCTCCCCATCTAATAAAGACAAAAATGCCTAAAAATGATCTTAAAACATACCTGTGGAGCCTAATATATACATGTCATAAACATGAGTGTACTGTTTTTGCCCTTCTCTGCTACTTTCGTCCACTAATGAAGACGTAACCTTTAGATTACGGCAGTTACAGTATGCAACGCTGCATGAATGTGGGTATAAGAGACCAAGGTGTGAAGGTCGGGAGAAAGGACGTAACAATCTGATGAGGTCGAAACATTACTCTACTATTTTTTTCTGCTCTTTCATTTGCAGGTATCTGATCTGTGATTTGGGGGTACGGTATGACTGAATCAGCAACACTCTGGTGTTTTGGAGGAACTTAAATTAATATGTCACTGCTGTAAAGCCTTTTATTAAAACTAGGATCTCTCTGCAGTTCAACAGTGGGCTAAAATCTTGATGTTGATCCGCACTACTTAGTTTGACCACTTGATGTCAGTGTTTTTGGCCTCTGTTTTCACTGTGCAAGAAACAGCATGGCGTCCACTTCCTGTTCACAAACTCTCACAATTACAGCTAAACAGGGCACTAAAATATGTTTCTAAAAACACTGTAGGTGAGGAAACAGGCAAAACAGTAACATTTTGATACATATTCAATCAGCACTGCCTAGTTTACCATTTAATTGAATTTCGATAACTGTCAGTAGGCTTCAGCACAACGGCGCAGGAAATAACAAAACCCAAATTTAAAACAGACCAAAGGAAACCATAGCCTACTTCACTGCAGGGAAAATAAACAACAATAAAATGTGCACACTCTTCTTCTGAAACGCTCCTGATGTGGTGTGATACACATAATCAAGTTAGCAAGCTAACTCATTAACCCTGCAGTACCATCGCCAAACGGGGGTTAACTTCTTCTGCAGCGGGAGCACATCAGGTAGCATTTACATGAATGCTATATCGCAAGGTTTCCCAATTGAATATCGCACGTAACAAGAAGCACAAAGTCCATTTGGCAAAATCACATCACGCCGCTAAACTGTACCAGAAGTTACACTGTAAGTTGGAGAGAATAACCCTGTGAGCCGCAGGTAAAACTTTACGCCAGCACTCGTATTTAATTGCATCGCTCAGTCTTTAATTCTGTGCACATGTTTCACAAAAGTGGTGTAAACAGTGTAAACAGGCAACATGCTGCATACAATTGTTAAAGCTGACTCCTCCGAGAGACGCGCTGCTGTCGAAGCGCTGACAGCATTGATCGGCCCCGGGGAATCGACTCGCGTCTCCAAGTTCCAATTTGTCACCAGTTCCTACGCGCGCTCAAAACACAGCTTTTGCACATATTTGCTGATGGCTCTTGTGAATGAGATGTTGCAGACATATCAAAGGATTTGCCTTTTTTTTTTTTCCCACAATCCTCCTGCCATCTGCTCCCCACCCTCAACCAAGATGCTTCCACTGAACTGCCCCCCCCCCCCCTCCTCAGAGTACAGTCCATGGCGGCCAATCAACAGTTTTTCCATCTTGCTTTTGGCTTTCGAATTCTTTGAGTTCATTTGTGAAAATATTTATTTTATAAATCCTGCTATATGTCTGAGTTGGCGCGTCATCGAGGCTGAGAGTAAAACATGCAGACATGATTGTTGTCTCTCAACCAAACATGAGATGTTGCGCCTCGCCACGTTTTCTTACCTCTTAACGGCGAGAACGTCAAAAACAACTTTCAGCAGAGAGCGATTGCACTTCTTCCACCCTGCCAGCTCTGACAAGGATCCTCTGGTTTCACTCACGGATGAGCAGATAAATAAAAACACAAATGTATATGTATGTGGATGATTAATTGAAGTGACAACGTTCCACTCCCAGCCTTTTGTAAAGAGCCTAAAGTGGCTATTCGGTCCCACTGTTCGACAGTCTTTGATCAGCCAAAGTGTGATGGTGACAATTACGTCCTGCGACACCTTCCTCTGTTGAGGATGTGTCATTTTTTTTTAAGAGACAACTGTCAAAGGCACTCAGGACCAGGCTTAACATGTCTCTTTGAGGTATTTGTCTCAGCCAGATAACCGTTAATGAGATGAAAAAAATATAACATTAGTGCTGCAGATTTGACAGCTGAAAACACAAATGCTTGAATAATTGGTCCTCCTCACGCCCGTACCACTCTCATGTAAGACATACAGATGCAGTACACAAACACGACGGACATAAATCAAACAAAACCGCCGTGGAATCATGTTCCACAATCTTAAATTGTGATCTGACGCCAGATCTGACAAGTGCCTAACCTTGTGTGATAGGATTGTAAAAATTGCCTCGGAGCTTCAGGGTGAACGCCGGCATTAGAGATGTTGAGGTGGGTAATATGGAACGTAAATTATTTTTCTGTGTGGATGATACTCCGCAGAGGTGACAGACCCCTTGACCTCCACGCCTGATGGATACTGCACAATCAGACTTGATATTTACAGGATACTAAAGTAACTCAAAGACTGGCAGTTTGTAGTTTTACACCTAAAAATGGTTTTCGTCATTCTGAGGACGTCTGGATCTCTCATGATAGGTCAGATCTACACACAGGGAAGTAATGTATGGAAGCACATAAGGGACATTCATATTTGAATTTTAATAGCCACTCAATACTTTATATTGTAATTTAAACACCACAAAATTTATAGCATTTTAATATTTTACTTTGGAATATATCATGTATCTGGATTTATTTGTTTGTATTCACCTCTTTGAAATTATTATAATAGGAAATTTCTTGATTTGTAATTTTTCGGGAGCTGAATTGGATTTATTTTATTTTATTTTTAAAATGTTCATTAATGTAAATCCAAAAATTCAAATTTCATTATTTTGAAAGAAAAAGCAAAAATTGAGTCAAAATTTGACTTGTCAAATTAGGATCCAAAAATTCAAGTTTCATAATTTCAAATAAATAAATTCAAATTTGATTGGTCAATTTATGATCCAAAAATTCCTGTTTCATTATTTGAAATAAATAAATAAATAATAATAATAATAATACATTTAGATTTGATTGGTCAAATTAGGATCCAAAAATTCAAGTTTAATAATTTCAAATAAATAAATAAATAAAAAATAAACAAAATAAATTCAAATTTGATTGGTCAAATTAGGGTCTAAAAACCCTGTTTCGTAATTTCAAATTAGTAGATAAATAAATAAATAAATGAATCAATAAATTCAAATTTGGTTGGTCAAATTACGATCCTAAAATTCAAGTTTTATAATTTCAATTAAATAATGACATTGCTTCTAAATACAACTGGTCAAATTCAGATCCAAAAATTCCTGTTTCATTATTTAAAATAAATAAATAAATTCAAATTTGATTGGTCAAATTAGGATCTAAACATTCAAGTTTTATGATTTCAAATAAATAAATACATACTAATAATAATAAATTTAGATTTGATTGGTTAGAACAGAATCCAAAAATTCCTGTTTCATTATTTCAAATAAATAAATAAATTCAAATTTCATTGGTCGAATTCAGATCTAAAAATTCAAGTTGAAAAAAATTAAAATAAAGGCTTGGTCAGATTTGATTGGTCGAAACATTCAGGCTTGTTTTCCTATCCTCAGATCTTGTTATTTAAAATTTTCAACTTGAAATTTTAGATCTCAATTTGACCAATAAAATTTTAGCAACCCTCGCCCTTTTTGAATTTCAAGATCCGAATTTGTTAACATTGATAGATTAAACTGCAATAAAAGAAATTTTGTATTTTAATTGCAAAAAGGTGCATTTGAAACAACTAAATTTATAAATATAGTAATCAATATAAAATATTTAAATGGTTTTTAAACTTCAACTTTTAGTGTCCAGTGTCTGTTATAATTCAAATACCCAATGCATAAATGACTGTCAAAATGACATTAAAAAGTCTATGGACACGACACCAAAACTCATCCCTTGTGAGCTTGACATATTTTTTTTTATCTTTAATCATTGTGCTTTAAACGTATATTTTTATAGTGCAATGAAATACGAAATGGTTCTAAAGATGTGCACTCAATATGTTCATATAAGTCGTCTCTTTCTTGTTCAATAAGAAATTGTGTTCACTTGACATTGAAATGACCGTAGACATTCAACAGAGTGGTTCTGAGTTACGATTGGTTCTTTCTCAGGGCGAAATGACAGTTTGCTAAATAATTCTATCAGCTAAAGCTCCACAGTCGAAATGTGTTGATGCTCTCATGTCCTCTAATTAATGCGTGCTGTATGTTGTGACTCTGCGATGATTTGATGCCATAACATAATGCAGAGAGAGGGAAGAAACTCTGACAGCTGTAATTGTAGCTTCTGCCCGTTAATTCACGTCTTTGTTTAGTTTGATTTCTTGGTTTTCATGTGGTCATAAACAGTCTGTCACTTCGCCTGTTGTGATAATTGTTATTAAAAATAATGTTTGGTTTAATCCTGCCTAATACCGTATGACACAGACTGTCACGTTGGCATTCAGCGCACTGAAGATGAATCACAATCTTCAAATCCACTGTGATAAATGAACAAAATTAATGATGGATCTTTTCTGTAACAATGAAAGAGCTGCGTATGCATTAACAAACAGGACGCTCTTTCACTCTACTGTAGGTCCAGTGGATTTGTGTGTGTGTGTGTGTGTGTGGAGTCCTTGTGGGTGGGCGGGGCGCGAGCACTGTGTACCTGTCAACTTATGTAAATGTGACTCTTTATTAATGGCAGGGCAGTGGCTCTGCACCAATGGCTGTCGATGTGTCGATGTGGGCCGGACCTCCCCAGTGACAGTCCTGATTAGTGGCTGCGCGCTCGGGTCATTCCGATGACTCTGCTGCTTCAGGAGGCCGTGCTGCATTCACTGACAACACCACTCACCTTTCTCACTCGACCTTAAGGAGTGAGCGGGAGAAAAGAAGGGACACACCGTTTTGCTTTAATTTTCAAAGCAGCGTGGACACAGTCAGATCTGGTGCTAGATCTGATCCGATCACTGGCCATGTGACTCCTGGTATATCACGAATTCATGTCTGTTTTTCCCAAACATCCATGTTTTTCTAGTCATACTAGCTCACTCACCATACAGTGTCGAGAGCTCCAAAGTCATAATGACTCAGTCTCCAGCCAGAACCTGACTGCCAGACGCTTTTTGACGTAACAACTCGGTCTCATTCCCACGGCGTCAGATCGGCAGCCTGGCCTGGCTTCCTCTACTGACGCGCAAGGCATCTTACAGTTGCCGGGCTTTCAACTAAATCATGTAATATTGTCTGCGGCAATAATGGAAGTAGAGGAGGGGGTATGACGCAGGTGGGTCAAACACACACCGGACTTTCCTCCAGGAGACCAGTGTGCGTTTCCCATGCGAAACCAAACGTTAGCACAAGTACTCGTTAAGTTCCTGTATGAAGTGTAGTTACTTCATTCCAAACCGTGATTGTTTCTTTACACCTGACAAAGTAGTTTTGAAGGCAAAACCATAGACCATAATAAATGTGTAAATAAATAACGGGTGACTCTTTGTGACGTAATAGACGTAGCTTCCATGACATCACCCATTTGTTTGTTGGCTGCCATTTTGAAGCCTTGAGTTCGGCATTTTTACCGTGGCCATCTTGTTTTCTGAGCCAGAAGTGACACTATTTGGACGAGAGGTTGGAGCTGTGGTGGCTTGAGGGATGCCACAGAGGCAGCTTGTTACTCGAGAGGCCCCGATGTTAAATATGCTTAAAGGGATAGTGCACCCAAAAAAATTCACACTCCCACAGTCCAAAGACATGCAGGTTAAGTGGTGACTCTGAGGCATTTCAGATCCGTCACTTCAAACCTGAATGTGATCATCCCAGGCAGAAATATCGGATCTATAGCCGTCGTTGGCGCCTGCGTCCCACACCCTATACATCTCACAGCTTGGCATGAAAATGGCTTCAAGGGTTTGGGATTTGTCTAATAAATATGAAGCCAATTCATCTGCATCCGTTTCCAAAAAAAAAAAAAAATCCTGATTGCCTGCTAGTTATGACATCATTGAGCGAGCAGGAAAAGGGACATTGGCAGTGTGACATTGTCATTTCCAAGTCTAAACTGACACCTGGGGCCACGCTGTGTCCCTCCAAATGCTCTGACAGCAGGACAATGGATGGCAGCCTGGAGGGAGAGTGCGGCCATTCAACGGCTTTGATTGGATGGCCAACGGAATAATCAAGTATCTCAGTTCTTGTTCCAGAAACATTATTTGTAATTTCCACTTCCATTCGATTCTTACAAATGATTTTTTTTTTTCCAGCACGAAACTTTTTTGCTGAAGACGAATGTCCTCCAAGATGTTTTTTTTTTTGCTTTTATTCAGCCCGCCATGGTTTGTCGGTTTTTATCCTACTTTTTATAGCTGACCTAGGAGAGAAAAAAATCTTTATGAATGCATCAGAAGATCTTAATGTGAACATTTAAGAAGTTAAGTATAAGCCAAATCCAAAGCACTCGGCGCCAGTGGAAGGAGGGAAAAAAAAAAAGTGTGAAATTGTAGAAAGTTGGACTGCTTTGTTTATTTCAAAAGCTTTCCTCTCTCCCTGGTAGGGATTTCTGAATGTGATCTTAATCGCTTTATTATCTTTGAAGGCATTTCACCTATAGGACCTTGTGAATAAGCCTAATCTGAGAAAAATGGCGAAAATATTGAGTTCTGGCTGTGACTGATAAAACATGCCTTTTTCTTGCTGTGTTCCTTTCTCCCTTTTGAGGACAAACAGGCTCCTTTTTAAGCAGCTAAAGAGCGCAAACCTTTAATCATAAAGCAAGGTGACCGCACATTCTGGTTATCAGGCCTGCTCAGCATGCTCACACAAACACACACACACACAAATGTGTCCACACGCATGCCGTATGCACTCCCTGATATGCATAAAGGCTGCACGAGGTATCTGCATAGACTCTCACCCACACACACTCCATCTACATACAGAACATGTATATCCTCGCACAACTTCTGCATTGTTTCTTTTTGTCAGAAAGTTTCTCCGTTATATAACCCACCTCCCTCCTCCTGCTGATATACACGTGGAAACATGCAGGGGACCCACTGTATGATAATATATTTCTTCCAGCACATTGAAATTCTGTAGATGTCAGTTCAATATTTCCCTTTCCTCTTACTCGCAGGATTTCAAAAGATTGTCCCCAACTTCGGGAAGGGAAGGAAATTGCTTTTAAGGAGAGGTTTGGGGCTGAACATAAACATAGTGATGACTCTGATTTGGGACCATGGTTCCATTTTCTCCGCAGGTTCGGCACATTTCTTTTTTCCTTTCTTTTTTTCTTTATCACTATCACATCATTTTTTAAAGTCGGAACAAGCTTGTGAAATGTTCATGTTTTTAGATTTTGTGCTATTTGAATGAAACATGTCTTCAAGCTGGGCCTGAATGACCCTAATAAGGATTTCAAGCTTAGTGCCTAATTCACGGCTCCAGACTGCGACCAATGTTTGCGAGCGCGCTGGTTAAAATTTCATGTGGTCGCAGTCATGCAAGCGCATGATGATCATTATTATTGGGGCCCCTGCCTGCGCTCGGTGCCCCACGCACAGTGTGTTACGTGTGTGCATCATGAAGCCCAATATTACTGTGTAAATCTCTGGTTTATCAGTGAAGTGGATGAACTACGCTGCAAACTGGATCCTCCGCTTACAGTGAGTGTGTTTACATGGACACAAGTAACTCTTTTGAAGTGCCCCATTTGAGTTTGAGCATGTAAGCATTATATTCCATCTTCAACAAATATGCTACCTGAAATGCTCCAAAAGAAGCCGAGATATTGTTGAATGTACACACAATAACCTGGTTATTGGGTGCCTCTGACTACCTTTGCAATTGCAGCTTCAGCCAAGTGACATGAGAGATGGAAAAATAAGAACATCTCTCTATTGTAGCTATTGTCTCTGAAATCATTTGGAATTAAAGTTTTTCCGGGTAGTTTACATGGGAAATATTAATACCGAATGAGGGTTTACACGGAGATCAGTTACGTCGCCTTTTAATTGCCTTTATTCAGGTCCGTGCAAGGTTTGGGGCAGGGAAGGTTTCTGATTGGCGGATGTTACATGTCTACGTTTACCGCAAGAAAACGCTGTAGTCCTCCTTCCGGAAAACAAGATGCTTGACGACGCCGTTCTTAGTGCCTTTTTCAGGCTTGTTTTGCTTATATTCTTGAAGCAGCAGTACGACAACAACCTTGTTCTGCTAATGCTTCGTCTGTTGAGGAGGAGAAGGGAGGTAGAAGAAGGTGCTTTGGTGAATGGAAACTGGTGAGTGCAATTAGTCACGCGTCATCGCGCCAGAAGGGCAAGGAAACGAACACGCGCAAAGAGTAACTTAAAGAGGAATGAGTGTACACAAGTGTGAGAAAACATCGGATTGAATTTTCAATCGCGTTGGCCATTTTCATTCTGAATTAGGTGTTTACAAGATCACTTTTAATAGGAATGAACTTTCACTCCGAATGACAAGGGAATTCAACTGTCCATGTAAACGCACTCAGTGACAGGTTGACACCGGTCAAAGTGAGGACAAGGTTAAAGGAGTAGCGTAGCTCCTTTCAGGAAGAACGTTGGCTCAGTGTGTGTGGCTACGAGTGTGCGGGTGGATGAGCTCAGAGCAGACAGCTGTTGGCGAGCAAAGACATAAGCTGTCAAGTCAACACATTGTTACGCCCACGTTGTCACATATCAAAGCACCAAAGACACACCTTTTGCACACAGCATGCCTGCTCCACTAGGCGGGCTACTGGGAACCCTGCTTTTCCTATTGCCTTTACATTCATATGGAAAGTGGACACCTGCTTGGACTGTTGCCCCCTTAACTTACGTTGTTGCCCGGCTGCATTTCCCCGTTATAGAATAATGGCGACTAGCTGTGTACCAAGCAGACGTTGAAGGACGTCTTTTTTCGTCTGTGTCTTATGCTGGAAGTCAGTGACCAAGCACCAGTATTCGACGACTTCGGAGTGAGACCAGGTTGATAAACATCACAGGCTATGCAAACTGACAGAAGTTATCATTAGTTTATCTTAGCTTATCTTGGCTTATCTTAGCTTAGCTTTGTGTAGCTCCAGTCTGTACTTTCATCTTTGCTGTTTGCAGACTATTTATCGTGATGTGTTGCCGGTCAGATAGTGCCGTGGACGGTGAGGCCACAGCGGGGTGACTGCAGTGCAGACAGTATTTGGAAAAGTTTGCCTCGGTTAGGTTTGGGGAAAAACATTGTGATACAGTTGGATTAAAATGAAGAGATTTGTGCCAGAGACGACTTTCTGGCAGAATCCCTGAAGGCTCCCATGTGCAGTGCAGACAGAGACAGACTAAGCCAAAGCAATGCATTTTTTAAATTGATTTATTTCATCCCCTATTGATTAAAACACAATTTAAATATAATGATAACAAATAAAAAGGGTGCGACTGACAGATTAAGTTGGTAGCACCAGTGCCACCAGTCAGTCTGGAGTCCTGCCACCAATTTGTCCTCCACCGCAGGGAAGCTGCTGATCCGACGGGTCAGGGGACAGTATAAAAGTCAATACCACGGTGCCTGGAGCACACTGGACAACACGGCCCTAACGAGACAGTCATCATAAACAATGTTGTGCAAACCTGCTGTATACTGTAAGCAGAATATTGTCGCATCTGATGTGACAGCCCAGAGTACAGAGGCACAGGCCCACAGCCATGGGACGATACAGGTTTTCATTAGTCATGCTTTCACCACACAGCACAAACACCCACTGAGTCACCAAAACACAATTGTCACAATACACTGCACCAAGATGTGACACGTTGGTGCTGCATTGCCACATTGACTGAGATGATTCCACACTCAGTTCTCGACTTACCTGTATTTTCATGAAGAGATCCAACTTTTTTCTTTTCTTCTATTTTAGGAGTCACTGAAACAATTCACAGGGTTGGATATAGGTGCTGATTCTGACCTTACTGAGCAGATCAGATATCCACCATGTGACTGACCAAACTGGCAACCTACCAGGCCGAAAAATGAAGTTAACATGGAGGTGCCAAAAACCACACTTCCTCAAATGGCCACTTGGGGCTGGCTCCATAAGGCGAGTCGCGATAAAATGCCCAGCTTTACAGCAGAAATAAACATGTTTCGAGCGTGTTTAAGCCGTAAAGTAAGGCATAATGAAGAGCATTAACACTTTGAGTGACTCGAGTGTCATCCCTTGACAAGTCGCTAGCACTGTGACAAGATTGTTAGGTAACGTAACCATGGCGTCACCCCAGATTCACAGACTATAGACGTGGCCGTAGATATTTCAGCTTGTTTTTAGTTCATGAAAGGTAACTAACATTTTGGTCACCTAAAAATTCAATGAATGACTGAATACTTTAAATGTTACAAGGATGCCAGAGTGCATTAACCTTTTGAAACCTACGCAAATTGTTCTGAATTCTTTCAAAAACATGGGAAGAGGCAATGAGCAATGAAAGAAGAAATGACACAAAAAATGGGCAAGAAATTAGTAAAAAAAAAAAGAAAAGGAGGAAATAAAGTTAAAAATTAACAAAAAGGGAAATGACCCAGAAAGAGTGCTTTAAAAATCATATTAATTCTGTAACATGATTTTAAATTGTAATACATTTTTGCCCAGTTTTTTCTTTTTTCCTAATCTATTCTTTTTTGTGTAATTTGTGGATATGTCTTACCATGTTTTTGAAAGAAACCCCACCAATCTGCTCAGGGTTCAGAGGTTCAAATACATGCAAAAGGCATCTGAAAGCAGCACAAGAGAAGTGATGTTGCTCCAGGCTGCAAAGGGTTAAAAACCATCAAAATAAAGCTTTTTTTATTTTTATTTTTATTTTTTTAAGGAAAAAAAGGGAAGGGTCCCTCAGACTCTACAACAAAGGTCTGGGCTATTTATTTACATATTAATTATTCATGTTTATTTTATTGAGAGGCCTCTTGCCTTGTGTTGTTTTGCAAAAGTGGCCCCCAGGCAAAGCAAGTTAAGTATCCCTGCTTTAAGGCCTCGGATATGCAGTTTTCCAGCAAGTACATTTTGTTTTAATGACAATAAGCCTGTTTTTCGCGAGCGTGAATCGCATTAGCATTGGCGTAATCGCAGTCATACGAAAGTAATGCACCAATATTTGTCAAGTAATCACAAGCCAGTTATTTGCGTATAACTGACATATTTGGGAAGGCTGCGATCATGTGATAAATTCACTGAGGTTAAAAAAAAGAAAAGGAAGTGGTCCCATAATTAAGCAGATTAGGGTGGTGGATGGGTCATAAAACACAGGACTTTCCCCAGGAGATTGATGTTTGGAACTGTGTAAAAGTCCCTTTAAGGTACATTGTCAACATGTTTATGTTCCTAAACCCAACTAACGCAACCCTACGTAAGTAAACTCCTTCCTGGGGTGCAAATTTGTAAAAGATTTTACTCTGAAACTGACCGTACTGACAGAACAAAATGTAAAATTATTTTGTATAAATTTCTTTTATACCACTTACCAAATAGTAAGCAAAGTAAAGTAAATAAGTAGAGTAAAAATGTGTAATATGGAGTTGACCTTTTGGAAAACTTCAATTAGTAGCTGGGCTTTTACTTCATTAAATCACTGAAATTAGTAAAAAGAAAAGGCTTATATTTTGGACAGGTGTTTTATTACATAAATACAATACAAAGAAATACAATGAAAGTATTTATTTAAACCCGTATGAATGCTACTTGTATAATATAAGGCTTTGGATAACAAATCAGTTATGAACCATTCATTTGATCTCGCTCCGACAGACAGATCAGGACACGTTGTTCACATTTAACTAAACATTGTAAACCAAGCTAGCAGCTAGCGTTAGCTTCACCGTCTTGTCCAAATATGGTCACTTCTGGCTCCAACAATCCAAGACAACGACGGACAAAACACCAAACTTGGTGCTTGCAAACCAATGGGTGACATCACTGTGGCTTGGTCCATTAATTTTAAACCGTCATGGACCGACCACATATACTGCAGTTAGACTGTTGCATCCCAACTTTCGAGCTCACCTCATCTTGTCGGTCATGTCTGGTAGCATTGCTTCAAGCTATGCGAGCACCTGTGCACTTTTTTTGTGGGGACGACACCCTGCTGTTAGCGAGCCAGAGATGATTTATTGTCTTTATTCAAAAGCACAAAAGGAACATATCACTGAAGGATGGGTAGATCATTTTCCACTCCTCGACTTTAAGGAAAATATTGCTACCTATGCTGCTACAGAAGCCACCCAGCTTATCCATCAAAGTGTGTTTGGTACCAACAAAAAAAAAAGAACACTTACTGCATCACAACTCACGACACACCATCCCACAGGGCTTTGGTGCTGCAGTTGCGAGGAGACAAAATAATAAAACTGGAAGCTAAGTTTCTGTCATTTTGGACTCGGTGTGACCGCCCCCTCAGAGGTCAACGGTGTCAGAAAAACAGTTTGCAACTGGTCGATGTCGCAGTGTTGTGTGTTAAATGTCAGCAAAGTTAAACTTGTGACACAAATCCTCAATGTGGATTTATTTCACTGCCACGGGCGAATCATCTCTCTGTTGCTTTCTTTATCTTTAAATTTGATTTGTCGGAAAATTGTGACAAATGATAGTGTGATGGGGTCCTTTTAGGATGTTTGTGATGCTCTGAAGGTATGAATTCAACGAAATAGGTGCCGGGCCAACCTCGGAGGTGGCGGTTTACGTCCTGACAGGCTCTGGCACAAATCAAACCTTGGATAATTTCTCTCCAGTCATTTGTAGTTTGATTCTTTGTCCATATTTTATTGCAAACAGATGTTCGCACTTTTCGCTGGCAGACCATAAAACGATTCTCTCGCCCCCCCTCCTCATCTCTTTCATCGATGCCCCCCCCCACCTGTCATCCGAGCCACGCAGCTGTGACAGCTGCGAGAGCCGGACCCGGGGTGTGAGAGCGAGTGACGGCGAACCGCAACTCCCATCATGCCCCGTCCCACGGGAGGGTGACGCTTAATGGCGACCTCCTCCATACCTGAATTGTTTCTGTAGTTCCACCACACTCCCCCTACCAGACATGGTACACTACACCCACCTCCATATGGCATCTCAGCTCGGTACGGTTCCCCTGGGAAGCCAAAGGCCTCTCACTTTGCTATTTCCAGACAAGAAAATCATGTTGGTGTGCATGTGTGAAGCGAAAGCCGCAGTCTGAAACTTTTCTCAGTGAAGGGAATGTCAGTTTTATAAACATGATTTGGCAGCAGACTAGATAGAGACAACCACAGTCTGTGGACAGTATGTCTATTTCTCCTTTTGGCCTTATGAGGAACTTGGATGATGAGGTGGCAAGAGGTTGTCAGGGGGTGAGTCAGAATGTTCTGTGGAGTCGGGCTGAACCATTTCTAGCGCCTTTAAAATATTACTTACAGGGAATTTTTACTTCCTTACCAATTCTTTGGGTTTTAAAGTAAAAAACTTCACCCACAGTGATAACATGTATACCACTTCCTAATTTTACTTGCATGCTTTTACTGTTTGAAAATTCTAGATGAATTCAAGTAAAAGGGGTTAACGTCTAACAACGGCAAAACTACTGCTACTAAAATCAAACTCTCCAACAACTCGTGAAGAATTCAATGGAAACTGAAAGCTATCACTGCCTAACTATCTATTTTTTCAAAGCCAGACTCTACTGACAATAACAGCAATCATGACAATCAAAAGAGCCATTTTTGACCAAAAAATAATTTCTAAAAATCTATCTGGAGCTGCAAAACATGTTTGAGCTTTATGTCAAAATTAGCCTATCGACAAGAAAAATAGGTCTAAATTAGTATTCAGATATGTTTTACCACACGGTGGCTTCTCTGCAGTGGACTATTTATGGATATTTGGTGCTGTAACATTGCATCTTTCCTGGTGAAAAGAACAAAATCTGTCCATGCACTATTAAACAAGCCACTGCTGTTGAGGTTTGGCAAAATTTCGTATAAAAGGTGCCAGGTCATAGACGTATGACGCACAGTTTCTTCAGTTTCAAACTGAGTGCACAGGTAAATGTGTCTGAAACTGAAGAATGTAAGAATATAGGTTAAAAAATAAATTAATAAATAAATTAGAATCAGGAGCCCAGTCTCACTCCGAAGTTGTCGAAATCTAGCGCTTGGACAGTGGCGATAAAAGGTGTCCCTTAACGTTGGCATGATACATGGCCATTAGCCGTAATAGTCAGTGGGAAATGTGGCGGGACAAGGACGAAAGTCAAGGCAATGAAAGTCTGAGTGGGGCAACAAAAACACATGGTTAGGTTTCGGAAAAAAGAACAGGATTTGGCTTTATAATCTTAAGGAATGTGAGTCGACATTAGTTAGATCCCTCCTGATTCACTAAAGTCGCACAAGAACACAAACCAACTAACGGATGGGGGCAGCCACAGATCAGCGAGGTTAAATTACTGTTTTGTTGATGGAGTTTACTGAATTGTTACTTTAATTTCACATCCCTGTCGGAAAGGGCCGTCTGTTTGGGAAGAACCGAGTATATGACTGGATTAGTAAGACTTGGAATATACTGCACGAGCTGTTTGAGAGTTTGAAAACAGAAGTTCTCACATAGTTTTGCTGTTGTTTAACGTGGACCCCATTGACTTCAGTTCATTCAGAATTCCCTCAGTTTTTTGGATTCTTCATTGAGCATGGAGGCACGTGAGAAAAAAGTTTTAGTCACGAATTCAACTCAACACCAAGTGAGCAATTTGTATCCAAATGGTTCTTTAGTAGGTGAAGTATGCCTTTAAAGTAATGAGGAAATCTTATATTTTACATTTTTCTTGCTTGTTTTGTAAAAGCAAGTTTACAAAGTGCTATTTAGTGAAAGAACAAGGAATAAATGACTCCAGGTGGCCTTTTCTTCACTACTGATCTGAGGCCGTTATTGCATACAGAGGTGTGGAAGGATGAGGCCTTCTCATCCAGCCAGGAAGTAGTCTCATCTGGCAGTTCCCATCATCTCAGCTGTCTTTTGCACCGGTTGAGTCACACTGCAGGTTCTGATGATGAGGGCTTGCATATGTCTACACTTGTCCCACACAATAAAAGCATGAAAGTAGTAAAGGACTTTAAATTGCAACAAAATTAAGAAGACAGAGAACAGGAAAGATATACTTTATTAGAATTCTATTTTTTACTCTGTTATACACACACACACGCACAAGCAGGACTTAAGCCCTGTACATACTCCGCAAGAACAGAGAAATTTGTTCTTTTTCTCGAGGTGCCAAGAACAAGAAGTTCTTTCTGGCCAGGACATTTCATACTTCACGAGAAACTCAAGCGCAGACCTCCTACGAAGTCCTCATAGGCCCCTCCCACTGCAGCGTACGTCACACGCGCTTTTCCACATCAGCCGTGCCCACTTCAAATTTCTGAATGATCACACAACAGTTCTTGGTCGCCACACAAGAAAAAAGTTCCGCACAGATGATGCGTCGAGAACAAGCTGCAAGAACTCCCAAACCAGCTCATTCTTGACTTGCAGCCCTGCGAGAGACAACAAATTTCTCTGTTCTTGTATGTGAAGGCCTTTATTCATGCATTAAACAGAAAGAGAACACGTATGAAGGAGCAGAAAGTGGGAAAAAACTTTCCACATCTGTCCGTATGTAGGCCGTTGTATTTGGGCGAGGGCACCCGCGGGTTATTGAAATTGCTATTTTTTATTCTTGATTACTGACAGGATTGGCACACTGTTTATCACTGCTGGCCAAACACAACCAGATTGTGAAATTATTCAAATCCATCCATGGCTGGAACAGAAGAGATGAATGCAGGTGTCATGGCTCCGACACATCAAGCTGTTAAAAACAAGAGGAAGAGGAGGTCACAAAATTAGCCTCTGATTTCTACCTGCCTGTCAGTCTTTCAGCAAGCGGCAGCGCTGTCGAGGTTTAACGTGTTTGTGTGTGTGTGTGTGTGTGTGTGTGTGTGTGTGCACCTTTAACAACAAGCAATGGGTAAATCTCTCACACAAAAGGAGCATCACCTGCAAACGCAAGAGGCAAACCGAATTAAACACACATGGCAGTAAGATTAAATCAGCCTGCTGTGTTGCACTGACCTTCACATCTGCGAACATGGCGCCGTTCATGAAATCAAGATTGGATTTATTTAATAAGCTAAAATGCCTGAGTGTACAGTTACTGCGCTCGGTGAACGCGCAAGGACGCGGCGGCGGCGGCGGCGGCGGCTCTCTAATGCTTTCATGTAGATCAATCCAAAAGGCCTGATCGCAGCTTAATCCACAGCGTAATTATAAGACCGGGGACTTCTCCTTTGCTGCATGTTAATCTCGCTCTGCCTGACGTTGTTGCCTTCCTTGTAATGTTTCCCAGGCTTTTCAAGGAAGCCAGATTCTCACAGCTGCCAGTGTTCCCATACAGTGTGCCTGCACGCTTTGGAAGCCTCCCATTGTTTTTTTAGGGGCATATGTGGGGGAGGGAATCTGTTCAGATGCTATATTAATAGACATGAATAGACGTTATATACACACAGGCCCTTTAGTATTTCCTGTGCATGTGTTGCAAGCATGACAGCTTGTTCGAAAGCATAGATTGTATAATACGTCTGCAAACAATCACGAGTGGATGAGTCTTTGTGCGGCTGCAATACTCCTTTACTCACTCCTCTCCAGCACTCCTTATGCACAAACACACACATTTGCATTTGAGCTAATCCCAGAGGTGTAATCAATGCGGAAATGCGTGGCATCAGCAGTATGACAGCATGCTGCAGCACAGCTAGCATAGCAATGAGTATCCAGCAAATCAAGCCTTTAGGAATGGGAACCTTATTAAATAAAAGCGGGAAGGGTCAATACCGGCTATTGACGAGTCCGTGAAGCCTGCACTTCAAAGGCTTTTCCCTTTTTTCCCCCCCGTTTGCTTTTCACCAGCCCAGCAGGGAGACGAGTCTGCCCAGTCTGTGTCAAACTGGTATCCTTGAATGCTAATGCCACGTCCTTGGGAGGTAACTTTGTTGTGCTCCGCGAGGGAAGTTCAAAAATCCGATCGCAAATCAGCGCATGGAGGGGATCCCTGGAGGAGCGGACCCGGGGCACTTTGGTTCAACACGCGCGCAAATGCCGCGAGCAAACTTACAAGTGACAGCCTGAGAGTGTGTCAACATGAAGCTTCATAATCAATGAGGGCCGTTCGAAGTGCTACAGTCTGAAATGTCTGCTTTGCCTTCATGGGCAGCAGCAGGTATTCAGCTCAAGGCTCCTTCCACCTGGTTTCTCTTTGTCCTGCTTACCTTGTCAATATGTCACCAAGGAAGCCTTTTTTTCCACCACGGTCACACCGATGGACAGTCAAGAGAATCTGCTCAAAAAGCTCCAACGCCTCATCACCAAAGAAAAGTTCTAATGTACAACATTCAGCTCGTGCAACACGTAACAACATGGTCAAAATGGATTTGTGATTTCCCTCTTGTCTCTTTCAGTCCCGATATGACGACTGAAGCGCTGGATGAATCTTAAGAGAAGAGGATAAGCCCAAAGACACTGGGAGGGTTTGAGCCTTTAAAACTTCTTAACATTAGTGTAGCGGTATCAGAGTCGGAGCTCAAATGAACTTGAGCATGTTCAGATAAATTTCGACAATAATCCCGAATGAGAAGTCGGCCTGTTACACTGGAAGCTGGAATGATGCAAAAGGATTTACAAGAACTCGCATGTGTCTGCTTTTGTTTAGATGAATGCAGAGTGTGTTATTGAGTCTGTCTCATATGTTTTTCATGCTTAAATCTGCAGAGGGGTAGTAGTGGATAAACCGCAGAATTAAATTACTTACTGGTGTTGTTTTCTGCTAAGATGAAGTCAAAAATAAGAACTCAGATGAAGGGCATCAGTGTAATATTGCCATGGCCGTCTCATGGCGACACCCTACTGTTGAATGAATGGCTCGAACCGTGACTTACAATTCCACACCCATACCACAAATGCTATAATAACGATGCACTGTTCAAATAATTTGGTTTGACAGCATGTCTGAAGTCATTATTTTGGGACTTTTATCTCATGATAAACTAATATTATTATTCAAATTTTATTTTAATATGTGTTATCATACAGCACTTGAAATCCGACCAGCATGTTCTGTTTTTCACCACGAACCAAACCTGGAAATATAATTTAGTCTAAGGGCCTGTTTATACGGTTCCATATATTTCTGAAAACAGGTATTTATCTTTGTGTTTGCACCTGTCATTTCCACGTTTAGTTTTTCTCAACGAAAATGGAGATTTTCAAAAACGGCTTCCAAAGGGAAAGTTTTTAAAAATATCCGTTTCTATGGAGACGTGCAAACATGATAGATTTTGGAGAAAAAAAATGACGTTGCAACCCAGTTTGCGCATGCCCATTAGGCGCCCGGGAGCTACAACAATGTCGGATATATGCCGGGTTGCTTACATTTTGTTACCACTTTTGGGACTACTTACGAACTTACAAATGAACTTAGCACGGCTGCATCAACATCACCGCTACATCGGTGCACAAAGACGTCTGCTGTGCCCGATTAGTAAGTGCATAGCAGCTAACTATGCTACATAAGGTTAAAATGTAGTTTATCATTGTTTTTATCACTAGCACCAAGAGGAAAACAAATCACTGTGCATGCGCAGAACATTCTTCTATGGTGTTTGACGTATGGCGTATCGCCACCTACTGGCCTGGCATGATAATTGCAGCAAAAAGCTGCCTTTTTGCGTTTTCGTGAAAACAGGGATGTCGTTTTCACAACTGATCGTGTAAACCCGGAATTTTTTAATATGGGATAAATAAAAATCTGTTTTTATTTGTATTATTATTTCCGGTTTCACTGTTGGGTTTATGCGATCCACCTGGTTTAATTCACGTCAACCGGATAAACAGAAGAAAAGAAAAAAAAGAAGCTTTTTACATCAGCGGCGTGTCAAGGGACTATATTCAACTTGCATTGTAACACGCATTATGGCAACTTAATAAGGTTTCTAATTGTTTATAAATGAAGTGGAGGAGCCTACAAGTGTTTTGTTTAGTTTGTCGACGCTGGATTTCCACTGGATGCGTGTTCGTTGCAGAATGGCAGCGCTGGTTATCCGCTGCGTGCTCCACCGTCTGTCAACACCCACCGGCTGTGTTTGCTGTGCGGAGCGGTGCAGCTCCGCCGGAAGACATCACGGTGCACGCTTAATTAAGGCTTAAAATAACATGCTGTCCTGTCAGATCCAGCATCTTACCCATATGCAGTCACTTGGCTCTGAAAAACCAAGATGGCGTTGGACGAAACGCTAAAGTCGGGGCTTCAAAACGAGAGTCCACAAACAAACGGGTGACGTCACAGTAGCTACACTGATTATTTTTACAGTCTACAGAAGTATGACACCTTTGTCTATGCACTAGTCAGCGTGTGCAGTTACACAGTCGTGCATGTTGTTGTGTATACATGCACCATAAATACTGTCACATGCCTGCAGGACGAGTGTTAGTCTTGCCAACACACAGACGAGGAGAAATAAAGCGTGGAAGTAATGAGTCGAGCTGCTGTTTGATGGAGGGAAAAAAAAAGAAACAGACATAAAACAGAAAGCGATCAATTCTGCAAATTTCACTTCAATCAGGCTCCGACTTATCTCAGAGATATCGATTGCTTTTCCGTTGTGCTTTTTCACCGCAGTAACGTTTGCAGTCTCTTATTTCTATTTGTCTGTGGAAACAATCACTTATTCAACTTCGTCCTTCAGGAAAACCTGAATAAAGTATTGTCATGCCGGAGTGATTTCGTTCTGTTGCTCTGTCTCAAAGGAAACTCGTGCACTCCGCCACCCACCACTGCCAGTGTTAAACACTGACTTGAAATGTGTTGTAACCTAAGGGGGGGGGAATGTGCCCTGTTGCTATCCTAAAACTTTTCACATTAATGCTATTGACCTGCAGTCTTCTTAGGGGGTACAGTAGGCCTCTAAATCCACATGCGCACCACAATCTCAGCAGATTGATGTGGCTCTGGAGTGAGTAACTCCATTGATTTCATTTCACGGGGCATTCGATTCAGTAGATCATCGCACCTACAACAAGATTGGGTTGGCATGGATTTTCTCCATCAGGTCAAAGAGGCTTAGACCATAATTGTTTTTTATTACTTTTTGGCTCTTAAAACATACCCACGTATCATATTTCTGACGACGGCTCAATATCACACACACATCAACTGACACAGGTCAATTTTTTTTTTCTCCATGAGATTTCTTTGCTGCTGAGCTGTATTGAGAAACTCTTTATTTGGTTGGCCATGAACCCTTAATGTATAGAGTATAAAGGAGGTGGCGCTGAAATGTTATGTTTTTATCCTGGCTTTTGTTTAGCCGAAGTCGACACTGTATGTGAAATGAAGACCTTATGGCCTCAAGTGCTGGGTGCAAGCTCATCACTGCACAGATAGGCTGCGACCTCATCAGGTTATCACTCAGTTATCTCATGGTTCTGTTATCTTTCTACTTACTTCTAATATTTATTGCATAACCCTAGCAGCATTGGCTTTTCTCTGGGTACTCCGGCTTCCTCCCACAGTCCAAAGACATGCAGGTAAGATTCATTTTCGACTCTAAATTGTGTGAATGTGAGCCTGAATGGTTGTCTCGATGTGTTAACCCTGCGATACACACTGTCCAGGG